>JAUNZM010000452.1:1307500-1907500 GCA_033459285.1 Clamator glandarius | reverse complement strand
GGTGGTGACATTTCACGATTTCCTTTGAGACTTCAGTTTCATTAATTGTCCTTCACAAGACAGCCTGGTTTCTCAGGACCCAGCGTTGTGGTCTCCAGATTGGTTGGAAAGCTGGAAGTATCTGTTGGAAATGGAGAACTTTTAAAACAAATATTTCTAGTTTTTTGGCAGGATACTGAGTGTCTGCAGGGTGGAAGATGATCCCATGAAGAGTGAATATCTGCTGCTATAGAACAGTTGTCTGTGAGGTTTAATCTTGTATTGTCATGTGAAAAATGATGGAACACTTTGTTATTACAGACGTGAATTTTGCAGAACCATGCTAGTATTATTCAAATGTTGATAGGTCTTCATCTATGGAATTGCGCTGGGCATTCAGGACTTCTCCCTGTTGAAGTATTAAATATAGCCTGTGATACACTACAGAGTGATTTTGGTTGGACAAACTCATCAGGTTTTGGTAGTTCCATTGAATTCATTTTGAGTTTCAGATGAGAAAATAAAGTTTATTTGAACCTTTTAAAAACTGGAGAGTCACACTGCTTGTGTTACTGCCATGATGTGTTTCATCAGCCTTAGGACCATTAATCTAGGATAATAGAATTCATTTCTGTGAAGCAGTATAAGCAATGTATCAAATATTGCTGATATGTTTTTTTTTAATGGCTTAAATTTTGTGCAGACCTTTCTAAATGGTTTTACTTCTGAATGTATAATTGAATTGAAATGTTCTATAACTTCTTCCAGATTTTAGGGGTTTTTGTCTTTCTGAAGAATCTACATAACAATGACGATATGTGTAAAGGAGCATAGATGTTCACAGTTTCTTTTCTGGGAATGCCCACGGTGGTTATCCCGCAGGAGTTCTGATTGTTCGATTACTCTATTTCAGGATATTGATTGGGTACAGACAGAGAAACATGTGTTTGAACAGGCATCCAGTAACCCATTCCTAGTTGGTTTACATTCATGCTTTCAAACAACGAGTCGGTAAGAAAGATCTGAAATTCTTTTGTTTTGAAAAATCTCGCTCACTGTACTAACTGCTTCTCCTAAAGCAAACGTAGCTGCTGCCATCCGAGCCCGTGACTTCTGGGAGGAATCACTAGTATTGGCAGGGATTCGCTGCTACCACAAAACCAGTTCTAGTGGGGTAACTCGGCCAGTGTGGCGGGGAGAAAAAGACAGTGTTTTCCAGATCTAATTGGAGCAGATGAAAGAGGAGGAGGAGCTGTGCTCTGCCTTCCTGACACCAACCATGTGGCTTCAGGAGCAGGAGGGTGGTGCCAGGTGAAACAGGCTTTGGAAGAGAGACTTTACAATACTTGGTTCTGTGGAGGTGGGCTGGATCTGTTCTCAGAGGGCCACGCTGCACTTTGCTGTTCTTCAAAACAGCGTGAGAGTTGGGCTGCTCCATTATGAGATTTTAATAGTAATTGAAAAACATACATGTATGTGAAGTATTTTTTGCCTGTCTGAGGCTGCAAGCCGTGAGCACGTATCGATTAAACACGTAGTTTCACTTAAAAATGTGTTCCTTTGCCATTCTAGCTCTTTGTCCTCGTGTGCACAACCCAAAGTGGATTATTTGCTGCTTTTTTTTGCCATCAGAATATGAAGAGTATCACGATCTTTTATGTCTGTGCTTATGCGTCTTACTGGGGATTTGGAGGGGAGGGTGTTTGTGGGTATTTTGGGATTTTTTTGTTTGCACAGGCCCATTTACACTTGCATAGTACGTGTCATAGTCAAAAGATAAGTCATTCTATCCAGCTTATTTGAATGGCACGCAGTGTGGAGCGCTAACAGGTTTTAGAAGTTTTCATAGATTATCTAGTCATTTATCCTTAAGAATAATCACTTATTTATTGCCTATTTATCTTCTCTCAAATAGTTTTTGTGGCTGTACGAAATCTAGAAGTCTAACGCAAGAGTGGAAGTGAAAATGGCTCAAACTGGAAGTAGAAGAATAATTGTTATTCCTCAGTGTTTCCTTGAAATCCATTAATTATGTTGTATGCTTTCAGATTGTTTCTTGTCATAGAGTATGTAAATGGGGGAGATCTCATGTTCCATATGCAACGGCAAAGAAAACTGCCTGAAGAGCATGCAAGGTATTGTACTAACGAGGTTATCGCTGACTGTGAAGTCATGTTTAAACAACAGAGCTTTTTAATAGCTTTTCTACAATCTTAATGTGGTTTTCTTCTTTTTAATTTCAGGTTCTATGCTGCTGAAATTTGTATTGCTCTAAACTTCCTACATGAAAGAGGCATAATCTACAGAGATTTAAAACTAGACAATGTTCTTTTAGATGCAGAAGGTCATATCAAATTAACAGATTACGGCATGTGCAAGGTAGTGTTTTTCTTGCCTGTCTTCTTTTGCTTTCTCATTCCCTAGGATACTGCGCTCATTCTGCTTTTGAGTCAAATGCTGCATCCAGTGATACTAAGAGAAAACTGAGAAGTTATCCTTGTCTTAACACTGGTGCTACTGAGCCCAGAACGTGGTTGTGGAACTGGAACTTTATAGTGAAAAATGTCTGAAGAGTTGAACTACATTTGTCATTTTTAACTCTGGTATTTTGAGTTACGTGGGTCATTTTGGGGAGGACAGAGGTTTGGCCTGTTGGCCAACCTGATTGTCTACATGACCCAGGTTAGAAAACTTATTTTTAAGACTCGTTAAGGGTCTTTTCTACCTGTAAAGTTGCAGTGCCAGGTGTGACTGCTGTCCCCTTGGAGCTCCTGCCTGGCCTTCCAGTCTCTTTGAGAGTCCGGTCTGATTCTTGGTGGGAATAAGTTCCTGAAGCCAAAATTGCAGCTGGCATCACGGTGATTTTTAAAAGTCCAAGGGACAGAAGTGTTCAATCCTAATTTTTATTTCGCTTCAGAACATGGTTAAGGCGCCTTATGGTGCCATAATGAGGAAAGCTGGTCTCATTCCCTACACAACACGTATTACACCGATTTCGAAGGATGCCGGACTGGAATGATTCTCCCCTGTCAAAGTGAACAGGTTGTGGGGCTTCTCTTTCAGTGCAGTGGTTATGTAAAAGTTTGATTCCTTCAGTCCTAAACATAGTGTTTTCCCCCAGTGTCTATTTGAAAAGCACTTCTTGGTTTTGAGCTGAAATTTACCTGTAAATAGTAAGAAAAATGTTGTTACGAATGTGTTCTGACTCAGTTGTAATCAATTAATATGCCATAGATAAGCTTTGAAATCATAAGCCATCTTTGAGTGCTATGACTATTTGTTTTGCTCTAGTGTTGCCCTTTTTTTGAAAGGAATTTCTTTAGGCTCCCTAAGTAAAGGTTTTATACGTCTAATTAAGGGAAATTCCCAGAAAAGGAGGTCAGCATTTAATTTATGAAACAATTTGTCTGTAGGAAGGTTTGGGCCCTGGCGATACTACAAGCACTTTCTGTGGGACACCAAATTATATCGCACCAGAGATCCTCAGAGGAGAAGAGTATGGTAAGCTGTGACTAAATGATTTGTAGTTTTAATAAATCAAAAACCTAAATTCTAGTTGTAGGTTGGTTCAAGTACAAATATTCTTATACCACTATATTTTGAGGAAATCGAATGCATATAGTACAGTTCAATTTTTTTCTGAAATAAGGTTATTTGTGGTTTTCTCCTGCAATCACTCATTTCAGCCTCTTTTTAAATCGTATTTTCCCTGAAAAATAACTATGAAATGATACCGTAGCAAAACCAAGTCCACTTCTTGAAGAACTTGAGGTCCCAGCTCCTGTTGTCCTCCAAATGAAGTCACAGAATGCTGTAGAAAGAAGTTAGTGCTCATGCAGAAGCAGAATAATCTTTTTAACTAGTGTTGTTATTCATGCACTGATCTGATCCGTAGGTTGGATCTGTCATTTAGTTATAAAGTACTGCAGCATTCAACTTGCTGTCAAAAACATCTGAAAACCATCAGTCTCAGCAGTGCCAGTGTGAGTGGTGACGTCTGGGGCTTCAGGGGAAGCAGAGGATTTCAGTGCTTTGTAGAGCCGTTAATTGTCCTTTATATGGGAGAGAACCCTAAATTCGAGGAGTCCTGGCTGAAAATCTGCTCTGCAAACATTTACAGGGTTCAGCGTGGACTGGTGGGCGCTGGGTGTGCTGATGTTTGAAATGATGGCGGGAAGGTCTCCGTTCGATATTATTACTGACAATCCAGACATGAACACCGAAGATTACCTCTTCCAAGGTACAGCTAGTTTCAGTTTTTTTCTTTCTTGGGGGAGAACTAATGAAAAGCAGAAGCAGGTTCATTACATTAGAAACCCCACATCGCTTTGGGGTATGATGGTGCCTGTCGTTTGCATTATTTTAAATAATTACTGTATCGTCCCATTTTCCAGATGGTAACATATTTAAATAATACAGTATTTGTGTTGAAATTGTGGTCAATGTCATCAACCGAAAACTAATATTGCTGTTTTTAAACCTGTAACAGTTATTCTAGAGAAGCCTATCCGGATTCCAAGGTTTCTTTCTGTCAAGGCTTCCCATGTGTTAAAAGGATTTTTAAACAAGGTAAATAACATTCTCTTATTTTTAGCATCTAAGATCTGGAAGTAAGAGCTTCCTGTTGAAAGCAATACAGTTAAGAAGTTAATCTGCTTACTGTTCAGAAAAATCTATAAAACCTTGGTATCCTGTATGTTAAAACCCCCACTTCTTAGTTGCTAATTTATTGAGGGAATTCCATAGCACAGACTTGATGGAAAAGCCGGCACCTAGTAGGAAAAAATAACTATAGGCTTCTATATAAATTCTTTTCTGTAATACTTACTACACATTTAATTAAGCTGATTGAAATCCATAGAACCATTATATTTCTTAATGGATATGAGTTATACATTACTAAATAAATCTAGAATTTTGTATTTTAAGCAGCTGTAAAACATAATTTAAAAATGAATTTTCAAACCAACTTCATCAAAACAACAATAAAAAAGAGTAAACATTCCTTAATAGCCATAATGTGTATCTTAGCAACCATTTGCGTAGCAATAGGGGATGCTGGAGTCATGTATGTGCGCTTGTGACAAACGTGGACTGTAAATGGCTTTGAGTCTGTAACACGAGTTTCTGTGTTTTCCGCAGGATCCCAAAGAAAGGCTGGGTTGTCAGCCCCAGACAGGATTTTCTGATATCAAGTCTCACACATTTTTCCGCAGCATAGACTGGGATCTGGTAAAAATCATTATTTCTGTTTATATGTATTCAAAAGGAATAGATTCCTTTAGTTTGTGAATTGTATGTATATGTAACAATTTCATGAAAACCAGTGAAATTCAGTTCCGTAAATGTAAAAGCTGCTGCAGAATCTACCCAGCGTATGCGTTGGGGGCTCCCGTTGGGGTGTGGACTGCGTAGATCAGGGTCAGGATTGAGCCCTCGCTCTTCTGGGTGGTCATTCCATATGGTCCTGTTGGTAAACATCGCAAGCTCCGTGGCCAAGGGAAGCGCGGGCCAGAAGAAACAGCCTGCTGGAACGTTCTGGCAGTATTTTATTTCTCTTGTTGATTAGAGAGACCCTCCTGCCTTGCCAGGCAGGTCAGCAGTTGGCCGGCACAGCCTGCAGACCGAGCCAAGTGTCGTGAAACCAGGTTAGATCGGCTATGGGAGATGCGGCGCTTCGGATTCACAAAGCGTTTGTGGTCCACACGTAGCACATTAAGAAAAAAAAAAAAAAGACTGAATTTACAAATGACGTAACTTCTAAAATCAGCAGGATTATTCAGGTAGGCAGCAGGGTTTAGGATCGTGAGTAGATGTGAGTAGGATCAGGGCCTTGCTTGAGGATGTGGCTTGGAAGCAGTGTGGTTATTTAGAATGATTCTCTAATTATTTCTCTCAGGCTTTCTATATCCCTGCTGGTTTGAGGGAAATTTTTACTTTGTGGTGGAGTAGATGACTTGCATTTCAGTGGATTTGCAAGCACAAAGTGTTATTTAAGTTGTAGGGTTTTTAAAAGCTTCTGTTACTCAGTAATTGTGCCCACATCACCAAAACCATCACAGAAACGATCTTGTTGCATTTATTGATGCTTCAGCAATCACACAGTTAAGTCAGGAGCAGTGCCTTATCAGCATTACGATTGTAATACCTAGTTGAACAGCGGAAAAATATGCACAGAATGTTTTCATAGTCCTGGGAAGCTGACAGGAAATGTAGGAACAGGCAGGCAGCAGTGCCTGGAATAACATGAGAGAGGCTCAGGGCGGGAGAGAGAACGGCACGGGTACAGTTTGACTTTGAGTCCTGCTGTTGGGACAGTCCTTGCGAACATTCTTCAGGGAAATATTCACTGCATAAGGAGGTGGTCTTAAAATTGAATGTTATTTTCATTACGTTTGCTACCTACTGTTGCTGTAACCCAACTCACTTGTTTGTGGAGAGCATAAACGCATGGTCTGCAGGGTTTCTGTTCTGTTTTCCAGGGTTGTTTGACACTGGAAGAGAGAGGAGACTAGGATTTATAGTGTTTATTTGGATAAGGAATTCTTAACTGCACTTGGTACCTCGGTCAGCATTTATGCTGATGTGAATTTTGATTTTTTTTTTTATATACACCTATCTCTTTTGCTGAAAGCTTTTGTATTAAATATCTATCTTTAAAACAATAAATTGAAAGATGTAAGTGGTTGTGCTGTTCCAGGATGATTCGGACAGTGCTGTTCAGGAGGATCCAGAGCGTCAGATAAATTTTAAGCTGAATTTCTAATAGGAGTGTTGTGAAATCTGTTCAGGAGAAAATGAAAAAATATTTGGAAAGCTTTTTTAATTATTACGTTTTTCTTTGAAATGCAAGGGATGAGTAAGATTTTGACTTAAAAGCTTTTCCAAATCTTTTCAAGTTGGAACACAAGGAAACAAGAGTCTAATGCTGACTAAATATTTTTTCTGTGTGAAGCTTCAGCTAAATGGAAGAATAAAGAAAGATAAATGAAGACATGTACCATAAACACTTTTTTTCCCCAGAGTCAGTAATTTGAGTGGCGTGGGGCACAGCCAAGAACTTTCTCGGCTGTTCACTCTGAGCACAGGACGGCTGAAGAGCATTCAGGGGAGTACCCAGACAACCTTTTTCGATTGTTTCAGCACGTGAAGGCTGTTGGTTTATTGGACAATGAAACACTGAACTGCAGTTAAGCAGATTGGCTTAAGTACCCTCAATCACTGTAAAAAGTGTATTTTACAGAATTTGTTGTTGTAATTGCGAGTAGGACGTGAAAAATGTGATCCACGCGTGAATACAGTAAGGATAGAGATGAAGCCAGGCATGACGTGAGACAGGACAAGCAAGACTCCTAATTGAGGTGGCTTGTCAAAAAGTTTTGGAGCTATTTTTAATTTAATTATGGTTAAAGTCACTGCAGGCTGTATATCTTGTGTACCATTTTTCAAGGGAAGCTTGGCTGTGATGTGGATATAAAGAAAGAAAAGCAGCCTGAAGGAGGGAGTGCAGGGGCTCAGCCTTGTCTGAAATCTGTCCAGGAAAATCCCTCCAGATTAAAGGGCTGGATTCCATAGAGTCGCCTTTCTCCCTGGGTACCCTGAATAATAAAGCATGTTTCCTACATAAAATATGTAGCTGGGACAGGTGAGTCACTTGTGTTTTGTGGCAGCGCAGGTATGTACTGTACCAGGAGAAAGCAGAAAGAAAGCTTTACTGAAACTGCGTGGAGGCCTGGACTGGAAATCATATACATTCCCTTTCTCATCCCAGACGAGAGATTGCTAAGTGATTTTGCTGCGTAACTTAATTCTCGGTGATACCAGAAGACCCTCCTGGTCTCTGAATTTGTGGTTGGTTTTCCTGCACTCTGAATAGGCTTTTCCCTGTCATTTGGGGAGTTCTGTCGCTGCCTGACAGCCCCATTAACGTACGTTGATTTTTAAGTGAACACTGTGAAAACAAAACTTGGTAAAGAATTCCAATCTCCTTACAAAACCACGTTAACCCAGGCTTTGTCACATAACACTGTGGTCACTGAGGACGTGCTGCGTGGACACAAACTGCCTTTTGATTAGGCCTCTTTCGCAGGGAGTTTTGAAAGCTGCGTTTGTCTGCGTTTCTCTAGAGGAACGGTGACCTCCAGTGGCCAGCAAGGCCAATCCAAACCTCGTGTACCACGTACCCAAACAGGTCAGAGCAGTGACCTCAGCGTGGACCTTGAAGATAACAGTCAGAAAAATTTGTAACACTTAATATTTTAACCACATTTTTTAAGTACAAATTTCTGTGGTGATAAATTCCTTATATGTAGATTGCACTTCCTATGTTTTAACTCCCCCCCTCCTTGTATTTTTGCCTTAGCTGGAGAAGAAGCAAACAACGCCTCCGTTTCAGCCTCAGATCACGGACGATTATGGCTTGGATAACTTTGACACACAGTTCACCAGCGAGCCTGTGCAACTAACCCCAGATGATGAGTATGCTTTTCTTTATCCCCAAATACAGTTGCATTTTAAGAAATTTATTTATAAATTACTTGAAAACTACTAAGAAGAGACTACACACTGAGCATTAGAACTGACACAAGCTAAAAGTACATTTGAAATTCTTTGTATCCTATGTATCTTGCATAATTATTCATGGTTCTTAGCCTGCCTAGCCTAGCGTCCCAGCAGAAATTCAGAAATCGAGCAGTGTGACTGGGTCACTTGGTCAGGGAGCTTTCACTTGTACAAATGTGATGTTGATTAAACGTGAGTATCAAAAGTGGACGCTGTAACCTGTGGAGTCAGCTCCACGGGTAGTGAAGTCACTGCTGCTGGCTCCTTCTCTTCTGCAGTCCTGGGTAGCCGGTGTCTGTCCTCAAGTAGCTGCAGATCTGGAGATCTGTGTAGTTTTGTGCCTGGGTGCTCGAACCTGAGTTTTGTAAGGGTGTTACCCACTTGTCACACACCCACAGTGCTTGACAGGGCAATGACCACAATATGTGGTCTCTGCGCCCCTGCAGTGGGAAGTTTTTATGACATCCCTGGCCAGATCGGGGGGGCTCTGAGCAACCTGATCTGGTTGAAGATGTCCCTAATCCTGCTGGGGGGTTGGACTGGGTGACCTGTAAAGGCCCCTTCCGACCCGAACTGTTCCATGATTCTAACTGAACTAAATCGGTGCTTTTCTCTGTTTTTCAGAGATATAATAAAGCGAATAGATCAGTCGGAATTTGAAGGATTTGAATATATTAACCCCTTGTTGCTGTCGACAGAAGAAACGGTATGAAGGAACGAAATCCTCGTCGTGGCCCGTGTTAATGCCCTTTCAGTTTACCCGCAACCACAGTACATGCATGCCAGGCTGGGACCGAACGATTTGGGATGGAGACCAATGATTTTAACAAAAATTGCTGCTGAAAATCAAAGAGGAGACTGACGCTTCTGGTGGCCGTCTGCTGCCGCCGAGTTATTCGTGAGGTCTGGGCACTGACAGAACTGGCTTCACTGATGAAGGAACCTGCATCTTGTGCCTGTTTCATGAAGGAGCGACGTGTTCATTGCATCCCTGGGAGAGTCTGAAAAACTTCTACAAACATTTGATGCAATGAGCTACCAATTGAAGAATTCCACAGTGTAACATCCTGAAGAATAAATTATATTACAGTGGTGTTGAAGCTTATTTTTGATGCCTTTCTTCACAAGTGGTACCTGTCTAAACGTCTCAGATGTATTTAAAAGGAGTTGTGTTTTATTAGCAATCAAAATATAAATTTGGGTACAAGATTTAAGTGCCTAAATGGATAAACTGCGTTGAAGAGTTATTGCATATTTGGAACGTTCTTAAACTTGGTAAGTTCTGCTTGTTAATATTAAGTAACCATTTACATCCAGTTCACAGCTGCAGCCTAATGCTCATTTGCATCTCGATAGGATTTGAAATGCAAAGTGACTTTGCAATATTAAGTCCAAATTAGAATTTATAGCATCAGTTTCAAAATCTGGTCTTTTAAACTCCAAATTTATCAAAACGTGTGGATTAAAGAAAACTAAATTTGCACACTCATGATTTCTGACCATACTTCAGCAGTGCCTACATCTCCAGTGATGTTGTGTTGTGGTTTAAACTTTTGAGAAGTATTTTTATCAACAGTACAAATGTTCAGAGCAAAAGCATAAGAAAGTGTCGCCTTAACGTTTAAATAGCAAACCTAGAACAACCATAATACAAAATGAACTTTCCTGATAAAGCACACCTCCTACTTAGGATAAACTGTCTGCTTTCAGTTCCTCGGTGTGTGTTAAGAGCTAACATTCTGCAGAAGAGAACGGGATGTTTTGGTAAACCGCTTTCCATCATCGTAGTACATTTTTTCAGTGGAAGACAAATGAATACCCAAGATATCGGACAAGGCAAAAGATAAAACTATGAAATCCCCTCTCCTGAAAACCAGGGGGTGCCAGGGGGCAGGGAAAGGGCATAGCACGTCACAAAGGTTCATTTGAGGATTAACTGGGCGCTGCTATCGGGATGTCGGTGCCTGTGCTGTGGATTTGCCTGCCTCCCGGCCCCAGCCCCAGGGGCAGGACGAGACTTTGGGATCAGGATATCCTGAGGATTGTAGAGACAGACAGGGGAACCAAACCAAACACATGGGAAGGCCAAGGAGAAGGCCTGTGCGGTGCCGCTGCGCCCGGCCTGGTGTGCAGTGCGGGGGGGACTGCAGCGCTGTCATTTCCTTACGTTCACGTATGGTTTTCTCAGGGTACAGCATTGCATCAGGTGCTGAACGTGACATCTTTTGGATTCACATCCGCGTCATGAGGTGCTAGGACCAGACTGCCAAAACATTGCTTAAAGCTTTCAGTTACTCCTCGATTAACGATCTACATGTTGTGTCCCCTCGTTAGCCGCAGGTGCCCAGGCCTGGGGTTAGTCGGTTACTTTAATCCCATTTGGATTTCAGTTGCGGGTTTCTCTCCCCTGGACTGTAGCTTTTCATACAATGCAGAATGGGGTTTTATCAACACTAAACAACTTAACCAGTACCAAGTATTTGCCTCAAATGCCTGGACTTTAGATACTTCATTATCTACTAAAGCAAAAATTTACCTTTTAAACCTAATCGGACATTTTTTAATTGCTTTTTTTCCCTTCTCCCTGGCAGTTAGTTTATTTACCTTGAATAATTTTCCTTTCAGTGTTTTCAGCTTCCCCGGTAACAAAGCTGATCCGTAGGTATCGGAGTGACTGCAGGCAGCTCAGGAGTGGGAACGCGACAGGTTAAGCTGTCCTTTCACGTGCCAGGGCAGAGGACTTCAAATGGAAATACTAGAAATGTGGGGTGGGGTTTTTTTTTAACCTTTTTTTCTAGGTTTCGGAACACTTTGGGAGGGAGGGATGGAAGAACAGAAAGACACATTTGCTAAAAATTGTAAAGACTTGATTTTATTTAACAATTTACAGGCATTTACAATGTCGCTGTGTTGCCAAATAGTTTGCTGGATACGAGTTTGGTTGCTCATGTGCAAGTGTTTGAATAATGTTCTGTTCATAATGAAGGGGAAATTTTTTATATAAAGTATTCGTTTTATAAATAAAAGAAAATGAAGGATGTAATTAAATGTGTGGTTTGGGGAAAAATGCTAATATATTACAAATGGATCTGGTAATGATATATAGTTGTCTTATTTGAAATAGTAAATGCAAATTCTAGCTAATTTAATGATTGTAAAACAGTAAATATGTTCTTGTAGTTTTGTATAATTAATTAGTTGGGATCTTTGCTGACCAGTTTTATTTGTGCAGAAGATGGTATACTAATCCATAACAGCTAAGATCATTTATATTCTTGCACATCTATTAAAGACTTTAATGAAAAAGTTAATAGACTGTTATTATTTATCAGTAAACTGGGCTCTGTTCAACTCGCACTTTTGAGAGCCCCATTTTAAAGTAAATTCATAGGATTCTTGCTGTGTTTCAGTGCTGTAGTGTGTTCAGCTGCACCTTTGGGTGGCCCCATGCTGTACGTTGCAGAGATTGGGGCACAGGATTGCTGAGACAGAAACCTGCAGTTTGTTAGGGAGTTCCACTCGGGCAGCTGAATGAGCACCAACCCCCTCCTGATTATTTCATCCCTTCCATTTGTAGTTGCTAAACTATCGCCACTTGTCATTCATCATCATTTGTGGAAAAGGCTGCTTCTCCCAAGCTTACAAATTGATAACCCGCTACGGTTAAGAAGTTACCAAACCAGCAGATGAGTCCCCTGAAAACGAACTGTTTGGAACTGATAGAAAAGCAGCAGTTTTGGCTGACTGACTGTACTAAATCTTCTGAAACTGGCAGAAGAAAGGTTCTCTCTGGTGCCTGGTTAGCAGAGACTGGTTGTGAGCAGCAAGGTGGCATTTGACTTTGTATGGCGTTGCTGGTTTGTGACCCATGAGCAAGGCTGAGACAAGGCCAAGCTTCCTTGACACATTTTTCCTTTTCCTTTGAGGAGGGTTCATCCTCGGCCTTGTTCCCTTTCTCTTCACTCTTCTGAATTCACCACATCACATCATCTGCGCTTTCTGACAAGCATCTAGCAAGATGGCCATCGATATCCAGCTGTGACAGCCTGCAAACAGAGAATTTGAGAAACAAAAGTTTTGTCTATTTTAATTATTTTGTATATAGAGAATACATCCAGAACTGTTTGGGGGTTTGTATGCTGTGAAACAAGACTTACGTTCCACTGAACCGAAGCAGACACATTGGACAGCTGTCTAGAGCTGAAGCTCCTTCACTCTGGTTTTCAGTCTCCTTGCAGCTTCCAGTTCCCGGTACGCTCACAGGAAGAGGCGTCCCCTCTGCAGCCACCTCTCTGGCCCCGTCGAGTGAAGTGTTCCCTCCATGTGTTGGTAGGTGCAGCTCTTTCCCACCATCCTCTTCCCTGTTGTCCCTGCTGTGCTGTGCAGCCCCTCGGCACTGCTGCTGGGAGCGCAGCGCTTCTGCACGGCTTTGCAACAGTGCTGAGGGGCGCACACAACTTCTGCCTTGAGGGACTTTACGGGATTTAGGGCTTGTAGCCAGTTTTGCAGTACCTTGGGTGTCTTGCCCAACCCTGTTTTTGACTTGATCCGCAATAGCTGCGCAGCCCGTTTCCTCAGCTGTGGAAGGTGAACTGTTCAGTCTATCTGCTTGGCCCCATCCTTCAGGTAAAAAGCTGTTCTGGCTCTGTGTGAGCTCAGGAGAGCCAAGATCCTTTGGGTTTAGATGTTTTTCTTTGCAATAAGATGGGAATGACACCCACTGAAAGTCTTTTATTCCAACTGTAAAGACTTCTTGTTTTTGTAGACTCTCTTCCACCGAGCTCTGAGACACACACACACACGGAGTCCAAACAGAGGGAGTTCAATCATTATATCAAACCAAGGCTGGGCATTTTATAAGTACAGAAAAGGCTGAACTGCGTTGGGGAAAACAATGTTTTATCGACATCCACCTTGAGTGCTTGTACAGCAATCGAGAACTTTCTGGTGTTTATGTGGTATGTATCTTCCCTTAACATTTCTAAACGGCTATGAGAGGGCACTCTTGTCACGTGTTACAGAGACTAAGGATGGAAACAACCATCTGCTGCTATTTGGGAACAAAAGTTCTACTTTAGAGGGATGGACTGCAAGGTTTGTTTTAGGCTGTTCCCCAACAAGGTGATGGCTGTAACTGTCATTATCTCCCTCTTACAGTTTGCCTATTCTGTTCTCATTCCCTTAGGGAATACTTAGGAGCAGTCTGTGTACTTAGCCGGGCTACCTCTCTTCAGCAGAACGTTCTAGAAGTTGCCATACTGCAAGAAAAGCCCCTAGGCAGTTGTCCTTGTGCTGCCTGGACACAAGGCCACGTCACACTGTTGCAGGGAGAGACTTGCTTCTATTTAAGAGCTATTTCAGATTGTTCCTCTATTATCAACTAGTGTAAGGAGCACACACAGAGCAGACAAGGCCAGGGCCCCCTACCTTTCCCAAGAACTCTGGAAAGCTGGGCACCGTCTGCCCATCTGTGCACCGTAAATCCTGACTGATGCCTTTCAGTAACAACATCCACGGCTTTTCACACTCATTCGGCTCATCTTCTTCAAACCAGGAACATCTGTCAGCCACTGTCCTGCAAAGAGAGAGACCGTCCACTAGTTTGAGGGTGGGAAAGAGAAAGGGAACAAACCCACTGCATTGCTGTGTATTTGCCTTGGGCAGGTTGAACTATACCGCTAGCGTTAAAAGGTTTTTATCCTAGTAATAATGTTCAAAGACAATTTTGCTAGAAGAAAGGGTTGTTAACGTCAGAATACTACTCTTCCCGCTTCTTCCCGATGCGTTTTCTTGGGTCGCTGTCCAGGAACGACGCTGCGCGGAGCAGGAACGGGAGCCGAGTCCTCCAGGCCCTCAAAAACCAGAGAAGCGGAACGCCTGGCCAGGGGCACCGCCCGCAGCGGGGCTAAACCCGAACCCAACCACCCGCTGCCCCCTGGGGGCCGGGCGGGCCCTCCCCTCCCGCTGTCCCGGCCCCGCTCACCGGCCCCGGGCGGGCGGCGCCTTGCGGGGCTTCAGGCGCAGCTTCGCGGCTCCCTCCTCCGACATGGCGGCGCGCGGGAACGAGGCCCCGCCCCGCGGCGGGAACGAGGCCCCGCCCCGCGGAGGGAAAAGGGCGGGGCGGGAGGAGTTTGAGGGGGCACCGCCCTGCGCCTGAGGGGAAAGGGCCCTTCTCCTGAGGGGGACCCGCCCCGCTCCCGAGGGGGAAAGGGCCCTTCTCCACACGGGGGAACCCGCCCCGCTCCCGAGGGGGAAAGGGCCCTTCTCCTGAGGGGGACCCGCCCCGCTCCCGAGGGGGAAATAGTCCTTCTCCTGAGGGGGGGAAACCTGCCCTGCTCCTAAGGGAAAACAAGCCCTCCTCCTGAGGGGCAAATCCGCCCTGCTCCTGAGAGGGACACAGCCCTTCTTCTTAGGGGAAGGAAACCTGCCCTGATCCAGAGGGGAAAATAGCCGTTCTTCTGAGGGGCAAAGACGCCCTGCTCCTGAGGGGGAAATAGCCCTTGTAAGGGAGAAACCCGCCCGGCTCCCGAGGGGAGGAACAACCCTTCTCTTGAGGGGGAAACCCGCCTTGCTCCCAAGGGGAAAATAGCCCTTCTGCTGAGAGGCAAATCCACCCTGCTCCTGAGAGGGACACAGACCTTCTCCAGAGAGGGATACAGCCCAGCACCAAAGGGGGAAACAGTCCTCCTAAGGGAGAAACTCGGCCTGCTCCTGAGGGGAAAAAAGCTCTTCTAAGGGAGAAGCCCGCCCGGCTCCCGAGGGGGGGAACAGCCCTTTTCTTGAGGGGCAAATCCACCCTTATTCTTTGGGAAGATAGCCCTTCTCCTGAGGGGCAAACCTGCCCTGCACCTGAAGGGAAAATAGCCCTTTTCCTGACAGAAATAATAAAAAAACAAGTCGTACTTGAATGTTAACATGTCACCTGTGTGAGAGGCAGACTAAATAGAGAAGAGAATTCAGGAAGAAAGAAAGGGCAGTGAAAAAGCCAGTTACTGTCGTGCAGACTAACATTTTTCCATATTAATATTTGTTACAGCTACTGTAGTGCCCAAGAAATACCAAGACAGGTACAGTTTTCTGCCTTACATTTTTCTTGCCATTCAGAAGCTGCTTCCCAGTGAGGTGAAATGAGATTCCAGGAGGCAGGTTCTCCTTTCCTTTTTGGTGGGAAAGGTGTTCTCTCAAAAGTTCCATGCAGAACAAGGCAAGGTGAGCAGAGACCAGCAGTGAATTTGAAGCTGAAGACTTTTGGCCTGCTGTGGAGGGAAAGCTGGTGATAGCCGCAGGCTTAGAGCGAAGGACAGCAAGAGGGAGCGTGCATAAATAAAGTGTAGGTGGAGAGAGGGGATCAGCCCTTTAAATGGTTGAAAACGAGACGACAGAGGAGGGTCTGAAATTCGATTTCGCAACTGCTGATGCCAACTGAAGAAGACACTACAAACTACTTCAGATTTGTTTTTTCACTTGCCAGCCTTCGTGATTGCTGTGAAAATATGAGTCCTAGCACTGATTATTGCCACTTGGCGGCAGCAAACAATACAAAACCCGTGCTTTAGAAAAATCTGAGGGGCAGTGAGAGTGATCAGATGGAGCTAAGGTGTGCAGGCCTCTGCACATGTCTCTAGGTGTATCTGCTAATGATTTTTGGTGCTACAGGGTTTCTTCTTTTGTTCCTGCGATGCTTGTGTTGGTGTTTCGTAAGATGTGTGACCCTTTGGGTACTACTTTGACTCCTCTGCTTCTAAACTGTATGCCAGATCATCAGATTTATTCCATTAGCTATCACTTCTCTGCAACAGCAGCCAGAAGTGTAGTCTGTTTTTCATGTGAAGGTGCTGCTATGTGATGCTGTGAGTCACACATGGCATTTGCGAAAGCTTTATTATGGGTGAGCATAAAAATGGTTATTGTGCAATAATAGCTACAAATGAAAGAATACAATAAAAAGGGAAAATTATTACTGAAGCTTCTGCTTGTAAAAAGGGAAAGGGGAAAACCCTGCTTCTGTAGTGACTATAGCTTGTATATATTTCTGTATTTTGTGAATTTAACTGAAAAATTTGTGCTGTAAGTTGAGGGGTTTTTTCTATTGTTATCTAATGCGTCTTTGTTACAACCTATGAGGGCAGGCATGTCAGGAAATGTTTTTATTCTTGCTCTGTCTGTCTATATTGTAGAAATCTGTTATGAGAGATCAATATTTTCCATCTGTACCTTTCCAGAATTAGCAATGTACTTGCAGCATGAAGGTAAAGTGTAAGAATAGGACCTGTTCTTGGTTCTGCCACACTTCACAAGATCATGTCTACTCTCTCCTCCGCTAACATGGAATCCCTGTTACTTTTTGCTTGACTTTGGGTCTTGCATAATTTAATAATGAGAATGTTTTGTGATCTTAGAAAAAAGTTCTCATAGATGTGCAAGGACTAGTCTTTATCATCATCAGCCTTGACTGGACTTGAGCCAGTGGCCAAGGGATTTGAGCTTTTGGAAGCTAGGATGCTTCTACAGATTATCTTTAGGGATTTCCTTGTAAATGGAGTGCCAGTGTGCTTAGTTATCTGTTCCCTGTAGAGTCTCATCAAGCTGCACATGCTTAATCTTTACTTACATGGTCCCCAACTCTTGCTGTAAAATGGGCCTCAGTTTTAACTTTTGCTCTCAGGAAGAAGGGGCTATTATAACAAATTCTAATCCTTTTGAAATTCCACAATCGCTAAAGCCTACAAATTGCCTGCCAAACAAACCAAGTGATCTTCTCCAGGGTTGAGGGAAAGAGGAGAGTGTAAAATGCAGGGTTTGTAAAACGCATTTGCTGGGGAAGAACTGGTACATTATCAACTAATCCGCCTTCTGCTATTTCTGATTTCCTACCCAACAGCTGCAACCCTGAATGAGAGCTTCTGCATTTGGGAAGAATTAGAAAGCCTGGTAATGCAGGGTCTCTGTTACAGATACAGCAGCTCACAGACAGGGAGGAGATTTTTGCTGCCGGTGTAGAATTTGGTGTGCTAGGCATTTTATAGCCTGGAAAAATCGTGATTTTCAGCAGTTGTTATAGAGTAGTCAATGAAGAAGAGATGCCATAGTTTCTGCTAGGTTTCTCTCAGAGCCTGATGTAATTGAATGCATGAGCTATTATTTTTTTTAATGTACCACTTTGAGGCTAAAGTATATGCAGTTTTTGTTAAAACTTTTTTTTATGGCATCTGATGCTTGCAGATAGTTTTAGTCCTCCTGAAATTTTTCTGATTCTTTAGTGGTGGCTCCTGTATCAGATAAAAATGTTCAGAAGAAACTGTGCCTTGCTAGAAAATTGAAACATTATTACATTTTAATTATTTTATCTAATTGGTGCTTGGTTTTGGAGTACATATTGGTAATTTTTTATCCCTGTCAGATAGTCTGTGACTTTGCTCAAGGATCAGTGTGTCCATTCTGCTAAGTGTCATAAAGGAAAACGATACCACAGGAGACTTAAGTATGTGTAGTAAAGCATCAGAAAAAACTACAGCAAATGCTCTTTATGGTGTATCTCCTCTACAGCCTCGTGGTGGCAAATGTAGCACTAGAAAAAGAAGATCAGTCACATTGGGTCACTCACCATAGGGCTAATCACTGTCCGTAGTGAAATGGGAAAGTCTGACTATTTTAATCAATGGGATGTATTGCAATTCAAGCCACAAAATTATGAAACCTGTGTAAGACTTCCTTTAGCTCAGTCAGTAGAATGAAGATGACATGCAGTTTCAGTTTGAGAAGTGTAGGCTCATTGCTGTTTCCAGAGATAGTCAGCTGATTGGAGACAATTTTGTAGGTTCTCCCTAATTTTAGTTGCAGGTGACATAGTCTTTTTGATGAGAAGTCACTGCCTTTGAAACCTGCTTTGTCTGGTAGCTTACAGAGCCTGAATTTGTTCATGCACAGAGTCCAGTGCACGACTCATCTTTTCAATTCAGCCTTGCCTTGTCAAGTACAAGGACAGATCCTTACCTGTGTGGATGGATATAGAAGATCAAGCCATGTGACATTTATAAGCCAAGATGGGAAGACCTAAAAAGAGGATGAGGGAGCCTGGCATGGCATTTGTGGGTACCAGGTTGCCAAGGAGGCATATTGTATTGAAACAGTTGCCTGGGAAACATTTAAAAATACATTGAATGGAAAAGCATATGTGATGTGCCCACAAGTGTTCTGTGTGAATGAAATGCCAGCGCTGATGATGGCACCAAGAGACTGTTACTATTACGTGTAAAGATCCTGCAAGGGATGGGGTTTTTTCTTTTGTGTTTGTGTTCTTTTTTTCCTTCCCATGCCCTTTTTGTAGGAGGTGTGCTGAACATATATTGCTTTGCTCATGGTCAATGAATTAGAGTAAATGTAGAGAAAGCCATACATGCAGTTAGCAGCAGCAGCAGCTGGAGATGGTAAGAGTACTTTGGCTTCATTTAGTCAACCTAAACCAAATTGACAAGAAGCCTGCACAACTCCCCCTCAAAAGTAACAACAGCCCTGCTGAAACTCCTACAGTCATATAAAGATAAATGATTCTCTGAACATTGCCACTTCAATTTGTGCTAAGATCGTGTTTGGAGGCTCTGACATCATTACAATAGAGCTGTTATGTAAACATCATATAAAATGCAAAGAGGTTATGATCAAAGCACGCTGGACAGCGTATATAAAAAGTCTCTCACTGACAAAAATTTGTGTTTGGGTTGCTGAAGTAAAGGGAAATGAAGGGAGAAGTGGTCAGAAGTATTAAGTGCCCAGTTGCTCTGGTTCATCCTCAGGTCAGACCTGATTACTGTGAGATGGTTCTGACAAAAAAGAACGATGAAAGAAGGGAATGGTGTCAGTGGAACAGAAAGAAAACAAGGGAGCTGGCAACCGTAACCTATGGTATTCTACCTTTGACAGAGAAGTTCATCTGCTAGTAATTTCCAGGCACAAAAATGCATCTCTCCTTCACTGAGAATGAGTTGCAGGTGTGAGGCTGGTTAGGATTATAATCTCCCAGCCTAATCCTCCTTTGGAGACTGAGAAACAAATATCCTGCTCTTGTTTTGCTAGAGCCTTAAGGAACCTGTTTGGGACAGCAGATTTAGCTTGGTCTAGCCTTTAGGTGGTACAGACTGAGGCAGGAAATTTGTTGGAAGAGAGATGTAGTAGAGAGGAGAGCAGTTGACTAAAAAGGATGGTCTAGGAGCATTTTTGTTCATAGTAGCTTTGCAAGGATGAGTTGCCTTGTAGGGAGAAGTTCCCAGGGGCTTAGCTTCTTGAAGATGTTGCATCTTAGAAGCTGTGAAGTTGCTGTTTATTTGGTGATGTGTGTGCTTTTCCAGTGAGGAAGCCTTTTGACTGACAGAGACCCTACTGACTTTGCTGTCATGTGTGCCAGGGAGGGGATGCTTTTTGGCTGGCTGTCTAGTTTGGGCACAATCTACTCAAGGGTCTGAGATGATTGTGTTGGAAAACCATGAGTCAGATGAAGTCTTCTCTGTGTCAGTCGGATCCTAGTATCGCTCGTCATTTTTCTGGCCTGGAGCATCTGTGGTTAAATGAAGTCCTGATGTTTCCAGGCCTTAGGGTTAGCGTAAGAGAGGCGGGGAGAATCTGCCTTTCATCTTCCTCTCATCATTTTGCTATGTGACTGAAAACTGTTGGAGAGAATGTTTCAGATCTCAAACAGAGATTAGGCTTGGTGGCATGAAGCCGTGGGTTCTTCTGCCCAGCCTGGAATTCTGCTGGGGGAGTTGTATAATCTCCTCATACTTTAAAGGATCTTGGCTCTGAATTTAGGATCAAATATGGCTTGAGGTTTTCATGTTTCTTTCTGGCTTGCTTTCCTGGTGTTTTTTTTTGTTTGTGTGGGATTTTTTTTTTGCTTTCTTTCTTAAAGTGCGTCTCACTGTATTATAGTATTCTGAGTTCCTCCTGTTTGCTGTGTGTCATTACTTCATTTGAAATCAACATACTAAAGGGCTTCACTAAAAAAAAAACATAAATAATAGCTGTAGTAATTACAGAAGATCACTTCTTGTTTATGGGCGTGAAACCACAAAACAGTGGGGCAAAATTGCCTGTACTAGTTAATGTGGCATGATGTTATCCATAACTAGAATGATGTATAAAATCAGCTTAAAATAGAATGTAATTAAACAGATGAGTATTTATCGCTTCAACAAGTGTGGATGGTAGGTTTAATTTGTTTTGCAGTTTTTTAAAGGACTAGCTAGTGTTTTAGAAAGAAAATCTAGTGAACCTGGAGGTGTAATCAAAGCTGAGAAAGCATGTATAAATCTTTTCACTGAGGAGGGTGTATTTTAGTTGCAATCTAGTGTTGTAATAATTTCATTGCATAACAGACATGTCTTGGTAACACACAGGTCTTTCCTTTTTCGTATTCATTCTCCCTCTGTCCTTCAATTAGTGTTTAACTTGACAAAAGAAATACAAAATAGGACTAAGGCAGAAGACCTGACATTAAAACACAGTAGAGCTATAGCTTCTTTTTATCCATATGTAATTGATTTAATTGTATCATGCACAGGCTGAGTTTGTTTTATTTACATTATCTTATACCCACTAAGCTGAAACTCTCTCATGACATTGTCGATGTGAAAGGTCATTCTGCCTGGACAGAACTGCACCATAGCATTAGAGATATCAAAGTAGGTCTTTGCCTTCCCTTGCTGTCACTTTGCAGCTGTATATCAAATCCATTTAGAGTAGTTCAAGAAAAAGCCGATGCCTTCCTGCCACATCTGAACAGTGCTGCTATCAAACAGTAACTTCATGCTACCGTTCCTTTCATGAGTGGCTTTTCGTTTTTTTAATTACAGAGGAACTAGAACTGACATCCCCTTTTCCGGGTCACATTATTTGGTAAGGGATGGTTGTTTTCCTGAAGAGTTTCTCTCTTCAGTGATGATTTATTTTAAGAATTAACTCAGGGAATTTCTGCTGCTTGTAGTGTGATGCAGTAGGTCAGAATACTTAATTACAAAGATCTCTTCTGGCTTTAAAAGTGGCACTTTCTTATCTTCTTTCATATTATGCCTGTTTATAAGATGGAACACAGGTACACAAAAATTAAGGGTGTCACCTGAGATAATGCAAGACCTGGGAGATGAACCCTGCCCTGCTGTTCACTGGGTCTTTGCATAGGCATAATACTAATCTTTCTTTCAAGAAGCACTTAACTTTCAACACAGTGTCTTTCATCAGCTTTGATTTCACTAGAAAAAAATAAGATGATGGGATATCTTTTTGAAAGTCTTTGCCTATTAGCTCGCATCTTCCCAAGAACTGATAAACACGTGCAAATATACAGTCTCCTTTGCCCCAAGGACATGCTCTGGCTTTAGTACCACACTTCTAATGACAAACATTCACCTAGTTTTCCATATGCATTCTTTTATCTTTGCTGTTCTCTGGGCATGTTGGGAGATTTATTTCTACTCATAATGTATTTCATGTGTGTTAGTTGTAAATATTGTGCTCATAAATCAGGCTGGCCCATCCAGCCCCAAGGATGGAGACAGCTTATAATAGGTCTGTCTGCTTCAGATTGTCAGGCTGTGCTCCTTCTCTGCTTTTGCAATTGCTTGGCTCTGTTCGTGGCACGGTGCCAGCCTCCTGTCTCACATTAACAGGAATATTATATATTACTGAATGTAAAGTGTTTTTCCTTCAGGACTAGAAGAATGTAATGGAGCCTGCATCTGGCAGCGCGGCATTATTCCTACGGTGTGCAGTGTGTCCTGCGTGCAGAGGATCGCCACCATGGATCCCTGCTGCAGTCCTGGAGGCGTGAGGAGCGTTACCATGTGCAGTGAGGCAGGTCCTAGACCAGCCTAGGGACATGTTACAGCAGGGACTGCGGACATATACACGTAACATGCAATTAAAAACTGATTCTTCTCCCTTCCCTTCACCAAACTCTCTAAACTAAATACCACAAAAATATCAAGTCTGGAGCATAATTTTTTTTTTTTAATCTGATTTCTAGAACCAGCTCCATCTGTATTTGTACCTACCGACCTCTCAGTTTCCAGCTGGGAGATGGAACCTTGTTATACTTGCCTCATAGGATGTTTTTGGAGAATGTATTAGTTAGCTAAGTATATGCATGAGGACATAGTGATACAACAACAGAAGTGACCCTAAACTAGTGTCATTACTCCTTATTGACAGGTAGATTCATTTGGACTCATCTGCATTTGTCTTCATCTTATAAAGCTTGTCTGTTTGTCAGGATCTGCAAGTATTTTCTGCAGTGCTCCAATTAAATTACTACCTTTTTACTTATTTTCAGGATCTTATGCTCAGAATTTCTTTGTTTGCACAAAACAAGGCTGCATTAAATTGCATGGTCTAAAACAATCAATATTCAATAAGCTTCTGGTATTTTAATTGGCTGAGTTTTAGATGTCTGAAATGGAGTGAGCTGCAGGGCTACACTAAACAGTGTCATACCAAAAATACTCTCAAGGAGTATATTTCTTTGTGGTAGTGCAGCTGAAGATACCACATTTACTGCAGTTAGTGCATATCACACTTGTGCCTGTGCTTCTCATCTTATCTATATATAGTTAAATATGTTTCAAGGTATCTGATTCTTGGAGGCTGTGTTAAACCAGTGTCTTGTGTTGTTTATTCTGGCATAATGAACAGGCCCCTTGATTTGCCTCACACAGTGCACCCCATGCCCAAAACCCTACATCAAAATAGGTTCCCCAGAAGAGTCTTTGACCCAGAGCACGTGATGCATTTCAGGAGAGCCGGAAAGGAGAATGGTGTCATCACCTGAGGGGAAACAAAAATCAGAAAGAAACGAGGAGGGGAAATTTCAGTGCTTATTTTTAGACTCTGTGGGTGAGTATTATTTTCAGCTTTGTCTGTATTAATTTCTGCAGAACACAGTGTTAACGTATGATTAGGCAATCTGCAAAAAGAGTAACGTGATTTCTAGCTAAGGCTAAACCAGTCATTCCCTAGCAATCCCTGGAAACTCCATGCACCTGTTTGTACCAGGAGAAGGTAGCAGTCAAGTACATGACTGTAGATGGTGTGGATGTGTCAGAGACAGCTATAAGCTAGCTCTTGAGAAGTAAATCTTACACATGTACGTGCACTTAATGAATTCAGAGAAATATGACTGACTCTGCGTCAGTGCTCGGTGCAGCTGAAGACATTCTGTTACTGGTATTGATGTAAGTTAGTTTAAAGCTAACTTTTGATACATTTATGTGGACTACACACTCATGTTTCATTGAAGAACATGCTGCTTGTTAATCAACACTTTATTGTCTCAGTGTGCTTAAAATAAGCGTTTTGTCGCATTCAAGAAGACGAAACTTTATTGGTTTGCATTCTGGCATCGTGCTTCATGTTGTCAAGTGCTGTCAGTTGGCTTCTTTCTGTAACTCATTTACAAAGAGGGGGAGCTTGAGATTGAAACATCCTAGTGACAGTTTTTGCCAGATACATATTAGATGTGTTAGCAAAGTACTGTTAATGTTACAGAGAACGGGAGATTTCATGGGTAACAATCTGATCTGGAATGCTAGAGAGGTCCCCTCTAGAGCCTGTGACTGTTGTGCAGGACGGGCAACACAAAGCTGTAATTCCCCTGTTGCACTGTGAATACAGCAAGAGGAAGGAAAGAAGAGAGCTTCTCATCAAAGGATCTTCTTTCCTTTCTAAACAGCTTTACTGCTCCCCTCACCCAGTATTAAGCAAAGGACTTTCGAGAGGACCGTAGGTGTGAGCCCTACCAAAATTCTCTTTGTGTTAGAATATCTCTGTGGTCTAAGTAGCAAGGAAAACTAATACTGCGTTAAAGCCAGGTGTTTTTAGTTAGTCTGCAAGTTGTCTTTTAATGTAATGTGGAGGCAAACAAACAACAACAAACCAAAAGAAACTTTCTTAGGGCAGGTGTACACAAAATACATACATGAGCTTTTTGTCTTGGACAATGCAGCAGATTATAGCTGATCTTGAACTGCTTTACTAGAGAAGAAAGTTACAATAATTTAACAAAATGCTATGCAGAATTATCCCCATTTCCAATGGTTGTGGGTTTTTTGGTTATTTTTTGAGTTTTATAGTGCAGCAGATTTTTCAGAAAATCGTGAGGGCCAGGAGTGTACGATTAAGTCTTATTTTGAATCACCCAACTAAGAACAAAATCTAGAATAAAGAAATTATTTGGATTACAAAATGTCAGAGGCATATTGATGTAATTATCCTTAAAAGGAGATACTGTAGGAAATAGGATGGATTAAGTTATTATAAACATTCGTGGAGTGAAAACACTATTAAAGCATTAGAAAAGTCATACAACCAGTGAACCAGAAGTGTAAAAACAACGATTTGGAAATGAATATTTTCCCAAGAAAACTTTCCAGTAAGAACCTGGGAAACTGCACTTTTTCTTGCTGGTGAAAAAAAAGTCACATTCCAACTTTAAAGAGACAGTAATTCTGGCAAATTTACACATTCGGGATGTACTCTGTTTCCTTAAAAACTATGAAAAAAAGAAGTTTAAGGACTTAAACTAGGCTGTTGGGTGTTTTTCCCCCCAGCGTATGCCTGTTACTCTTTTTGCGTGTTTTTCCATGTGGATGGTAAAAGTAGATGGGAGAGTTTCACGACTGCTTCCATTCAATTTCTTTTTCTGACTCCTGTGTGCCTGTGAATTGCTCCTAGTGGAAAAACAATAAAAAAAAAATCACTCTAGGGAACAGAGTGCCCAGCATATTTTGTTGATATTTTAACATGTATGGTGTAACCCTTTTCCTACCCCAGCTTTTGTGAGCTTGCTTTTGGTGAGGACCGGTGTACTTTGCTTATGCTCCTTGCTAACGAAATGGGAAATTTCAACTGCTGTTCCAAATCCCGTGTTTGCTAGGAGCAACTTAATGGTTGTTTTCTATAGGGTTATTTTTAAGTGACCCACAAAAAAAGTTACATGGTCTTAAATGTGTTCCAGCCTAAATGACAAATGCAATTGGTCTTAATTGGTTTCCTTGGTAGTTCTCAGAGAGAGTTCTCAGAGGGAACCTTGACTGGTTAGTCTTAATACTTCTCATTCTTTTAACTTGCTGGTAGTTCTTGCAAGTTTCTCAGGGCATTGTCAATTGGAACACACTGTTGAAATATTGTCCGAGTATAGTCCCACCCTCTTACAACAGAACTGGACCTTTTGTGCAGACAAAGGGCTTCCATCTGTCGTGCCTGATATCGTTCATCGGTTTAAATGCACAGAAAAACAGAGAGAGAGAGTGAGCACAGGAGCAGACTCTTCCTGCTTCGGCTCCCTTCCCATGGGGAAGCACAAACTTGAGCTGACAACGTCTATATGAAGCACAAACACACATCTCTATATATCCATATCTACTTAACTGTGTACTGCTGGAAATATAGTTGCGGGTGTGGGAGGATTCAGAAGTGATGGGAAGTTTCTATGGTTAGCAAGAATGCCTAGATTTGTTACTGTAATGATCTTTAAAACAAAATACAGCAACATTAGAGAGGAAACAGGAGAACTCTTAACTCTTGGTGGTGACAAAAGGACTTCTTTTTGGATTTGTGCCTCTTGATGTGTCTTAAACTTTTCTGTGAAGCAGTAGTCATGGCCAATGTCAGAAAAAGGATAGTGGACGCTAAATTTGATACATGCCAGCAATTGCTGTGCTGAAAATATCACCAACAACATTCAACAGCAAGACAAAGGCTTGGTCCCAAAATTGTTGTGGATTAGAGAAGTAAGCCTTTGAGAAAGGGGAAAAAAATAGAATATAAGGCCTGATTTAAGACTTAAAAATGCTTGCTCCTGTGGAGTTTTTGACAGTTGTACTATCAGCATAAATTTATTTTAATTCAGAAGTGGCCATCCCCCCACCCCTCCTTTTTTTTATTGGCTTAGCTGACTATAGAGATTACTCAGTTTTCCTGTGTAGAAATTCAGAGAGAAAATAATCCAACCTCTGGATTTCTAAATTAAAGTAGCTTTTAAATCAGAAATAGTTCTGAAGCAAGAACAGTAATCTTTCTGGTAGCGTGTGGCATAAAGAGACTGTTTTTTCCATTCAAGGCTTTTTCTTTTAAATGAATTTGATTTAGATTGATTTGACATAGTGTGGGAATTGAAAGTCTGACTGTGAAACTTCCTGTTCTGAGTTGTGGCTTAAGTGAGTTACTGGATGAATGTGTCTTACCATTCTTGTATCCTCTTTCTTGCATAACGATCCTTCATTCTGATGAGTTTCCATCCTATGCGTGGGCTTGATGAGGGCAGTGCAGTCATGACAGGTTAAAAGCACAGGAAATCTGAACTTCTATCCAGACCTCTCATGTTTTTTGGGAGAATGACTTTGTTTCTTTTGTTTGCTTCAGTTGTCAGTACAGAGCAACTTTAGTAAGTACTTTGAGGCCCCACGGAGAGGACTTGTTGGCATCTTTACACTGAGGTTACACATGATCTTCCATCAGGTGCTTCCTTAGTGAGCTGGCAAATAGCCTCAGTACTTGGAAGTGGAAATACTCTACTTTGCCTTTCATTCTTAGAACTCACTCCATTGTTCTTTCAGTAAGTTGGTACTTTTCCTGTTTCCAGTACTTCTGTGAAGATCTTGTGCAATGTTGTACGCTGTCCGTGACAGTTCAGACCTTGTCCTCCACTTGGAGCTCAGCCACTTCAGGCAGGTTGGCACCAGAGGTTTTCCCTGGAGTTAAAACACTTCGAAAACAGCTCTGTCTTTCCAGCCTGTGTAGTGGTAGCCTTTAAGTCACAGCAACATCTACAGATGTTTCCCCTCTTCTGGCTACTTGTGCGAACAGGAAATGGCCAATGCACGCAGTGGCTTCAAAATGTAAACATTCTGCAAGAGGTAAGAAAGAAATCAGAGGATACGGGGAAGCTGGTAAATTACCAGTCCAGGAAAAGATTTCTGGATTCTGAAACTTCACTGTATGTGGATATATTGCGGAAAAAGCTTTTGCATGGTTTTAGCTGGGCCAACTAGCACTTCTCCAGTTTCTGGTCATGGTTGTAGAGCTGCTGAGCCACAGCCCATCCACACAAAGCACTTTGCTTTCAGCTGTCTTGTTTTAGGGGTGGATAGTTGATATTGTGGACATGTAGTGTTGCCACATGGCATGAAATCCTCCCACAGAACCAGCTCAGAGTTGTTTAAGATAGCAATACAGATTTATGCACAGCATTTGGAATACAGGGGAAAACAGGTAGCTCATGTTGTTTCTGTGATCCCATTCAGGAAAAGTTGTGTATTGAACCCCATGTCCTTAGTATTTCTAGATCTGTTTTTTTAAATATCGAACTGAGTACTTATTGACACTGAAGTAAACAGTTGCTACTTTCCTCTGTTTTTAGGAAATTCTCTCTTTCTTTCCCTGAGTCAGTTAATATAAACTGGAGGTCAGAGCAGCTCTTAATGACAAAAATGTGCTGTTCTGTGACTCATTTTTTTGAGAAGAAAATAAATAAGTCTTTGAATCTTTTCAGTGTAATGAAAAGTATGTAAAAAATAATCCCTGTATGTGCTTGAGTGTGTGCTATTTTCAAGGTTCTTTTACTTTTTGAAGAAAGTTTCAGAATCTTACTGATTATACTGGCATTCTGGAATCCTTTCTGTGCTTTAGATTTCTATGAGTGACACCTGGGAGCATTGAGAGAATCTATTGTTGAGAATGTCTGAGGCAAACCTGTGTGCTTTTCAAATAGCTTAACTTGTTACACCAGATCCAATGTCTGCAAAACATCATCTTAAAAATCCAAATGATAGTAAAGACAATTAGCGTGAGTTTAGTGAGCACAGAATTCAGCTTTGCAAGATAAAGCAGGTAACCTTTGACTTACTACAGAGCATCAGCTACACAGCTGCCTCTACTGAGGTGCAGAGTCCTTTGTACTCAGCTACGAACAACGTGAGCACTAAGCTTAGCTTTATGCTCTATGTTTCATTGCCTGATTTGTGTTGAGTTTAGCAACCCCTTGGAGTCAGTTGACCACAGTTCCTGTGCCAATGACATGTTTCTAGAGATCGTACACTCCCTCTGACTGTGTTGTATCTAACTAGTCAATGTAGTTCTGCTCTTTAGCTCTCCTGCCATTACTCGCTGTAATATTTGCAGAATCTGTATTTCACGACTGGTGCAGTTACTGATTTATCTTCTGTACTGTTTATCCCACTGGGATCATGTTAGTTTTTCAGAGATGACCTCTCTTGCTCACAAACCACAGCTAATTTGGTCTTATTTCTCTCCCTGCCCCCTCCTTCTGGCATACTAATAACAATTCTAACTGGTTGTTAACTTCTACTCTGCAGTTGTCACCGAGCCTGTCCAAGTTAAATATTGCGAATGAAAATCAGAATATGCTTGGCACTGTCTGCAGCTGGAGGTGCAGCCTGCACTTTAGGAGGTGATGGCCATTACCAAATGTCAGCTTTGGAGAGATTCAACAGATGGGAATGCTCTGTTTTAGATTATCTGCTCACGTATTTGTTTAGACAGATTCATGGGCAATTCAAATGCCTTTGGAAGACAGCATTCCAGTGCACTGCAATGCACAGCGCTGGAAAGGAAGGAAAACATGGGGGTATAAGGAATTGTTCGTAGCGCATGTGAAGTGCTTTCATATCACATTTTGAAATGGCACAGACAGTGCATATTCCTAAATGCTTTAACTGCGTAGCAGCAAATTCATTAAAAAGAAATCTGGATGGCTGTTCACTCTGGTGACTGAGACCAGTGGAAACAAACTCAGCTCCTTGCTTGCCTCTGAAAACAAGGCAACCAGACCTTCTAGTTACTCAGTTATTGATAGACGTCTGTGGGAACAAAGCATCAGTAATAGCTGAAACTTTTTTAGAAGCAATTTTTTCTTGCTTGTTTTTCCTAGAACTAGAATAAAATGAGAACAGGATCTGTAGCCTGGCATACCTCCAGAGGAATTTCAGGGAATTTATTAATCAATTTTATGAGGGAAAGCATTGGGTAATGGGCAAAAATGACAAAGCATGGAGGTGAACTTGTTGAGTTTTCTAGCCAGCCCTTCTAAGTGTCTTGTTGTCTTTTAAGGTCTTCACAGAGGCAATTTAAAGGAGTAGCTCCTTTTGATGATGGGTTTGAGAGGGGATAAAAACACTGTGTAAAGAACTTACTTAAGGTAGATAACACAGTAGATCTTGACAAAGCTGTCCTCTTTATTTCCAGTGCTAAACATGATCCAGTAGACTGTTTCTTCTGGTAATACCAAACTCTTTCTATGGCCCCATGTAAAGTGCTAGCAAAAGATTCCCTCTCATGCATTTCCACTTAATGGAAGAAGGAGGGGAGAACTGTCTCACTGAAAAGGGCCTTGCTGACCTGGAGTAGAATCAGAGTCAGTTCTGAAATCCATCATGCCACGTGTCCTTGTAATCGTTTGCAACTGATAAAAATGTCAATGATCCAAGTAGAGGAAGGAAGGAAGAGAGACATGAAGTGGATAAACTGAGGGTGAATCCTGAACATACACAACCGAATCACAGTACAAATCTGTATCACATTCCTCTGTTTTGCATGATTTCTTTAACCTGGATGTGCTCCCCATGGACCTTCTGTAGGCCGTCACAAAATAATTGGCATTGATCCAAAGAGATTGTTAATTTTCTGTGTATAGGAAGACAGAACCTGGCATTTCTGTATGTTACTAAGCTTTTCTTTTTAGGCTTAAACACAGGAAAGACTTCAAACATAATTTCTCAGTTTATTGTGCAAATAATATTTGGAATCTTGCAGGATCATAGTTTTTTGTGTAAAGCTTTCCAGCTGTTTTCTGTTGATAAAAGACTTAGCTAGGCACCAAGAGATAAGACTGTAGGACTAAGAAATTGCTGAGTTAGTCTTGTAATCTTCCTGCACTGTGTTCCCATAGGGAAGTTATGGATAGGTGCAATTCTGCACAAGTTAATGTTCTAATCCTTGAATCCCATTCAGTGCCTGAGCCATCGAATTTGATGAAAATGTAGGGCATCTGACACATTACAGAGTTAAAGTTTTATACAAAAGCTTTGATTCCTGGCTGTCAGTGTAGACCTCCAATTGATTAACTTAGTGCTGTTACTCTGAATCTGAGTATGTTACGTTCTGAGAGCAGAACTGCCTGGACACTTCAGTGACATCGTTTGGAAGAACTCTGAACTTTCAGGATCCAGATTAGGAAAAAGGGTCAGGATCAAACATGATTTAGAACTTCCTTTAGCATTGTTCTCTGAGGATGGCAATGGAGTTTGTGATAGCCTGGAGCTTGTATTCTTTGCTTCTGAGCAAATATGTTATCCATACTCCTGCTGAGATAAAGGCTTGTCTTGATGTTCCAGATAATTCTAATTATATAGACAAAGAGATAAAATTAAGACAAATTAATTGAAAACAGAAAATTAGTTAGACGAATGGGAAAAATACATACAGATGGTTAGAAGCACCTAAAATCCCATGTGGTGCAATGACTGCTAAGTCAACTGGCAGTTTTTTATGAATGAAAATTCTAATAAGGAAGGGAAAGCAGTTACAATTGCTCTAGGGCAAATTCTAACTTCTACACCTCTTTTTTCGTTCATAAACACCTCTGTCTCCTGCAAAAATACTTGTGAGGATACTTTTTAGTATGGTATGTAAAGTTTTGTTGGTTTACTTCATTGTTCCTACAAATCAGCAAATTAATTCCATTTGCAGTTCAATTTTTTTCTAGGGCAAGGAATGTTTATGCCAGATTGCTGTTCCTACCCTTACTCTTAAAAGTCACACACCATAGAACTCTGTCTTGCAGAAATGTCCGGCTGTAGCAAACTGTAGTGTGTGGAAAGGTCTTGTAGGGCTAGACCTATGACTTATATTCTGCTAGCGTTAATCCATTAAGTAACATCAGACATACATGGAATAGCTCTTTTATCTCACATGTAATTGTTAAATGCAGTTAGCGTTAGATGTATGTCACAGTCCCTTTGCCTCATTCTGTTCCTCTCACTGTAGCTGTCCTATAGCTTATTTATCCCAAACATGGCAGATGAGACTCTTAAAGAGCGATTATAGTCAAATCATTAGTTTGGTGCCAAAGTAAGACAAGACTAGGTCTTAGAAGTCAGATTTTCCCTAGAGTAGGGAAGAAGAGAAGGCATTATACTTAGCTGAGGCAGCTCATGGGTTTTTTTTGTTTGTTTGTTTATGCAGAACTTCTGAATATTCCTCACTGTAGAGATGAGGACAGTCCTGCTGGAAAGTACCTAAAGAAAATAAGAAGCCTGGACTAGAAAAAGTCTAAAAATCAGTGAAGGCTGGTGAGAAAATGAGAGGTGACATGAGAACAGGAAGGAAAGGGGAAGGTTATGTCATTAGAGACTGGAATTCAATGTTTTGATGAAACTCCATGGATACAGGAAGGAGCAGAGCGGGTAAAAATAGCTAAATGAAAATGGTCTGAGTTCCAAGGATTCAACCCTCTGAAAAGAAAGAAATACATGTTCTTGCTTAAAACCAGGCAGAAAAAGTTACGTGTTTTGTGAAGCCTTCTTAAGAATGAAGGAGAAAGGGAAGGGGCAACATTTGCTGACTGCAATTTATTATTTTTTTCTTCAAACAAAACTTGAAATTTTTGTTATTATACAAATTTCACCCAATCCTCAATAGCCTGGTTCCCAAAAGAGAGAATGCTTTGTATATGCTGACATCCCCCCACAGAGATTCACATCTTACCTATTAACCAGAAACCTCTTGCTACAAGAGAAAGAAAGAAAACCAATTTGCTTACTTATATTTTGAGTTTGTGAATTTGTGAACAGATGGTAACATACCACAATGGAAGTTTTATAAAAATTTCCATCTTTTAACTGAGTGCAGGCCTGAAATTTTTCCCTGGTGAAAATGCAGAGTGTGAGTCATTAAACATGCTATGTGCTATCTGCATGGGATTTTCACTGACTGCATTCAGAGCAGTCGGAGAGCTGTTCTTCCATTACAGTAATGGCTTTTTTATTCTCCCCCCCTCTACCTGGGCAATTGGCCAATTCCATCATCTCATCTCAGCAGCAGGAACTGGGAAGGTACAGTCTGAGGAGGGGATGTGATGCACAGACAAGGCGAGAGGCCGTGTTCCACAGTCCAAGAGCAGGAGTCAATTGCTAAAGCTTAAGCAATTGTCAAAAGCAACGGCCTGAGTTATGATTTCTCCAGTCCAGTCTGGATTCACTAATTGAAAAGTTATGGCCTGGTTCTACGAGTGAGAGGTTAAATTGCCTGCAGAGTGTTCAGCACCTACTTCATCTTGGCCCTGAATTATCGTTACACAGATAGGGAGTCTAAATGTAATCTTTGTTTGGACTCCATTTGAAATTTGGCATGGATTGCTGTGGGACAAACAAAGCCCGGAGATGCTGAGTGTGATTTTCTGCAGGTCTAGAGATTTGACCTTGGAGAGCTAGAAGAGTTCAGGCTCTCCAGTCTATAGTACTGTTCATCTTAGTGAAGTTATAGAACTTCAATAGGGGGTGGAATTTAGAGGTTTTTTTACTTTGAAGCTTCGAGGCATTTGTAAAATCCTGTGGTTCTCTCCAGGGCCCTGTCTGCAGTCTCTGATGCCTTCTCCTCAGTACACAGCATCTTCCCGAGGAGTGCCGTGCTCTTTGGTTTTGTCAGCCTGCTGTTTCTCATGCACATGTAGATCAAAATTACCTTGGAGAAATCAAATCAGGCTCTGAAATTTGCAGTTTGCAATTTCCTTTGTATTATCTCAAGGTGGTATCTATACCCATTTGGGAGTGGAGATGTGAAAAAGGCCCAAGACGTATTGCCTCTTCATTGCTTACATTAATGTGAGTGTGTAAGAAATGCAGAAAGACAAAAGGATGGATGGACAGTTATATCATCTTCTGAAGTCTCTGTCATTCAGGAAAAAATTTAAGTGTTCTCAGTCTGCATGATACTTACTGACATCTAGAAGAGAGGTGAATGGCGTCTTGTTGGATGGCCAGAATAATATGGAACACAATTTCCCCTGAAGAAATAGCTCACATACCTTATATAATGAATGAGCTCATTTTGCCTGTGTTTGCCAGAAACAATAAAAGTTAGAAAACGTCCCAGTAATTAAAATAAAGTGTTACCCAGATTTATGGTGAGAAATGTGAAATGTCAGGCAATTGAGCACGGCTCCCCACTCACAAATAAGCTTCATGTTCATTAGAACAGGTTGCATTCATTACTAAGAACAGTGTGGGTCCAGGGCTAGCCCCAGAAGGCAATGAATGGTTTCTCCTGCTCAGGGAAAGAAAGCAGAGGGGAGGGAAAGGTGCCAGCTGGCATGTGAGCTGATGGATCGTGCGTCCTGGTGGTGATGCTGCAGTATGCACGGTACAGTCATGATCATTGCTTCAAGATGGGCTTTGGATGACATGATGGATAATGGGAGGAAGGGAGAGGGAGTACTGTTCTTAGGCCTGCTACATGCAGAAAGGAACGCTACTAGAAGCTTTGCAAAGGGTGGAGATGAAAAAGGGGAATCTAAGCAAGGCCAGCCTTTCCTGCAGTCCTTCCTCGCACAGTCACTGCTTATTACTTTTCTAAATACAAAAGCTATACCTATTAATAGTAGACAAACTAGGAGTTTGTCATTGTTTAAAATAATATTAAACCCTAATTATTCCAGAGACCATTTTGTTGTCAGAGGGCCAGTAAGATAAGCGAAATGGGTCAATCTACATCCATTCTAGGCCTATAGACCTAGGGAATATTGGAAGTGCAGAAGCGCTGGAAACAGAGGTGAAACTCACAGCAAGTCTATAGTGTAAGCTCATTTGACCAGTGCCCATGAAAGTAAGGCTGAAACATCCCAGCTGCCTTTCTGCTCTATATAGCTAGCAGAGGGTAGGCTGCTGAAACCTCCTCCTGTTGTGACACAGAGCTTGTGAGGTTGAGAACCTGCTGCCTTCGCATCTTTTGTGGCTTGCTTTTGCTCTCCTCTTTTCTGATACAGCTAATCAAAACCTGCAGAAACTCAACACATAAAAACTAGTCTGACAATTCCAGCTGCCCAGAACCTAAAATGTTAAGTATCTTTTCCTGAAAAGAGAATGGGGCAACGTTAAGTCACAGACTCTTCAGTGAATCCCAGTCTCGTGGAGGAGTTCTACCAGCCTGAAGTGTCTGAAGCGTCTCATTCAAAACCAGCCTGTCTTGCCTACAGGACCATGAAAGAGGTCTTAGAGACAAAACAAACAAACCGACCTTCTGCCTTTTAGTGATGGATTCTCTCCTCACATAAATTTAATTTGGGAATAGTTGTAGGAATATCAGTGGAGTTTGTTGGAAATAATTGGTCCCTAACTAAAAGAGTTGGATTCAGATCAAGACCTGCAGGGTGGCCTTAAGCCAGTTGTGTATCCTCCCTGTTTCTCAGCTCCACCTCTGTAAACTGACAGTATGAATTCTTTTTCATTATGTGCTTGTAAGAAAAATCTTATTATGCTAATGAGGTGTGCATATGCTTTAATCCCAGTTCATTCAGAAAGCCCATCAATAAAATAAAAATGAGATCAACCCGTCAGAACGTGTGACAGAGGAGTAGAAATTCCAGATTTTGAGGACAGCAAGTTCTGAATTACTGAAGTGCTGAAGCAAGCACTTATCTCCATAGGGTGCCTAGTGCTCTGCGTGTTATAGATAGGAGACATAGGCCTTTAAAATAAATTGCAGGTTCATGTATCAGAGCAGCAGAGAGAGGATCACTTTACAACAAAGAGCAGATATCATAAATTTCAAGCAGAATATAGGGCTCACTCCCCACCATGATTTTGGATCTGAAACTGTTGTAAAGCTTGTGCCAAAGAACATGAGAAGACAGACTAGCATCAGAAGCCTTACTGGTAACCCACCTAGCAGATAATAAGGTCTTACAGAGTTGTTATAGCAAAGATGTCCTTAAGCATATCAATATTATTTGCAAAATATGGATACCACGATGATGATGATGATAAATTATCTCAAAGATGGGAGAGATTACAAAGAAAATATGTGTGTTGCCTGTGAGAGGCTATTGGGGAAGGGAATGTTTGGCCTTAAAGCTGCAGATGGGTTTCAGGTGAAATGGAGATGAGGCAGAGTTAATCGTATGGTCGTACAAGTTGACACATGCTGGTTGTTGAGCCCAGCTCTGTTGCCCTTTTACTCACCACAGCAGCTGCAGCAGATCAAGTCAGTGTTCTCACAGCTTCTCTTCATGATAGAGCGCGTGGGAGGACAAGGGAGGGGAGTTCACCCACTTTGTTTAGGTGAAGCTCAAAGCTGAGGTTTTACTAAACTCCTGGTGCGCAAGGTGGGCACGCTCATTTTCTTTGATGCAGATTGGTTTGGGATACGCTAGATGACTGTAAGTCCTGAGTTAGGAGACATACTTTGCTTAAGTCTTAGGTCTAACTTTGTCTTAAATGTTTTGTTTTTTCTTGCCTAGAATGGTAACAGTGTCTATTCGTTAACAGCCTGTGTAAGGACCATGCTGAGAGCAAATGCTGACGGGAGGACCACAACGATTCAGTCAGTTTTTACAGGGACAAGGCTTTGGCTTATCCCTTCCTCTGTTGGATGTGCATGCTATGCCTTGCTATGCTGAGAAAGGAAAGATTCTGTGTTAATATGAATAACAAAAACTCTGTGCAGCCCTGAGCCGCTTAACAGGACTGTTGTAAGCTCCTTTAGGAATCCCAAGAGTTCCAGCTTGTATTCCCCTGATTTTTCCCAGTAAATTAATTTTTTTATTAGCAGTAGGAAGCAGAAGGGGGTTTGGTGTTTTTTTTTTTTTAATGAGGTGTTTGGCAGCGTCCACTGGGGCATGCAGGTACAGAGCGTGTGGGTGGGAGCGGCAGCCCTGAGCCACATACCAGGCAACCTGGGATGAACAAATGTTAAGAGAGCTCTTTCATGTGCTTTTAACAGCCCCTCACCTCCTGCATTTCCTAGGATGCCTGATGATTTCTTTCAGTTTCAATGTGAATGTTAGGTGTGAGAACAAGTCGTGTTTTAAGCAGCTCATATGTTCATTATGTTTATTAATCATGGATGTAAAATTCACTTAGTACTTTTCTAAGAGAAATATGTAAAAAAAAAAAGTGGTCTTTTTAAATGTTTCATAACTTCTTTTAGGAAAAAAAGATAAGAAGTTGGTACACATTTGTGAAATAATCTTCTGTAAGCAGAAACTGTATGTTGATGAAACATTGAAATATTTGCTTGAAGAAGACCACCTCGCTCCCAGAGATGTCTTTTCCAGCAGAGAGTTTGAAACCTCATTCTGCAGGTTCTGGATAGGTTGGTGTTCCCTGGTTTCACTGTAAGGGAAACAATCAATGAAAATGACATTTAGCAGATGGGCTCTAAAGGAAAGGAGGGAAGGAAATAGCCTGGTCATGGAGAAACTGGTTTAGTTCAGTACCGGGATGTCACAATTAGAAGTGAATACAATGAATACATGCGATACAAACAGAGAAATGAGAGGTTTGGTGCCACAAAGAATGTATTCTCTAACGAGAGCTGCAGGAATTTTGATATGGCACATTTGCACCCTCACTTTCATTTTTCACTTACTTTCCTTCTTCACAATCTTCACAACAGGCCCTTCCCAAACATTTTTCAAGGAGCTGCAATATGCAGCTCAGTTCTTGATAATCCCCAGCTCTTCATGAGTAAGCAGGCATCTAAAGCCTGAAGGGGACTGGGGTGAAACTATTTAGAATATATTTCTATATAAAAAGATGCATAAACATGACACCCTGTGCTGGGGAAACGTGTAAAAGGTGGGGCAGGATATTTGCGAGAGGCAAGTTCTGCAAATGAAGGTGATGGGGAGGGAAATGAATTGCCTCTTAAACATGGAAAATGGAGTCTGCTTTTTGTTCTGGGCCTTTGGAATCTGTGGGTGGATTGGAACTGGCAGGCAGGGAGCAAACACCCACCCACCATAGGGCTGTGTGGTTCAGAAGTTTACAAGAGTGTTTGTGTTCCAGGAGCTGTTGGCCTTGAAGCCAATGGAGAGGGGGAGGAGAAGAGGGAGAGAGTGAGAAAAACAGTGTGGTGTTAGGGCCCTTCCTCAGAGATATTTTTCCCTTCTCCTTTCTCCTGCTAGAGGGCTTTGGAACTGGAGCAAGACAAACAGTTACTGGGGGAAAGATTAACATGATGTTAAGATGCGCAGCGCTCATGGTTTGTCGTCAGGGGAGGCAGAGACTTCAGAATGCACTGCACCTTAATCCCCGATGACAGCTCTCATTGCTCCCCTCTCTCCTGCCCTGCTGCTCTTTAATTCCGCATATACAGATAGGGAAGTTTTACTGTATTGTTATCACAGGAGTTGCAAATCAGTTTCTGTACTACCCTGAATTTAGGCTCAGAAGCTGCCGTGCTAATAGGTCACCATCTGGATATTGCAGATACAGCAGCGAAGGCACAGAGAGCCCAAACAACCGGCCCAAGGCAACAGGAAATCTGTGGGAGATCTGGGAATAGACCCCAGATGTCCTGAGTTTTCTGTCTTAACCACAAGATCACCCTTCCTGTCTTTTGGATAGTCTCCTCTGCTTCAGGAATTCTGTTTATGAATTCCACCCAGAAACAAGACATTGCATGATCTAGTAATTTACTTGCATGAAAGATCATTTGGGAGCAAAAATGGCACCTCTCTTAAATGAACTGCAGTGACTCCCGTCCTTTCCAAAGGATAAGGGAGAGGGAGTGCAAAAACCAGCTTCCAGAGCTAAGACGTTTCTCTATTGCTCTCCAACTTCTGCAAGCGTTAATATTGTTCTTTACAAGGATCGGGAACTCCATGCACGATGTTTGAGTGTATCGGGAATCAACCAGTACTGGGTGGCTTGGATCATTAGGTCACATCATCAGACCTTGGCGTTGTGGTAATGTCTAAAAATTCCACTCACGTGATGCACAGTGTGAACGGGAACTCAAACGGTCCCTCTTGCCACCAACATCTTCCTATAGTAACCCACTCTGGTTATGGCACCTTAGGTGTCTCAGCACATGAGGGCACAGCTGATGACTTAGAGAAATGTCTTTGGTTCTGGCCTTCTCAGAACTCCCCTTGGACTCTTTAAGGCTTGGTGTGGCAGTTGGCGATGGTTCCCCTCTGCAGAAATGCTTTAGCTGCAGGGCCAAAGCTCTTCCGCAGCTCTCCGACACCTTTTCCCTTTGCAGGGAATGGGATTTCAGAATATACAAATAAATATCAGAGCGTGTTCCCTGCCCCATTCCAGAGATTCTGAGTAAATCACCAGCTTTCTGTTTCTAGCTTGCTCTTCCCAACAGCGTTTGGATACAGGTCTGTACGTTCCTCCTCTTCTACCCCGATCTGCCTGTGTTTTCTGCCTTCCAGGCGCCGGGCTGAGCCGAGTCTGAGCGCCGCGGCCGGGAGGCTCCGCGCTGCCTCCCGACGAACCGTTCAGCGGATCCACGGCTGCGCAGCGGCTCTCCGGCCCGTTTATGAATCGCGGAACCTGCACAGAGTCGGTTAGGTTAGAAAAAAAACCTTTAATGTCATTGAGACCGCGAGTTCGGCGATAACAGCCGGAGCTTTTTCAGCGCGTTTGTGCTCTTTGTCCCCTCAGCGCCGGAACGTCCCGCACCCCCCGGGCTGCTCCCGCCTCGGCCGGCAGGGGGCGCTCGGCGCCGGCGCTGCGGGCCCGCCCGCCCCGGAGCCCCCGGCGCCCCCGGCTCCGTCTCGCTGCGCCGCGGGGGCTCGGGAGCCTCCGCCCGCCCGAGCGCTTCTCCCGCCTCGCGCCGCCTGCGCGCTCCTCGCCGCGTTGCGCGTCCGACCGCCGACAGTCTCTGTGCGCCTGCGATTTCTGCTCAAAGTTGAGCTCGGGCGATGTAAGCGGGTTTCGCGACCGGCGCGTTTATTTCGGCGGCGCTTGCCCTCGGCGCGCTGCGAGGCGGACGCGCTCCCGCCGCCGCCCCCCCCCCCCCGAGAGCGAGCGGCCGCAGGAAAAAGCCGCCGCCCGCCCGCCCCTCCTCGGCGGCGCGGCGGGTCCGTGAACCCAGCAGTTTACGGTCCCTCCTCCCGGGCCGCGCCGCCTGCGCCGAGCGAGGGGGGAGGCGGCGCCGTTCCTGGAAGAGCCCGGCCTGGGGAGTTGGTCACATTCTTGGCTGGGATTCAATGACTGAGGCAGACACCAACAAACAGAGGGGGGAGCGCCAGGAGGAGGAGGAGGAGGAGGGAGGCTGAGCCAGCCCGCATTAGCTCAGCTCGCAGGCACTCTCAGTCTCTGCTGGGAAGAGGAGCTGGGAGGATGCGCGCTCTGCTAGCGCGGCGAGAGGCCCCGCAGCAATAGCGGAGGGGAGGCGAAGCGAGAGACGAGGAGCCCTCCCGGCTCGCCCTGAGGGAGCGCGGCCGAGAAGGGAACCCGCTCCCCGCCCGCTTGGAAGCGCCGGAGCGCGGGGCCTTTCCCTCCCCTCCTGCCGCTGCTGCCCCCCCCGCCCCGCCTCTCGCTGGATATGGACCCGATCGCCGCAGAGAAGCAGCAGCCGCCACCGGAGATCTGAGCCCGGGGTGCTGGGAGCGCGGCGCAGGCTTCGTGCGGCCCCCTGGGTGGCGAGTGAGTGCGAGGGAGCGTGTGAGGGAGGCTGGAGGCGCGGGGGGCGGGCCGGGGGCGCCTGCGGGGTGGCCGGGGGCGTGAGAGCTCCGTGAACACCTCCGCTTGGCTCCTTCGGGGCAGCCGGGGGGCTCTGAAACTGTAACCGACCCAGAGAGGAGAGGCGCATACAAAAGGATTTATTTCCTATTCGTTAGTGGATTGTTAAGGAAAGAAAAAAAAAAAAACAAAAAAAAAACCAAAAAAAGCGAGGGTGGGTTGTTCTATTTCGGTCGAATTTTTTTTTCTTTAAAGAAAAAAAAAAAATCCAGTAAGTGGATTTGCACGAGGGTGGACGATAACTGGGGATTTTTTGCTGTTTGTTTGGGGAATAGAAACTAAAAAAATGGAGACTGTAAGTAGAAGCAGCTTCCAGCCTCATCCAGGACTGCAGAAGACCTTGGAACAGTTTCATCTGAGCTCTATGAGCTCCCTGGGTGGCCCTGCTGCTTTCTCAGCGCGATGGGCTCAGGAGATGTACAAGAAGGACAACGGCAAAGACCCCGCAGACCCCGTGTTGCATCTGCCCCCCATCCAGCCGCCCCCGGTGATGCCCGGTCCCTTCTTCATGCCCTCGGACAGATCCACGGAGAGGTGCGAGACCATCCTGGAAGGGGAGACCATCTCCTGCTTCGTGGTGGGTGGAGAGAAGCGGCTTTGCCTGCCCCAGATCCTGAACTCGGTGCTCAGAGACTTCTCCCTGCAGCAGATTAATTCGGTGTGCGACGAGCTGCATATTTACTGCTCCAGATGCACCGCGGACCAGCTGGAAATCCTCAAAGTCATGGGCATCCTGCCCTTCTCCGCTCCCTCCTGCGGGCTCATCACCAAAACTGATGCCGAGAGGCTCTGTAACGCCTTGCTCTATGGTGGCACCTACCCTCCCCACTGCAAGAAGGAATTCTCTAGCACGATTGAGCTGGAGCTTACGGAGAAGAGCTTCAAGGTGTATCACGAGTGCTTTGGGAAGTGTAAGGGACTCCTGGTGCCAGAGCTTTACAGTAACCCGAGCGCGGCTTGCATCCAGTGCTTGGACTGCAGGCTCATGTACCCACCTCACAAATTCGTGGTCCACTCTCACAAATCCCTGGAAAACAGGACTTGCCACTGGGGCTTTGACTCTGCAAACTGGAGATCCTATATCCTCCTCAGCCAGGATTACACTGGGAAAGAGGAGAAAGCCAGGCTGAGCCAGCTCTTAGATGAAATGAAAGAAAAATTTGACTATAACAACAAATACAAGAGGAAAGCCCCCAGGGTAAGCGACGCCTTCGATTTTTAAAAGGGGGGGGGTGGGGGTTGGGAAGAGAAAAGGAATTTTCTGCCGTTTCGGTAGCATCTGTCGGTACCCCAGTTTGTCACCAGCTGCTTCTCTTTTGGGTCGTTGAGCAATCTGGTCGCGTTCTCCATCCTCCCCACGTGTGCGGCAGAGGAGCTACCCCAGCCGGCGCCTCGGTAACTCCGCTTGCTCGGAGCTCGGTGAAATTAGCCGCGTGTGTCCGCCTGGCTCGTGGAACCTGGGCTTGGAAAGGCCTCGCCGCGGGGTGAGGCAGGAGGAGGGCGATTGCGGGTCTCGAGAGCTTCCCTGGGAAAAAGGGCAGGCAGCAGGGGGAAAAATAACTGTTCGTGATGGCTGCAGGGGCTGGAGAACAGGCCTGATGAGGAGCGGCTGAGAGCTGGGGGGTTCAGCCTGGAGAGGAGCAGGCTGAGGGGAGAGCTCACTGCTCTCTGCACCTCCCTGAGGGGAGGGTGTGGGGAGGAGGGAGCTGGGCTCTTCTCCCAAGGGACAGGGGACAGGACGAGAGGGAATGGCCTCAAGCTCTGCCAGGGGAGGGTCAGGCTGGACATTAGGAAAAAAATTTTCATAGAAAGGGTCACTGGTCCCTGGCAGAGGCTGCGCAGGGAGGGGGTTGAGTCCCCTTCCCTGGAGGGGTTTAAGGGACGAGTGGACGAGGCGCTGAGGGACATGGGTTAGTGATTGGTGGGGATGGACTCGATGATCCAGGCGTCTCTTCCAACCTGGTGATTCTGTGATTCTCCCCACCAGACAGGCTTTTGTGTATTGCACTATGTATACACTCAATTTATCAGCCCGGGGCCAGCTGCAGCAGCTCCCCGAGGCTGAGCCAGACGGCTAAAGCGCTTTTTTATTTCTTTTTTTTAAGGTGTCTTTTGTTTTTCTTTCAGTCTGAGCTGCCTTGAGATCCCAGAATCCCTGGTGTGTGGGTGGGAGGCTCCTTGGGCAGCAGTTGCCAGCAGGCCTGGGGCTCCTGCCCTCAGGCCCCGGGCTGGCTGAGGGGATGAGCAGCCCCCCTCCCTCTCCTTTCCCCCCAGGATAAGGTCAAAGAAAATCCTCCCCTACCCAGTTCTACACAGCAGGTCTCTTGGGTGGATTCTGCCTCTTCTGTCAGACATTTCCGAACTTTCCTTGGGTTTTGTGTGCTCGGAGAGGACACAAACCTCAAAAGGAGAAGCCACGCTTCAAGCCCACTGAGAAGGTTTAAATCCTTAATGAACTTACCAATATCTTTATAAAGGGGCGACGCTTCAAGCCCACTGAGAACATTTGGTTAAAATCCTTAATGAACTTACCAGATATCTTTATAAAGGGGCAGACACGCGCACAGGCTTGAAGAGAGCTTTTATTTATAAAAAAACCGCAACAACCCCCCCCCAAACCAAACCTGAGGTTTGTAAAAAGGATGCAGTGGCTCCACAGCTCTCCTGTTTGGTTGCCTCCACGTTGTTCCAGCGAGTTCCAGTTCAAGTTCCAGTGTCTCCCCTGCTTTTGTGCTCAGTCCCCTTGCAGTGCCAGTCCTCCCCCCTCCTTCTCCTCCCTGGAGTGTCAGAGCCTGACAAAGCTGGGCTGTAATGAGCCACATTATCTCCGTGGTTGGAGGTGGATGTGTTTTTAATGGCTTGTCTATTCTCCATCAGTCATGTGCTAAGATGGGATGGTGGGAGAGATGTATGTGCATGTCTGTGAGAGGAGAATGCGGCTCTGGAAATGGAGACTTTATTGGGAAACAAATTTTCTAGGGCACGCTTTGTTTGGGAAGCAAACTCAAGAAATCTCTGCCTTCTCTTTCCAGGAAGGTACTGTGTCCCTTCTTGGTTGTTCCCAGAGTTTAGAGGGTTGCTTTCCTTTTCTTACAAGGCTTTTACAGCATTCTGTTCAGTTGTAGGATTTATCCAGCACCCCAGGTGAGGTTGCAGGTGGAGAACAAGAAAAGACTACTGAATCTTGGCTTTGCTGGACTTTTTTGGTGACTCTGTGATGGGTCCTGGCTCTGAACATGCCAGCTGTCTTCCCCCACCCTCCAAAAATCTCCATGCAGTGCAGCAATTCTTGCCGAGCGAATTCAGGATACCCAAAAGCAGATGCCAAAAGTGATGTAAGGAAATCGCGGTCACCTATTTTGCAGAAAATTTTGCTAAAAATCCATCATCATTAAGTCTCCTGCACAGATTCATTTGGGAGGTGACGAGGAGTTTAATGGGGAAGAACACTGGTAGTAAGTGTGCTCTCAACAATGGAGTAGAGAAAAAAGAATCCTTTGGCATGCATCCTCTGCAGAGCTGGGCTTAAGTTTCGAGGCTTTTGAGCTGTCTTCAGGGCTTTCCCTGTTATTGTGATGCAGTCTTGAGGAGACGGATAGTGCTGGCAGAGTTCTGTACGCTCATCCTTCCTTTTTCTGAAATCTTTTTCCAGTGGGCTCAGCCAGCGGATGTCATATGCTAAGGTCATTTGTGCTGTAGCAGCGTGTGCAGGTAATTACTGAGATTTAATCAGGCTCCAAGAGTGGCAGACTGTTGTGGCCAGGGGCAAGTAACAGTGGAGTAAAGTTGAGATGCCATGTAAGGGAATGAAAGGATGGTCCCATGTCTGCGGCTGTGCGTTTGGGTTAATGAGTGTGGGTCTGTTGGGGTTCGGTGTGTCAGTTGGACTCAGTCCGTGGATGAAAGGGTGAAGCGCGTGTGTCTTTGTGGTGGGCTTCCTCTTTGATGTAGAACTCTTCATCGCTTTGTTCTGTGTTGCTCAGAGGTGTGTCTGTGCATGGTGTCTGCCTGACATCGCTGGCTCAAATATTTGGTTTTCTGCTTTCGGAGTGGGCTTTTTATCCATTTCCCAGTGGATGTAAGTATGGACGAGCGTGTATACATTGCTGTGGGGGTTGTGTTTTCCTTGGGGCTCTGGTAGGTTGTCAGCAGCATGGGATGCATGACCATTTTGATGATTGTTTGAGAAGCAGTGAGGTTTTTGACCTTTTCCTGTGTCTTCATGAGGATTATATGATGAAGTGTGTAGATGTCTGCCAGCACAGCTCTGCCTTTTAAGAGTCTGACTTAAATGGAGGAGCCGTCTTGGCACGAGCCCCCGTTGCAGACTGAGTATACTGGTAAAACTGCCTTTTTTCTTGTCTCTCTCTGTTTTTTTTTATTTTTTGGGGGGGGTTTCTTTTTTTTCTCTCCTTATTGCCCTTTTTTTCCCCTTGGAGTGGTTTTAAAGCATTGCTACAAGGCATAGCTTTACCTAGATACTTCATTCGCAGCATGTGTTTCTATATGAGTATCCCTTGTGTGTGTCTATCTGACTGTCTGTATGGAGAAATGGATATGTAGGTGCAGATGGGTTGAACCAGATGCACGTTGCCTGGTCTTGCTGCTTGAAGAAGCTTTTACATAGGTCTGTGTGAAGTCAGCAAAGGGTCTTAACCAAAGACTGGAGGGAGTTGTGGCAGCAGAACCACAGAGGCATCAGCCACTTTCCTTACCCTCTTCTAAAATTTGGATTTTTATATCCTTCCCCTGTTCATCCTTGGATGGGGGGTTGACCTCCCATAAGGTCCTTCACCTTCCTACCACTTCCCAGAGCCCTATTTTTCTCTTGAGTGATATGAGAGCTTCTCCATTTTCCTTTGTTTGATTCCTTTTCTGGATTTTTCCATCTTCTCGTGTGCGCACACGAGGATTTTTCTGCCTTGTTTGTCTCTGGTCTTTCAGAGGCTCCATGCACCACAGCTTTTACTTGAGTGGGTGTTCGTTTCCCTACCTGTCTCTCATTTCATCCACTGATACTAGCGTGGAGCACAACCATTACATTCTGCGCTATTTCTAGACATTTAATATGTGAATAACTTGACATGGTTGCAAAACAGAGTCCTAGAAACGCATTATCGGTACCAGGTTTTTCTTGGGCTCAGCAGTTGGTGCATACTGAGTGTTCCCTTGCTGGTGTGGATATGGCCTCGGCGTGTCTCTCACTCTCTTTCTGCTTCTGTGTGACAGCCAGTTCTCTGCTTTCTGAACATCAGTGTTCCTCCACCGCAGTTGGATTAATTAAAAAGGCAGGCCTGAAGGCTTTGTTGGTAGCTATTTCCAGTAAAGGAGGGTGGGTTAGACTCTGTTTTTGAACCTTTTTTCCCCTCTTTAAATTCTGAACAGCATTTGGCAGTGCTTCCACGTTTCCTCCACCTGCACTTTTAGCCAAGCTGTGTGCGCTCAGCCACTGAGGGAGTCGGAGAGCGTTCCCTGCACACGTGTGAACACACCCGCACCAGCCCGGCCGTGTTCCCACGGTTCCAGTCCCAGCAGCAGTTCTATGAAGTGGCTGGAAGCTGGAAGTGGCATTCTGGGTACTGACACACAAAAATGAGCACGTAGGACCTCCCACTTCATTTCACAATGCCTGCCAGCCCCGTGCTGCCACAACACGCAGCTCTCTTAGCTGGAGCGAGGTTTAGCCAGGTCAAGTGCGCAGCCAAATCAAAGAGCAGAAATTGCTGAAAGCAAAGCAGTGCAGCGTGGACTGAGTTGTGGGGTGGCTGTGGGCTTTGAGGTGCTGCGCTGTGCTTCGTGGCCACTCAAAGTGCTGCAATAGTAGAGCTCGAACGTGTGTCGTCCTCTTTCTGTGTCCTAGCATCCTGCCTCCTGGCAGCGGTAATATTTATTTGTTAACTATATATCCTACAGAAGATAGAGATTCTGATTTTATTTTCAGGCAGTGGTGGTCAGACAGCTGCATGGATTTACTTTCTTGATACAAACTGAATCATAGAACAGTTTGGGTTGGAAGGAACATGGAAGATCACCCAGTTCCAGCCCCCTGCTGTGGGCAGGGCCACCGTCCACTGGGTCAGGATGGTCAGAGCCCCGTTGGACACCTTGAACACCTCCAGGGATGGGGACCTGGGCCAGGGCCTCATTACCTGCACAGGAAAAGATTTCTTCCCTGTATCTCATCAAAATCTCCCCTCTTTCAGTTTAAAACCATTCCCACTTGTGCTAGCCCTGCGCTCCCTGATCAAGAGCCCCTCCCTAGCTTTTGCGTTGCCCCTTTCAGTACTGGAATGCTGCTATAAACATGATACATGCTCTTAATAAATACTTCTGGGAAATTTTGCCTAAAAACTTGAGTGTTCAATTGCTTTTCCATGGAGCAGTGAAGGAATTTTGTTCTTTTATCTGGTGTTCAAGAATTATATTAGAGATCCTCCAGTAAAGTATTTTGAAGTCCCTGAACCAAGAAAGTTGAAGTCTTGAGGCAGTAGTTTGGTTCAGAATCCTTTTACAACTTAAAGGTTGAACTTCAAAACTGATACCAAGCTTTAACCGAACCCTGTCTACCTGAGGAGATGTCAGTATTTAAGCAGGCATCAGCATTTTTTTTTTTTCAAGCATTCAAACAATTTTACAGATGTTGTGGATCGAGAACAAAGAAGCGCAGGTACGTGCATGTGGCTTAAACAAAGAATATGCTGCAAATCATGATCTAATGGCGTTGAGTCAACTGTGGTTCTCTGTTGCCCCAAAGTAGTTTCCAAGTCCCTGAATTCAGTCCTCTTGAATTAGAGAGGGAATTATATGCAATCTCTCCTTTTGAAAATCACTGTCTGAAATATTTGAACATCTGCCTCTCCCTTCATTGTCTGGGATACCTCACTTGCCTCTCCATTTCTGCGGTTTTGGGCTGGGGTGTATGTTCTGCCCAAACAGTAGCTGCTTTGCAGTTGCGTGTAAACGCTGTTTATTTTTCGGATGCGTTGGGAGCCTGACACCTGGTCTCTGCCAGGATCGGAACACGGTTATTAGGAGCTGACTGACCGATGAGGGTGTGTTTTGCTTGCTGAGAGGCGTGTTTAGATCAGTGTTGTAAAAGCATCTGGAGGCGTCTGCGTGAGGCTGCTCAGAGCATGTCTAGACAGCGCGGAGGTTACAATCCTGGCAGCCACTTGTGTCTTATCTGCCCCTTCCTCGATTCTCAGCGTGGCTGTAACAGGGGGAACCTTGGTGCTACGTCTGGGTGGTTGATTCCAAGCAAGATTTGGGTCTCTAAAGAGGAGCGTTGTCTGTTTGCATTGAAAACTTGTGTTATTTTCGTCTATTAGCGAAGTCCTTTTGCCAAAGTTAAAGGGTTTGAGTGGTACTGACTAAGGGAAGGTAAGGAGTGGGCTGCTACTGGTGTGGTAAGTGATGATTGGAACCGACAGTGCTGGCTCAGCTGGCCAGACTGCTTTGCTGTAGCACAGAGAGCTGTGTCTCAGCCTGCACAGTACTTGGACCTAGAAAATGTCTTAATTCTCGCCTGTTCGGCACTTTTTGTAGTGAACTTTGGAGGGAACTGTCATGGAACAGTTAACGCTAAATCCAACTGGGGGTTCTTGGAAAGAACTTGGAGCGTAGACAAAAGTAACTTAGACTGAATTGTAGAGAAATCTATCGATAGAGTGCTGTCAATTACTGGGCTAATCTATTTTAGCAGAGTGGCCAGAGAGCACTTAATTCACATTGATCTTCGCATACAGGAAGCATTACTTCAAAATGTAGTACTAGAGCGTGCTTTTGTTTTAAATTTGTAAATTATTGTGTGTTAATGCTGTATTTTATTAGATAATTCCTAATTTGTTTGCATATGTTTTCTGAATCTTGGTAATATACATCAATAAATCTGCACTACTTTTAATGCTATTCCGCTCTCAGTCTCTAATACAGTCAGTATGTGTTCTTGGAAAATAATTACAGACAAGTGACTTTGACTTGGAAAGATGTGCTCTGGTCCGTTACCTTCCTCATTTGTACGTTAAGACAGTGTAGTCTTCCATCTTCTACATTTCGTGGTCAGTGATGAGACTTAAACTCTGGTCATTACTAAAATCGCCTATTCACGTGTCTTCTGGAACAGACAAGGTTAACTGGAAGGTTTGAGGCTTTGAGGCTGGTTCTGCAGTTCTCACTCAGGCAATCAGCCGGCACAGTAATTGGAACCAGTTCCCCCACAAACCACAGAAGGCTCTTATGTGTATCAGCCGTCTTCCTGCGTGTTGAGTGGCAGTCGCAGAAGAGGGACAGATTCTGAACCAGGACATACCGGGCTTGAGACGAGGCTGAATGGTTTCACCATGCTTGTGACGCTACCCGATATTCACAGGCCTGTGCTGAAGCCCAGAGCAGAACCTTTAGTTCTGCCACTGCAATATCTTCATTTTACTCATTAATGAGGTTTTGGTTTCATGGACGTTTATGGTGCTCTGATCGTTATGGCCATTGCTGAAGGGGGTGGTTGTTTCTGCAAGCTGTGAGCTGGCTTCAGCCTGGAAGGGTTTTGTCTGTTGGTCACGACACGCAGTGTTGGGGTTTAAGGCTGCGGTGTGTATCTAACAGGGTGGGATTTTGTGTTCCTCTTTTTAGGATTTGTCAGGGGTTTTTTTTATTTGATATTTTTACTGATGAAGCAATGTCCCTACAGCTGGGATAAGGGCCAACCTTTTTTTTTTCCTGATGCAAATTCAAGGACCATAATCTTGGCCTCGGAACTGTACTGGGTGCAGGTGCAGTTCTTGGAGCGTGCCTGTCGGATTGGGCAGGGCTGATGGCGATGGCCTCACTGCACACAGCGTTCTGGTTTGCTTTGGCTTTTGGTTGGATGGGGTAACAAACACTGCTACAAATTCAAGCTTTGATCCTTTTGCTGTTTCATGGACTGAGCCAATGGGAATTCCCTTGAGTGGAGCTCTTGTCACTGGCTCCATCTATGGTTTGGTTGCCATCATGTACAAGTGGGCTTCTCTAAGCAGCGGATGCATATTAAACCAACTTGATAAGCTGCGTAGTTCTATATTCTATCAAATGAGGCAGGTCCTGCCCCTTTCCTCATGTTCAGTAGCCGTTCTTTGTTTGAACAGTCATCATTAAAAAGCCGGGGAAAAAATGCACAAGGAAAAAGTATCTTAAAACTGCAGCATCGTTGTGGCGCTAATCGATAACTTGGTTTCTGGCTTTGTTGTTTATTGATTTATGTACAGTTACCTTTGCACAAGCTTTGTAGAAAATGTGACTTCTGTTTGATTTTTTTTTTTGTTTTTGTTTTCTTTTTAAGTGTGTTCTCCTTCGGTATGAGAATCAGCTGCACTGGAAGCACAGCAATTGCTCAGGTTTTAAGTTCTAGAAGTCAGCAGAGACATTAACAAGATAGAGCCTAGTGCTTGTCTTTCCCTGCGGAAGATTTCAGGGATACATTCAGAAGACGCATACCCCTGTGCTTTGTTCCTGGTCCCCTCTTCAGTCCGTGGTGTGGTTTTATAGAATAAGGTCATTGACTTGGATTGCTCAGTGGTTTCTCAACCCTTTTCACCAGCCAATTTGTGTAATGTCTGTCTGAAACATTGAGTAAGGGCATTGAAATAGCAGACAGGATATCAAGCGTTAGGAAGTCTGGGTTAAGTATAACAGACAGTTCTGGCTGGCGAAAGGGGAGCAGCCCCTTGAGCTGGTTACAGCTCAGGCTCTGGGGAGCCGGGCGGCTGGTCTCTGTGTCCCTGTTACAGCTCTTCCCTCCATTCTCTCCACACCCATGTCATCAATCGTGTGTGGGTGCCCTGGTTTTCTAGAGATGTGGCTTCCTTCTTTCTTAGTGGCACGGAATTGTATGTAATGATGTCTCTTTCTAAGGATTACATAAGTTGAAGATGATTTCTCCACTGGGAGAATTATGCAAGTTTAAACAGAAATGTATTTAGGAGGCTTTTCTGTGTGTGTTTTCCAACTCACAATGCAGAGGGCGATTAATTTGCATCCTTAATTGGACAACATCTGTTGGGGTTGGGAGAAAAACCGTTTCGTATCTTTTCACTGTCATAACCTGCGTTTTTATCGAGTCCCTTATCCCGCTCATCCTATGTTTCCTGTGTTACAGGCTCTAATTCTCCGTGCTCAGGTAGGATCAGCTAGGCGTTCGAGCTGGATGCTTCTGGAGAGGGATCTGCAGGATTGTTAGTGCATACCAGCACGTGCTACGTGCCAGTGGGACGGTTAAAATCAGCAATGATACCGCCTTTTTTCTTTCAGTCTCTTGATTTTCTCCTTTTATAAGAATCCGTTGCCTTTATTACCATTAAACAGAAGATAATGAAGGTGGAGCTTCCCAGTTCTGCCAGTGAAGAGTCTAAAATATCTGTAATGCTGCTTTGAGTCATCTTTGACCATTTAGTAAAAACACTCCTGCTGCTTCTCAGCAAAATTAGCTGGTTTTTGTCTCTCAGCACAGAAGAAACCTACTGCAGTCAAGTGCACTTACTGAACTTGAAGAAGCCAAAGTAACTTCTTGCCTACACGAGAACTTCTGCATGAGGCTGTTTGTGTGGCTGCCCTGCAGTCCATGATCTGGCAGCTGACCTGGGCACAAAACCCTTATGGATTTTGTGGATCTAGAGCACTGGCCGCGCAGCTCAGGTGGCGTAAGTGGGATCAGGATAGCAGCTTTCCTCCTATTACTTTGTAATGCTAGCGTGCTGCCTGCCTTGGACTGCACATGCAATGCTTGTAGGTGCTGTTTGCAGGATCTAGCTTGCAAAATTAATTCTGCTGAGCATTTAAAAGTACAGGTTTTGTGGGGATCCTGCTGCTTACTAAAACAGAGATTGTATTAGTACCAGTTAGAAGCAATGCATTGCTTTAAATAATTAAAAAGCCCACTGTAAATGTTGTTTCTCTGTGTTCTGGTATTGTTTTGCTTTGACCTGTATCTTTAAGAAAAGCAAACATCCTCAAGATTGTTCAGGTTTACATATTTATAGCAGTAAGATAAGTTTTGTAGATTTTATATGGAGTCATGGGCTAGAAAGGCGGAAAAATAGACAACATTAAAGCTACACTGTGGTCTGATTTCAGTAACTCTCATTGATGTCATGAATTTCAATTTTACACTTTTATTATTAAGAACTTTTCATGAAATTATATGTTAAACGTGCTTTTCTGAAGTGCCATCATTCCACAGCTGAAAAACTTAGGTACCTGAGTTGAAAGATAATGGAGTGTCATTCAAGGGAGAAAAAAAAAAAAAAGCACCATTCTTAGCTCCCCGCTAGGAGCTTCAGTTTATTCAGTGGGTGTGAATTATCTCACCATGCTGGTATGATTTAGAAATATTCCTTTGAAATAAGTGTATTTAGAGTGGTGCAGAGCTGATGTGAGAAGTAAATCACATTCAAAAGAGTACAGACAGCAGCGCCAGGTCCATTATTGCCATTTCTTTGTTCCCATTCATTCACTAATAAGAAACATGCCATACGATGAGCCCTTGCCCTAATATATCCAAAGATTTAGTGTTGTTTGGCTTTTTGCCTTTTTTTTTTTTTTTTGCCACAACGCTGTAGTTTTTTCAAAACCAATGAAGCCAAATAATCTTTGGATGGCGTTCAGCTGTAGATAGCGATGGGAGTGGTGAAGTGGTGTGCAGCGCTCCGTTACGCTCTTCAGTGGGTATGCAGAACTGCTGTTCAAAGGCCTTGGCCCTCACGGCGTAGCAAATCAGGAGTTCCTTTTCTAAAAACTGAATTTCTAGAACCATAGTTATGTGAAGATCTCTTTGATAATGGATTCATTGATCCTTTTTGAGCCCTGCTGGTTCTAGAGCCAAGACTGTGTGTGTAATGTTACTACATTTTGAAAGGGAAAAAAATTAAAGTCTGTGATTATATAATTATTATATGAAATTGTGTGAATACAAAGAGAAAAGTTACTGAGATGGAAGGAAAACGTGGCAGAGGAAGTTGGCAGTGCTGTAAGTATTTGCTTATATTTACCATATGACTTGCATCCTTATTTAAAGCATTGTTTAGCTCACCCATGTGTCTTTTAAGTAAATTCAGTCTTTTTGCAGTTATTTTAATAATCAACCTAGCAGAGATGTGTCTGGACTGAATCTGGTCTGCACACCTGTTTAATATTACAGATCAGGCATTCGGTGTTTTGTGGCTTCAGCTTGAAATTCAAGTTGCTTTGAGTCATCCCTTTGGTCCTTTGTTTGGGTGGAAAAAAGGAGTGGCAGCAAACGGCCTGCAGCTAAGAAATGGAAGAGGTGAATTTGGTTTTAGACATGTTAGCTTTGGCGTGGGACATTTGCATTTGGACAGACTATAATGCTTCACATTATGTTGAGTTTAGCAGCTTAGTGCTCAAGATGAAAAATGTTACCTATCTTCCCACTGGAAGAGTGGGGAGGAACTGGAATCTGAGCCGTGGATTCACATTTTCATAGAATCACAGAATAGCCAGGTTGGAAGAGACCCACCGGATCATCGACTCCAACCATTCCTATCAAACACTAAACCATGCCTATAGATTATTGTCCCACTTGTAGTCCCTACGCTGTGCTGCACAACTAACTCCATTTTCTTTCTTCCTTTCTACTCTCATGGTGCAGAGGACAGTCTGGTCTTTAAAAACCAGAATGGGTCAATGAGAAAGAACTGCCGTGTTTTCTCAGTTCCCCTTGATTTTGGGTTGGTGTGTGAAGCTCCATCAGTCTAAGAGCAGCTATGGGAGGGGACAGCGTGTAGGGGAGAACAGCAGGAATATCTTCCCTGGCTTCTTATCATCCTCGCTGGGTATCGTGTAAACAACCATTGCTTGTGTCGAATTACTGAATTGCTTCGGTGCGTAGAGTCATATTTACGTATTTATGGATGGGTAGATGAGGTTTAACATCTACCATTATAGATGAGAGATAATGCTTCCAATGATTCTGTGGTCTAGACCTTGAGGTCTTTAATCAGTTTATTTTGTCTGGTACACAGTAGAATAATCCACTCAACATCAGTGTAGTTGTGCTGCCGTGCAAACTATGCCAGGAACTGATGGGAGTAGTAGAAGAAAGATGAGCAGCTTTGAAAAAGACCCCAAAGTACAGCCGTAATCAGACCTAATACCCCGTTTTAACTCGGGGAATGTCATGAAGTAACATTTTGCTCTGTGGTTTTACTCTAGTGAAGCCAATGGACTTGGTCCAAGATTATCAAAATGTATCTTAGAGTAGAAATCACCTGTCACAGCTTCTGAATGGAGCCAGTTTTTCCCCTCTGGTTACAAGCTGAGGGTCAAATTCTGCTGAGATTTTACAGCTGAAAATGTGGAGTAATTAATGGGATTTCAGTGGAGGTTATCTTTTCAGAATTCCATTTCTACATTCAAATTCTACTGTAACAAATTTGCATGCAAGTTTATAATTTAGGGTGTCTAAAATTTATCAGATTTGCCCTCGTTAGCTGAACTCATCTACTGGTGCAGTTTTCTCTTATGATAACTTGATTTTATTTCAGTAGATTCACACTAATGAAGCTTCATATATTTCTTTGTTTTGAAGAGGGATGGATATTAATTCATATTCTCCTTAAAGAGCAGCTGGATCCCATCTTGACAGATGTGAAAACCCTGACTTTGAAGTTGCTGGATTTTTTGCGTGTGGGTTTTTTTCTTGAAAAAATCTCCCTTTTGAGTGTTCATACTCCTGCAATCCAAGTCATAATCCCCTGTGTCATCAGAAGTGATTGCTGCAGTCAGTTTGGATGCCGCAAAGTGAGCATTAGGTCTCAGGGAAGAGAAATATAGAGACACACAGATCCTGTTTCAAACAAATTTCTGAACCAAGAAAAGCTTGTTCGGGTTTTGTCTTTCTTTTAAAAAAAGAAGCAATTTCTGCTTTAGATTATAGTTGTGAAGTAACAATTGAATTGCTCCAGATTCACCCCCTAAATCCACGTCCGTAATCATGTAAAAGATCCTCCGCACTGGCTGCTGTAATTCCCACTGTGGGTGATGTTCTTGCAGGGACAAAGCTGAATTGCTACCCTGGAAAAAAACTTTTAAAGGACTGGGCTGGCAGGTCCATATCCTAAAACGCTGGTTTCCAGATGTTGGCTCGTAACGACCAGCTGGGTCGCTGCTCTTCCTGCTATTCTGGACACACTGGTGGCTTTTTTTTTTTATTTATTATTTTTGGGGAATGGCTGTTTGTTTTTGTGTTTTGGTTTGTTGGTCTGTGTTGTTTTTTTTTCCAGGCTCCTGCTGGAGGCTTCTTGCCCGAGAGCATCTCGGGATTTCCCTTTTGCTGAATGAGCCCTTGTTGGAGAGGGGGAAGCGAGGGCCCTTCTGGATTCGAGGGAATGGGGGTGGAGGGTGGGGAAATGTCCTGTTTCATATGCAAAGCACACTGGACCGGAAAAAAAAGTACTCCACATGAAAACCTTTTAACAAAACCATCCATGTCGCAGCCTGGCAGAGCAGCTGCTGGCTTTGTCAGGGGCAATATTAATGTTTGAGACTCGCTGAGCCTTTAAAAAATGAGATAAGGGGTGTGCGTATGGGGTGTATGTGTGTGTTTTAAGATACAAGCTGAGGTAAAAAAAAACAACCCGCTCTTATCAGTGTCTGTGAATGGAATGTGCTATCAACTGATGCGATATCAACTTCCACAACAGAGACCTGAGCCCAGTGAGATAGGCTGTTACGATCTGCTCTCCTTTTTCTGAGATTTGGATGTAAAACCAGCCCCAATTTGTCAGTTGCTCGCATCGGTGTTAGCTGGTGTAATTTTGGTGTTAGCTGGTGTGATTTGGTTGCAGTCAAGTTTCTCTTGCTTGGCCTAATAAGTGATCGAGCAAAAGAAAAAACGTTGCTTTCCTGATGTTAACATAATGTTGCTTCAGCTGGGAGCAGTAAAATCTGGAGGACAAATGAAGAGTCCAGTGTTGAAAATGTCTTTTTATTTTTTTTGTATCCTGTGGGAGAGTTTCCACAACACTCAGAGTACGGAGGGGAACTCGACTTTGCAGTCTGCAGTCCTCATTCCCCTTCCTGGTCAGGTCAGCAGGAGATAATTAAAAAGCAGTTCAAGGTTAAAAAACAACTAAAAAAAAAATCCACCCCTTGCTTGTATTTGTCTCATTAAAGATATCATCATAACAATTGGCGTTAAACCCTGTTTAATCCATAGTGCAGACGCGAGCCCCCAGCTCTTACCATTTCATTGCTCCGTCTCGCCGCTCAAGGCAGATACTGATTTCTGATGCTGCTGGTGAGGCTGTGCCTGTTACAAGGTGTTTATTTCCATTTCTGGAATAGATGGGCACTGCTGTTAGATTAGAAAGTTTCTTCCTAGATTATTGGTATAAGAAGCCTCACCTGAAAAAGCAGGCTGTTAAAATGAACAACTCGCAGAACTGGCCTGTCTTCTCAGGAAAGGCTGGTTTGCACGGAGCAAGCTCGGCGGTGATCCCATGCAATCCTGTTTTGGTAATGCTGCAGCTCTACGTACCAGTGGCGTTCCGAATTCTTTTCCACCGGCAGTGTATAAAATTCTTCACCTTGAGATGCATGAGCTAAGCGTCTTGCATTGTTCTTATTTTTCTAATTTAGAAGTTCACAAGCTATAGACGTTGGCAACGTAATAATGACAACGCTTTTCAACCGTGAATGTATTTCAATCGAGTACAACAAGCGTGACACTGGGAGGCGGAGGGAGGTGCTCTCCTGCAGGCCTGGCAGAGTTCTGGTTTGTGTGCTGAACGTTTGGACGCTGAACTTGTGCTCTTGCACATTCTCAACTGCTGTGGAATCTCCCCTTTTAGAAAGGGAGGTGTGTTAGCATCGTTTCTGCAGTGGTAACCTTCCAAACGTGAGCAGGTATTAATGTTTGCTGCGGTACCTGCCTGGGACAACGAATCTGTTTGGTGTTGTGAGGAGATTGTGTTCCTGGCTGACTCCTTGTCCCCTTAAATAAAAAAACCCGTACTCTGACATCTAAGGAGCAAGTCTTTTGACCAGCCAGTTCCATCCTGCACACTGTGGGTCATTTATAAACAATGTTGCTAGCAAATAATTGTGGGTTTTCCTTGACTCTGGTTGATCTCGATGATCCAGTGGGTCTCTTCCAACCTGGTTATTCTGTGATTCTGTGATCTTAGAGGGTTTTTTTTCTTGCTACAGGTCTGCAAGTTTTCTCAAACCTGTCTCCACGTTCGTGCCAGGCTTAGTGGCACAGACGGGCAGGCATTGGTACTTTTCCTCCTACAGTTATTGAAATGAAGGTATTTTCGGGTTTTTTTTGGCAGAAATGGGTTCTCTTGGATGTAAACCCATTTTTGAGAGTAAATGGAAGCCGCACCTAGGAGCAGACAGCAGTGGTCACAGGATAAATTAGGGGAGCAGTTAGCATGGATACAGAACATCTGCTGTAGTTCTGAGTATTACTGTAGGAACGCTAACTGGTTGGAATCACTCATGTTCCAATGTTCCTAGCAAAATATATTGAAAATCCCAGTTGAAAATACGCGTTTCGTTCAGAAACAGTCATTGCTTTTCCTTACTCCCCTCAGCTTGTTTTGCTGAGCTGCCTTCTGCACGAGGAAGTGCTTGTGTAATGCCCAAGCCGTTCCCGTTCCTTGCAGAATGAGATGCAAATCTAGTCAATTAAGCAGGGGGGATTTAATTAGCAGTTTAAGTTCATGTGTGAAGTGTCTTGCCTTAATTACTTAACAGTTTTGTTGCAAATTTGCTAAGTTTTTTTTTCCCACAGAACTATCAAACCTGTGATATTATTTTGTGGTGACGTTTCAAGCACTGAGCGTTACCCGGTGCCTTTGACCTTTGCGCTGCTTCTGCGTGTGCGCATCCCTCTGTTTATAAAGCTCTTTTCAGAGCTAAACTATGTTTATTTTCTCAGAGAAGAACAATATATTAAAAAAAAAAGAAAAAATAAGGACTTTTGTACTTAAAATTTGGAGTGAAAGGCCATTTACGAGTTGTTCCTTGTAGCTGGATGACACTAATGTACATCTATGTACCTGCCTGGTGTGGCTGTCAGGCATTTTATTAAATGTTTGCTGTTGTTCCAGGTTGTGTCTGGCCAAGTCGCTTTTCTGACCTCCTGCAGAATGTCAGCGTGTTGCTGTGTCAGTGGGGTTGCAGCGATGCTAGCACCTTGATATTAATACAAGCAGGAATACTCCTGTGCTGGTGCAGAACGCGGTGAGGTTTTGTTTCCCATCTCCTCCTTTGGAATAGCTGAGCACGCGGGAGTGGCACCAGTTAATCCTGTGGTACTTGAAGGCCATCCTTGCCGTTCTGATTTACCTATCAGGATGGTGCTGTCTTGTGGCCTTGTGTTTGGTTTCTTTAAAAAGTAAGGGTGGGAAAATGTGCTGTGGAGTGATGTGGTATCACCCTTTACCATATCACCACAGATATGATTTTAAATATATGTCGGCACTGTAAGATTATCAATTGCTGTATCTTCATATTTTATTACTTGTTGGTTTTATGTTGACGGTTGCTTTGCACTCTTGAGCTGACAACCAAAGCAAGAGGGCTGTGTTTGAGAAAATACTTTGTTCAAGAGGCCCAGTGTGTTTTTTAGGTTGGGAAGTCGGAAGAAAAAGACTTTGAGCGTAAATGGGTGCCTACATCGTCTGACCCAGGACCATCCAATTTAAAACATCCAGACTCCATCTAGATTTGTTGGTTCCTCTCTTCCTTCCTTCCTTCCTTCCTTCCTTCCTTCCTTCCTCTCCTTAATTCCTTGCTCTTCCTGCCCCCAGTGTGTGAATCTCTAGGAATGGTAGAATGAAGGCAGAAACCGAGAAGACAGAGATGAGATTAATTTCTATTAATTCCTCCCTTAATAACCCCAAATTGCATTTGAATGTGTCCCAGGATGGACGTGACCCTCCCCTCCTCTGGCTCAGCACAGCAGATGGCCAAGCTGCCGAGATTCCTGGCACGTGGCAGGAGGCAGGCGATAAGTGGAGAGGTTTAAGGATTTGGATGGTCTGCTGGCATTGTGTGCTGATGTTATGTATGAACATCTCATGTTGTTAAGCAGAAGCGAAGCTTGCTCCTTGGAGCAACTGTGGTACGCAGTCAGTGACCCCACGTTTCGTTCAAGGACTCCGTTCTCATCACAGGCAACCACTGCTCATTGTGCAGTTTGGAGGTGACGCAGCAGGAGTACTGGGGAAGGAAGCAGGGTGGTGGGTAGCGGGGTGCTCAGCAGGGTTTACCCAAATGAGCATTTGGGAGCACACCTGGTGCTGTTGCGGCTCACCAGCAGTTCCTTGGGATGATGGGTCCTTGTGGCTCGTGTGGTAGGAGGGGTTTTACTGCAGCCTGACTCCGTTGCTGCAGGACTGAGCCATTGTGAGCTGACACACTGAAGAGTTTCTGCTGTTGGTGTCTCCTAACGATGTGCTGACTGTGATTCCTTTCAGTGCCTGTTGGCTACAGTTATGGGTTGTCATGTGAACGTGCATGGAGGAAAGGCTGGGGAGGAACAACATTTTCACTCACAGTCCACCGCGCTACGGATTTGCAGGCATTACCCCATGATCGCTTTGAAGGATCTGTCCTGTAATTTTGATTTTCCATCAGCACAATTAGAAATTTTCTTGTTTGTCTTGCGTAACACACAGACTGCCCAAAACTTTGCTGTGTAGCTGATGGGTAGCGACATCCTCAATTTAAAGCTCTGAGACTTGAACATGGGCTTTCGGCCAGCCATGAGTTTGAGACACGTGGATGAGGAAGTGCTGCATTAGTTCAAGCGACTGGTTCTCCCTTCTGTGTTTCTTGTACAGTATAGATTGTAAATAATTTAAGGCACAGGTTTGAGCCTGCAGTAGCAGTGTTAAAATCACTTCAGTCAGGAGACATCCAGTCTGGGCAACAGGCGAGGATTCTCATGTTTCCTTCAGGTCCTTTGATTAGAGGATCCTGTTTAAAGATTTACTGTAGCACCACATGATGAGAAATTCATCTTAGTAATTCTTTTTATTGAAACAGAACAAATGTTTCTAATCCAGAACTCCTTGTTGCGTATAACTGCTTTTTGGAAACCTCTTTTGTGAAATGAAGCCATGTTAGAAAGAAAGAAAAGACAATGCTGCACTTCTGATACTTAAGATATCAGTCCTAGCTGTGTGTCCGCCACCCCAAACCCCAGTGTTAGTGGAAATGTCAAAGGATTCTGCAACACAAAGTAGTTCTCCCTTTCCACCAGGTTCGGGTCTTGCTTCCTGGTTGCAGTGTAAGGGGATCGAGAAAGCAAAAGCTAAACAAAACCATGGAGTCAACTGCCCTGCTTGGTTTCCGTGTAGCAATGTAAATGCTGCGATTCAGAATCTTTGTTTTCCTTTTAAACATCATACCCCTTAAAACATCTAATAATAAAGAACATCCACCTTTTGATTGGATGTGTTCATTCCTTCATTTTTTGTGTGCTTTCCCAAGTGAGGCTCCGGAGGCACTCTCCTCAAATTTATTATTTTTGTTAATCTTATTAAGATCCTGCTTTGGTGCCAGGATATTTTTAAACAGAATTTATTTCCAGTTCAGCCAGGGCAACCCTTTTGTTGAACCTTCTTTTGGATAGTGTTCCCATGTGCTGTGAAGGTGCTGACACATGACCCCGTTACACATAGAAAATCCTAAATGTCCTGCCCCTTGCCAAACCCATCACAAAACTCCCTATCACTCCCTTTTCAGGATCCCAGATGGTAAATAGCAGCAGGAGGTGAAAGGGGAGCTTTGTCTCCATTCTGAGTCCTGTTTTAAGTATTCTATGTCTGTCTGTATCCCTCTGCTTTTCCCACTCTGCCCATAAATTAGCAAGCCAGCTTTTCTGACAAGGGAAGACAAAATGTCCATAAGCTGCAGTAACATCACCTACTCAAGATAACGTTTTTGAATGATTTTCAGTTTTGTTTTACGTGATTGTGGTCTCTCTTCATTTGAGTAGAACTTCTGTCTGGCCTGCTACCTTCAGGGAACCGCAGCTTTTACTGACTATCAGGCCGTGGTTTATAATTTCCGTGGCACCTTTAAAAGGGAAAATATCCTCATGTTGATGTTTACCTGCACCTGGAGTGGTTGAGCTCTGATTATTAACAGACAAATCCCTAACCCCAAACTAAAAACCCCTACAAACCCCCTTGTTCTGGTTTTTAAAGCAAAATTGTGAGAGGAGCAGCGGTTGCTGCGGGATGGGGCACTCTGGGAGCAGCTGGCTTTGAGTGCATAAAGGGATTTATCAGCCGCGCAGGGAAAGGAGCAGGGGTACAGCAGCAGAGACGCGGTCGCTGTGCAGATCTCGGGCCATTTTTGGAAGCCGTGCTTTGCTCCGAGGAGTCACCGAGCGGGAAGTTGTCTCCACACGCTCTTCCCATGGAGTTCCCCTCAATGGCAAGAATCTCCTCTGGCTTTGTGCAGGAAAGGCCCTTGTGCAGCGTGAGCTGTGCTGGTGCCGCTCTGGGTACCTCTTTGTATTGAGATGGTAGCTTGGTGTGGTGCGAAGGACGTGTAAGCGTTTATACAGTGATCATCTCTCAAACGTGGTACCAAATCCAAGGATGTGTGCAAGTACAGCAAAGTTGTGCACTTTCCAGCTATTTACAGTTTTCATGTTATGTGGATCTGGTGGTTTTGACTTGGAAGCACTGATTTATGCTGGCTGAGTATGTGTCCTTGTTTGTTAGGGACAGGTTATTTGGTTTTCCTTAATTAAGATGCTGCGTTCTCCTCAGCCCCTTATAATTCCAAACCCACCCTGCATTCATCCCAAACCTGAAATCTGGCAGCTTTGGGAGTGTGGGATTAGTCTTCCCTCTGACCTGGGCTGCAGCTGAAGTAATAACTTTCCAGTTTTTGCTGATTGGAAATTAGAGACTGGTGAACTGGAATACTGAAGGCTTAATGAATTCCCTGCATTCTCTGGTGGTTTTTTGGTACATCTTTATTTTAAACTGTTGAATATTAATGAGGAAAGGGGAGTGGGAGTGCAAGGCCTGTTTACTGTCTTCTATTTGAAAGGGGTATTTATTTTTTTGTTTGTTTCATTTTATGTTGCAAATATTATAGAAATCCTGTGTGCTTGCCAAGTTCCTACCTAGCCTTTGGATGCCAAGTGATTGTCAACTGGGAAGCTGCTGGGAGGGATTTAAAGCAATATTGTCTCTTTTGCAAGTGCTGTGGCTCTCAAACCTAGAGTGAATCCACCTTAGAGCATTTTTTAATGAGCATTCATTTTTAAGCGATGAGAAGGATTATGAGGGAGAGAGGGAAGAGCCTATGTTTCTCCTGCTCTGTTTTCTGGGTAAGAAAACTCTGCTTTCTACATTGGAAGTTAATTAGCAAAGGTTTTTTTTCCGCCTCTGGGATCTCCTGTGTTTTTTCTGACCTGTAATTCTATGTATAGTCATCAAGTAAAATAGATCTGATGGGCTCAGTTCTGACACGCTGTATTTTGACAGCGCATTTTGTTCATAGTGAGTCAATACTTCTGAAGCCGTAGTGCTTGGTCACTTTAATTTGACATGTACCTAGCTGTTGCCAAAACTCCTTTTGGCTTCTGCCCTAACACCAGCCTCCTGTTCCTGTCACCTCCTTTGACTGTCACTGGAGCCTTTATGGCTGCACAATGTGCAACAGCTCCCCAGGGAGCCAACCTGCCTGAAAATCGAGCATTGTCTAAGGGGGAGTCACAAAAACTAACCCAACGCATGTGCTGCTGGGCGGCCAGAAAAAGCAGCGTGGGGGTGGAAGGCTAGGTATCGTGGTCTGAGATTTGCCAGAAGTATGAAAGTTGCAGTTCAAAGTATGGTTTACATGTTGGGGCTTTATCCTAAACCCGAGCAATGTCAGGAACAGCCTAGCAGCGATGTGAGTGTGAATTAGATAAAATCAAATAGTACATCTTCAGCCCTGGCTTCTGTAATTTGTTAAACTTGTATGTGGCTACTAAAGATTAGGTCAGTCTCTTTCCTTTAGCACCTTATTAGGCTTTTGCCTTAAACCAGGAGTTTCTGGGAATGCATTTTTAATTTTTTTTTTTTTTTTAGAGAGGCTTTTGATGGATGAAGCTGTAAAATGAATAGAAATAGTGTCTCCCTCTTCCTTTTTCCTCCTACTCAACGCTCACACACAGTCAGCCCTGGGGTCTTTTCTTTCTGTGTGGTTGGCAGAACAGAGAAAAAGAGAGAGAGAGGAGAGGAGACTGTCTGGGCCCCTGGTGCTGTCATGAGAAGAATAGCAGTGCTGTTACCGCTAAATCTAAAGGGACAAGCTTGTGTATGTATGCTGCAGCAGCCAGCGGGCTGAATTAGTGGCATTTAGGCACTGCTAAGAGGCTAATTGAGTCACTGGTACTTGCTGATTAAACCAGCAAATCCAATAATATATGGATGTGCATGTTTGTGTTTGGTTCTGTGCTTACTGAAAAATAAGCAAGCTGGGTTTTCTTTAACGTCTTCCATTTTGCTCAAGTTATTCAGTGGCTTAAGGAATATCAAAGCATCTAAATAAATATTTGAGTGAGATCTGTCTTACTTTATTCCGTTCTTTTCCTCCTGCTCTGTGCAGTGGGATCGGATGAGAAGGCATTAGAACAGTCCCACTGCCGATTGCTGAACTGCACCAGTTTTAAAAACGCCGTCTTAAGGAGCCTTTGGTTTAATATGGGATAATTCAAATGGTGAGGTGGCAGAAGCTAAAGGGCTGAAGCCGTCCGTGATCGATGATACACCCATGTCACACAGGGATGACAAATGAAGACTGCGTTGGAATTTTTCTTGGCATCCATCTCAAACCACTCCACCTTTCTCAGAATTGTGTTAGTAACACGCAGGTGGTGGTTGCACCACTGCTCTGAATATCTAATGGAGTAAACGCACAAACAACTCAACTGTCCTATATAACCATGAGGATTATAATGTAGGCAAAGAAAATTCCAGTTTTAAATGGAGTACATAGGGAATCTATAAGGCTAACCTAAACTCTAATGCACCCCTGTATTTTTTTTCTAATCCATTGTCACTCCAGAAATCTACCCACAGGCAGGTCCCGCTTTGCTTACAGTGGTTGTTATGATGATTGCGGCTTGATTGACTTCAGTAGAATTATTTCTCATTTACAGTGCTTTAACTGGAGAGCAGAATGAGATTCTTGTGTTTTTCTTTGAAGTACGCGGTGCTCTCAGAGAGGCTGTCGTGTGGAGGGCACATTGCTTTCAGTGCTGCTTTTTAATTTTGTTTTTAAGGTTTAAGAAGAATAAGATGCCTCTCAATCTAAACCAGAAGGACACGTTTGAAAAAATAGTACGACTCGTAGAGGCGAATGGTGGGTTCAGAACCTTGTGAGTCATTGTGGAGAGATTGACAGTTTGGGAACATGAATGCGGAGGAGTGAGGATAGGATGCTCAGGGGCTGATGAGATAAGGGAGTCTATAGAATGTCAGCAGAGGGGTCAGCGGCAGCGTGCATCTCATTCCAGAGTTAAACTCAGGCATTGGGAAATGGCATTCCTTGATGGCAAACACAATCTGACAGTTCTCAGCTAGCTACAGTATTCTCCTCCTCCTCCCCCTCCGTATCAGTGGATGCTTTGGAGATCATGTCTGTTCTTGCCTTCAAAGCAGCAACAACAAAATATTTAAAGCCACAAGCACACCTTGGAGGCTCTGCAGGATAAGGCAGGTTAGCAGGGCATTTATGTACTTTACAAACTGCGCCCCTGCTGAGGCAGCACAGTTCCTGGGGCAGTCAGTCTGGTTTATCACCTGTTCACAGATTACAAAACTTTACTCTGTATGTAGCATTTCACTTCTGTCTTTCTTCCCCCTCTTTCCTTTTTTCTTCTTCCCGTGCGTGTGAGATAGAATTGCCTCCTGTTGGCGGGCAGGCCTGGACGGGACCAGCTCCTGGAATTAACTACATACGAGTTTGTTCATTCCTCCTCTGGAATTACTTGGTGTTCACTAGGTAAAACTTGGTCGTGGGTGACGAGGAAGGAACCATCCTCCCCCTGTTGTTAGCACAGGTGCAGGAGGGAACGCTGCTTCGGTGGGTAGGGCAGAAGCTGCAGTCAAGAGAAATTCTTTACCATCCCAGCTCTTCACACCATTTGTCCGGGTGACCGCGGGCAAGTTTCTTCACTTCTCTGTGGAACAGGAATAGCAATATTTACCTCCCTGCCCAACAGGGGCGTTAAGGGGATTTTTGTGAGGCACTTTACATATATACAGGATTGTGTTATTGCTCAGTATTCTTGTTTCTTTATGAATATGTATGAAAGGTGCTAAGATGTTACCTCACCTCAGCATTCACACGCAATTCATTACCAAAATTCAGAGCAATCACAAACCTGTAATGGAAGAGACAGGGAGTGTTGTCCTTGGGAGATGCTGACATCCTCAGAAGAGAAAGTGGCAAACCTAACTTTTCCTTCTCTAATCAGCACTGTGTTAAAACAAAACGACATTTATTCCGAGTACGCTGTCCTTTTGGTAGTGTTCTAGGGATGGGGCCTGGGAAGGCTCTTGTCAAACTGAGTGTGTGTTGTTGTTCTGTAGCCCTTTCTGCAAGATCCTGTGGTACAGTGTGTTGCTGAGGGAGAGGGGGAGAAATAATGATGAAACGTTGTGCTATGGTTTTATTTTTGAATCCTGACAACAGCGCTTTGCCAGGGGAATCGACAGCACAAGAGACCCACGCGAAGGTTGCGCAAGCGCTGGTCTCCAGGGTGTCACTCTTGTGGTGTCAAGGAAAACTTCCTCTTTTAATCAATACTGCAGTGCAGCCGTGCTGCTTTGGAAGAGTGGCCAGAGCGGGGAGGAGGGTTTCCAGTATGTAAAGGAAATTTCGAAGGATGCAATCCTCATCTCATTTGATCTTTTACACAGGATGGAAGAAAGGCAGGAGCAGCGGAAAGGAGACTATAGCAAGCCTGCGGTGTTGAGGGGGAATTGCCTTTGGCAGAATCTGAAAATATATAGCCATAAGCTTGCCTTAGATGCTCTTCTTGCAGACTGCGACATGCAGAGGATGGAAATGTGGGTCAGAGTGACTTGTTATGACCATGACCTTAGTTTGAACCAGTGCACTGATTGATAGTGGTGCTGATGCCCGTACATCCAAACAGTGGTGAATTTATTTTATATGTATGTGTATATAAGTGTGTGTGTGTGTTCCTACACACAACGTGAAGAATCAGTGATTTCTTTTTAAGCTTTTATGGCTGTTACTCTTGATCTCTGCCAGTGTTTCATTCTGTTTCACTTGTCCTATCCCCTTAAAAAATAAGGGGGGTAGGGGTGAAAAGCACCTTTTTTCATCAAGCTGTCATAGGACTCCATGTTTGGGTTGAAGCTGTTGAAAGATGGATGCGTGTGAGTACCGAGTGCTTTATAATAAGTGTTCCAGCCCTGCAGTTTGCAGGTCTTCTCAGGTGGTATGAGTCAGCTGTATAATGACAGCTATCAGATAACATCTTGGGTCCCTGCTCAGAGCCAGCAGTCGTACGTGTTCGTCTACTGTGTTGGCAAGGCAAGTTTAGGTCAGATAGAAACCGGTCTATAGCTCTGATCTGAATAAACAACTGTGCTTCCTCCTCTTCTGACGTTTTCTGATTTGTGCTTTTTGGCCAGGGTGTTAACGCTCATTTTTAACGTCTCATCGTACTCCCTGTGCGCACTGTGGGTGCAATTACTTAAAAAGTGAGCTTGTGACACAGTCTGGTTGGTTTTCACTAAAAGCAGCAGTTGCTAGCTGAATTCTCTTCAGTGTAAGATTGGGAACGTGGTGGTTGTTTGTAGTGGCTCTGTGTGCTCTCTTACCCTGGTAACTTTGATCCTGTGAGGATGGTGGGATCTCATTGGGGTGACCTGTACCAAACAGCCAGATGCCACATGGCTGGGGGTCCCTGTTTAAAGGAGCAAGAAACTCTGCTTAAGCTGTTCCTTTGGGTCCCCCTCAACTTGTTCTCTGCTTTGAATTGTAAGGGTAGGTTTGAAAAGTCATTATGTATCCAATTCATTTTAGAATCGCATGGTCAGTAGGCCCCAGGTTGCAGGCTGATGTAAATCAGAACTTTCCACAACAGTACAAAAGTTTCACGTAAAGCAAATACTCTGTTTCCGTGTTTTAAATACCAGAGCACTGATTAGCGCTTCCTCTCTGTGTTTGTCGCTGGCTTCACATTGTTGTATCTATAGTAGCATTTGATATCTGCGTGTTACTTAGCGCCCGACTCCCCTGCGCAGAGGTCTCCTCGCACAGCTGCCTTTTTATGAGGCACAAAAGATACTTCCCAATACCCTTGGATCCATATCATGGCACTTTTGGGTTACCATTCTACTTAAGTCGCAAAGGGGGTTTATTGGAACTGAGAAATAGTTTGTATATCTCTTACTAGGAGTAATATTGCCTTGAACACACCACTCTGCAGTAACCTTTGGCCCTGGTATAAGGTCTCACTCTGGTTTAAGGCTGGAATTCTTACCTTTGAAAGCAAGAGGGGAATTTGAATATTTGTCATTATTATTCTGTATTAAATGTGCTTTCTTAATTTCTAAAGTACTTGCAGATCTACTGGCATGAATGGTGCTCTGAGAGGGTGCGGTTGTGGCAAGAAAAAAGGGATTTTGCAGATTTCTGTTCAGTGAGAGGGCTACTTCTGACGGAGTTGAATTGTTTAGTTGAGATGGTTCTTGTTTGGGAAAGTTCGAAGGGCTTCATTCCTGTCATAACCCAACTGGGTCACTGTCTTTTTAAACTGGGTCATAGGAGTTTCAGCCTGGGAGGCCTCTTGGCATGTTTGGTGAGGGTGAAGTATTGCAACAGCCCTGTCCTGTTAACTCTGACTGCAAGGCATTGTGCCTTCTCCCACAGTGGTCCCGAGGAAACTGCCTGCCCTCCTAGTGCCAGGCACCGCTTCGCACTAGTGCCTTCTGGTGACTTAACTGGCCCTGCTGATCCGCGTCTGACCTGGGCCAGAGGCGTGGAGGTCAAGGCTGTCCAAGTTAGCCCTGTATTTTGGCTTCTGCTCTGGCCAGAGGCCGTCATGCTTCACTGGAGCAAACCGTGACTCGGATCCCATGGGCTCTTTGGATTCGCCTACCTGGATTCGCTTACCTGTTTCAGTGAACCCCACTTGATAAACCCAGTGTTGCTGTCCCACTGTATGAGGGTAACTCCCACCCTCAAACTCCAGCCTGGGAAGGCTTTAAGAGTTACAGAATAAACCACTCATTAGGAAAGAGAGTCTCGCCTGTTGTCTGCTCTGTGTGAAAAGCAGCAGTGTCTGCAAACCAAACCAAAGCCCCCGTAGCACAACAACTGGCCTGCTTCCATGAACGAATCCGCAGGCGAACGAGGGGCACAGGCTGTTGTTGAGAGGCTGCTCTCGTGTGTGCATGAAGCCTTGTGATTTGTGTTCAGAGCCGGGAGTCTCCTAGAGTTCAGCTCCGCTGGAACAAAATGTTCAAGACAATGCTGAGGGATCCAGCTGGAGATTTCACATTAATGCAGTGTCAGCTAGATGGAAATGAGGTGGAGAGGGTTGCAGAGGGGCGGGGGTTGGGGATCTCTCTGCTTTAGAGGAAAAAGAAAACAATAGTAAATCTGAAATATATATTCACATGTACCTATAGTGTTAAATAGGCATGTTCTTGTTCAGCCTGGTGCCAGTAAGATGTCAGTTGTGCTTTGTGTGTGGTTGGTGCAGTAAATAGGGCAGAGACTGCTCTTGGTGAAAAGCCTTTGCAGTTCCACTGAGTTGGGATCTACACTGACATAACTAGAGCATAATTTGCTCATTGCCTGTGATTTTCAAAAGACCTTAGTGCGTTTGTGTGTGCGTCTGGACATGCCTGGTATTGGCCTGTGTCTCACACGTGTTCTAAAATTAAACTTTTTCAAAATGTTAGAGCCGTTTCTAGATGCAATATGCAGCTGGTAAGCCCTGACAGCCCGAATTTGTCCCTTCTGACACCCTTTATGTCTCCTGATGTGAACAGAAATGCTAATGGATAGCTGAGTGCAGAGCAAGGCCCGTCATGTTTTTCAGCCTCTTTGCTGGATTGCTGCGTACTTGGAATTGGTTGTGATGGGGTAAGGCAGCATCTGTTTAAATGAAATGCTGCTGAAATGAAGCTTCCAGCTCCTATTTGTGCATGTCAGTGCAGTTGGAGTTTTAGATATCTCTTTGTGCTTGACACGATGAAAGTAATCCCACATTAGTAGTACCTTTGAAGAAAAATCTATTCTGTTTCGTCTCTTGCTTGCCGTATGGGACTGGAAATTGTAAACTCCACTGAGACTCTGGAAATTTGTAGCCATGTGGCCATGGAGAAATAGGGAGCATTAAATTTTCCTCCACATCTTTAAATGAGTCAAAATCCATGGTGTTCATATAAGGACGTTGGAAGAAGCTTGGTAGGTGGCTCTTCTACCACAGAAGCTGTTCATATTGTTTGTCTCTTTATTTCTATTGATTTCTCACTTGAACAGAGAAAAAACAGAACTATCTAAGTGCAGATTCAAAAAGCCAGTTCTGCTTTTGCAGAAAAAGGGTTTAGCAAGAAAGAATCTCTCTTCCCTCTCTTTAAGATGAGAGGTCAGCAGGTTCTAGGGAAATCTACTTGTAAAGATTGAGAAATACCTCATGGTCTGTTCCTGTAAGCAGTCCGGGTTCAGCAGGAACTTTTAAAAGATGACTGGAAGCGCTGTGGTGTTCTACACTGTTTCAGGGCCTTCTGAGTAATGTCAAGTATTGATTTAACATCGTAGAGCCTGGATGGCTGCAGCTGGATGGACAGTGGCACAGTGTTGCTTTCAGTCCTCTGAGGAATATCTCTGGGGAGAGAAAACCTCCTTCATGCAGTAAAGGAAAATCTTACAATGTATGCAGAATGAGAAGAGGAAACACAGTGTTTTTCCGCTTTGTGACGTTGTCCAAGAATGATCAGTAAGCAAGATATGTCTTTTCCCTACTGGAATATCCATAGGTCATTCTCCCAGGGACAGAAGAGTTGCAGTATCAGTTGGCTTGGGTCATCTTCTGGATGCTGAACTGTTAATTAAATTACCCACAGCACAGGTCCCTGGCTAAAGCCTTTTAAAGTGTTCAGCATACGTTCATCTGTGCTCTAGTATCTTCTGGGAGCAGCTTGCAAGTCAGTCAGATCCTGATGAAAGCTGTTGAGGCTCTCAAACAGGGTGACACTAGTGGTAGTAAAAAGCCAGCAGACTTGGTGATTTACTGGTGGTGGGTCAGTGCTGGGAAAGCCTGTGTCCCTCTTTTAAAGTTCTCCAAAACACGCAGTTCCCATGCTCGCTTTCATTACTCATTGAGAAGATGAATGTCTGTCTCTTCTCTTGTGTAAGTCCCTGTGGTCTGTGCCATCATAAGTTGCATTGCTGTGCTCCATTTTCCATTGCCTGTGGCTTTGAGGCTTTTGTGCAGCTTCTTTAGAATTTCACAAGTACATCACAAGATGCTATTTTAGGTCACTGCAGGATAAAGAGTGTTTAAGATCTTCAGGATGCCCTTTGCCGCTTTCCATTAAGACTGTGGAGATACTTAGAAAACAAAATGAATAAACCCAAACTCTTGGTAGATCTTAGTCCAGCCTGTTCACTTCTACTTGCATAGATGAGTTCAAAACGTGTTACTTATTCTTTCTGCAGTTTCTTTTGATCCTGACATAAGGTTTTCCAGATAGAGAACTCTTTTGTTCCCCAAGTCAGGAGTGCATGCTTCATCAGCCACAGAACTTAAGTGTGAATCTCTCCGTCCCGCAAGCAACACCTCTTAAACACCCCACGTAGGCCAAGGAGCAATAAAGATGCTGTAGGTGTTCTTTTTCCTCTCTTGGGGGCTTCCCAGTGACTGTGAATGAGGGGATACAACTGATGGGTCTGAACGTTGCGTAGGCCATATTTCATTATGAGGTAACCTCTCGGGTTTGATACACAGAAGGAGCTGTACTTTACTTCTCTATTGATGTGCCCCTTCTTAAATTTGTGGTGCTGCTTTTCTGGAGTGGAGTGGCTAGCTGATAATCAGTGTTGCTTTTAAGGGCAGGCCCAGTATGTAGGTGTATTGGAGAAGGTACCTGCCTGTAACCAGCCAAAAGGAACCTGCTGGCAAGAGCTTCTCGTTCTGCTGTGCTGCATACCAGTTGGTTCCCACTCCTGTGTGGAGCTTATGTAACTGTCTCTGAGGCAAAGAGGGGTCACTTCAGGTTGCTGGTTTGATCTGGTCATGTCTCCTCTCCTCTAATGCTGTCTGGAAGGATTTGTTAGGTCCTTTTTTCAAAAGGAGAGGCCAGGCATGCACACACTTCCGCGCACACACACGTGGTGCTCCCGCACTGGGATTTGAGGGCAAGGGGAAGCCAGGGCTGTGACAGGGGATGTGATTAGGAATACAGCCCTTTCACAGTGCTTTGCTTTTGCATTTAAAGAAACTTCTGTGTGCTCAGCATTCAGATTCGCTGCCTCAGTGACATCACAGGCCGTCGGGACTGCAGTTACAGCAATACCACCAGCAGTGCTTTGCCTTTCCTGCTTAGTTTGTCCGAGACTGTTGGAATCATTTACACATGTTAAATAGCCATTGTATGACCCTGTGACAAAGAGTTTTATTTTATCTGCTCCTTCAAGGAGTAAACTGAGATAGAGAACAACCTGACAGCTTGCCTGTGGCCACACAAGAAGTTACTTGGTGGACCTGCAATCAGAAGCCTGGAGCCCAGGCTCTGCTGTGTTCTGATGTCTTGGTCAGCTCTTCCTCCTGGCAGGCAGCTGAGGAGCAGCGAGTCCTTGCCTCCAGAGTGGTGTTCTGACCTCCCTGTTGTGTCTCCAGACCTGAGAATAAAAGCCGGGTGCTATGACTACCAGTCTTCTGTTATAAGCAGTGAGCTGCGGTGTGTGCCCAGAGGAGAGGGTGCAGTTGGCGAGGAGGTTGACCTGCCAGCTTCCATTCAACTGGTGCAGCCTTGCGTTAACCAGGCGTAGACTTGGTGGCTGCCCTGTGACTTTGTTTCCTTCCTAGATGCTGCCAGAACTCTTTGGATTGCTTTGATTAGTACTGTTGTAGTTAAGTACAGATTTTCTCCCTTCCCCCTCTCCTCCCTTCAATTTTTGAGCTTTCAGTTTTGGGATGTTACCTCGAGGTCTGATTTTCAGGGGATGTATGCCCTGCACTGTGAAAATAAAGCCTACTAAAAAATCCTGAGGGGGATCTCCAGATGAGCCTTGGCAAGTGTGATTGCCATCTTTATCCAGTTAAATCAGAGGGGGGAGTACCACTAAGGGTGTAGAAACAACAATACAGCAGCCATCGATGAGGGCAGGAGGATGATGAGAAACTAAAAGAGGAGGTGAGACAGAGACTAATCCTGGTCTTATGTCAAAAAGCCTTTATCTTAAAGTAATTTCCATTATTTTGATGGGATTCTGTGCTGGAAACAGTATTACTTTCAATTCATCTTCCTGTGTCTGCCTGCATTTTAGATAGCCATCTTTAAAATTATATCTTAATTTCTGTGTGCTAACTTTGTATAGATTCTGTAGTTTCGGTAGAAAATTAAATACACAAATGCTTTAGAAATTCACTAAGATAAGAGTACCTGAGGTAACACATTATTTACATTGGTTTAGATAAATACACGCTCCACTGAAATTTAGAAGACCAGACAGGAAAAAACTGGATTTCTTTAAGAAGTGGCTTTTGCTGTGCACAACTAGATGCAAGTTCTCTAATCTCTTTTGTGTTTGTCTCTTCCCTTCTTCCTCTCAGTCATTTCCTAGGGATAAAAATAGATTTTATGCCATTTCACTTTGGAGATCCCAATTAACAAAGATATAAAGGAAGCTTTGTGGCTGAGATCTGTGGGCCGCTCTTGGTGGTGGTTTGCGTGTTTGTTCTTCTCCTGCCCATTTGAATGGATGCCTGTGGACTTTGGCAGCGTTGTACTGTCTTTACAGGTGAGATAGCAAATGTAAAGTTCAGGGTTTTCCTTTCCCCAGTACTTCAGCAGATAGCTGGGACAAGAGGTTACAGCCTGCGTGAGTGGAGCTTTCATCACTAGCAGGATTCAGAGGTACCTTAAAGGAAGTCCTCGTGCCGCCTTTGGCCTGGTGTGATCTTACTGGTGGAAATACTTACTGTTGCCCTTTGTACACACACTAAATGAAGCAGGATCCTCTGTGGTATCATGGTGCCTCTTTGAAGAAGTAGAAAACCCAGAAACCAACCTCAGGAGGAGAAAGAGAAAAGTTTGTATGTCTACTTAAAACACCTTGAGCTGCAGTTAGTTTCAGATCACCTTAATTACAGCTTAAACAGTACGGTGTTGACATGTCACAATACTCTTTTTTTACTTCCTAGTAAAGTTCATGAGAAATTAGAGATGTGTGTAACTGAGAGAAGTATAGAGTTGAGGCTTTTCCTGGTTTTGAAAGGCTGAATTCTTTTCATTTTCTTTCTCTCTGCTCATTATAAAGGTGCTATTTGTGGTCATTAGGAGGCACTCAGAGCAATTAGGTCCAGCTGACCTTCTGATAGCTATTCAAGACAGAAGCTACAGCAGGATTGCATTGTAAACAACAACAGAAAGGGGGTCGCACTAAACTTTATGGCTTGTTGGTATGCCAGGGGAGATTAGAGGATGATGCAGTCGGCATCCCTGTAAATCTTATTTATCGCTGATGTGGGGGAGGACACCGTATCTGAGGGGAATCCTAGGACAGTGAGGTTGTGAACTTTGGAGTTTTCTCAGTTAAAATGGCAGAGGGGAGTCATGGAAGAAGGAGGGAATGAAACAACAGAATAAGGCCAAGTGACTCAGTTTTGAGTGTGAACTACTTGCGGGCTGGAGAGAGACAGAAGAAAATACCTTTGTAACTGTGGTACGTGAGGATGGCCGTTGTGCGAATCCATCTCGCCTGTATCCTGTCTCAGAAAGTGGACAGACAGTAAACGCCGAAGGACAGTGCAGAGACTGGGCTAAGCACAGAGAGATGCTCTCCCCAGTGTATGCTCCAGCCACGTGTGGCTTAAAGGCTTCTTGAGCTGGAAGTTACATCTCTCTGCTTAATAGCCTTAAGGGACTTCCCTGCCCCAAGTTTGTCAGTGCTCCATTTCATCAGCGTTGTGGTCTCCAGTGAAGCGCTAATTCCGATTGAGTACTGGAAAAGTCAAGTTCTCTCCAATCAATGGCATTTGAACTGCTGTACCTCAGCTGAGCCATAATCAGCAAGTGCGTACACATAGTCCTGGTCCATTTTAAGTAGATCTGAACTATCATAATCCTCTGTCCCTGCAAGAAGAGCCTTTGGCTTCCGTAGTTCTTAACAATAAAGATCTATAGCTGCATTAATTGAATGAAGCTGTGCTGGTTTACCACAGACCTGGAAGTTGAAGCAGCATGTGACACTGTTTAGGGAAGGAACTGTCTAGAAGAAGGTGGTCGGGGGGTATCAATAACCTGATCTGTTCAAATGGAGTCATGGATGGATCTTCTGCATCCCTGGTAGCAATTCCTGCTTTTTTGGTAAATGACCTAAATTTTTTTCTTATGTTTTGCTGGAGAGTTTTTCCACTTCCTTTAATGTCTGCTTGGGAGAGATGAATATGGTGTTGGTAGTTTATTCACAAATTGAGTGGTCGTGGCAGTGGGTTAGAGGAAAATAGGAGTTGGGGAAAAGAATCTGGAGAGTTAGGGCGAAGCAAGAGACAGGACTGGTATGAAACCGTTGTGGTAGCCGGAGGAGTGCCCTGGGCTCTGCAGTATTGGTCAACCTTAGCACTGGCAGCTGTGGTTGGAAGTCCAGAGTCGGTCCCTTCAGGGAAACAGAGTGCAATGGAAAGAAAAGTAGGAGTCTAGCATCTCTGCCACAACAGCCTTCTGCCTGGGCTTTCTGTTCTAGAGTAAAAATGACCGTATAACGAGTAAAAATGACCGTATAACGAGTAAAAATGACCGTATAGCTGTGGAAGTTCTGTCACTGGGGGATAAAATGCCTTGTATTCTACAGGACTGTATCCCTGCAGGAGCCATTTGGGAATAGGTGTTGCTGGGTTTTGTGTGTCTGTGAGCCAGTATCTTTAAAATATGGCGATTGTGTCCGCTTCTCGGGGCAGGGAGCAACCCATCCTGTGTTTGCCTCAAACGTGTTCTAGATTTGCAGTGTAATGTAGATGTTTTACGAAAAGCTAGCTTGCTGCTGTCGTGAATTCCTCGGGCAGGATGGAAAGCGCATCGGTACAAATGGGATCAGCTCCTTTAAGGTCTGGAGATCCCTGCATCCCCCAGCGTGGGATGGGTAGGAAAGGGCTTGGCCCCTTCCAGTTTTATGTGGGGTCAGGCAGTCACTGGGTGGAAGGAGGCTCTCAGTGGAGTCCACCATCTGGCAATCATAAAACGAGTAATCAACATTTTTTCTGAGGAGGATGGTGAGGAAACGAGCTGCAGTGATTGTGGGGCGGTCAGGCCCTGCACAGACACCTTTATGGCTCTGCTCCACGCTGGTTGGTGTCTGTGCTGTAGGTCAAAAGTTCAGCCTGTCCTTCTTTTTGCTTCCAAAGATGGGAATTAGGCCGGGGCCTGGAATGCCGGGAGACAGTGAAATGGCTTGTCCTGGGGCAGGCCTGGTGCTGCTGGGGCGGAGGCGGCTGGGGTCCCGGCCGCTGGGACAGGGACATTGAACGCAGCCCGGCCGCCTCCCAGACAATGAACGGGCAAGGTCAGCCTTTTCAGTCACTTTTCTTTTTTTTTTCCTGAGCACAATTAGTAGCTTATAAAGGCTGTTATGCTGCTGGACCAGACCTTGGAGGAAAACTAGATGAGGAAGCTTGCAGGGGCTGCCGTTTGCTTTTGAAAAGAGATGGTGGGCAAGGCTGTCACAGGGGCTGACAGCGTTGAAGGGGAGAACGGGTTGATGATTCAGCAGATCTGATATTACTTTGAATTATACCACAGGGAAGTTAAAGTTGGATTAAGTTTTTCTCCTTTGCTGACCTGCATGGTGCGTACGATGAGAGCTCCTTGCGATATACCCACCCTCATGGCTCACCAGATGTGACAGGAGAAACATCTGACAGAGGCGCTTTGTTCATTAAGTGATTGCTCTCGTCGTTCAGCTTGATTCTCCTTCTCATAATGACAATAAGGAGCACAAGTACCTGCAGGAACGCAGCTGCAGAGTCAGAGCCCAGGCAGAGCGAGGGCGAAGACTTAAAAACTGAATCGGAGAGAAATGCCTGAAACCAGGAGCAAGTCTGAAATATGAGGGAGGTTAAACTCTGAGTATAGAATGGTTTTAAGGTGATAGGTGAGCTTTTTCTAAACTGCAGAACCCAATTAATTTCTTCTTCTGAATACTAAAGAGCATTTCAAAGCAGCCAACCTGGTTAATGTGAACCATTCTGTAAACTGTTTTTTCGCCCCGTGCAACACAGAGCCTCCAGATTAACAAATACCCTGGAATGCAGAATGCACATCTGGTCTGCATTACTGTGGGCCCGGCCATAACCACGTGGAGAAGGCTACCTTGGGTTTTATGTAGAAATGTTTGTATTCTACAAAACCCCTGTTGCCAAGCAATTTTTATTAAAATGGCCAGTTTATGTGGAATATTGTGTCCTGCTGAGGATCTCAGAGTGCCATGAAAATCCATGCACAGCTTCACTCCCATTGCTGCCGTTCCAGGGGCTGAGAGAAGCCAGCATACTAGGGGATGGGGGAATGCTGCTGGAATTTTTGTCTGCACTAACTCTTTTCTTTTTGGAATAGTCAGTTCTTGCCATCTTGACAGCCTTGCTTATCTATCACAGTCATAGTGGATTGCTACGGAAGCTGGAATTACATCCACCATTTTGCCTGAATGCTGCAGCCAATGTGAATGACATGAAATTAAAATGTCAGTGCCTACACTAAGCTAGGCCTCCTGGTGACCCTCTGCTCAAAAAAGTGGGGAATTAAACCAAAATGCAAAGTAGCCAAGGGGGAGCGCAGCAGGGGCTAGTTTTGAGGGCTGGAGAGTTTCTACTGATGTGTAGAAGATTAGAAATGCTTACTTTGAAATCCCAATTCTCAGGACATAATTTTAGAAGTTGCTTAGGATAATTCTCTTAGGGACTTAAAATGATTAAGATTTACCATGTGCCTTAAAGATGCTTCACATTAGAATACTGCTCTGACCTGACTAGTGGCGCTTTCCAGAACTGGAGTCTGGAAGTGTTACTGTAAATCCAGAAATTTGGCTCAGTGAAATCTGGATTAATGAATACCCATGAAGCTTCTGTCACACAAGGCGTATTCATCTTGATGTACTGGGGAGGTGTCTTACAGTAGAGAGTTAGAAAGTAATGCTAGCAAACCTCTGTGCTGCTTTTATTAGCAGCCTGCAAGAGTTAGAGCGTTGGTACTCGTGGTGAGTCAGGAAAACTTCCACAGTGTTTTTCAAGGATGAAGACCCTCGGGTTGAGGATGTTATTTTTGCATTTCCAACCAAAAGCAGGCTTTGTCAATTCATCTGTACAGTAAATACCGTAGCAAGTGGCACTAAAGGTCACAGGACAGGAAGGGGAAGCAGGAGGGCTGGTTTCATAGCCTTGTGTCAGTCATAACTGTCTGCTGTAAAACCACAGAGCCCTGCCTTACGGTGTCCGCGTCCAGTCACAACACACACAACATGGCCAAGTGGGTTTTTCCTGTCCAGCAGCCCTGCATGTCCCCATACAGAGCACTTTCTTCTCTTATCCTGTGTGTCCAGTGGCACACAGATTCTGTTACAGAATGTGTGCATGTTTATACCCTGCTCTGGCATTAATTGCCTTGTTTTAGTTTTATTTTTTTAAATGCTTTTACGTAGAGAAGCAAAGACTGATGGATGGAGAGTCTTCTTCAGAGCCGTTTCCTCCATTTCACAATAGAGCCATATTTGCATGCAGATGAAGAACAGCATGCACAATTCCTGCTCAGACCGGCTAGAAGAAATGAAATGTTTTTTTTTCCCCGAATAGATATAACAATCCTGATGGTTTTTTCTCACTGTTCTGACTTGTGTGACTATCTCCTACACTTTTGCAATGCAGAGGTTTGCTCTGCCCTGGAGATGGTGTGAAGCAGCGCAGGGCTGCGCATCCAGAAGCACACGACTCGCGTGCTGGCGCTTGGCAAAAGTAGCTGTGATTGAACAACACTGGAATGTGGCACATAAAGTGTCTGGAGGGCAGCACTGGAGTGCTGTGCCCACGTCTTCAGAAAACCAACTTTCCCTGCTGTTACTCAGCTGTGCCTTAGGGGAAATGCCTGCAGTGCAGTCTGTGGCGCTGTAGCGAGTCACAGTCCCACTCTAAATATGGAAACGTATGTGTTGGTACAGAAGCAATTTCAAAACTGCTGTATTCTTCTTGTTGCAGCAGTGTCGACCTAAGGACTGGCTTAGTAGATGGGATCTAAGGTTGATTTAGTGTGGCCTGTTCCTAAAAATGCCTGGGTATGTGCTGCAGGTACAGTTATTACAAAGGCAAACATCCAGTGGTGCCTTCCTTAGTGCGACTTTCCCAGATACTGCATGCACATCCAGAACTTCCTGGCCCTTTCTGTTATGTCTTGATGGATTTTTCTTCCACAATTCCTGATTGCTTTTGGAGCTTTTGCAAGCCTTTGGCATCTGCTGTATCTTGTGGCAATTAATTCCCCAGTCCTGTCTGGGATATGAAAAACATCCCCTCCTTGTTCCTTCCCCTTTTCCCCAGATGTGTCAGAGAACCTACAGGGACAGTGAATTTCTGGCACCTCCACCTTATATAAGAAAAGCTCTTTCACACTGCATTTTCTTCAAAAAGTCATGTCCACAGGCCTTTGCTTATCATGCTTATAAAAGCTGCTCTGCAATTTTTTTTCTAAGTGATGGTTGAAATATTTCAGCTGATTAATTTTAATACTTATATGGGGTTTAAGAAGTGCAAGCAAGGAAAAGGAAGCATGTTGTGTGCTGTTTAGTGTAACAGCTTGTAATAACAAGAACTGCCATGAAGCCTACCTAAAAGAAAAGGAAGGGTGCAGGTTTTTTTCTTTCTTTTTTTTTTTAACTCAAGAGGAGAAAATAGTATTGTTAAGCATCCTAGTTCACACTGGAGCTCAAAGCAGGGTCTGGATATACACAAAGTCTTGAGAGCAGTTTGTGGAATGATGTCCTAAGATTTTACACATCTGGGATCCACAACACGCTGTGTCCACATGGAAAATCTGTGTAATACTTAACCTGCATGGTGAGTTTAAACTCACACTGCTAAGTCAGTGCAGCTGTAGTTGGTATGCATGCAAACAACCCTGGTAATAATGGGTTTTTTGTTTAGATGTGTCAGTTAGGAACATCTTAAAATTAAGTATAAGCAACACAAAGTACAAGTCGATCGCAGTTGACACCAGTTTAGATTGAAAGTGGTGCAGTTTTTCAGTGAGGAGTGGTGTTGGTGCTCCTTTCCTCATGCGTGGTTTAATTGCTTTTCTTCAGAGAGTAAATTTAAATCTCCAGCTGAGTGTATGCCAGAGCCCTGACACGCATGACAATTGAACTGTCTCCTCTTCTGACTATTTAACACGACTGTTGGCATATAAAAATCACTTAAATTCAATGACTTGGCCTAGCTGAAAGTGATGTTGGATGCAAAGATAAAAATTTAGGTAATATGAAGTTGCCTTGTGATCATAAAACTGAATTTTGCCCTGGTACTCTTATTACAGTGATCATTTAAAAAATAAAAGTATCTCTGTCCTGTACTGGTAGTTTGTTCACTTACTAAATCCATATTCACCCATGCAGTGCGGTGCTGCTTTCCCTTTATTTGTACCAAACTTGCTTGTTATATTTAAATTTCTTTTGTTACCGTAGGAGCCCTGTTAGAGCTTTAGATGTGCCACCTTTTTGGAACATGTTTTCTTGGCACAAAGTGGTGTGTTTTGTTGGTCTGTCACATCAAGCAATATCCTTGTCAGTGCCAACTAATTGCTATCAATCAACTGCAGAGCATGAAAGGCTGGTCTGACTGTTTATTAAAGCACGTTAAAAAGCACGGGCCACATGATTTCTTGTAAAGTCTGAGGCGAGGAGGGTGGTTCTGTAGGAAATGGGCTGACACATCTACATTTTGCATTTAGTAACTGCCGCGCAGGTGGGCAGATGAAGCAGGCGTGAGTGATTTATGTCAGGATTTAGTGCCTGTCACTTGGGGAGCGAGTGTGAAAGTGGTCAGGAAGAAACCGCTCCTCAATTGCTGCAGGGACCATCAGGGACCATCTGCCTGCTTACAAACTCTGCTGGCATGGCTGTTACTGACGGGATGAGAGCATAGGGCAGCAGAGGAATGCAGGTGATACCATACATAATAGAGCTAAAACAATCCCCATGCATCCTATTTGGGTAAATTAGGGGATAATTGACTGGAGTCTGAATTTTCCCCTCTTGTAAATTCATTTGCGTGCAGGCTGTCTGTGTTAGCGTATGCCTGCCTCTTCGATTGTCTTGGCGTCCAACTTGGCATTTAAATCCCATATAATTTATTAAGGGAACAGCAGCTTGTAGCCTGGTTGTCCAGGGCTGCTGCTTTTTCTGCCTGCCTTGCTCATGGGTTCAAACCCAGGGATCCCTTGGAAGCTTCAGGAGCAAGGAGCTGTGTCCTATGCAACTACCAGGCATCCTTCCCCCATGTAACTGTTGCATCTGGTACCTTATGTAGATCCAAAGCTGAAAAGGTCAAAGCTTGTGTGTGTGTGTGTTTATTACCTTCGGTTTAGCTCTCAGGAGTCCCATTTCATGCACATCATTAGCCCTGGCCGGGGCATCATGCAGGTCAGGGGTGTTATCTCGTTCTTTATGACTCTTGGGTGTTTTTTTTCTTACGGGAAGTAGTCATTCTTTCTCCTAAGCTCATTTGAAAGTTCTAGAAATAATGTCGGCTGTCAGTGTTTAAAATATTTTTATTCTTTAAGAGAAGCCAAGTATTTACTTTAATTTTAAAACAGCAGCGTCCCGGAGAGACGAGAGGCACATGCTGTGTTAGTCCATGCAGCGTTAGTGGTGTGGTTTTCTGATTCTTCATTGTAACCTACTTTCTTGAGGAACATGGCTTCGAGTCGGTTGACTTCAGGCCACAGGGATTCTGATACGGGCTTTTCTGGGGTTTACCACTACCAGATAAAGCTTTATTTACCGCATGCTTGAATTGTATATTTTTAAAGGCGCTAACTCAGAAGCATTTAAAATACTCCCTTTTATCCCCCCCAATGAAAATGAGACCACCTTAAAACTTGTAAGCTCTAGATTTTCCTCCTGGTGTCCTCCTGTCGTTTGCAGACTGGACAGCCTGTGGTCCAGAACTGGGCTTGCCCTGTCCTAGCGCTTCCACGCTGCCACTCGATTGTGCTCTGGTGGAATGAGCTGCTGCCTTTCCTGAGCTGTTCATGATCAGAGTTCAGCATATTGACTGCTATTGAACTTTCCCCTTTTTGTCACAAAATGTTGAAAGCGAGGAAGTGACTATTTGTTTTTGGTTGTCCAAACCCAAACCGCCTCAGAAGGGTTCAGTTTCTGGGGAAGCAGTGAGCATGTTGGTGGGTTTGTAGATCTGTCATACAGCGTTCCTCAAAATGTTATTCAATCACTGCGTGTATTTTTAGTCACAGTTTATTTGTATTATAGTAGAAATTGGAGGTACTAAAGGCAGAATAGATGTTCTCACTCCTGAGAACTTTAGTATGTAAGCACAAAGAAAACTGAATTAGATATAGTAAATATGTGGAGGAAGAAAACCAAAGTCCACAAAATGCAGTGGTATTTGTCTTCTAAACCCAACCAGAAATCCTCGACAGTGTCCATTTGCTTGATTACCAGGCTAGAGCCTTTGGCACGCTGCAAGAAGCAGGAATGCCATTGGGAACATGCTAGCTTTGCGTCCGTCCCAGGAAATACCGGTGTTGCAGCATTCAGATCCCATTGGATCTGCCTGTCACTGTTTGAATATGGAACAGATCTGATTCCCAGCTGCGCTTCCATGGGAAATGGGAAAAAGGAAGGGTCACGGGAGGTGTCCCTGTTGGATGCATAACCAGTTACGGGATTGTTTGCCTTTTTGGTGCATCCAGTGACAAGTGCCTGCTCTGTATTTGTATACAACTTGAAAGCTGAACGACTTGCATGAGATACCAAGACACAAAAATGGACATATGGATGTTTGGAAGGAAGTGAAAGTTGTTTTGCTTCTGCAAACTGGTACATTTAAAAATACGTTGTCAAAAGATTTCCAAACTTGCTTTCCCTTCAAGCAGTTCTGTGAGAGCTTGTTTAGGGGTTAATATTGCAGGCGTGAGTGACTTGAAGTTGTAAGAACCCTTGGAATGTGTAAAGAGGGGAAGGATTCTGTAGATAAGGCTGAACTCTGAACTCAGGGCACAATCCAGTTTCTACGTTAATCTCCACCGATACAAACAGCATCAGCCGTGTGCCTGCGTCAGGACCCTGCTCCTCCCTTGGAGCTGTTCAACTAACAGGAGCTACACCTGAGAAGAGGGCAGCGAAGGGGCAGCGCATTAGTCTGGAGGTTTGAAGCACGTACAGCAGTAGTGTATGAAAAACAGAGGAGGTGTTCTCCTGAGGGTGCTTTGTCAGGGCAGGGGAGTGGCTGGTTGGGTTTTTAATCAGCCCATTGCTCTGACACCACCATTGCTCCCCCTGCCCATTTCCAGTGCTGTGCAGCTCAGCGTTCCCAGGGTTGCAGAGGGATGAACACTTGGGTGAAGAAACGGCATGAAGAGAATTGGGAAGGGTTTTTTTAATGTAATGTTTGTGTTCAGTGTGACTGGAGGGGGCATTGTACTTCAAACTAGGAATTGACATTCTTTTCCAACAGTTGCTTGTGAATTGGGGTGGACTCCTTTAGGACCTGATTTTAATTGAACTTTACTCTTGCTTCTCAGAAACAAGGGCATGTAAAATAATAGTTTGTTCTCAAATTTCTAAACCTGTGCTACGTGCAAAACAAACTGTTATTTGGTCACTGTGCCTGGAGCAACATCTCACAGCCTTATTGAAATGAGGAGGTTGCTATGTCATTCTAATTCTCATTTACTCAGTACCTTTCCTTCTTATGTCATTCTAGCTGATGACCTAGGACCTCATTTATTTCCTTATGGTCGGGGTATATTGTGCTCTTGAGAACTGGGCATGGCCCTGAAGGGCAGAACAATTGGTTTCTATTTCTGTCTGTTGCTGAATGATGGACTCAAAATCCTTGCCTCTGGTTAACCTGTCTGCAAAAATGGAGATAATGCTGCTTGTTGACTTATGTGAAGCACTTAAGAGGGTTATGTTTTTGATAGGCAACTTGCTAGGGGAGGATAAAATGGCTTGAGTGCTTGTGCCAAAACTAGACTGCGCTGAACATTTGGAAGAATGGATTCCAATGTACTTCATCATTCTTGCTGCTAGTGAAAACCAGAAGGGAAGAAGTGCTTTAAAAAGCAAGGCTCCCTGGCTTTCTCCTTTAGGACTCCTGGGAAGTGGGAAGCATGGCAAGTTCCATGAAAGGGTTGCAACCCATGTTTTTAATGAATGAGGCTGGAGGATCCCTGTCAAGACTACATTCTTATTTAAACTGTTTCAAACCCTGCTACCAGTGTTGAAGGACACAGTCCTATGAGGTGCAAAAAATACTCTGTTCCTCTGTTCCTTCTCAGATAGGGATGCTCAGCACCTGCTGACTGGAGCTGAAGCTCTTGCAGAGAAGAATAAAAAGATTGGACTTGAAGTGGAGGCAAGGCCAGAAAAAAAATACTCTTAGGACTCTATAGACTACACATTACCTTTAACGTGTATAGGGCAGTGATGGCAAAACTTCTTGTTGTCCCGTGGGAACTGTATAGCTTAGGGACCATTATTATTAGTACCAGCTGCTTTTGAGTGCTGGACTTGGTGGTGATGTCACTATTCCTGGTCTCTCCAAATTCCGTATCTTTGAGAAGACTCCGCTGGCAGACTGGAGTTGATGTTTGTAGTTGCTTTGTTATAGGATGTGGGTAGGTCTGCTGTCCACGTGGCCGCCCTGCCTACATCCTGCCTTGCCCTTGAGCTCTCCCCGCCAGCTGAGGCTTGGGAAGGGGCAGCCGCTGAGGCAAGGGAGTGTCTGCCTAGAAACCTGTCCCTTATCCCTTATCGCCTGCCGCTGCTTCTGTGAAAGGTTGCTCAAGGTTTAAAGTTCTGGGTTTGAGTAATCAGGCCGGGCCAGACCTCACAAAGGGGAACAACAGCCGAATACAACACTGCTGTCACTAAGGAGATGTCTTGGTTTGTCTGAATCCCAACACATTGCTTGGATTCTGCCCTTAAAAGAAAAGTGTCCTCTTGGTTGTGTTTTTCAGTCTAGTTTCTGCCCCCTCCCCCTATACATTTTTTAAGCAACCATTTTCTCCTAAGCTTCTTCTCTAGGTTTTTTTGTCATTATATCACGTTTCTCAGTGGAGATGCCTTTTTTTTTTCCTTCCCCCAAAAAAGGAAAGCATAGCAGCCTCTCGTCAGAGGAATGTGCAGGCAGAGTACATTTAAGAGCCACATTCTGTGCTGCCATGGCAACCAGAGTTTTAAAAATGATACAGTCGGTGTTCCAAAATGATGCAACCTACAATGAACATCAGGAATAATTGAGAGAAGTAGAGTGTGCTCTAGGCTCAAGAGAACAAATGATGAGGGGAATGAGGGGAATCATTTCTCTATTGAGTTTTGTTTTCCCCCTCCAAGTGACATTTACTGTTGTTTGGAGTTTTTCAGTGCTGGCAGCTGCACAGGTTTCACTGGCAGGTTCATTATAGACCTTCATGTTGTGTCCCTGAGTGGTTTTATAAGGTGGCCTCCTGGCAATACTGCTGGACCTGTCTGTCTGTCTAGTTTAACAGCTGCAGTGCTGGGATAGAGCTTTGCCAGGTCACCAAGTTGTGACACATTCCTTTAATGGACAGTGGAAGGTTCTGCTCTTTTGCTGCTCCATCAGCTCTTCCTTACCAGCCAAACTCAGTATCTTAAACATAGGTTTGTGCATGAAGGCAAGGTAAAACAACAAATCACCCTTTACTTCAACTTCCTGAAAAGCTGTTAAGTTTGTCTTTCCTTTTCTGGCTCTGCGTGCATTCTGCTTTCTGTGCCCTGGCAGCTCAGCCATTGAGAAGCCTTGAGAAACAGATTTTCCATTCTTTCAAGGTTGTTTAATGAAGTATCTTAGACAACAACAACAATAATAATTAAAGAACCAGCCAGCAGTGGATCGTACAAGGCCAGCTGACTCCCATATGCTATAGAATTAGTGAGATTAGACATCCAGCAGCTAATTGCCACCCACGTCTGAACCTCCACACCCCCACGCTTCCTTCCCCCTCCTGCAGCTTCCCTACTCAGAAAGGAAGAAAGCATCATCTTTGTGGTAACATGGAGTTTCTTGTTCATAATTGTTGGAGGCAAACCTATAAAAGAACACTGAGTTCATGGCCCAACCACTTCCCAAGAGTCTGGTATTATAAGAATCTGATTTCTTTTCTCTTTCGCTGATGAGACAGATTCAAAGTGTATTTTACAGGCACACCCTTTCGGGTTTCTCTATCTCCTAGCTGCCATTAATTTTTAATCACTTCCTCCAGTTGGCATGCAACAACGCCTCTAAGGACCGGCTGACTTTACTCTCAGGCAAGCACTGCTCAGCCTTTATCAAAAAATCTAAGGTGACGTGACCTCAAAAACTTCAGAAAATGGATTCTAATTTCAGATACACTGGTATGCATTGGCTTCAGGGGAGCAATCCGAGCCTCACCGAGACTGGAATCTGTCCACAAAAAAAGGCCCTTGCACTGTAGAGGAATTCTTCAGGCTTCTGCATTTTCTGGACTAGCTAGGTGTCTGTTAGTGGAGGATTTGTTCTATAATTATGGAATTGCTGCCCATTTTTCAGGGAAGAGAGAAGGTCCCACTGGTCCATTAACCCTGTTGTTTTAGGTTTCCACACTCATTATATTTCAGCAACGAGTGGACACTTAGGAGGATGCAGATATGTGTATGTGGGTACCTAGCCGAATGGTCTGTGTATGAAATACTCTGTAGATGATTAAAGATGCAATTGCATTTCCCAGGTGATGTGCCAAATTGATTCCAGTTAGAACACGGAACTGGAAAACCAGCATGGGGGAAGGGGGGCTTATAGTGTGTTTGAGTGGGAGTGACCTTTGCACATGAAGAAGGTGTCCTGGGTGTTTTGGAAGTAGCAAGCGCTGTGTTTATAGGCTCCAAACGCTCCTGTTTTAATACTATGTTTAATACTGCGCTGTAGTGGCAGCTTTTTAGTGCTCTCTGTTTGACAGCCCTCGCTGCTGGTTCATAGGCTGAGAATTCAGGTCAGAACCCTGCAAGGAGCCGCAGGTAACGTCAAGGGTGGAGCATGGGGACACGGGCGCTCGTGGGCCCAGAAATAGAGAAAGCGGCACGCTGCTGCCATGCAAATGCTTCTCCAAACCACTGGCAGGGGGTTGCCTGGCCCGGAGGCATACGAGGAAGTCATGCGGTGCTGCTGAATGGATTCGCCTTGGACGTAGTCCCAGCCGGGGAAGCTGTGTGACAATTTTAGGGCAAAGGTTCCCCTTGGGTGACGTGCGACCGTATTTCAAATGCACCCCGTGCGTTCGCGAGGCTGGGGCGCTGCTCCCTACGCCTGGAGACAAACGAGGTGACGGAGGATCAACGACTGTTCGCTGGGGATGACCCCGCTCGCCTCTGAGCGACCAAGGAGCGCCCTGTGCCCACAGGGCCGGGACTGTGTGCAGTTCTGGGCCCCTCACCACAAGAAGGATGTTGAGGCTCTGGAGCGAGTCCAGAGAAGAGCAACAAAGCTGGGGAAGGGGCTGGAGAATGAGAGGAGCGGCTGAGAGAGCTGGGGGGGTTCAGCCTGGAGAAGAGGAGGCTGAGGGGAGACCTCATCGCTCTCTACAACTCCCTGAGGGGAGGTTGTGGAGAGGAGGGAGCTGGGCTCTTCTCCTAAGGGACAGGAGGAGAGGGAATGGCCTCAAGCTCCACCAGGGGAGGTTCAGGCTGGACATTAGGAAAAAAGTTTTCACAGAAAGGGTCATCGGGCAGTGGCAGAGGCTGCCCAGGGAGGAGGGGGTTGAGTCCCCTTCCCTGGAGGGGTTTAAGGGACGGGTGGACGAGGCGCTGAGGGACGTGGGTTAGTGATTGCTGGGAAGGGTTGGACTCGAAGAGCCGGTGGGTGCCCTCCTGACGCGGCGGTTCTGCGATTCCCCCAGCCCGCCCTGCGGGTGTCCCGATGCCCGTGAGGGGCCGGCGTGTCACGGGGGAAAAACCACCCAGGGATTCGCCGGGCCGGGCCGGGCAAACAGGCCTCTCTCGGCCGGGCCTCCCCGCTGCGGCTCCGCGAATGCCTGGGAAATGCGTCAGCCGGGCAGACGGGGCGGAACAGCCGCAGTCTGGGCTCCCGGCCTCCTGGCGAGACGGGAGAAACTCCTAATGGAGCGCCGGAGCCTCCCCTCCCCGCCCTGCAGCGCCGCTGAGAAACACCCTGGCTCCCCGCCATGCCCTTTCGCGGTGACCTTGCCTGCAAATAGCACGCAGGAATTTTTACAGGCGCTCTGCACTTGGAAAATAAAAAAAAAGGGGGGCTGGGGGGCGTCAGGAGGGAGCTGGGGAGGGGCAGGCCAGGCCCTTTGCTCCCAAAAGCAAATGGCATCAGCTTCCCTCGAGTTCCCCCTTCCCACCCCCTCTACCCCCCTTCTCCCCCCTCCTAAAAAAACCCACTCCCCCGATTCCCTGAATTCCAAATTCCCTCTTACCATGCTTGCTCTCTTTTACAGTGCTATAGATTAATTTCTCTCTTCTGATGGGATGGGATTGACACACCGTACATCTCTGAAGACGGATCTAACTGATGGGTTTAAAGGGAATTGTTTAAGGTGGTGGCAGGATGCTGCTGGTTTTGCACATGCGGTTATTTTTTGGCATATATGTAAGAATACGTACGTAAAATGCAGGGGGAGAGAGTGTATGAATGTATAAAAATGTTCATACATCCAGTTATGCACGAACATAATGTAAAGTGATACTGGAATGGCTGTCTACTTAATATATATACATAAAAAGCAGCAGCAGCCATGTGCTAAAAATAACCCCAAATTCTTCTCTCAAATTACATCAATTAAGCTCAGAACATTTGATGTAAAAAGTTGGGCTGTTAACCAGTGACTCTGAAAAAGAATTTCTGCTGGGACGCTGTGATACAGGCTGTAGAGATCTCTGAGCTGGGGAACAGGAGCCACGCGTAGTTTTGCCTCTGCCCAGCTGTGTGACGTTGCACAAACTGCCTTGACCTCTCCATCTTCTATCACTAATTAAAGTCAAATGAGGAGGGATGAGCGTATGACTGATGTCAGCATAGACACCCCCTGAACATTTGCTGGGGCCTTTGGAAGTGCTGCTCTAGCAGGGTCAGTTCTCCTGCATTTTCACCGAGGGCTCTGGAAGTCATAGGAAAGTATTCATGCCACTTTGTGCTTTGGTGCCATAAGGGATGTTCTTGCTGTAGCTGCACTGTGCAGTCTCTTCGGTTTGAGGTGCTCAGCACTGTGCAGGATTGTGCTTTGCACGCATTGTCACCTTGCTTTCAGTCACTGACTCGGCTCACGTAAGGTGTTGGCTGGATACCACTCTTCAGGCATCTGTTAGAACTTCATGATACAAAAGGGAAAATTGATCATCTAGATGTGACTTCAAGTAAAACTTGTTTTTCTAGTCTGTTGTCCCGTATTTCTGTCTGTGGCAGCCTGCTCCCTGTAGTCAGCAAGCTGCTTTTCACTGCTCTCAGTAGTTCGGCTGTTGCAATCCAAGGTAATTTTGTTTGTGCAAGATACTCATCTCCAAAGGAAGGGCCAAGAACAGGGGTGAAAGAGAGGACAGTCAGCAGATGACCCCGATCATTCTGTAATGGCTTCCTAACAAAGGGTAACAGCATTACGTCTGAGATGTTTTTTGGAGTGCTTTTCTCCTTGTGGACTGAAGGGTAGAAGAAGCAGCAGTCAGAACCAGGGGCCTCTGTCTGTGTCTCCATGCTGGGTTTTTATCTCCTGTACAGAAAGGGAGTAATGGGCCAACTGTCCTTACGTGTAAATTCGGCTCGAAGAGTCATCATTACATACTGTGCAGTTGGTACCTTTTGCATGAGCAACCCCAGAGCCTCCCCAGAGGGTTTTGATACCTGAGGGACTGATAAAAAAAAAAAAAAAACAAAAACGGCGAAGGGCTTCTTGTGTTGCGAGATAGGATTTGCTCAGTGTGGCTTTCTCTGACATATGGTGCAGCAGCACCTGTTCTGTAAGAATGATCTCAGTGCAGGGAGCAGATCCTCGAGAATAGAGGAAATTTCATATCTGCTTCCCAGAATTCCACCTGGCTGCCACCTGCTCCCACATTTAATTGGCCCGAGTCCCTTGGCTCCCTGCACCGACCGCGGGGTGAGCAGGAGGAAGCAGAGACAGACAGTGAGTATGCAGTGTTGTGGGGAAACAAAAGGGACTTCAAAAGAGCAGCACTGAGAGAAGCCGGGCTGGTTCGTGTCACACGCGTCAGCCGTCGAGGGGCAGCGAGTGGCCAGAGTGCGCAGCCTGCCCCTCCGTGTGAGGACACAGTGCGGCTCCTGGTCCACCTGGGGCCAGTAACCCCAGTAACCGGGTGTAAAATGCAGGGTAGTTCACACTGGAAGAAAGATCTGTTGCCATTTGATACTGGACTAGCAGTTCAGAAGTTTCCATGCTTGTAGTTTTGTAGCACAAAATAATGGTGATAACAGCTGGGAGTATCCAAGTGTAGTTGGCAGCGATTTCCACACACCAGGGATAAACAGCCCGACAAAACTGAAGTGTTTATTTGCATGTGGATGTCGCTGCTTGGTAAATTCCAACACATCTGGTTATCACCACTGAGATTTGCCAATAAAGAGGGGGGTGTTAGGCCTCATTTTTCCCAGAACAAAGTGAGCATGGCTGCTTGCGTAAAGGAGGTTGGAGAAGCTGATACTTAGCAGATTTCAGTCTTCCTTCCCCCCCACCCCTACTGAGCTCAACCACCTTTTTTCACTTACTTAGTATGACCACAAATATTTAACCACGGTGTCTTAGCTTAATCTAACCACATTGGGAGCCATGGTAAAGATGAGCAAGTTGGGAAGGGAAAAGCTGCAGTAAAACAGGGAACCTTCGAGGCTCTGTTTGGTGAGCTAAGTTCTTTGAGACACTTGGACTCCCTCCTCACCTTGGGGTCAGTTATGAAGAGAATTCTTGAAGACCAGAATTTCACTGGCAAGTAGTAGGAGATGCTTCTCAGTTCGCTCAGGGGAGCCTTTTTCTGTTAGGATAGTTTTCTTTTGCTGTGCAATGCAGCTCTGGGTTTCATTTCAGCACCTGGTTGGTGGTTACTGGGTGGACAACTTCTCCCTCCCAACGTGCAGGAAGAGGGAGAAGGAGGACGTCTGGAGGAGAAAAAAAAGCTGCTTACGTGGTTTTGGCAGGACTGAGACTGTCTGCAAAGGGTTTGCTTGATAGTGCTGCAGGCTGGGGCCACAGGGGACACCCAGGCAGCGTGGTGCAGCTCTTGCTGGCTTGCAGCATTAATTTAAGCTTCTCCCTATGCTGCTGCATTTTCACTTCCTTTTCCAGACAAACAGCAAGCTGTAGGTACATGCTGTTCTTACGGCCCCTGTGCCCCACACGCAGGCTTCTAGAAACAGGGCTGTGCTGCGGCTTTGAGGAGAATCTGGGGAAGGGCGAGATAAGGAAATCACCTCAGTTTAATGAGGATGAATTGCTTTTGCTTTGGTTCCAGAACATTCCATTCCTGTGTGTAAGACTAATGGTTACTTTGATATATAGAGCAATATATGAAATAGTCTTTGGCCTTAAACTCTCGGAGGCTTTGGGTTTTCTTTAGAGTGTGCCTACCTGAGATGTCAGAAAAACGCAGAAGCAGGCTCAGGTGCTGCTGAGCTTCTCTATTGTTTTCACTGCTTACATGAAGGAATGTGTGCATGGTTCTTCAGGTGCAGTGCTCGCTGCCAGTGTTTGGGATGCTGCTGGATTTAGTGGAGGAAAGAAGAGGCCTCGTTTAGCTCTCCCTCAACAACCTGGCTTGTAGCTTTTCCTTCTCACCTCTCCGTTCGGAATTTATCTTAAAGAACTTGGAAGTATTTAAAAAAACTCAGCACACTCTGAATAGGGGGGGTGAGATGTCTGCATAGGTGGAGAAGTGGACATCCACAAGCAGTATCATAGTAATCGTTCCAAGGAAAGCTGTCTTTCTGGGTCAGTTATAACTTTAGAGCAGCCTCAGAGAGCTGCTCTCTCTTCTTGTTTCTGGGTCTGGACATATCCTGGAAGTGTGCAAACACATACGTGGGGCTTTGTTACACCTGTGGCTGGGCTGAAGCAGAACTTGCACCGTTACAGAAACCATTTGTGTAGAATCTATTCTTACAGGGCCTTTTTGTTTACTCTGAGGCTCCGTTATGCTGCTGTAAAGAGGCTTTAATGCAATTTAGAAAGCACTGCACAGTCCGTCACCAGCTTCTGAGCACACAAATGGGGAAATTAACAGCTGGTTTGAAGTGTGGCTGATTTCCTGAAGACCACTGCTCCCGCTGTAATGGAACACAGGATGATAGTGAAATGTAGTAGCAGAATAGAACGGCAGGAGCTGACCCTCTAAATCATCTTGAAGTCAGACAGCATTAAACAGTTCCTGATGCTGCCTGCCAAGCGCTTATTATCACTGCGTCTCCGAGTAGCACAGCCAGTTACAGATAAGAAAGGGTTAGTGCCCTCGAAGGAGTGGGGTGGTGTTTGCAGAGGCGTGGGTGCCGGTTTAGGAAGTCAATACAGAATCTGTTTCTTTGCCTTTTTTTTCCATATTTGAGGGACAGTCCAGCTCCAGGTGGAACATCTCTTATTCTGAACAGCCAGAGGCAGGCAGCCAGGCAGTGACTCAAGTGTCGTAGGTGACCCCTACGTGGTGCTGGTACCGGGTCTCTCTGGTGGTGTTGAGATACAGTTTTCAACGTGGTGGATGTGACGTTGTAGTGAGGAGCCTTGCAGTTGCTTCGGTGGAAGCTGGGACTAAGGATATGTAAATTTAATTCCATTGCCACATAAATCCTCTGTAAGAATGATCCAAATCGTGTTAATCCAGATCTGTAAAAGAGGGCCTTTCCTTTGCTTTTCTTTGGATTGTAAACTCTTTGGGATAGGAACTGTGGGTATACATGTGTGTTCGTAGCATTGTGCTTTTGTTTGAGGTATCTAAAACTTTCGTAGTGTTCATTCTGGACAAACAGGATCAATTGAAGGTTTTTGGAGAGGTCTTGTCAATGAACTGAGAGTTTTTCCCCTCTGCCAGGAGGAAGCAGGGGTACCCATAGCCCAGAACAGTTCTTTGACTGCAGAACAAAGGAGGAAGTCATTAGACCACACCCTTGATGTGTTCCCTTCCCTGCACGGATGTGAATTTCGGACTGAGACTTAAAGAATCTTAAAGGTAGAGGAGTGCTCCTTACCTGGAAAAGAATAGACTGAACGGTACAGAGCCTGTGCAAGCTGTTGTGCACCAGCCTCATCTGGTTCTGCTGCTAGCTGAAACAAGAAGTTACGTATGATACTGCTTCTCTCCTTTCCATATTTCTTTTTTCCATTAGCTTTAGAGTCAGTTAATGTTTGTACAGACTGAGTCACCCATCCCTACCCAGCCACTAAAGAATGCATTTAATTCACAGCTCAAGAAGCAAACTGAATGTTTAAATTGACTCAACCTTTGTGGAGGCTTTGATCCGTTCTGGAGAAGAGTGACTAAGTGAAGCCAGGGGAAGTCAGCTCGCAATACTCCAGCTTATGGCTTTTGCTGTAGGATCATTTTCACAAAGAACACCGAGTGTTACAAGCAGTTTGGGAGTGGCATCGTGAATCCTAGAGCCGGGACAATGCCTCTTGCTGCACACAACAGTGCAAAATGACTGGGCAGCAGCCAGTGCCACAAAACACTTGGGTTTCTTTAGGCAGGTTTTAGAAGTGCCAGCCCCTTTGAGTCTTGGGGTTTGGATACCTGAGAGGGGTTTAATTTTCACAAAGTGCTGAATACACACATTCTGAAAAACAGAATGCTGGAAACTTGTCATATGAAAACTCTTGGTGGTTGCCTTTTTCAAAGCGTGAGCTCTTTGGTCAGTGTTTCAAATGTCAAACCAATGACATTAAAAAAGACAATTAAATATGGTGAAAGACCGCAGCATTCAATCAACCTTTTTTCTCCTTACCCCCATTGTTTGTTATACTTTCGGAGCACTGAAGGATTTTAATGCAGCTGGATTTAAGGTGTAAATAACTAAGCTGTGTGTGGCTGGTTATGGGAAGAACCTTGATCTCTGCTCTGGGGACTCTGCGCTATCTGGAAAGTATCCTCTCCCGGCTCGAGTGCCATGTTCCTGTCTCTGACCACCCTTCCATTATGATCCAAGCGCTTCATCAGCTGCGTTTCAGAGCCTTGGAGAAGGGGGCGAATTGTCTCTTCTGAGCCCTGCAATTCCTGTTGTACATTTCCTGGTGAGCAGCCAGCAATCCCTGCACACTCTTTTCTCCCTCTTATGCACACTCGGTCTCTAGCTTTTCCCTTGCCTTTTGTGCCAAGAATGTGGTGGGGGCAGCGGGAGCCGCGCAGGAAATGCCTCTTCTTTTCTCTAACGACATTTCCAGCTGCATTTGGATGGGAGAATTCGGGGAGGGGGAAAGCATCAAATCAGTGGAAAGTTGTTCAGCTGCCAATTCAAACTGGTACATTTTAGCTCTGGAGACAGTAGAGCCCTTTCTGCTGAATTTTGGCCCATTTTTAAAGTTCCGTTTTTGGAAAAGCGGGGGGGAAAGGAGTCAGTGACATCAGTGCTCCTGGGTTTTATTTATATGCATTTTTTTTTTTTTTTCAGCAAACGTGAAGCTAAATTGTAGCTTTACTTTTAAAGGTTGTAAGTGCTATTGGTTTAGGAAGGCTTAAGAAGGTTGCCTTTTTCTTTCATAGTAAGGAATGTCTGCTTGTCTTTCCATCTTTGGTTTATCTATCCATCCCCTCGCCCACGTACAGTGCCAGACCTCCTGCTTACTGCTTTCCATCCTTCTCCTCGGTGGGGTTGTTTGGAAATGTGCCTGTCGCACCCGGGGCGTACGTTAGAGCAGCACGTTGCAGTGCAGAAGCAGCGCTTTCCCAGGAGCTGTGGATTGATCAGCACAAAGAGAGCCCGACAGTTTATGACCTGCCAAGGAAGCAGATAAATGGGAAAGAAATAGATAGGACAGGAGATGAAAGGTGTTCTAAACAGACAGCATGATTTCTGTTCTTCAGCTCAGTCCAACAAGTAGGAGTTCTCCCCAAACTGTCCGAGTGTTGCAGGAGGAGCTGGGCTTTGCCTGTGGCTCACTACATTTGGAGTTTCTCTCTCTCGTTGGTTCAGTGCCAGCATCCTGAGATCTTTTGCGCAATTCGTGTTCAAACAGCGTTCTTTCTGTGGCTTATGAGAGTAGAATTTGCGGTGGACCTAGCAGAAGTGGCAAGCAAGAACTAGAACCTTTCCAGTGGTGAATGTTACAGTCTTAAGAGCTCAAGTGCTGTGTATTTTGCAATTGTTTGCCATCTAAACTGTGTTCCTTTGCGTAAGGTGCAGTGAGACATCAAAGTTCTGCAGCAGCCTTACCTTGTGAAAAAAAAATATTAAAAGGAGGAGGAAAGAAGCGGGGGTGGGGAAGGGGGAAAGTTGTTATTAGCAGCCCAGTTGTCTCCATTTAGAAAACCTATTAAAAATGCATCATGCTGAGGAGCCAGTCTGCACAGTGTGTAAAAAAGATGGCTTGCAATAATGCTGTCTGGTGTTTGGAACCACAGCCTCAGACAAAATACATCGGATGGGAAAGGGGGTGGGAGTTAAATTCTGAGAAAAGTTGTTTATTGCTAGTGCAATCGCATTCTGGACTCAGCCCAAATGTGTGGTGGTGCGAGGGTCACGGAGCCACTGCAGCAGGCAAAGAGGGTACAGGAGATCTCTCATGCTGCTGAGATGATTTACTGGTGAGGTTACAGAGCGAGAGCTGGAGTTGAGCTCAGCTGGATTGATCCCATTCTCTCTCGAGCTGGGGTAAATCAAAGATGACTTTCTGGAAGTCACGTGGCAAGACCTTGGTGGGAATCTCCATGTGACTTAACTGAAATGCAAGAGTTGTTTGTTTCTTCTTCTTTCATTTGTAAGATTAAAAGGAGTGCACAGAGGTAGCAGAATGATCTGAGGAAGAGCATGTTGGGGAGTCTTTACTTCTCTGCATTTCAGTGAGTCTGCATCTCTCTGCTTCACAGTGAAGTGTGGTTAACACCCTGGCTCAGCGTCCTGGTCACCCCCAGCAGGGGAGGTGAATCAGTCCCCTGCATAAGCATCATCTTCATGAACATGAGTGTTCAGCTGTCATCAGAAACACGCAGCGTGTTTTCCCTGTGTGCTGCAGGCCTGGCTAAGTGACAGGCCTGGTGTGTAGCATCTCACAGCATCCAGCTGTTCGTCCGGGGGCTTTTTTCCCCCAAATCTGCAGTTGTTGCATTTAACACATAACCGTATATTCCTTCTCTGACAGCATGGAAGAGCAGATGGGGTCTAGTACAATGCCAGCTTCTCTGGGGGTGCTCCACAGCCTTCTGTCTCTATCCTTAAAGAGAAGAGAGGGAAGAGAGTGTTGGAACTTCCTCTTTCCAGGGTTGAGTCACCATTTGCCCTGGGGGACCCCTCAAAAGCAGGAGTCACCAGGCTTGTCCAGTTTTCAGAGCCTGCAGGGTGACGTCCTTGGCTGAAAACAGTCTCTGCCCTTTGCCTTCTGCTCTCCAAACAGCTTGACTCCTTTATCTTTCTGCTCCCAAGCTTTCCCTAGCGCATTCTGCTGTACCTTGCAGCTTTCCAAATGCCCCCAACAGCCAGCAAGTGGCCGAGGGAGGCCAGAGTACCCTCCGAATTGGGAGGGAAGGATCCGCAGGGCAACTCGGACTCTACCTTTTTTGATACCAGGGGTTGTTGTCACTTGACATTTCCGTATGCTGTAGCTGTGCAGAAGAATCATTGTAATACTGCAAGGTGAGGAGTTCTGACCTTTTGGAAATCTTTTGCTTCAAAGTTTGGGGCTTTGTGTGTTGAAAGGCAAATGAAAAATACTGTATAACTCCCTAAATTGTGATAAATCATTTATTCCATTTATTAATTCTGTTATTCTCTCTCTTTCCCCAGTGTGTTCTCTGGAGATAGTTTGAGTGAAATGCTCTATGTGGTGATGGAGTAGATCAGTATCCAGCAAGGTGTTTTCTCACAGTTTCTCTACTTGGAACTTCACTTTAACATTGGAAACAGACTCTGCCCTTGCAAACGCTGATACTTGAGCTGGTTTTATTCTTAACGGTGGGTGAGGGCGCAGTCAGAATTTTAGAAGACTTGGGGTTTGGTATTAGCTGTGCTGGTTTTTGCAGGAAATCGTTGTGTCTGCTTCTATCTGTTTCTCCAATTTTTATGCAAGGTCCCCTATGAATGATGGATGCTGCAATGTTGTGCATTATCGTGACAAACTGCTGCTTAGTTAGTGCATTTCTGTGCACATTATTTTTGTGATATATTTGGATTTGCCCTTAATTATCTGTGATAAGTACTGTTTAAGAATATTATTAGGCTTTTTTTATATATGCACAATAACATTCTGAATAAGGTTTCTAACCTCATACATCAGGGTAGAAAAAGAACTCTGGAGTTCTGATTCATGGTATTGTGCAGGAGTCTGGAGACAGTGAACTGTTTCCTGTGTCCCTCTGGGCATCCTTGTTTTCTGCTCATATCATTTTGTGTTTAAGGTGTGAAGTCTTCTGTGTCCCCCTCCCTTAATTATTAGTTGTTAGCTGCAACCACTGACTTATAATAAGTTATATTAGAAGGATGTGACCTAAATAAAACAACAATTTAAGGTCAGTTGGTGATTTACAGTGTCCTTTTTGATACTTGGTTTAAAGAGATTTGCACAGGGCTGGGGCAGCGCGTGTCACGCTGTGTGCAGGCTCTGACAGCCGTGCTGCAGAGCAGCTTCAAAGGCAGTGGAGTACTTCTGTCTATGGGATGTGCTGTGAAATCCTCCTGGGGCCAGTGAGCACCGAACGGCTAAAATGGAGCAGCAGATAGCCAAAAAGATTCTTCCTTTGACTTTGTTTTCTTCTGTATTGTCTGGATTTTGAAGTGAGCTGCTTTATTGGCACGTGGAGATTGATAAAACTGTTCCTTTTTTTTTTTTTTAATTGAAAAACTGTTTTAATGTTGATTTGAGGCAGTAGCAGCTCCAAGCTAAGATCCTGTGCTTAAGTCAGTGGAGTACGATACACACTAAAGCCTTTGACCTCTCTCATTAAGTTCACCTCCATACTCTAAGGGAAAGTGTGAAATGAAAAGATAATATTTACTATAAGAGATAAATATTTACCATGTGTGGCTTAGCCCACAGGGCAGTTGGAAATCCAGGTAGAACCTCCGGAGCTGTGTAAGCATCTTCCAGCATAAGGGCTGTGCCAGTCAGCTGCAGGCTGCTTCCGTTGCTTGTTGGTACGAAAAGCTCTAAAGAAAGGTCCTGTTTGCAAGAGCAAGTGTGTCAAGAGGATTACCTGAGCATAAGAAGGTGAGCAGGAAGGTTTTTACACGGGAGAAGGAGCCAACCTGTCCTAGGGGAATTTCCCGGGCTTCTCAAGGCCTTTTTAACCCCTGAAGGGGTTTAAAAAAACATGTGGCTGTGGCGCTTTGAGACCTGTTTAAATAGGCTCAGGGTGGTTGGGCTGATGGTTGGACTGGATGAACTTAGAGGTCTTTTCCAACCATAGTGATTCTGTGATCTCCTTTGGGCAGCCCCTTCTGGTCAGAGGGGACGAACACATGAATTTGACAGTCCTGGCTTACCACAGTGCCCGTGTTCTGGAGCTACTCACACTGGTGATCCCTCTCCAGAAACATTGTCCTTTTTGCTGTAGGTAGGAGGACACTCGAGTCCAAAGGACTGAAGCCACAGCGCGTGGGTGGGTGGGTGGGTGTCTACCTGCTCCCCAGGGCGCTTGGGGTTTGGCTTTGGCCGTGTTATCACTCATACAGGGAAGGTAACACCTGTGAGTGAGTAATGACTCAGAAGAGTTGCTGTGTGGAAGAGAGTTTGGGAGAAGGCATGTTCCTTCTTTTAGACCAGCTTCATGCTGAAAATCTTTACCACTAATTTTATTTCTCTTTGGAAACCAGCATAACCTTTGTGAGAGTTGTCTTTGTATTTATCCCACTTCACAGATGTCTTTTTAATAGAGAACAGAATGTATTTAGGTCCAATTTTTGTGCAAATACTATTTGCAAAGAAATGTGAATGAGCTGTTTGGTTTTTATTCAAGGCTCCTAGGATTGTGCGGTCTGGTTAGTGTTCTAGAAACCCTCTGAACCTCATGAGTACCTGATCCCTCCTCTTTTGGAAGTGGCCATGCTCCTGGTAACTACTGGGAGAGCGGGGAAGAGCAGACAGGTAAAAAGCAAGAAGTTAGCAAAGCTTCTGTTGCTGTAAAATCGTATCTGTGGCGTGGGGCAGCGGGTACGAGGTTCTGTAAGGTCCCTGGGCAGGCCCCACAGCCAGTACTGGATAGATGGGACTGCTGCCTCCGTCCTGAGGAGCTGAGAACAATACCTTGCAGGATCAGATGTGCTTGGCAGCCTGTGGGTATCCTGGACATTTCTTTCCATGTCTCCGTGTTTCACTTGAGTCTGCCTTGGGCCAGGCTGTGTTTGTGGAGCTGGAGGCTGGCTCAGACTTGCTGTTATGTCGGTTTCTATGGAGGAAAGAAAAACAGAGAGGTTGCCAGACCTGGAAGACTATTAAAAACAGAGAGGGAGGAGGGCGGGGGGGTGGTGAGGGGAGCGTGGGTTGGAGAAGAAATGTGATCCTCGCGTGCTCTGGAGGCGATATCTTGATCTCACCCCTCTCCCCTCATTATTGAATTGTACACGGTGGGTTGCGTCTTCCCAGGCTCACAAAGTCAAATGGAAGGTTCTGTCTCTGCAACAGAGACGTGATTTCAGCCAGGGGGGTCCCACCCTGAAGCCGATGTCGTGGTGGCTGACCCCAGCTGGTCTGCCCCGTGCTGTGGGGAGAGGTCAGGGCTCGCCAGAGTGGATCGCAGAGCGGCTTTAAGTTGTATTTCTGTCACAGCCTCGGGATGATCTGCAGAATTAGAGATTAATGGAGCCAGTGTTTCTTGCAGGTGGTTCCAAGCTCTCCCTTGCCTTGCTTAGATTTTTAAGTCAATCTCTGCCAGCTCGGTGCTCCAGTATTTGAGGAGTTTCAAACTGCTGCCCCCTCCTTCAATCTACATTGTAACTTCCATTTCAGTACCTGTGTTTTCAGAGTTTCAGTAGTAACTCCTGGCACAAGATAAAAGCTCTTCTGTTAATGGAAGCGAATGGGTTTTATCATCTTGCTCTCCATCTGCCTGGTACAGAAGACATCTCGTAAGATCCTGACTCCAGGGAGTTCTTGTAGCTTCCTGTAAAGTGGCGAAGCATTACGTGTCCTGATCGGATGCAGGAGGAACTGAAACAAATTAAGAAGAAATTATCTGCCCTCAGGTTAATACTGTGGCCTCCGTCCCATCGAGAGATGTCCATTTTTAAACGTATCGCTTCAGAGTTGTGTGTTTGGATGATTTCCAAAACTGTTTGCGTCTCTGGCCTTGTTAACACAGAACAGCTCCAACCATTGGACACGCTCTGGAGCGAGTCCAGAGAAGAGCGACGGAGCTGGTGAGGGGGCTGGAGAACAAGTCTTAAAAGGAGCAGCTGAGAGAGCTGGGGGTGTTTAGCCTGGAGAGGAGGAGGCTGAGGGGAGACCTCATTGCTCTCTCCAACTCCCTGAGAGGAGGTTGTGGAGAGGAGGGAGCTGGGCTCTTCTCCCAAGGGACAGGGGACAGGACGAGAGGGAATGGCCTCAAGCTCCACCAGGGGAGGGTCAGGCTGGACATCAGAAAAAAAATTTTCACCAAAAGGGTCACTGGTCCCTGGCAGAGGCTGCCCAGGGAGGGGGTTGAGTCCCCTTCCCTGGAGGGGTTTAAGGGACGGTGAATGAGGTGCCCAGGGGCAGGGTTTACTGATTGATGGGAATGGTTGGACTCGATCCTGTGGGTCTTTAACAACCTAATGATTCTGTGACTGATGCAAACCTGTCCTCGTACTCCCTGCACAGTGGGAATCCTGTAGCCTTGTGGGATTTGCTCCTCCCTTTGGGCTGCTGTACAGCTGAAAGTGATACCCCCACCCTCAATCCACTGATGACAGGAGCTGAAGGGCTTCTGAACAAGAGTTTCTTGACATAAGGGAGAATTTCTTCACCATGAGAGTGATGAGGCACTGGAACAGGCTGCCCAGGGAAGCTGGGGCTGCTCTGTCCTGGAGGTGTTCAAGGCCAGGTTGGATGAGGCTTGAGCAGCTGGATCTAGTGGGATGTATCCCTGCACATGGCAGGGGGGTTGGAACTAGGTGATCTTTAAGGTCCCTTTGAACCCCAACTATTCTATGATTCTAAGAGGTGGTGGTCTTCGCAATGTCCCAGACCTCAAATGAGAAGGAAATTCTGGGGTGTTAAGGTGTTTTTATAATAATTTGGACTTGAACTGTGGGCATTGAGATTGGGAACCTCATTTTCTGGCCAGGCCTGGAGCTGGGATTCAGAGAAGCTGGGAGCAATTTATGGTTTTGTGTAGAAACCAGACAAAATTTCTGTGGTTTTTTTCCCCTGAGTTTTCATTTCATTGCCCTAAGAAATAATCCAAGGACGTATACAGGCATATGCAGCTGAAATTAAAAAACCCATTGGTGCAGTTTCTCACGGTAGAATATAATATTTTTTGTTCCTTATTACAAAGAATTTCCCTCTTTTTAAGACCTAAAGGTGCCTGTCTCTGAAATGCTGAGTCACAGAACCTTGGTATCTTTGCCTTTAGAAGAAATGATTAGTTCTGGTTCTGTAAACTTTCCTGGGCTGGTAAAAGTGTCACAGTTTTGGCTCTTCTTATTTTCACATTTTACTTTAGAAATCAACTCAAATCAAGGAACAAATCCTGTACTCTTTGGGCATAATTATTTGCACCTTCTGGCTCAGTGTGGTTGCCTTTGCAGGTGGATCACATTCTCAGAAATAGTGAAAAAGCAGGCACTATTTCATATGTTGTGCTTTCAAAGCAAAGAATGTTTAAAGAAAGAAAAGAAACCCTGGAGAACCTTGCACACTAAAGACAACCTCGAGGTAAATGTATGCTTGCTCCAGGCAGCCCACTGTATCTTTTCTTTTTTATCAAATAAAGCTAATTTTCTTTTCAAACAATGCTGCACCTGCCTGTCGTATGCTGATGGTTTTACTGAGTGATAAGAGAGGTGGAAGTACAGGACAAGGTACAAACATACGCAGTGGATCATCCTCTGGCTGGAGACAATGAATGGAACGATCGCCTCCCTCGCAGGGGTTTTTGTTACGGTTAATGTTGTTCGAACTGCTCATACAGATCTTACTTAGAATCTGGGTGTTCCTGTTGGATGTCCTGATGTCCTGTAGGATGGTGTAAGTCTGAAGAGCGTTCTAGTTGCAGACCACAGGGCAGTGTGGAAAAGAGTCAAGGAAACAGGAATTTTCTCCAAATAGCAGCTGGGTTTAGAACAAAGCCCAGAACGCTCAGTAAACTTTATGACGTTTGCCCTTGGATTGTGACAGTTCAGGCACCGACTGCACGAGAAGCAGCTTCAAACAGCTTCGTGGCAGCGTGGTCTGGAGGGTGAGACATTTCTGTGATAATCCCCCTTATTTCAGCAGCCGAGCCCAGTGCTGGGAGAGGAGGGTGGGAGGATCCAGTGCCACTTGCTGAAGGGTGTGCTGCCCTGTGGGGTGTTTGGGGTGGAGGGGAGGGAACCAAATAGAACCTAGCACACAGGGAGGCTGCTTGGTTTGCCCTTGTGTATGAGCACAATGAATAGGATTGTTTGTGATAGCTCCACTGATAATGTGTAGCTGAAAGGGTCTGATGGGTGTGCAGAGAAAAGCAGCAATGGGGCCAAGCCGCTCACCTGAAAATCAAGTGTGTGGTAGAGGGGCACAAGCCAGCAAGAGCTGGAACTCTGCCACCCTAGAATCAACTTGGTTCCCAGCACTCCCCTCAGTAAACACGGGCCTCTGCTGGCAGCTAAAGCAGGGCAAGAGTTTATTTTTATTTTTATTTCTTGGAATTTGGTAGACCTGAAATCTCTGTTAAATGTTAACTTTCAAAAGACACGTGCATTAGCATTCTGAGCCACTGCTGGTATGAGAAAAGGAGAGATCACAGAGAACACAAGTTGCCCTTTCCCAGCCTTCTGTCTCCTCCTTTCCATGTATTTCTGTATGGCCTGTAGAAGAATCTGTAGACAACTGGGCACCTTCTAATAATTATGATTTGTACTTTTAATGTGATAGAAGAAACTGAGCTGCTGAAGATCTAATCCCATTCCCCTTTTCTGTTTTTTTCCAGACGTGTTCCTTTCAGTGAGTGTGGTGGCTGCTGTAGAAAAACCCAATAGTTCTGAATCAGCCACTTTAGTTTAAGTTTAAGCGATTTCCCATCCAGATGAAGCTCCATTCTGTAAAGACCCGAGAGGAGAAGTGTCTTTGTATGACATGGGTTAATTTGCACTTTGAAGAGTTTCAGCTAGTCATCTTAATTATTTGTTTGTCTTTCTTCCCAACACCAATTTGGAACTACTCCAGGTTTACGTCAAGCCAGGACACTGGATAGACAATTGAAAGAATTGACTTTGCGTTGAATCCTGTCCCTCTTCTGAGTGTTTGTGGTTCAGGAGGATAATATGCACAAGTGAACGGTCTGATTTTTTTCCCCAAGTTTCAGATTTTATTCTCCCTGACAGCTCAGTAAATCTGGAATGGCTCCATTGACATCCTCTTGGCATTCATTTGTTGACATTTGTTTCTTTCTGTGCTTCTTAGTATGCCCCTTCCTGAACTTCCACTGTGATTATCAGCTCCATTTCACAGTAACACCAAGACCAGATTCATTATTATTCGTACTGGAAACCACAATCGTGACCTTCTGTGCTTAGTGCTTAGTAAATGCGTAGAGAGGCATTCACTTCCTTATTTCTTGAAATCTAATTTGGCAGAAAATGAAGCAAATGAATGAGACATTTCAGAGGAGGACAGAGGTAACGAATGTGTGGAGCAGCAGTCAAGATAGCTCTTGTGCAACCTAGTTGTCTTCTCACAACATTGAGTATACGTATAGAAACGTGAGCCGTATGAACTGCCTTCACCCAGTACAGCCTTTCAATTTACCTGAAATCTTAGGAGGTACGAGAGCAGAAAAGCGTTTTAAACTGAGGAATAGAGAGGTTTTGTGGATAAACTCAAGCAGGAGGAGAATTCCATGCAGTGAATGCTCGTGTGCAAAGACGGCGTGTTGATGCAGTCAGTATGCACCTACCAGTCTTGTCGTCTCCTGCAAAGGCTCTTCCATGGATATGGAAGATTGTGCCACAAATGTTTTCTATATTAGATACCTTGTGAAAAGAGTTCCTTGTATTTGGGGAAGAACAGAGGTGATGGAAGAATCAGAGTTTTTGGAGTTCATATTCTTCTGTTGTTTGTTTGAAGGATGAATTCCAAAGCGCCTCAGCTGTGTAATAAAAACAGTAATGCGTGCTTTGTCCTCTTTCACTTCCCACGTTATCTGTACATTCCATCATTCCAGCTGTTCACGTTGGATTTGGGCAAAACCATTTGCTTCTCATGAAGATTGTTTATACTAAATGCATTTGCTACCTTACTGTTAGCCTGCGCAGCAACCCTGAACTCGATTGACAAAGCAGGAGTGGTGCCCAGCTGTCTGGAAGTCGGCACCGACTGCAGGGATTCTGCTTCGGGTGTTTATAGTGCATCCTGGAGTCTCCAGTAAGACTCTGCGGGCTCTAAGTATCTTTTTAATTTACACAGATGTTTCTTCATCATCTATTCTTCTCAGGCTGTTGGAATGATCAACAATTTAGTCTAATTGTCCTGGATGTTTGGGTTGTAAGGCTGTTTATTTTGTCTGTATGTCTGGAATATTCACTCTTTCAAGGACTTGACTCGACTCCACAGACCGCACATGATTTAGAGAGGAACGGGCTGTGTGTTTGTTAAAACCTTGAAGATGATGTTACCAAGCTTGGTTTTGAGCAGTGTTCATCCCGTCCTGGCTCTGCCACGTCGCGGTTTGCTTTGCCCACCTGTGTGTAGAAGGACAGTGACGATGGTAACTACCAGTTAGTGTAACAGCTTGAGATCCATGGGTAAGGAACGGCTGTTACGTGGCTCATAATTTCCCTTTTCTGCAGACTAAGACCCCAGTAGTCCGTTTGTACAGTACTGTACCTTCTGAGTCTGATTTTCTTAAATACAGCCCAGCTTTGGCAGAATAAAGAACAGAGCACGCTTGCCAAGCTCTGATCGTCTTTGGCACCGAGCAAACAAACTGTGGTGCAAATACTCGGGCGTTTTGCTGGTCCAGCCCAGCCCTTCACACAGGGGTTCAGAGCTTGTGGTAGCAGATCTCGCACAGGAGATCTGTAGCCTTCCCTGGACTCTCACAGGATGAGTTTCCTATTGCTAGATGGCTGGATTTGCTTTGTGAATGGGAGTCATAGAACATTTTGCCTACTCTGACTGAATTTATTTTCCACATTAGTTTGTTTTCGCACTAATAAATAAATTTTGCATGCAGTGCAAATACCCAGAAGTTGTTGCACTTACAGAGGTAAATATTTGACTTTTGCGTTCCTCTTGAATCTTGTACCTGTAGCACAGATGGCAAGTTCTTTTAGCATCTAGAACATGTGTGTGTCTGGAGCAGCACTTGCATAAGTTACATGTCAAACCACCCAGTACAAGAACCTCCAGTTGTTGTGGCAGCCCTGACTCTGTGCTGTTTGCTTTTTTGCAAAGGTCCTTTTGGGTGCGTGAGCTGCAGTTTCTCAGTTGAGTTTGCGTTGCCTGATGATACAAGAGGTGGGGGTTACTGTGGTTTGGATTTAAAAAAAAAATAAGACTTACATTATTAGCAGTATGCGTTTTGTTTCATAATTAACATATTGATTGTAAATAGACATTTATGGTAGTTCCTGAGGCTGACAAAGCGAAGAGCTTAGGGAGGGAGGTGGTAGTTCTTGGAGAAGGCGACCTGGCACACCTCAGTTGGCGAAGTACGCTGGAGGAGATCTGGTTTGTGCCAGGTAAAAATGCTGGTAAAAATGGACTTTTCTTACAGCTGAGGAAGGGAGAGTGAATAGAAGCTAAAAAAAGCAATGGAGTAATTATTCCCTTTTGAACAAATCCTGTGGATCATTAATAGCTGTAGTCAAACAACCCTTCTTCACCTCCCTTGATCCTGATGGATAATCAATTGTCTAGGACAACTGATGTGTAATAAAATACCCGTTAGTGCAAGAAACCCCAATGCGTGGAGAAGCAAAGAGCCTTTAATGACTGTAAGACTATTATTTAATCCCAGTACGTTCCTCAGAGAGTTTTTGAGTTTGTACAAGTGCCTCTGTCTACAATACATTAGGTTTGCAACTAACGGCTGGTTTTCACTGATTTAAAGTATTTACGAAGTGACTCAGCTATTGCTTTTTAACACAACTGGTAAAAGTAGATGTGTGTGGCACCTTGTGTTGTGTTGGTTACACGCTCCCAAGTGGGGTGGGTGGGATTTCTCCCTGTCAGCTGTTCCGTAACCTGCAGGGTGAGCAAGGCAGGGATGAGTTTTGGTGTCCAACTTAGGGCTAGTATTGCGCACCTTTGAAATCTTCCGTTCCCTGTTCTATTTGGCTTTTCTTCTCAAACTGTGAGCAGTACCACGTCCTACCCTGTCTTAGCTTTCCAAAAGTTCCTTGAGTTCCGTTCTGTTTTCTCTTTATTTTACCTAATGTTCTCTTCCTTCTTTCCTTCCTCCTTCTCCCCCCAAAAGTTTGATCCCTCTGTAGCATATTTCATCCTAATTAAGCTATAATGTACAATTCGTTGTTCTGTGCCAAACCAAGAATCTTTTGCTTGGGGAGGGAGGACAGACATTTGAACAAATAAAAGGTTTTATTTTGCATGGAAACTTGGCAGGCTTCGGTGTGCCAGCTTCCAGACACAACTGACTCTGGGCTTACTTTGAGCAGGGGGTGATTTAAAGGAATACATCTCTTGCTGGAAATAATAGAACTTCCTTACTTCTTGTTACTTGTTCTCTTTTACCACTTTTACAAAAAAAAAAAATGTCTATTTTACAACAGATTATTTCTACTTACATTCCTCTTACATATCTTTAAGGATAACAGCCAGTGGAAAGAGCTTTTTCCTGCTGCTTTTCTGTGCGTGTGTAAGTTGTGGTAGCCTTTTGCTGGTCTCCAGATCTCAAGACACTTTGCAAATTTGTATTAATCGCAGAGTGCTCACGGGTGGTCTTGAAATGTTCCTGCAGAGGAACAGTGGCCCTGCCATCCCGTGCATGACTCTGCTCTTGGTTTTAAGCCCCGTTCGTGGTACAGACTAACTATGATTGAAGTCACCCTTGTACACGAGGGAACAGCTTCCTAGGGAAGAACGGTCGTCCTGCCGCAGCTGGACGTGGAACATCTGTATGGACTCTACAGCGTTAGCGTTCTGGGAAAGTGGGGCCACCTGTCCTGAGGTGCAGTAACAGCAGATCTTGGGAGGAATAGTATTTTAAAATATAGAATGTTACTTTTCTGATCCTAGAGGTGCCATAGGATAAAATATAGTATATTGTGGTTTCACATCTCTCTGGTTTTCTCTGTTGGTCTCCCATAACTCTGAAATGGCTTGGTTTAAAAATGTTTTGCAAGCCCCTCCTGTATTTCATTTCATTGAAGGTGAGAAAACGTCCAGCCTGTGATTGATGCTTTTTTGGAATGTGTCCAGACTTTTTACTTAGCTAGGATGGAGAGGGTTCTTACATTTGAATCAGATCCAGCATTCCCTGTGCTGCAAAGCTCCTGCTGGCTTCTTACTGACTTTTTGCTCTTAAATTCAAAAAGAAAAAAGGGAGAAAGAGAAAAAGCAGCAAAAAGTACAGCAAACCTGAACTATTTCAGTTGATTCTGTGTTGAAGCTGAAATTTAGAACCTCAGAAAAGGCAGGTTTCTGTTTTCTGCCTTCCTTTTTCCATTGTTTTGTGGCACTGCCTGGATCGCCCGGCGTTTCCTTCTGCAGCGCAGAGCGGGGTGATCGGGTGGCTTCAATACGAGGAGTCTGTTAGTGGGCAGCTCCTTCTATGAAGTGTTCAGTGAGAGTTTGAATACTTCCCCAGCTGAGGAGTTGACCCTGTTAGACCATATTCTGAAGCTTGTGTTAAATGCTGAGCCTGAGCTGGGACCTCGTTCTAGGAGAGAGAGATGTGCACATCCCTGCGGGAGTTAGAGGAAGGTGTGTCCCAGAAGAAGCAGATTTTACGCAAATACCCCTCCTGATATTTTTGCAGAATGGGGTTTGGAAAACTGACTTAGAATGCAGGCCTGGTTGCATCCTTAATGCTGGAGCAGCTTTCAAGCAGCTCTATAATTTGGAATGTGAGTGACGTCAGTTCTTCTGGCCATCTGGTTAGAAAATCTAGTTGTAACTGAAAATATCCAGCCCTTTTTTCTCCATTGCTGGGTGGTGACTACACACTTATGTAATTTAACAGCTCAAATTCTTTTCCATTCTGGTGATCTCTTCACAAAGCCATAACAGAGGGGATGCTGCTGAAAGGAGATCATCAACGTGTAGTCAGCATTAGCAATTTGTCGGCCCAAGGGTACCCACTTCAGAGGAAAGTGCAGGGCTGGGGGATAGAACATACAGTTGTGTTTCTTCTGGTACTTGTTTGTTATGTGGCCTGGAACCAAGTACATTCCTATTTTCTACCTCGGCTTCCCCCACTTATTAAATAGCGATAACGGCACTTCTATCGCAGGCATTGTTGGGATCTAATGAGTCATGCTTTGAGGCACTTAGAAAGGCAGTAAGGTGGTGTTAGAGTTACTGCCTGCTGTGTTCTGCTCATTCCCTACTTTTTATTTTCTCCTTGTTTTTCTGCTTGGCACATCCAAACATCCCATTTTAATGCTGTTCTTTAAATACTTTTAGAGCCTCATCACTCCTTCTGCAGAGGTTGTGGAGTGGGTCGTAAAATGGTATTGATGAAAGAAATGCATAAAAATGCATTCTGATAGCGTATGAAAAATAAAGGGCTGAGAACTGTCAGCCATTTGGTAAAGCCTTTTTAACAGCAAAACTCTGAAGAGCCAGCCCAGGAACAGCCTGCAAACTCAGGAATTGTAAACACAGCCATGCAAAAAAATATCCATCAAAACATCCTCTTTTTGCTTTACTGGGATTCCTAGTAAATACTTCTTTCCAAGAAGAATAACCCCAGTACCCTGTGTTTCATTTTTATAGTCCAGTGTTTCCTCTATTTCTTGATGGAAAAGGTGAATCTTTGTGCCAGCAGAGTCCTGAGCGCAGCATCCCTCCAGCTGCCCCCACCAGCTCAGCTAAGAGCCAGACGTCCTTAGTGACCATGAAAAGAGAACTGGTACCCGTAGGGGTAAGTGTGATAGAGAACGTGTCAGGGAGGGGCTGAAGGTTTAGGATCTAGGGGGGAAAAGGGTGTTTTGCATGTTCCTTTTAGATTCTTAGGTTGTACATGTTAAATTTTAACTTGGAACGGAAGGAACTCCATTTTATTATTCCAAAGGAATCTATGAAGGGGACAGCAGTAAACCCAAAATTATAAATGAAATAGAGAACAGCTTGCTCAGTGGATGTAAGAAGTGATCACATTGTTCTGCCACTTCCCCCTTTTTTTTAAAGCAAACAAACACTTTGTGTTGAGGTAGAGGGGTTTGGAAATGGAAGAAGGATATGTAGAGGAGCCCCAGGTGCATCAGGTAGAGTAAAAGCTACTGAGCTTCTGTGAGGACAGGGGAGCGAGGGACGGAATCGCTGGCTGTGGAGCAGCCCCAGGGCTGTGTGTTTGCTCCCTGACACTCTTGCTGATGTGCCACCCCTCCTGTGCTCCAAAATATCAATTAGAAGGCACAGTCGTCAGTGAATAAATAACAAGGAAAACTCCCAGTCTTAAGGAAGTCTGTGATAGGCAGGAAATGTCCTCATTTGTATAATAGCAAAAACATTCACTGCACAATAATCCTTCTTTTTATTTTCTTTTTCTTCCCTGAAAGCTTTTCTGCCTGTCCTGCCTAGGCGAAAACTTGAAGTGACCATTCAGCCGCCGTTGCACCCAGCACTGCACAACAATAAATCCTTGTAGAGCTTCGCTTGTTGTAATACACCATTTTGGTACATTGGTACTGAGCTGGAGCTCTAGAGCTTAGATTTATTTTCCTGAAGCGCTAGGAAGAATGATTTCATATTAGGGGGGGGAAAAAGGAGGGGGAATTACTCAGTGGTTAGGTTTAATTGTTCTGAATCCTTACAGTGTTTCTTGAGAAAATGTACTGAGATGTGCAGAATAGTGGGAAATGTGATGGAAAGGTATAATTTGACCACCTACCACTCGTGCTGAAAAGTAATTCTAAGGGGTGCATGCCTATCAGGATTAATCACTGTTTCATTACTGAAAATGCCTTCTTTTTTGCTCCCACAATCCATCATAATGGGCTCTAGGCACCAGAGACATTTGCTTGAGGGAGACAGGAGCTGCAGCCCAACACTGCAGCCCAACGCTACAGCCCAGCGCTACAGCCCAGCGCTGCAGCCCAACACTGCAGCCCAACACTGCAGCCCAGCGCTGCAGCCCAACACTGCAGCCCAACACTGCAGCCCAACACTGCAGCCAGCCTAGCGCTGCAGCCCAACGCTGCAGCCCAACACTGCAGCCCAACACTGCAGCCAGCCCAGCGCTACAGCCCAACGCTGCAGCCCAACGCTGCAGCCCAACACTGCAGCCCAACACTGCAGCCCAACACTGCAGCCCAACACTGCAGCCCAACACTGCAGCCCAACACTGCAGCCAGCCCAGCGCTACAGCCCAACGCTGCAGCCCAACGCTGCAGCCCAACGCTGCAGCCCAACACTGCAGCCCAACACTGCAGCCCAACACTGCAGCCAGCCTAGCGCTACAGCCCAACACTGCAGCCCAACACTGCAGCCCAGCGCTACAGCCCAGCGCTGCAGCCCAACGCTGCCGAGGTGCACGGCACCTTTTGTTGGATGCAGTTCTGGAGCCTTTAGCCCTGGGAAGAGTGGGGAGCAGGGCTGGAAGGGCAGCCCCGCGGCTCTAGACAGTTTATGGCCCCCCTGTCTGGTCATTTACCTCCGGCTGAACTCTGGCGATGGACGTGGCCAAGTGTTTCATTTGGACAAGAAAAAAAGAGCATTATTGAAAGGGACTGACCTTTCCATCACCCTGTTCTGTCGTCATGGTGCTTTTATAGCATTTCTCTCGACCAACCCCTTCCCTTTTCTAAACCACAGTCATTCCCCTCCTCCCCTCTGTCCTCCCAGGAGACTCAGTGGTTTTTCTTTATTTCCACAGACACCTGCACTGCTGCATTTGTCCCTGAAAACCCGGTGAGCTTCTGGCAGAAGCTGAAATGATGAGCTGTGGGCCGTCCGCACAGCCGGGGGACACTGGGGCTCCATCTCCTCGGGGCACGCAGGCAGAGCCTTGCGGAGCAGCCGTAGGAGAGGGAGACCAGGGAGCCTCGGGAATGACTTCCCTCCTCTGTCCAGGAAGAGTAGCTGAAGGTCTCTCGCATGGCACTTTTGGTGCACTACTTATAAATAGAGAAGCTTTTACCTTGTAGAGCAGGGAATCTAGTGCCCTTCCTGTGATCTGAAATCTGTTTTGGTGGTGGGAAATGATCTGGCTGAGCCCAGCAGCCTCTTTCAGAACGGACTGTTAACTGTATTAGGGCAGGGGGCTGTCAGCACTGATGCAATAATTCAGGGTGAGCAGATCTGTTCCGGACACCCGCCTGTAGGTAACCGATGGGTAGAGAATACACGGTAAATGTGTTCGTTATTCCGAGTGAAAAGTCAAGGGTGAACATGAGATTAGTGATTTTCCCTGAGTATATGGTGAAGGTATTTTTGTCCCTGCAGTGGTAACAGTGAACATTCCCATTTATTATAGTTTGTTTTTATTTTCATTACAAAATTTCTAGCCAGTCTAGAGGTTGAATAGCTTCTGTTTAACATTAGAGATTTACAAATATTGGGAATGTTGTGAATTCCTTAAACAAGATGCGTCTCCACAGGCTTGGAGATGCAAAAACTGGATTTTGCTGAAACTTCTAATGAACCTTGGTGTTCAGAAGTGTACAATGAGCCTGTTCTTGTGCTGGAATACTTGGCAGGCAGTTCTGGATGGTGCCTGTTTGGCCCCTTGGAACATCTTCATTTACAATCAAGTATGAGGCTGGAATCCTAAGAAGGGGTTAATTTTGTTCAGTCACTCAGGTGAAACCTTGACGTCCTCGCCCAGGTTGTGTCTCTGCTATTTTTATTTTGCACCTCTGCAAATTTTAATCTCTGTAGTAATCACAGTCATTAGGCGTGAGGGTTGAATAGAAGCCAATAGAAAGAAGAAAAAAGACAAACAGCTGCCAGGTTATTCCAGCAGCCACGGAGCTGGGTTATTGATGAGTTGGGGGCCGTGAGCCAAGAATTCCTGGCTTCTAAAAGGTCCGTGGGGGGGGGATGGAGAGGATAAGAGAGGGGTGGTGCTTGCGCTGCGTGAGGAAGAGCCAGACAGCAAAATTGATTGTTACTTTAATGTGATCTGACAGAAGAGAAAGTGGAAGTGGAGGACGGAGGAAAACTGCAGACTCAGCACCGCATTAGCAGCACTTTGGCTTTATAGAATATATTGGTGTCCTCTTCCTCCCTTGGAGACTGGTTTGTAGAATCCTTTCTAGGGAAAAAGAAAACAAGGGAAATGAGTACGTTCATTTACACAGTGTCCTTCTAGGCCGGTGTGGGCACAGGTGACCTCTCACTAATGCCGCGCATAAACCCAGCAGAATGGGTAACAGCAGGTAAAAGGAGCCAGACGTGGGGTAAAACCCTTCAAAACTGTGACTTGCATGCGATAGCTGAATCAATTTTACCTGAGGATAACTCATTTTATTCATAACCTGCATTTGGGATGTGGTTTCAGGCATTTACAGGTACAACATCTCTTCTGATGGGAGGGAGTTGCTGGTCGGAGTTGCTGCCCTAAGGGCTCTCTGTGTAGTGGCAGAAATGGATATTGGTGGTTTGTTTGCAGTTCTGAACCAGAACATTATTTCTGTCCTCCTGAAAGCCATTCATTAAAATAGTTCTTCAGCCTCATTGTTTCATACGGAGGAGAAAATATAACAAGAATAAATTTGCCTCTTGCATGAGGCATAGAAATGTTGTCAAGGGTGGTGACAAATCTCGGTCGGCTGGCGGGACTGGGCTGGGAGGAGGTAGATGAACATTGGCCCTTCAAACAGGGGCCAGCCTTGCGGAGGGTTTCGGCCAGTTTTTTGAGAATATTTAGACACCGTTTCCTTCTGCGGAAACCTTGTCCGTGAACCTGAATAAACTTAGGAAAGTTACTGGCTGCCTCCAGCGTAGGCGTCTTGAGTCTGTGCTAACTGATAGATGTTATGGTGAGGTTGAAAGCACTGACTTTCAAATGAATTACAGTCTAAAAAGGCCTTTCTGTTTATCTCGGGTGTAGACAACTCCACTGTAAACATCTAAAAGCAGATGACACCTCCTCCATGGTGAAGCCAACTGTACATAGCTGTGTTCTGCACAGAGGTGCTCAGGTTAGAATGTGGCACCTGAAATCCCTATTGGAGAGCAGAGGGAGAGGCTCCGTCACACTGGATCAGCTACAGAGCCGTTTGGTGGGGCATCTTATGTGAGATGTGTAAGGAAAAGGAGGAAAGAAAGAGCAGCTCTTGTGGAATGTCCAGTTTTAGAGAATATTGTTGTAGGGTAACTTAGATTTTCTCTTCAATTAAACTGTCTGCTACTGTTCAGAGTGATAAACTGAGACATTTGGAGTTGCTGGGATTTTCCACAACTCTTTCCTGCCATAGTTTTCCGTAACTATTCGGTAGTTGCTGAAGGAGGTTTAAAAACTCAATATTCAACATGCAGAAGACAAAACTCATGAGCTCCATCTTGAATTGTTTCCCAGCTGGAATTAATGGTGCTTAACCCTATTAAAGAATTAGGAAAATGAGATTCTTTGGGTTTTGTTTTCTATGAAAACATTTCTGCAGTGCCTTTTATTTGAAAATATCAAACTCCTTTAGCAATTCCAATAGTGTTTACACTAATGGAGTTTAATGAACCCTCTGTGTTATGTGATTTACCTAAAGCCTTTCAAATAACATCAGTAGCAGAGCCAGGAATAAAATACAGTAATCCTGACCTTCAGGCCTTTGTCACTGTTACTCTTGCCCTAAAGCAGATAAACAGATCATTATCCCAGCGTCAGGAGGCGGGGGGAATGGGTCTTTTCTGTTTTAATACTTTTTCTGTGAAAAACGAGCCATTGGAAATACCCACGAGAAGGGCGTGTGCCCTCCCCATCAGCTAGAATGAGGGGAAAGTAGCTGGAGCCAGTGAATCTGCAGAAAACCCAGGTCTGTGACCTCAGATTTAAAAAGCAGGTATTCTGGGTTTAATTCTGTGGATCTGAAAATGAAGCTGTTGGCATCTACACCGTGTGCCTGCTTACTCTGGGCAATGCTTGAAGCCCCTTGTGAGGAGTTTGGGTTTTAGACTGGTAGGCAAAGTAAAAATACCAACTGTGGAGAGAGAAGTTGACATTTTGGGTTGGCGTCTTTTTGGTTGGTTTTTTTTTTTTTTTTTGTCCAGTTTTAATCTTAATTATAAGAAAACAGGGGAAGAAAGAACACATTGACAGGAATGCTTCCCCACCCACCTGAACGCTCCCCCAGCTTGCATTGCACATCAGTCCCATTAGCTCTGCAGTGACTGCTGCCACCAGCACATGATTTTAGTCTCTAATCCTATTAGTCATGACCCAAATCAGCTTTAAAATGGTTAAATGCATAGAAGAGGAGTAGGAGTAAAGTGTCAAGAATAGCTTGGAAGGAGATGTTATCCCACGTACCAAGGAGCTTGTATCTCGGAGGTGTCACAGTGATGGAAGTGAGGAGAGGACTGCACGGCCAAGTAGGCTTCCCAGATAAATATTGACTTCCAGTGGAACACGCATTTCTCCATTGATTGAAAATATCCCTTGACACTTGTGATGTGGAGATCCGTGAAGTCCAAGAGAAGCTATTCTTGTTCTACATCTTTAAAAATGAAACCCATCCAAACTGCCGGTGATTTCTTGTGGTTAGTAGGGAGGTCAGGAGACAGCAGCCTTCATCCTTATCTCTGGTGTTTGTTGGAGTGAGTCACTTGTCCTGCCTTTGTGCTGTATAGAGATGGGAACGGGCCTTATGCATTTGGTGACACAGCTTCTTGGCTTTTCAGACAGGTCATGCCTGAAGCGGCTGCAAAATTCGGCCCAATTTCTGAAATTGTCACTAAATGGTGGTTTTGGCCTTTGTGTTTGCTTCGCTTGATGTCGAGCTGGGAAATGCTGCTCCATTTACATTTTTGATGTTTCTCACCACTCTGAACCATGCTATCGTGCTGTCTTTGTGTGGATGAAAAGAACCACAGACCTACCAAGCAGGAAGTGGAAAACTGTAAAAAAGAACGTCAAGAGCCCTGGCGGGGTCTGAGGTGCCGGAGATTTGCAGGGTATGTGTTGGAGCGAAGTGAGTGTCAGAAACCCACCTCCAGGGCTGTCTGGAGGGTGCTAATGCATTCACATTAAGTACAGCCCTTAATTCATTTGCATCTCTTCGTTTCCTTGTACTTACTGATAGCTTTGCAGCCGCTCTGGAGGAAAGGTGACCCAGAAGGCGCAGAAGGCAGCAGGTTTCAAGCTGCTTTAAGAACATGCGTTTGCTGGAGACAGACACTGCTGCAGCTCTGATTTTAGAGGGGAAGGAGGAGGGCTTAACGTCGCAGCTATCCCTTTAAGGGTTGTGGTTATAGCCCATGTTTTAATCGCTGCTTTGATCTGATTAAATCCTCAGCCACAGAGAAATCAGCTTAGAGAAACATGTCTCCTGTTGAACCTGAGCAACAGCAGTTCCGAAAACCAAGCCAAGCCAAATACCATTAGAAAAAAAGAAAAGCTTTAGCTCTCCCCAATAGCATGGGGCTGCTGTAGATCACATAGCGCTGCGGCTGTACAACTGAGCGTTTCAAGTCTGCTGATGGTGGATGTCCAAAATGAAAACCACCTCACTATCCCGTGGTTTCATCTCCCAGGCAAACAGATTAAACCTGGCCCAGACATAAAATGAAACCTTCTGGATTCTGTTGGCTTTTTATTCTTGCACTTTCTGCCTCTTGCTACGGTGTCAGTGGAGAATGGAGAAAGGGGAGGAGTTACTGTGCCTTGTCTGGGAGGAGATGGAGATCAAATCAAGTTTTAATCTTCTTTCCAACTGTCTGCCGCCTTATTGCACTCAATCTCCTTTCAAGATGTCATTCGCATCCCTGCGTGGTCTCTTTACCAAGATTATAACACAAGAAGGATCCCATCAAACAATTCTGATGGCACTCAAGAACAATCCTTAATCTGTGGATCAATATTAAAGCTGTATGGAGGGGGGAAAGAGGGTGGGGAACCCCCACCTATTTAAAGCCCCCAGCTACCTCCTTGGTCAGCTGGACTGGAAGAGGGGCCTGCACGTGAGACTGGTAAATAGGAGGGAGATGGAGGGACACATTTTTCTTTTTTTTTCATTCTGATGCTGCAGGGAAGACAGGGCACATACAAACTCAACCCTCGATCTGCTGAGATCACCGCCAGCCGGCTCTTCTGTGGAGGCAGCCTCTGACAAAAGACACGAGAGGCAAGAAGACGGAGGGCCCCAACCTATTGTTTCCCCTCTTCACTCCAAATAATCCTGATTCCTGTGACCTCCTGGCTTGTTCCTTCCAATGAGGGTTTTGGGGCAGCTGCTGCCCTCAACAGCTGAGCCACATGTTATTTGCCTGGTTTCCTGCAGTTCCTTTCTCCCTCTCCAGCATCAGCAGTTGGAATGATCGACTTATCTCCTGCTCTCGCTGGTGTTCACGGTGTTTACTTTCATGGAGCAAGGGCCTGATTATCTTTTCCTTCTCCCAGACTCGGGTGAGGCATTTATCGCTCACTGTACCACAACTTGGCAAAAATACAACGTGGTTCCCCCCTGCCCAGAGTGTCGAAGGCCACAAACCTACCCTGATGGAAGGGTTTGCTTGCTTCGTTTTAGCTGCTCGTGGTGGGGTTTAACATTCACTACTGCTCAACATGGATTGAAATGTACAGCCGTGCTCGAAGCCTTGTGTGTTTCAGTCACTGCATTATGGGCTTCACTATAGAAAAGTTGTACTCGCACCTAGTTTTGAGGCTTCACAGTGTCAGAGATAAGAAGAAAATACATGATGAGACTTTGAAGCCATCACGATATCAGGGCTGGATTTCCATTCTGTGATGATTCCCAAGGTGTGTTTGATGCAGTGTCAGAGGTGTGTGATAGCATCATTTCATGGGTAGAAGGAAAGGTGGACGTAGACTGTTACCTTGGAAATCTTGCTTTCTTTGCAGTTTGTGCATCAGTTGTGTTGACAAGGAGAAAAAAAAATCCAATCCATGGTTCAAGAAAAGGAAAGGGGGGACGGGAATTTGGTGTTTATAGCTCCAAACTTTGTCTCAACTCTTTTCTTTGTGTTCCTGACCAAGGCTGCAGTCCTGACTCCGTGGTGGTTTGCAATTAAACCCAAGCTGTGAAGGTTCCGTGGAGCTCTTGTTGCCTACCAGGTCAAACTTGAATCTGGTTTCCATCATGGAATGTTTCAGCTCAGTTGCCCCTTGAGGAAGTGTGGGAACAGACAGTCCATTCATATTGAACAGATGACCCGGGCTTAAAAAAAAACCCCTTTTTGTCCATTAAGCTTATGGCTAAGATATTATGAAAACGGCTTAATTATGTGCCCTAACATTTATACTACGCTATTTTCTTACTTTAATTTTTCCAGGCAATTAAAAGTAATTGAAAGTTACTGCCAAGACCCCTGAAGATATAAGTTTTCTTTCAAATAAGCTTATTTTCGTACTTGTGAGGTCACCAGATATTTATTTGACCGTCTTTATAGGGGTCAGGAGCGTTACAGATGCAGAACGGAGATGTGGAATAGAACTCTCATTGTAACAACAAAGTGAGAAGTAAGAGGAAAGAAACAGTACAGGTCATGCCCAGTGGGTGTTTATCTTTATTGTTTGGGCACAAGAACCATAACTCATTATACAGATACCAACCCTCGCTTAAATTCTACAATTCACTTACGTACTGAAAGCTAATTCTGTGTTTAAAGCTTGTTAATTTTGAATAGATGCAAACACAAGTTTGATTGGTTTGTCTGATACGAAGAATGAATTGGGGCCAGCAAAGACCTCAGGAGCGGTTACTGAGCTGAGTTGGGGTCTGACCTGTGTTCCCCTGGGTCCTTTGGGTGCTGGTGGCCGCCTGACATCCCTACGAGTCTCTGTGGCCAGGAGGAGAAATGCAGCCGGAGGAGAAAGTGGGAATTACATTGGTGGATACAGCCTGTGTCTAGTCAGAGCTCGCTAATCTGCTCTCCTATTAATAGAGCGGTAGCCGACACGGCCCATGTGGCTGTGCAGTCACACCGCACTGCAATAGCGCTTAGCCACTTCTCCCTCAAAAGGCTTAAAGTCCATCACGTTATACAAGAGCCAGAAGCCTTCTTGTAGTGTCCCAGATTTCCCCCTCCTGTCCATCCCCTTCCCCTTCAAATTATAATCTCTTTTTGCTGCCTTCTCTGATGTTAGTCAGAATAGAGTTTGAAATACATTGTGTCTCCGTGTCCATACTCACATACGTTCCTTGGGCATTGCCTCGTAGATCTCTGCTGGGTAGTCAAAAGGTGAGCTCGTGTTGGGGAAGAAAACTGAAAACTGATGGGCTTTATATCAATATTGTGTGTATTGAATGAGTCAGTTTGCTAAAAACTTCTTTAGGGTCAATGTTGGTGTCGACTGTCCCAGGGCAATGCTTTGCCTAGTTATTTTAATTTTTTGTAGCTGTTGGAAATATTTCTTGTTTCTCAAAATACCCGACCATTTTGAAGGACAGGAGTCCTTTTCAGGTGTATTCCTCCTGCATGGTAAATGTGCTCACTAAAATGAGTTAGACAAGTCCCTCACTGGAACATGAAAGGTTCTTCCAGAGCAGACCCTTCCTGACCGAGGAGGGCTGACACACTGCGTGGGTGTCGCAGAGCAAAGGGCCCTCTTCTTCATTCCTCCTCCTCCTTCCCTCTTAACCCACCCTGTCCTCCCCCTCAGCTCTGCATCTGGTGGAAGGCACGTGTGATGCTTATTTCCAAAGGCAGCAAAAGCAGCTTGGGAAGTCTAAGACTGTAAGTGGTTGTCTGCCGTTATCCTGGAGCTCTGGGGAGGTTTCAGCAGTAATAACTGTTACTTAAAGTAGATGAGCTTCTTGTGGCTTTCTGAGAATTGTGGAGCACGTTAGTCGTCGGGTGCTTAAGGAAGCATCTGCCTGTCTGGAGCTTTCAAAACATTTTGTAAGCAAAGAATTTAGGTTTTTCCTGTCTTCTATATATGGATGGTGAGAAGTTACTCCTCCAAAACTGTGTTCTTCCAGAAATGGCCTGCCTTGACTGAGAGGATAGAAAGGAAAAACAAGTTCCTTTTAATGATATTAAATGTGCTCAGTATCTCACTTAAAGCTATTGGTACCTAAAATAACCTCAACTGGTATGGTTACTGCTCTTCTCCTTCAGTCAGCTTCTGATGCAAAGGCTCCCGTTGGTAGTTTTCACTAGAACAGCACAGATAAATGGGGCCTTGGACCATTTTGTTTCACAAGGACTCAGGATTTTCCATTACACCTTCTTTTAACCTTAATAGGATTTGCAACTATTAATCCACAATCGGCGCGTACTTTCACCGCTACATATTTAAAGCAGTCTTGGGGTCAAAAACTGCATTGTCCGCTGGTTAGAACAGAAAATCCAGACTTGCTGATGATGCGTTAGACTCAGACAGTGACTTTGAGCTAATGGCCGTTGTTTACCTTGTTGTACTGGGGCTTCACAGCAAGGAGCTGGGCTCCTAGTTGCTGTACCTTGTACGACCAGGGCATTAACCTCTGCGCACAGCAGCCTTTAGACCCGCTGGGAAGCTGCATCCACATTGCTCTCTGGGCCTCTGGGCGGCCAAAGGATCCCCTGCCAGGAGGAGACAAAGGCCTCGCAGGCTCATCAGTAGGAAGGGAGAGTAGGTTAGTTCCCGTGAGAGGTTTTTTTCGCAGCTCCTTTTTCCGCCTGTGCCGAACAGGCGCTCTCAAAGCGCACTCAGCTGCGGTTGGTGAAGATTCCCCACGGGTCAGACGAGGGGGACACACTGGCAGCCAGCATGTGTGCTGTGAAGGCAAGAATAGAAAGCAAATACTTCCCATAATCACACGTCCCAGAATGACAGGGTAAAATGAGTTGCTTACGCTTCCACCAGAGCACTGAGAAATGGGAAGATGGAGAGTCTGGACTGCTTCCCAATGAAACCAAAACTGGAAAACAGGAAAATAAAACACATGTTGCATGCGCTGCCTGGAACTGGCGCTGCAGCGGGATGGGTTTCTTCTCTATAGAATATATTCAGGAGACGGGCGGTGAATCTTCTTACAGCTCTGGAGAACAGCATTATTTTTAGCTTTTTTATTATTGAGACAACCCTTCATAGCTTTCTATCTTATTTATTTTTTTTAATCCATGTGAAAGTGCAGTCCTTACAAAGACCTCTAATACCTCAATAATCAGTTCTGGACCATGTCACAAAGAGGCTTTAGGAAGCAAGTGGTCTGTCCATCCGTTCATGTGCTTGGAAAGGCTTAAAGGATGCGGATAAAGAGCCCTTTCCCCACATGTTGGCAGTACCTCTTATTTTGCATGTTGTAGTTTGATTTTCACGAGGAATCTGAAGCCAACCTGAGAAGCACAGCACGCTCTCCACCCTCACGTGGTTCAGCCTGTGCTTAGACTGACTCAGGCCTGCAGGTTGTAAAAGCACCATGTGGAGAAGTCTGAGTTCAGTTCCCTAGTCCAGGAATTGACGACTGTGTGCTTCAAATGAGACTTTGTGTCCTGATACTACCCACTTTCCATCTCCAGGTCAGCCGAGTGACTGGTCCTGTCCAGTCCATTCCTTGTAACCGCGCAAGGAACTAATGGCTGGGTCTGTGTGAGGTAGGTAAGAGAAAAGGGCCAGTTGCTTGCCAGCTCAAGGTTGCCCTTCGTTGCTTTGCAACACTTGTGGTGTCCATAAATTGAAATCTTCAGGCACTTTCTAGCCCTTTTTCTAGTCTATCTGTACTGTCAGAGGGGTTTATTCTTGACACATCTTTTGACGTAGAACAGATCTAGCATTCATTTCCCAGAGGAGAGCAGTGGAAATGAGTTGCTTAAGGTCTCATAAACCACTCAGTAGCAAAACTCAGAATCACAAGCCTTTTTGTGTGTGTGTGTTTGTGTGTTCCGTCCCCATGTCCTCTACACAATGATCTTCCCTATCCAGTGAACCTAGGGAGGAAAGTTCTGTTTCGAATAGCTGTTGGGCTGGTCCTGCAGATGTGTTCACACCTCCACCGCTCTACAGTTGCTACTTTAGACGTGGGCCTGAACTCGCGATTCCCCTGGAGTAAATAAGTAGCTGAGATGGTCAGCTCATAGTTTTTAACAGGAAAAAGAACATTAAATAACCAGACAATTTTTAATCAGAGGCTCCCTCGGTCAGTGGGAGGACCCTGCTTGCCCAGCGGACCCGAAGCGATTCTCCGGTACAGACCAGGTGGGTCTGGTGCCTTAGCACAAGTGCCACCGTGGGCGTGTGATGCCAGTGGGAAACTGTGCTCACTATCAGCCTTTTGCTCTTTCAGTGTATTTTTATCTGCTGGTGTCTGACACGTTGTGAACCCAAGCAGTCTCTCTCTGGGGTTTCTTCAGGCTTACATCAGACCGGCGTCTGGTCTTGTGGTTTGTGCCCCTAATGAGAGAGCTGCAGTATTTTCACACCCAGACAGGGTATGGGACGAGACAGGAAGCCTCACCCTTTCTCGTGGTGTAACCGAACTCAGCTCTTTGCAGGAGCCTGCAGCACAAGCAATAACTCAAACAATGAACGTACGTGATCTTGGATTTACGGCCCTCTTATTTGCCTATTCTGTTATACCTGCTTTTCTCACCACAGAGTGTTGAGCGGAGATGGTTCTGAGTTACACCACAGTTAGGAATGTGAAATGGAGTTCTTCAGCCTCCCAATATTTTCCCAAATAATTGTTTTGAGAAAATGAAATACAGATTCCTGTGTGTTGGGATGACGTGAGAGCCTTTGGGGATGTTAAATCTTTTGTTTCTAAAGATGCCCTATAGGATGCTGTGATTTCTGCTGGTGTGCTCTCTGCATTCCCAGTCTCTCTGAAAGGAGTGGCCTGGGCCAAGGGACGGATTCCCCGGCCCCATCAAAGGATCTTGATTAGTCACAGAGTGTATGTTCCGAACAACGTTCGGGTGTTGTGCTGAGTGGGTGTTGCTTGGGCTGCTGGTTCCATTCATAGTCCTGGGCACTGGGCTCAGGGCTCGCCTGTCTGAGGAGCAGAGGGTCAAAAACGCTTTCTCCTGCTCTCCTGGTTTATTCCTGCAATACTTAATGGAAGGAGAGAATCCGATCAGACATGTCAGGCGCGGCCCTGCCTGGCTGGAGGCCAAACTGGGCGGCTTCGCTTCTCTTTGCCTTAAAATGGCTGGTGTTGAAGTTCACGTGCCCACATTTCCCTTTGGAATGTACTTTTTAAAAAAAACCCTTTCAAAGTTACTTTTTACATCTTTCTGTATCTGTTTTTCCTAAAAAATCAATTGCTTCAGAAAACAACAGTCTAAAAGCTTCAGTAAGCGTTTCATATAGCTCTTCTGAACCCTCTTTGTGGCATGGAGTTCCTTACGTCTGTGGATTGGAAAACTGCACGTTATCAAAGCCCTTTGCCCAACACAAAGCCCGTTTGATGACAGATTATTAAGTTGCCTGTAATGGAAGAAAAAATGAATAGGAAATAAGGAAATATTCGTTTTGGTCTTCGTGCCTTTGGGTTCAAGGTTTTTGTGAGTCTTTATGAAGATGGCAAAAAAGCGACATCAGATTTTCAGTATTTCTGTTGCAACTTTGTGTGTTTCATGATTTGGCAAAGAGAGAAAATGAAATAGAATCATCCGTCTTTGAGCCAATGCCAGGGTTTGCTGGCTGCGGTGGCCGGGCTGGAAGTGTCCCAGTGGGGGGTGTTGGTGCCTGGAGGCTGTCCTAGAGGGGATGTAATCGCTGGGTCATGACGAGAAGATCCTGTGTTCAGTACTGGTCTTGTTCTGTGTCTAAGTGTCTTCCTGGAGTTGTGAGCAGATTGGCTTCTGCCTCTTTCAGCATCAGAGGGCTGCGCAACGCAAAACAAGTGCAGCGAGGAGCTGTGCTGACCTGCTTTGGGTCATTAGAGCTGGGATTTTTGATGCATTCATGACAGCAGCAGTGTTTGCAGAGGGGGACAGGGGTGTCTGCTGGGATGTCCAAGCAGATGGAACTACACAAGAGCAAAAATTAACCAAATGACTACAGGCTGCAGTTAGGAGGCTTCTGTTCCATGAGCTTTGGAGGTGAATTCCTATTTCTTGATTAATAGCAACATGTGGTGCCTCAGTATTCCATAGACCATGGAAACTACAGGACTGACACATTTTTGCATTGTTCAAATGGGTTTTGAGCAGGTACTGAGAGGCGGCTCCTGCCTTGGCCAGTAGCTGATCTGCGTAACAAAGTGGGTGGAAGGAAAACTGGCAAACGTAATCACAGCAGTTCACAAATCGCGGTGGCAGCAGCCCTGGCCTGAGTCTGGCTGAAAGGTTTTACCACTTGGGACAGCAGAGGTTTGTTGGGACTTGTGGAGTCCTGTGGTGGGAGGTGACTTGAAGTTGGAAAGAACTACATGCCCCATTGAGCACCTGCTTCCTTCTCCCCCTTTTTTCATCCCATTTCCATTGACGGGGATGGCAAACCTGCCTTTCCCCCACTCGCACACCTTCTTCACTGCTTTTCTCCCTAGCAGCAGCTCCTGGTTTCAAATCGATACAGGCCGCTAGCAATAAAGGGCTCAGCATCATTTCTTAGGTCTGCCCAAAAGCTTTGTCCTCAGAGCCCCGCTGATCCTTGGTGTCAGCCGTGATAAGGAAGGGCCACAGTAGAGAAACTGGAGACAGTAGTGATTTCTTTAAAAACGCAAAACAAGATCATGTTATTGAGATCTCTCTGCAGCCTTTCTGAAGCCTGGCCCTTGCTGTGCATTTCCCCCAGGCTGCTTGTGTTCACACGTGGTGCTGAGCAGGCTCTGGCTGTGTGTGTGCGGGGAGCGAGCCCCACGCCTGCCCGAACAGCATGTTCTGCAGCAGCCGAGCGCGGCCGGGCGGGGGGAGGCCTGGGTTCCATGCTGAGTCTTGCCACCTGTTGCCTTTTCCATTCCAAGCCCCCTTCCTCCCCACCCTCCGCCCCGAGTTCCCCTCCCCACAGCTCTCCATCCCCAGTGGAGAGGGCTGGGAGCAGTAGGCACTTGCCAAATACCTTTCTCATGCTGTCACTAATTCTGCACAGACAGCATCTCTGAAAGCAAGAACAAATCTTTTCCAATGCATTGTCCTGCCTTTTCTACAAGAAGTGTTTAGAAATGCCCTTTCTGTTTGAGTGGATGGGAGGGTCCTCGCCACGGCCGCTCCAGGAGCCAGCCTGAGGGCAGCCTGAAGCTGTGCCCAGAGAATCCTCTGCAAATCCATTGGAGCTGGCATTTGGCACTGGCACAGGCTAATTTTGTACTCGGGGTTACACATATGCACACCCGGGTCATTATTCTTCATCTGCTGCATATGGAAAGCTGCCCCGAAGCTCCAGAGCGCCAGGGAATGTTTGACTGGAACCTCCCGACGTGGTTTGATGCCGTAGGGGTGGTCAGAGTGGCGTGAGCTGCCAGGTGAACTGGCGTTAGCTGCGTCCTCGCCAGCATGAGCTGTTTCCAACACTGCTGCCCTGCTTCTACGAAAGCCGTAGACTGTTCGCAGATGTGAGGCTGTAGTTTCCTCCTAGAGAAGAGGTGCAAAAAGTAGAGCTCTCGGGTTTGCCTGGGAGCCAGTGCAGAGGCTGGAGAAGCGCGTTTAGCAGCGCTGCCTTCGGTTCCATGGGTACTCTCCAGTCATTGAGATCACAGCTTCGCTTGGAGAAGCAATCTGTGGGTTCCCAATTTAAGACACCTTCAAAGGGGACTCGTTTTCAGAACACAAGACATTGGCAAATAAAATCCTTTCTTTCCTTGGCAAATAGACCTGATTTTGAAGTATTTCAGGCTCTCCAAATGTTGTCGTGCCTGTGTTTCACCAACACACCTGTATAAATATGTGTTTGCCCAGAAAAATCACAGTGAGGTGTAAGGATGAAGAAATTTAATGCAAATACAAGTGATTACTACTTACTACAGCGTGGTTCCGCCAGGTTGAATGGGAATATGGAAAGGTAGTGAGTTTGGAATTGCAGAAAGACAAAGGAGTAGTAGCCGAGGTGTGTGTTTCTCTTATTATTTCTATTTGTGATGCTACACAAGGCCCAGAACCTTCTCGCTCCCTGCTGATCGATGTGTTTGTACTGGCAGGGCTTCAAGCTGGGATCCCCACTGCACCAGTTAAACCAGTAGTTACCAATTCTTTTGCAAGCCACGCTGGGACTATAGGAATTTTATTCCTTCACAGTGTTGAAGGAAAGGGGCTTTGCTTGCCAAGGGGCTTTCTTATGCTTGAGGATGATTTATGGGCCAAGCTGAGCCACTTGTGGAAAAGGCAAAGCAGCTCTTGGCAGCACCCCCAGAATCCACTGCAGCTGTGGGGTAGTGAAGTCATCGGCATAACAACCACTGCAAACAGAATAACAAAGTCTGGTCTGTTCTCATTTAAAATAATCTTTCCAGTTCAGCAACCACATTAAACCTTACCTTTCTGCATACAAAAATCATAAAAGGCAGATAGTTCTCTGCAGCCTGGTGCGAATGTCTCGCTTCTGTTACTGCCTGTAACCACCACACTTTGTCGGAGTATCTTAAATGAAAGAATGAAGCCACGTTATGTCATAGTTTGTGTCTGTCCCTTGTTTTCACTCCTTTGTTTTTCCTTAGGTATAAAAACACAGAAAAAACTCAGTGTTTCTTTCTTTTAAATATAAAATTTCCTTATTAACCTGTTTCTAAACCAATTGCAAAATGAGTAATTATGACTTTGATTTATCCTGCCTGTCTTTGTTTCAGGTCCCTTCAGATCCTCCTGCTTCCAAAAAGTCCAAACTAGATGACTCTGCTTCCCAGTCTCCAGCTTCTACCGAGAAGGAAAAACAGTCCAGTTGGTTACGGTCCTTATCCAGTTCGTCTAATAAGGTGATTCTAAGTATTTTGTAATTAAAAGAGCTCAAATTAGCACATGGCATCCCTCTACTGAAACCAGGAGAGAGAATGAGAGAAAGACCATGTCCAGGTTCCCTGAGTTAATGCTCTTTCTATCCTTTCCCTGGTAACCATTGAGCTGCACAGTCCTCCTGGTTTCCTTGCCATCCTCCAGTGTTTGCTGACCTTGACTGTGACAATGAAGTGAGCGATCCCTTCGTGCCTTTGAGGTACAGGAATCCTGAAAGATTCGGGAGCCTTTTATGTTCTTTGCAAACTACACGTAACTGGCTGGGACAAAGCTGGTGAGGTTTTACATTAGCACAGTTCACCTCTTCCAGTGGAATCTGCTGAGTAGGTCCCAGCTGGTGGTGAGCCGTGCGAGGGATAACAAGACATGTACTAGGAAGCATCACTAGCACGCCACTGGGATTTATAGCTTGTATTTACTTGCCTCTCCTTCCCCCTCCCTCCCAGAGTATCGGCTGTGTCCATCCCCGTCAGCGCCTCTCTGCTTTCCGGCCCTGGTCCCCTGCTGTATCAGCAAATGAGAAAGAGCTCTCGTCCCACCTTCCTGCATTGATCCGAGACAGGTACGGAGACACGAACTGACAGGAGTGGGGTTGGCAGCCATGGAGATGTGCTCGACAGCAAGTTGCTTTATGTTTTTTCCCCTGCACTGTTCACTATCTGGTGGCTTTGTAATTCACTTGGTCTGTCCGCTAGGATGGGATTAGAAAGCATTTGCAGCAGTGTTTTAAATCACGGAAAGGAAACAAACACTAGCGCTGCTATTTTGTGTGTTCATTAAACAGGTTTTCTTAGTGAAACCTGCCATGAAAGTCTGAAATGAGGGTTGCTTTTATCACTTTGTGATCACTTTGGGTGCAGTCACTGGGAGTTCTCGGCTTCGCTGTTCAAGGTGATTACTGATGACAGAGTTCCTCTCAGGGCAGGCGGTCGGGGCCCAGCCAGCATTTCCAGGCCACTGCTGCTTGGTGCCTGCAGCAGCTCCGCAGCTCTGGCTGGTCCGCGTGGTGCCAGCGCAGCTGCATCCTTCCTCCTGCGTGGCCAGTGGCAGAGGGTGAAGGACTTACAGAGAGCACAGGCCGTCCTGTTCCCTCGTGGTGCCAGAGCTCCTGACAGAGCGCGCCGGGCAGGAGAGCCTGCGAGGGGCTTCTCGGCTTGCAAGCCCCACCAGGTGTCACGAGCCAGATTCTGGACAGGAACTTGGTTACCCGGGTACAGGGATGAGTCACCATCCAGGATAGGTGGGAGCGCTGGTGTCGCAGTCAGAATGGAAAGTGTCAGGGCAATTGCACATTTCTGTGCCAGACTCGAGCTGCTCAGCCTGAAAACTCCTTATGCCAGATTTCTGCCTAAGGGTAATGGTTTCTTTGGAAAGTTTGACTAAAGTGGCCAGGTGGTTTTGGGGAGCGTTATGGAGAACATATGTTGCTGCCCTCATGAACAAGTTTCTGAGAAGCAGTGGGGATTGATTGGGAAAAAAAAGAAAAAGAAAAGCAAAGCAAGCCTGCTGGGGTCTAAACAGGCTTTTCAGTTTGGTAGGGAGAGAAAGGCTGCACTGGGGTGAGTGTGCCCTTCGTGTCCATGAGAGGCATTTGGGGAAAAGCCCCCCTGCACTAGGTCCAGGAGAAATGTCCATGTACGACTGCAGAGCTGTTGTGTCATAGCTGCTGAACTAAAGGTGCAAAGACAGGCTGCTCTGGGATCTGACATTACAACTTCGCTGTCCTTCTGCGCAGGTTTGTTGGGTTTTTACCTGTGGTTTTACGTACACACACTCTGATTCGTGCTCTGTCAAAAACTCCAGTGCTATTTGCACTCCTGCGGCCTTTCTGAAGGAAGTGCAAAACGTTTGGAAAACGTTTGTGGATAGACAGAAGTAAAACTGGGCAGCGAGGTTAATCAGGAGCGTGTGAAGATCACAACGCAACTTCATAATAATTACTAGGCTCTGGGAGATCTCATCTCTTTGGTGCTCCTAGAGTATGTGGCGCTTTGAACGTGACCCCTTCTGAACTGGGTGGAGATGAGCTGTGTAAATCATCCCCACGTTTAATTTAGTACAAAACGCTAAGGAAATACAGAGGCAGGTTCTTAACTGGTATAACTCGGTGCAGCTTTACTGTCATTCCTGTAAGCATCTTGCAGTTCCAGGGTAACACGTGGATTGGGACCCTCTTTAAAGCCAAGACGATGACTGTTTTCTCCTTTTGCCTCCCCGTCTACAGCAGTTTCTACTCCTACAAAAGCTTTGAGAATGCCGTGGCCCCCAACGTGGCCCTGGCACCCCCAGCCCAACAGAAAATCGTCAGCACCGCACCCTGCGCTACCGCGGTGTCCCGGAGCGAAGCTCTGAGCAGCACTGCCCAGCCGCGGAAGAGGAAACATGCTGTGGAGAACACCCCTGTCCCAGAAGCAGCAGCCACTGCTGCAGCCCCTGTTTCTGCCACTGAAGAGGAGAAGGAGTCAGAAGCCGAAATTGAAGTAGAAACCAGGGAAGAATGTAAGTGACAGTTATATCTGCTTCTGCTTTGGTTTGATGCGCTGGGTTTTCCTCAGTGATGCACTGGAGTCAGCTCCTCACCTTCTGTTGGGATTTCATATGACTCTAGCAGCCCAATACCTCACCAGCATGTAGAAATACAGCCTGAAGTAATAACGAAAACCCAGAAAGGACATAAGTTGGGGGGGTCCTGGGAGAGGAACATGCATCGACTAAAAGAAGCACCTGAACAGGTCTGTTAGCCTGGGGCCTTTGAGAGAGCAGGTCCCCTAGTCGGCCATTTTGCATTGCCATCACATTTCAACTAGCAAAAAGTATAAAGCCAGTATTTTCTTTTTTCTGTTTTTTCACTGACGATTGATTATGTGCTCTGTCCAGAAGACCCTCAGTGTATTTTGAGATGCAGTCGGTTTAGATGTCTGTTTTTATTAATTTTCAATGTTTCTGTTTTCCAGTCACCTCCTCCTTATCCTCGCTCTCCTCCCCATCCTTTACTTCGTCCAGCTCGGCAAAGGACATGAGTTCACCCGGGATGCAGGCCCCGGTCGCGGTCAGCAGTTCGTACGAGGCCGTGCCGCACTCTGACTCCCACAGCAGCGGGCTGGAGGCCGAGCTGGAGCACCTGCGGCAGGCCCTGGACAGCGGCCTTGACACGAAAGAAGCCAAAGAAAAATTCCTCCATGAAGTTGTTAAAATGAGAGTGAAGCAGGAAGAGAAGCTGAACGCTGCCTTGCAAGCCAAGCGCAGTCTACATCAGGTGATGCTGACAAATAGCTTTCCCTTCCCACTGCCTGCAGATCCCCTTCCAGGTAGAAACCATGAGGCAGGCTCATGTGAGAAAGAATTGCCTCATTTTTCCCAAATAGCAACAGCCTTTCCCGGGGAACTGTTTGTAAATTCAGCCGGGAATCCAAAGTCTACAGGAACCATTCCTACATTTTTAAGCCTGCCACCTGGTTTTGCCTGAGGTTGTAAATCCATGGTTACCAAAATCAACATCTTCTCCCTACTGAGAACATCTTCTAATCCAGCACAGTTAATTCCGTTCTCATTTCACTGAACGAGAAACACTTTGGTCCCGCTGGAGGCTTTAGATGTACTTGGAAAGGGTTTGTAATGGTCCTGCCATTGCCCGGCCGAGAGGGAGACAGTTCCTGGGACACGGGGACGCACATTGAAGCCCTCATGAGGTGCTAAGCTTCTCATGACCCAGGCTTCACTTCATTCCTTGAAACGGCTCTGTATTCGTGGAAGTCCTTGATCATGTCCAGGGAAGAGTGGTCAGGCAGAAGAGGCTGCAGGGATGTGCTGGCCCGCGGCAAATCCAGAGCGCAGCGGCTGCACAGAGGGACAGGGGCACTTTTTATTTGAGCTGGGGCAGAAGCAGCCGGTGGACGTGGAAGGTAGAGCCAGTGCCAGAGTTGCTGGTCCTCTCTGGACCCTCAGTGTGGGGCTGTTACCAAGCCAGAGGTGCTGGGTCCCTCTCCCGTGGATGGCTGGGAGGGGCGCACGCGGGACCAGGCCCAGGGCCACCTCCTCAGCTGAACTGCTGCTTCGTTGTTGCCTGGAGCAAATCACTTAATTCCCTTGTGCTTCAGTAAATAGATGTTTTATTTTATGTATTTAAAAGTAAATATTTATAAGTAATATATGTTTAAAGCTAATTTTTAAATATCTAATCTAAACGCTCAGCGTGCACTGAAAGCAAAGCTGGAATCAGCTGAAGCAGTTGATGAAGCAGAACTGAGTGTTAAGGCCTTAAATCAAGCAGCATGTCGGGGTGAGAGGAGGATATGGTTTCTGGCTGTCATTTTCCACGTGGGCAGCTGTGGGTTTCCAGTTCCCTACGGAGAGGGTCGCGTGTGCCTGTGTCTACAGGCTGGGCTGGTGAGGGCCTGGCTGGGCAGTGAGACCGTCAGGGGAGTGCGTTTCCCATGACCCAGTGGCAGTGTTACTGAACAGACCCGCTTTGCTGCGAGGTTTGACTCTGACAGAGGAAACGCTGCTTCTGGGGAAAAATATTGAGCTTTAGTTTCCGATTTAACCAGTTAGGAGCCAGACCTGTCGTGAGCCATGCTGGTGCTTGCGATGAACATGGCCTTTAACAGCAGCTTCTTAAAACTTAGGAGTTTCTTCCTGTGCACCTTTGGGTTCCACATGGTTACCCTGTCAGGTAATGGCTCACTCTTGGATAGGAGATTCCAAGGTAGTAGCTCCTATTCAGAACCTGGGCAGGGAGAGTGGCAGTTCCCAGAGTTTCGATTTAGCGTAAGGTTTTAGCCTGGTGCTTTCCCGATGCTGCGACAGCGCAGCCCGTTGCCTGGTTGCCAAGAGGCTTGGGGCACCACGCACAGCAAAGCAAGACCTGGACTGAGGGAGAAGATGTGCGACTCGCTTTTTCTCATACTTGCCTTAAGTCGATTTTTGGGGGCTTGATAAAACAGACCCGCTTACCAAGCTCCTCAGCAACTCTCTTGTTCAGCTTTGCTGCACACAAAGGGCAATTATCATCACGTGTGAATTCAGTGTCTTCTGTGAAGTACAGGCATTACAGTTGGTGCGTTTGAAACTTCGAGCTGGTGCAGAGCACATTGCTGGGAGCTCACTCCAACTGCAGTTCATCTTTATTCAGTCACAGATGGTCACAGCTATTTTGCTTGACAAAGCAAAATGTGGCTGTAGCAAATAGCTTTTCATTATCCAGGAATTCAGGGTATCTTGAATGTAGGCTCTCATGTTGATTTAAAGGAGAAAAGCTTGTACAAAGTTCAGAACGAGGTTTAGACAGGAGCCATTTCGGTCATAACCAACAGAAGGTGGGAATTTAGTTTGGATTGCTTCCTCCACAGCTCTGTTTCTTTGCACTAATGTCATCTCTGCTCTTCAGTTCTCACAAATCACTGCTTTTGTGTTTTAGGAGCTGGAATTCCTGAGAGTGGCTAAGAAAGAGAAACTGAGAGAAGCAACAGAGGCGAAGCGCAACTTAAGGAAAGAGATTGAACGTCTGAGAGCTGAAAACGAGAAGAAAATGAAGGAAGCCAACGAGTCTCGGATACGACTGAAGAGGGAACTGGAACAAGCCAGGCAGATCCGGGTTTGTGACAAGGGCTGTGAAGCAGGGAGGCTCCGGGCCAAGTACTCAGCCCAGGTAAGACCCCAACACTGAAGGGTGTTAAAGCCAGTACTGGGGCACAGCTCAGTGTCTGTCTGTCTGCCCTAATGCCAGCTGCCTTGTCTTGTCTGGTTTGACGCTGGTGCCCTGGGACAGACCCTGGGCCCAGCAGGCACAGCGCTGGGCTGGGAGGGAGCGATGTTTGCAGCTGTAAAGCAGGAGAAGAGAAAACTGTCAGGTCTGAGGAAAGATTTCCAGTGTGATCCCAGTGGAAGTTTTAGGAATGCAGGAACGTGTTGTTACAAGCAACGTGCATGCTTTAAGCTTTCAAACTAAAAAGCCCTCCCTGCCCTCTCCACATCAGATTCTCTTGTAACAAAGGATTCTGAAGTTTATTTAAACTGCCTGAAGCCAAGCAACCCAAGAGCCTGGGCTGCGCATCCCTGAATCGCCTTGTTGCGTGCTGGTGTTGCCGGGCACGTGGAACGCAAGGGCCCTCCCCTTCTCCACAGCCCCCTGGTCAGTGAGCATCAGCCACGCTCCGAGGAACGGCCACGCACAGTGGGATCGCATCAATCCCACAGGGGTGGGGTACGTCTCCAAGATGAACTTGCACGGTGTAACTCACCGGAATTAACATTTAAGGAGCTCTTCTGGACCACATTTATTGTAGCAGCTTCTCTGCCACCCATGTTGTTAAACATGCTTCATGAACTGAAGCCTGAGCCACAGACATTTTCTGTGGTTACTTTAAGGGAGGGGGGAAGGAAAGAAAAAGCAACAGCAGTCAGAAATTCTTCTAAGCCTGGGCTCTCAATACCGGGAAGGGGAGGGGGGTCCGCTTGTACCATGACGAGACAGGTCAGACCAGACCAGAAGCAGGAAATGATGCGGCTTCCTCTCCGGCATCACAGGATGTCTCACTGATACGAGGTGTCCAGACTAAACATAACCAGATTGCAAGCTGCTGTGCTGGGCGTTGCCGGCGGTTCACTTCCACTGGAGCAAAAAAACCAAGGCAACAGCAAGTGCTGATAAAAGTCAACGCCCTGGGTACCCAACAGAGCTCAGCCATCTGCAGGTGCATCCTGCCTTCCCATGGGGCACGCAGAGAAGTGTTTGGCAACATGGATTTTCAGTCTATAACTCAATTCCCTGGAAGGGAATAAATGGGGTTTCCCAACATGAAGGGCCGAGATCATTTCAAAAAGCAGCTGCCCGTGGGGCAGGTTTGTTAGAAGGCACATCCAGCACATCTGCAGCGTCAGCCACAGCAAGCTGCATGCGTGTTGGCTTCTGTCACAGCACCAGGACCTTGCTCTGCCCCAGGCGCTGGGGCAGAAGATCCCAGGGCAGCTCCTGCCTTGGAGTCGGTTTGAGCTGCTTTAGGCAGCAGCCGCCCAGAGGTTCCTGCAGGGCACTTGATAGGACAATAGCTGATGGGACTATGCAGTCTGAATTGTACAGGACATCGATGTGACTTAAGAGCTTAAGGCAAGTCCTGTAAGGAATTTAAATCTTTATGCACCTTCTATCTCTCACTGTGAGAGCATGCAGGAAGTTTGTCACGTGCATTGTGTTTGTCACTTGTTATTTTTGAGGAAACCACAACTCTCTAGCCAGGCTCAGTCTGAGAGAAATGGTGACAAGATTCAGGGGTGTAAAGGTCTTTGTGTAAGCTTCAGGTCTCAGGTGCTGCCCCCACCACACAGCAAGGGGGGGTGTTCCTGCCTGCGCCTTCCTTACCTCCATGCTGAGATCCCCACATGGATTGGGGGAGTTACCTTCAGCCTAGCCCCATCCAGGAGAGTTTTCCTCTGTTAAATGGCAATCTGTGATGACTGCCACTCTTATCTGTTTGTGGCCTAATGTTCCATACTTAAACGGGTGTGGTTTTCCCAATATTTACGTGCTGGAATACCAGGGTGTTTCTCTGCCCTTTTTACCAGTAAGGAAAAAAGAGGAAGGGTGAGGCCTTTGTGGTGGCTGCGGTCATCTGCCCGTCTCAGTGGAAGGTTAGGGTTCAGCAGTGATCACCTCCAAGGCCATTTCTGGATGGTTCTGCCCCAATTCCTACTCGCCAAAGTTAAGCTGCTTTCTGTGAGCTGAAATGATCATTTTCAGGATGGCTCGGGAGGTTGTTTGGAGGGCTCACTGTGTTCCAGACTTTTCCCATCCATATCCACACCCTCCTTGCTACCTACCCTGCATCCCCACACCCTCCCTGCCTCCTCCCTCCGTAGGCAGGCAAGTTCCTCACTCAGATAAAGGCCACAGTGGTTCTTTCACAGGAGAGGACATGGCCTTTGCTTGCCTGAGGCAGTAACCTACGGCTGTCACAGGCCTTCACACAGGCAGCTGGGGCTGTTGTGGTCACTCATTAAACAACCCCCGTTAAATGATCCGAGGGGAAATGACTGTGCCTGTGCAAAGGTGGCTTGTAGTACTGTGAATGGCCGGCTGCCTAAGGAAATAGCAGCGAGGGCTGAAGCAGCACTGCGACCGTGTTCTGTACACGAAGACAATCGGTTATCCTGTTTTTCACCCTCCTTTCTGGATCTTAAACCCCTGAGAGTCATTTAAGAACACCAAAGTTAAACGGTTCCTGCAGTGCGCAGGCAGGGCTGTGAGCAGTGTAGGGAAAGGCAATGCCAGCCTTACCTTGACTTCGGTCCCGGTTTTGGTGCTCTTCTCGCCTCTTGCGAAGGTCCCAGCCCATGTTACAGCCTACACAGTCACAGTAGAACAGCAACACTGAACCAGTTGGTGATGTTTCTCTATCTGCTTCTCTCCAGATCGAGGACCTCCAGGTCAAGCTCCAGCACGCAGAAGCCGACCGGGAGCAGCTCCGGGCTGACCTGATGCACGAAAGGGAGGCTCGGGAACACTTGGAAAAAGTAGTCAAGGAACTTCAGGAACAACTGTGGCCTAAACCAAGCAGTCAAGCCAGCAGCGAAAACACAGCGAGCAACATGGAGAACTAAAATGCCCCTCGCCAGAGCCATCTGAACGCCAGAGCTGCACAGTAAGGGAGGACATGTGGGTACGTGTGTAAGTGCATGTGTGAGTAGTGGTGTCTCGGCACACAGACCTATCGCTATGGATTCTGATTAGGTGAAGGCAGATGTTACTCTCTAGAACAGAAGCACTGAATTATGCCTCTCTTTTTTCCCCGATCCATATAGCACAACATCTTACTGTGCCTATAGAACACAAAGTGTTTATAAACAAAATACTTCTAAGTCCACAGCAAATTTTCTACTGGCAAACTCCAAGCAGACAGCATCGTCCAGCTGAAATCAGAGTCGAAGGCAAGCATGGCAGTGTTTGCGTGTTGCCCTTCTGCCTGTTGGAACATTTTTGAATTTAAAAACAAACTTTTCTTATAAGCTATTTAAAACGATTCATTACACGGACTTGGTATTAAAAAATTAACAAGATTTTTATAATGTACCTTTAAAAGCAAAACAAAAAAAAAACCTTTGATGCACAATTTTTAAAGGACTCGTTATAGGCTCTGGGGTTCCTCACAGAGAAGCCCTCTGGCGATGATGCCATTTCATTAGCAGTTTTCCAGCCATCGAGGAAGCCATCGCAGTTTTAATCCCATCACGTGGTCGTAGGAGAAGTTCAGAGGGGTTTTCAAAGTTGATTTTTTCCTTAAAAAGAATTCTCTTCATTTCCTGTCCCGAACACAAGAAGGAAGATGCAGGACTGTGCAGGGTGGGTGGGAGTGGGGAGCGGGGATGGGCGGAGAAGCCGTGCGCTTTAGAGTTCCAAATGCAGCCTTACAGCCGTCAGTGTTTGCGCATCACGCCACCTTTTCTGGAGCCATCTTCATTAACTGATGTGTTCAAAGGACTCGCTTCATCCAAGAGCTCTTCAGCTTTAGGAAAGGAAAGAAGGAAGGAAAGGAGGGAAAAGAATGTCCTGTTCAGTTGGTTGAGAGACAAAGCAGAAGGCAGACGTGTCTTGAAATCTTTACTTCAGCTCTCCATCTTCTGGCAAACTCATCGATCGCTGTTGCACCGTCTCACCGTTCGCTCAGTATTTCCCAGCATTCATTGCAGACTGGCAGTCAGGGTTTCTGTGCTCACACAGAGTGCGACCTCGTGTTACTACAGAAAAGAAAAACATATTTGCTGCTGTGAATGTCTACATAACTTTTTTTAAAAAAACCTTTTGTTTTTAAAGAAAGAAATTACTTTAACTTTGGGATCCAAGCCTTGGCCCCGCAACAGAAATTGCAGCATGGCCTCACTTTGTCTTAGTGTCGGTGGTGTGGATATGTTTATTTTTTAACCTGCACTTTGTCAGAATTTTTCTCTGTGTTTTATTCCATGTTTGTAAAGTTTACAAGTTGTGCGTTCTAGACCCTGCCCTGCCCCACAGCTGTGAGCACCACCAGCCCAGTTTGCCACCACGCATCGTCCTTTACATTTATGCAAAGAGAGGGTTCAGCAGGGCTAGAACGTCACCCAGAGCGGCACCACTGGCCTGGTGCTGCCCAGCCTGCACGGCTCTGTGCCCGGCGGGAGCTGGGGAGCAGCAGCCACGCTCCGGGAAGTGCTGATCACACCCAGCTGGTGCTTTACTGAACAAGAGTTACTTTCACCCATAAACACTCACCTGTTACACTCAAGATGATCAGCATGAAGTGAAAACCTGGTGTGGGGCTGCAGACGTGCCTTCCAGCTCACTTGTCCTGTCGGCATCCTCTCTGGCCGATGCTGCCACTTTTTTACCTTAAAGAAGGAAAAAAAAAAAAAAAAACCAAAACCCAAACTAAACCTGACCCCCTATGCATCCTCGCACACAAAATTCCTCCAAACAAAGAACCCCATTTCCAGTGATCTTTATTTGCTTTTGGACATGAATGCAAACTGTGTAAGCTGACAAGTTATTTCCCAGTAGACAGAAAGCAGCTTCCAATCCTAAAATTACAGTATTTACTGACCTTAGAGTTGTGTTGTTTTCTTTAAACAAGAGCTATTTGCTTGAAACCATTATAACCATTATCATAACTGTGAGCATTAACAGAGATGTTTATATATATATAATTTAGGTACAAAACTGAGAAATACAAAAGGAGTAGAATTACTGGGACAATGCAAAACTGTTGAGAGCAAGAACCAGTGACACTGAGTAAATGACACCCGCAAACCTGTCCGTTTGCCCTGGGGCTCGCCCTGGGTGCTCGGGATGCTAGAGACCGAGTCTCGAGGCAGATCTCCTCTAAAGTGCAATGCAAAAGGAATTTTCATTATGCTTAAGCATTTTTTTAATGTGGTGGTTTGTTTGTTTGTGGTTTTTTTTTGCTTCTTTGTATGTTTTTTTCTGCAGTTATTAAATCATATGCATGGAATTAAAGTCTCTGCCATACGTATATTCATTAATGGGCATTATTACTGTCTTATGTAAAGGGTTTATTGTGTTATGCAGTATGCATCAAATGTTCTCAGCCTTATGATTTCCAGAGCTGTATTACTCACTTATTTCTTCAAGGGAAACTAAATTCTTGTTGATGGTTGTGTGTTTCCGCTTCACTGCCACGCGCAGAAATTACACACAGAACAAACGCATTCCCACCCTCACAGCTTTGGGGAACCTCACACTGGAAATGATGCTGGTGTGGGGCTATAGCGCCTCTCCCCTTTGTGCCTCCACAAATAACAGCAACACATCCATCCCCCTCTGGTTTGTACTGGGAAAGGGGCCTGTGGCACAGGTCCTGTGGGTCTGGGGAAGCGCATGTGCTCACCGGCACAATTCCATCTGTGCCCGTGATGATTTTACCCTCCAAAATTAATGAAATCTGCAATTCTCAACTGTAAAAAATAGACAAGTAAATAGCCTTACCAATAGTAAGTGGCTTGTCAGACACCCAGCATCACCTGGGCTTGGTGGGTGCATGGGATGGGATTGGTGAGAAAGAACGCTCCACAAGGCACTCACACCTCTCGGGACAAGCCCGGGGGCTCCTCGTTCACTGGGCATGACTGATTCCGTGAAGTGTCCCATGTGGCACTTTAGGCTGTCTGAGGTTTGGACTCCATGGGTGTTTGATCCTTGGGAGCAAACACAGGCAAGCCAAAACGTTTATAGAAATTAAGGTTTAGAGACAAGAAATGCGGGAAGGTGCTTGAGGCGGGAGTTCTGTGTGCAATTTCTGTGACTGCCACACCTCAGTCAAACCGCGGCCCGCTGGACGGAACAGCTTTCCTCTCACTGTCCCTTTGAGTCCCTGCTGCATTCCGGCTGCGCTCCAGCCCGAGTGCAGGAATTACAGTCACATCTTCTCGTTTCATCTGCTCTTTAGTTTCCTTTAATAAGTTAAAAGGGAGAAGAGGTGTTTCATACAGGCTGTTGACTCTCCCTATACTTAAAATTATATTACTTAAGACTTGTATATTCAGTTTAATTACTCATTGTTTCTATTACTGAAAGAAGACTTAACGAAGGGAAAAAAAAACCAACAGCAATAACATTCATATCTCTGGAGCAGCTAACTAGTATACAGAATATTCTGCTTTTCGAACAGAACTAGCCAATGTAAAAAAAAAAGTTAAGAGTAAATTCAACCTGTAAATACTTTTGTTCATTTTACACTGTTGTATTATAAGTGTATATGGTGTTTACTTTTTCAAAACTCTTTCTTACCTGGTAGTTGTCTTGTTTTATGAGTTGTGTTTTTAACTAAGAAGAACCTTTGCTGTCTGTTAGGAAAAACAAAACAAAATCTTTTTGCAAGTTTTTGATGTGGGTTAAACTCTCTCCATCCATTTGCATTTTATTTGTCCTTATTTTCACTGTAAAGTATTTTATTACCAGAAGGTTGATTTTCTTTCCATTCTGCCCTCCCATCAGTCCATGTGTTTGAGAGAGAAGTTTTTTGTTGGCTTGGTTGTTGCTTTGTTTTGTTTTTGGTTTTTTTCTTTTAAATCAAAAGAACTCACAGAAATGACATTTTTTCAATTGAAGAAAAATAAATCTTTACATTTATAATAGCCAATAGCATTTCAGCACATTTTGTTATCCCGGTCTCTCCTATGCTGCTGCTAATGACAATATTATGACTTACTCTACTATTTAGAACTATTTTTATGTAAGTAATGTATGCTTTCTTGTTTATAAATGCCTGATTTAAAAAAAAATAAGAAAAAAGCTTGGCATATTTATCTATTTCGCTGTGTACCTTGATAGTCCTTTTCCACCCCCTTTTCCACATCCCCTGCCCTTGAAGCAGATAATATTGTAAAATAAAGGACTTTATGAGATTATGTATGAAAATAGCTATGCTTATATACCACAGTGACTGAATGTACAGTGTATAGACGCATTACCTAAAATAAAACTGTTTGTCCAGAAAAAAGTAAACTGGCGCGGTCTGGTTCTTGAGTTCCCCATGTCAGCAGCCGTGGCCTCGCTGCGCAGGACAGGCTGACCCCAGAGACCTCTGGAAACTCGCCCCGTGTCCCTGGGTGGGAATCCCGGACGGGAAGCTCCTGGGAGCTGGGCAAGGGTCAGTGGGACACGGCTGCACCGCTGGGAAGGGCTTTCAGACAGGGGCCTCTGCCCCACCAGCTCCGCCCAGAGCCCCAGGAGCTCATGCAGACGCTCCAGTGCCAGCGCTGCTCCCATGTCCCCACGTCGTGTGCTCTGTGCGGGTGCTGCTGTGTGTTCATCGCTTGCATAGATCACCAAGTCGTGCTTTATATAAAGCATTGAACCCATTGCCGTTTGCACACCAAGTTCCAGTTTCAAGCGCATGTAACATGCACACGTCCATCCTCTAACACACCCGCAATAACAACAAAACTCGTGGTGTTTTGTTCGTGGTGTGGAAGGAGCATTAAATTCTCTCCAGTGCTGGAGGAAAGTCAGGTTTCCCACCACATCTCATCTCTTCTGGCACACCAGACCCCGAAATAGGCTGTACCAGCTCCGTGTTCCGAGGCACAGAACACCCCAAGGAGCCAGACCAGGCCCTTCCTCACGCTGTTCCCCACAGCCCACGCTCTGAGCATCATTTACACGGGCAAGTGTCAGGTCTGCCAGTGAGAACTCTGCAAGTAGATGGGGCTTGAACTGGGAGCGATGCACACCACTGTGTGGGGAAATCCTAACAAAGAATTTAAATTTCTCTTGAATAGAGGGAATTGTAAGCATGAGTTTATACCAGGTCAAAGAAAAGGAAATGCAAGAGGGGAAAACTGCACAAAGCAGAAGATGGAAACATATGTTAAAGTAATTCTCTCCTGGTTTTCTGAGAAGCGGCTGTGGAGTTTCCACAGCTCTGGTACGTTTCTTAACGTGCCCTTGTAAAACAGTGGAAAAGCCAGTGAGGGACCAAACAGCTGAACAAAAACTCTGCTTGTACTTGTGACTCAGCCGCGCTGCTGCTGGAGGGCCGGTTTGGTTCTGTTCCTGCCACCTGGATAACAGCCGTGGGCCATGGCCAATCACTCCACCGGCACTGTCCCTCCAGCCTCTCCCACAACAGCTTGGCTCTGGGGGCTTCTTCTCCCCAAACCCCTCGCTGGTGAGCTGAGCACAGGCACAAACAGCCACAAGCTGTGTTTTCATAGGGATTGGAGACTCAAAAGCAACCTGACCATCCTCACCCTCTTCCGACTGAACCAACCTACAGAACCTTGGCTCACAAGCGATGCTGGAACTAGAGGCTTGCAGCCTACAGCCTCCTGTGGGATGAAGAGCCCTTGGAGGAACATCAGTATGCGCCACATCCTGTATGGAGAGTTCAGAGCAAAGCCCTTTTCCTCTTGGTTCTGCCAGAGCTGCCCATGCAGACTTTTGGTTATTGCAGAGCTCAAATGGGTTTCCTTCAGCATGGACGAACTGCAGCAGAGCACTTCGTGTCAGCCACCACAGTTTAAGCTGAATTCCAAACACCTACCCTGGCAAAGGCAGATGCTTTCTCCATTCCTTCTCCTCAGCTGTTGTATTAAAAGCCCATTTTGAGGCAAAAAAGCTTTAAAGAAAGGAACATGTTCTTGCATCACAAGGGACAGGAATCACAGTCCCAGATCTTTAAAGAATTCACCGGCTCATTTTCTGAGCCTGGAATCGCAGAATGCCTTCAACATGAGGAAACTTCAACTTCATTTACCATTCTACTACAGATCAGCAGAATCAGACTCACACAGATACAGATCCTATGCCACTGCACTAATGGATTAACACTTTAAAATCATTATACAAGAATCACAGAATCACCAGGTTGGAAAAGACCTCTTGGATCATCGAGGCCAACCAAGGAGACAAAGACAAGATGTAAATTTTTTCAGACCACGACAACAGCTCCAATCTCACTGGACCCTCAGTGCTAGCACAGGGCCACTGCAGGCCAGCGTTTGGGATTGACACCAAAGCAGCCTTTCCTGGCAGAGGACAATTGTCCCAGGAGGACGGGTTGTATTTCTGGCATCACAGACAGAACGGCACCTCTCTCAGCCCTGGGCTGGTGCAGGGTTGCCGACTCTGGTAAGGAAAACAGCTCTTCTGCAGTTCTCAGAAGAATTTCGGAGTAAGCCTTGTTTGCCTTAGTTTCTGGAGTTAGCTGAGGCGAACTTGGAAAAAAGGCTTGGCCTCACATATGGAAATCTCTGGTGCCTGAAAGCAGCTATCCAGTCCTATTGGACACCTTGCTTCTTCTTGGACCATCCCTTTTCAGCTCTCCCAAATTCATCTGGCTGCTCTGTGTTCTAGGAGCTTTTATTTAACTGACCTAGATTACAAGCACAAACACACAAAGCAATAACACTTATTTCATTTGCCTCCACTGTCCTGAACCTGAGTCTTTCCAAAGGGAGGCGTATCCTTGAGTGAAAGTCACACGTCCTCGTGTAGCGAGGGGGAAAGACTGGCAAAACTTGACAGAGACCCACAAAATTACTATAATTTTTTTTTTTTTTTGCTAACTGTCTTACATATAAAATAAAAAAATCACATAAAAGCCCAGTCCTCCTCACTTGCCAGCTACAGCTGCATATCAAGGACGCCAGTTTAATCTGACATTGTAAATTAGGTGTTCAGAAGCGGTTTGAGCCTAAACAGGCAGCTGGGGCTGTACTAAGAAGAGCCATATTTTCCAAAGGCATTAAGTCAAGTGCCTGTCACAGCATTTCTTCCCAGGCAGCAAGAAATTGAGATGTCCAAAACACTCATTGTCACTCATGAAAAGCTTTTCTTTTTCTTTTACCTCATTTTCCTCACCCTTTCTGGACTTTTATAGTCTTTCTTTTGGCAACACTCCTGTACCAAGGCAGCTGCAGTTCATGCAAAGGTCCTCACAGCCTCCCAAACCCCTCGGTGTGTCACCTGAAATGTCCCTTTGCACTGAAACACCAGAGCAAGTGAACTGCCCTTTAAAAGGCAGGGTGAACTACAGAGAGTGAACATGGGAAAGTGAAGCAAGTTCTCTGGCATGGCTTGTTCAACAATTAAACAAATTAATGAAGAATTGTCTAGTCTGCTTGAGGATGCAGTTCCATAGAAATTCTTACTGCCTCATGTGTTTCGTTAAATCACTTGTGGCCCTTGGAGGAACCCGGCTGTGTCCTGAGCAGAACTACGCACTGAAGAGAGGAGCCACCTCTCCCAATGTTACTTCTCTGACTTGGCATGCTATTCCTGCTTCAGAAACAAAATAAAACCTAAATTGGGACTGACAAGTCTTAAACACAGAGACTGAAAACGTTACTCTACACTCTGTCACCAAGGAACTGAGTGCAACACAGTGGTAAGAAAGCCCAGTCGAGCTGTCTCGTGTTTGTGACTAAGGGAGTAACTGAGTTCGGGAATTTCTAGATATTTTGCCAAAATAACTTTAATTTACTTAATATAAGAATGAAACCCCTAGGAATCGGGCATTAACCCACACAGTTGAACACTTTGGAGTACCTCCAAAACCACAAGTGCATTCACATTGTCACTGCACCGATTCATTGAGCATCAACACAATATCTTCTCCTCCTACACTCGGTGTAAGCTCTGAACGGAACAGCACTGGAGGAAATGTTGCATATACTGGCCGTCTAGTTGTTGCTATAATTGATTGCATTTTCTACACCACAAGAAGTCCTGCAGGTACATACAGGACTGGACAGTTGATTGGTTGTAGCCTGTGTTCATATCCCAACCCACCTGCCACCATCCCTGTTCACACAGAAGCGAGAGCTCCTGCAGAACTGTGGGCATTCTCAAGTGGGAAGCTCCAAGTATGTTGAACACCTCAGGTGAGATCCTACCGGGACTCTGAACAGCCTAAGAATGAGCATGGCTCAGTGAGCTGTAGCTCAGCCACAACCAAAAATCCAGGGATCCGTTCTTCCTAAGCACAATAAAAAACAATTTGGGATCAATTGACATGGAGTTCAGCTGAAGCTGGCAGCACACACAGGACCCTGACTCACAGAACTCAGTACACTCAAGCACTCCTTTAGTTCAACTTGATTTTTCACAGAGTAGTAATATTTAAAAAGTATGACAGAGGCCCCAGCCCGCTTTGAGCCCCGTTCTCTCCAAGAACTTAGTGAGCGACAGACCCTGCCCCAAAGAGCTTTCACATAAACAGGGACAGCAAAGAATGGGGGGGGAATCAATAGCAGAGTGAGCTGAACCAACCCAAGCTCAATCTGACTGCTGGAGACCAGAAATAAAAATCTCATTTCCTGAAGTATAGACTCTTCATCTGTTATTGAACAGATTATGTTATTCAACCACCAGGAAAAACCACCTCAAAAAACCAAACCCACACACATGCTCCTAGGGTTACTCATTCTGAGATGGTGCGTACAGAGTAAATTAAAATGCTTGTACAGAGCACACTGAAAAGAAACAGCCACCGAGCAGCAAAGATGGTATTGAACAACAGCTCAGCACAGCTCCTCGGACGTTCCCATTGCCCTGTGAGCACCACCCCTTGTTTATACCTAACAGACGGAGCAAAGGGAAAACAGAACACAAACACAGCAGAGAAGAGCGTTGATAGGGGTTTTTTTTGTAGAAATTATTAGAGTCCTTGTTACTGCCCATGGTCTCCAAAGCACAGGTTTTATGTGCTCCCACATTCGTTTGCTGAAAAGATATTAAAGAAATACATTCTGGCACATCTGCAAGAAAGGGATAAAACTTGCAGAAGATGATAGGAACCAGGGAAGCAGTAAAAACCCAGGAGTGTCAGAGTTAATGATGATATGTGAGTAATCCAGTTATAAAGGCTCTGTCAGTAGGAAGAGAGCACAAATATAATAAAACACAGCTGTGTGACGTACACTCCTGTGGAATTTTTATTAGATGGCTTATGTGCACTTTAAGTGTACCTGACTGCAATGCAAATTCCCATACACTTTTATTTGGGAGGGGAAAAAGAAGTTTCCACAGATCTCTGCACTGAACTGATTTAGCTGAGTTGTGCTGTACAGCATCCACAGGTTTTCTGGCTCATCTTTTTGGATTTACTTTACTATTTGTTTTCTGCAGAGTCAGCTCCTTAATCTGGAACCGTGAGGATTTCATGCTTTTAAGTACTTCCCCAGAGCCTATTCTGGCCCCTCTACCTCTTATCCCAAATGTCTACTCTCATATCTCCCGTATGCATGAACTGCAAGAGAAAAACCCCACAGGGCAAGAGGAACCTACATGGGTCAAAGGAAAATGAGATTTTGCTGCTTCAAAGGAAGCAGATTTGTATTAAAATCTGCTCGTTTCTGTAAACACCATGAAGACTATAAGCTGGAGTGATCGTCATTATCTTGGGAAAAAAGCTTACAAACAGAAAATCAGAAACCCAGTTGACCTACATGGACATGGAGTTCACGATCCTGGAGTTGCTACATGTGCTGACAGCAGGACTCCACTTCAAGACTTGTAATGCTAGATGCTCTTGAGCAGCAGAAATCCCTTTATTGGCCAGTTGTCAAAAAATGTCAGTAAACCCCACCTTTATGTAGCCAAGGTATAAACCCAGGTACTACACAGCCCAGTACTACTACAACTACACAACTAAGAAAGCCGTTGGCCACACAGCCCACACATGAAACAGACTCGACAAGCACAAATGGATTCTTTTTTTGTAGTATCTCAAGTGCCAACCTCCCTGCTGTTGGATACGCAGAGCTATGTTCTTATGCGTTCATACACCAAGTCAGAAGCCCCCACCAAACATCTCTATAGCTGTACTGGTGGCCTTTGGAATGCCTCCTGCAGGCCCAGTAATGGCAAGTGTCCTTTTACAGATGGTAACGCTGCAAGCTCTCCTAGACCAGGCTCCTGGACTTCAACATTGCTTTGCAAAACAGGTAAGCAGTTAGACCATACAGAGGTCAAATTGACAAAACATTTACACAAAACCCAGAGTGATGGGCTACCTTTCCTTGCCTATCAAAAACCCCACCTGAAACTTCTGCAGGCTTTGCCGCTGCCTCTGCACTCAAGACCTGTTGACTTCTGGTAGGTCTGTACTGGATTACAAGCTACATAGCACAACTGCATTGCCCCAGGATTCAACACATGCATCATTTTTTAAGCAATGTTATACGGTACTGCTTCTGAAGTACACAATTACTGTCTCCGCTTATGTCATCAAAGTTGCTTCCTGTACAATCCTTTGCACAGGGATGAGATGAGAGATAAAACACTTCTGGCTACACCAAAAAGAAGAAAAAGAACATGGAACACTACATTAAGGCAGCCAGCAGACACAAGGTTCCCAACTGGAACTGGCGCTTTAGAAATTGCAAGCAGGTAGAAGTAAAACGTGGCTCCCCCACCTGCCTTGTCCATGAACTGAGCTTATGATAAACAGATTCCTTGAGCTCTAACTCTCAGTGTGTAAAGCAGGGATCCCATGCTGCTTAATTCAATTTGGCAGATAACATTGGTGAAAGGCATTGATTTTTTCCCTCACTCCCCCTTTCTCTTCCATCAATTTTCCCAGATAAGAAGCCTGTGGCTCAGACCCTGCTGGTGACGGATGCCTTGTAATTGCTTTGAATGGATTATCAGCAGACATCTAGCAGGCATTTACAGTGCTATAGCTGTAATCAGAAACAGTCTCATCCAGAAGAAGGACTCCGAGGACTAGACAGCCATTTCTGTTGCCTCTGCCTTGTCTCTCTCTTCTTCTGTTAAGCCTAACTTCATTTATTTATGGTTTTATTACAGCAATATCTGGGACAGCAACTGAAACCAGGGTCCAAATGGGCTAAGTGCCTTTGGAACTGTAAGGACCTATCTCCGCTTTCAACAATGTTGAGTACAGTTCAGGCTACGAGAGGATTGCGAGGATTGCCCTTCCATCCTGCTGAAATCTTGCATTTGGCTAAATAAGGACTCACCCATTCCAATGGGGAGCTTCAGCAAAAAGCGGGGAATTAAAAAAAAAAAAAAAAAAAAAAAAGACATATTATGTTATGGTAGTTACTGGCTAAAGCACATTGGAAAAGACACTTCTTGCCCCAGCTAACTCCTGCTTTTCTCACTCTGCCTAGACTACATTGTCAGTTTGTTTACAAAGGTCACAGTGACATTCTAATTTGATACCTGGAATTCAATTTGTATGGCTGGGGCTGGGCTAGGGGGAAATGTCAATAGGTAAGTGTGAGACAGACTGTTACATAGGAACAGAATCAAGCAGTCTTATCTACTGTATTTTATATTAATTTTGTCCAATTAATTGTAGCTGCCCAATACCAAGAGGCAGCAGATCCACATCCATGATGCTTAAAGTGAAAATTGTGCCAATAAACAACAAGAGTTGCTTGCCCTGCAAAGTTTCATTAGGAGTAACGTAAGGAATAAACCTCAAAAAGCATATCTGATTGTTCAAAAATTAAACATTCACAGTACCTGCCTATGATCATACACATGCATCCATCCTGCACCATGAATACGCCATTAGACCTTGGCACGTGGCCTCCCTTTGAGAGGCGAATGTTGGAAGGAAGGGTGTTGTGTCTCTCCTTGCCACCATCTCCCTTTCCTTTAGCAGACCTTCTCCCTGAGCGGAGAAACACCCTGACAGGACTCAAAAGGGCAAAACTGACCCATTCTACATTTTCTGACACTGTTTGGAAGGTCTCATTCACCAGGGTTTCGTCCTCCAACACGAGTTTGATATTAGGATTCCTATGCTATTCAACACTGCGTTCTTTTCCCCAAAGAAACAGGACTCAGAAGCTTTAATCCCCTTCATTTTCTTAGTTTTTTTAGTGCTTATGCCACAGCCCCGGGTTTAATTCAGTTACTCACGCAGCATCACAGTTTGGTCAGTCTGTATGGGTTACTTACATGGGCAAGGGTACCTCAATAGGAAAGGTTTCATGTTTAGTACAAACAGTACAAGCTTCACGCTTCCGATCTTTAATTCTAACAGAAAATCAATTCTGCTTTGAAACAAGTTTCATCTAACACTATGTTCCAGCTCAAAGCTCCCTCTACTATCTTTGAAAACAACATCAAATCTTTTTTTGGAGCAAATGAAGAGCTGCTGTCAGTTTGGTGCTTGGATCATCAGCGAGAATCCTTCCCCACGTACTCCACACCCACTTGTCTAACAAAACACTGACGGGCCCTGTTTTAAGCAATGCTGATTTCCCTGAACTCCAGCGAATAACTGAGAATGGTTCATACTGGCTTGATACATGTGCAGCTGACTAATATAAAATGGAAGCTTTTTCTAAACTCATACGACACCACATGAAAATCCTTTCCAGTTTCTACACCTTGAGAAGCAGGCAGAATGAAGGCAGGGGAAGAGGGGGCAGTGGATTTGCTACCAAACATGTACAAGCTCTGTAGGACTTGTGCAGCTGGGAGATAATGTGCTTTGCAGGTCATTGGCTCTTAAGCACTGTGTTATCTCTCTGTAACATACACCTTGTTGTGCTCTTACTTCTTAATTACAGCTGATATGCAGGCCATAATATTGCTTATCATTATCCAGAGGATGACAATTACAATTCAAGATTAAAGTGTTTTCTTTTTTTCTTCAGCCAAGTCTCTGTATGATACTTCCTTAGTCCACAAAAAGATTTGCGCATGCAGAACAAATACATATACTAATTAGTTGTGTGCCCCTCATAATGATGTATCATTTAGGAAGCATGCATTGCCTTACGAACACCATGAACAGTACTTGGTGTTGAAAGGAGCCTATATGTGGACATGGAGGGTCATCTGGTCAGCTACACGTGCCTGCAAAAACTCCAGACAGCAATAAAGACAACAAAATACTGCAGTTTTCTATATGGGGCAGGCTCTGGCCTGGTGACTGTTAGGAGTAGTTCCTCAACCTGCAGTAAGCTCAGTCCTTCCCTCCAGCCATCCTTATTCAACCCACCTTCTACTCCAGCACCTTCACCTCCTCTTCTTCATTCTTCTCCTTCCCGTTTTCTATAAAGGCTCGATAATGTAGTAGATGACATCTGTCACACAGGCAGAGCAGCAGCTACATGCAGCCATCCTTCCCCTATTATTCTCTTGCATTATGATGCACTGCAGAAATTTGGGGCTTAGTGGGCAGAACACTGAAGTATATACTTGATCTGATAACAGCACTTCACAAGTGCCAAAGCCTTTTTGCTTTATCAGGCCTTTTGTTACAGAAATGGACACAGTTAGCAGAGACCCTAAAGCTGGAAAGTAGGTTGAAAAAAGGATCAAGCTGAACAGGTATTAAGTAGTTACACTCTACTCAAGAAGACAGATGTGTTATTCTACACAAACAACACAGAGACTTAAAGATTTAACCACTGATGATCATCATAAAGCCTAAAGACTGAATAAGGGCTGTGTTTCTGTACCTCTGCTAAGCATTTATGAAATTCTCCTGGAGCATAAATGAATATACACGTGATAACATACAGTTGTGATGACTCTTAATGTCAGAGGTCAAAGGTTTAAATCTCATGTCCTGCAGTTTGTCAACTCCCATTTATCCTATCCAGCACAGCACGAGAGTATAACACATACATCTTCAAAATACGTGTTCTGATCTTTCACCTACATTAGATTAAAAATAGCCCAGGGCAAGAGCTTTTAGCATTTTGTCATAGCAATTTCTCCATCAAATATGATAGATAGCCAGCTGCATAGAAAAAGAATGAACCAACCCAGAGATAAGATAATGAAAAAGTCTGAATTACACCTTCAAGGAGCAGGAGTTTTACTCAGGGTGGAAATCCCCTCTTAGCTCACCTGATGTGCTGCAGCACAGAGCAGGCCCTAACACTCATCCAGTAAGGCATTTCTTTCCTGCCTGCATATTTTTGCTTTAAAACTCCTAACAGTTTGGGAGCTCAAGCAAGTCCCGAGTTCTAGTTTGGAGTTTGCAATCTTCTAGCATGATCTTGGGCAGACTGATAATTTCAAATTTCATTTAAAAAATTATTTAGATACAGGTGCTAATTTTGTCTGTCCATCGTAATTGTAAGAGCTTCAGCCACTGGCATGTTCTGAAATATGCAACATCTCAAGTTAAAAGCCCAAAAGTGAATACCATAAACAAAATAATATTTTTGTTTAATAATAATATTATTAAACAAAATAATATAATTCTCCTTCTAATAACCTCGCTGATTTACTCTGTTGTTAAGCTTTGCAACTCCCACCTCTGCATATGCTGATAATCTTGCAGCAGTGAGATGTGTATCACCATTATTAAAGGTAACACCTCTTCACTACCAGTGAAACAAGATGCTTGACAACAAGCTATCCTGATCTTTTGCTGCTAGGTACTAATAGTTTCCTTCCAAAATCAAAAATCAGAGCAAGATTATTACATGTTCATTTTCACTAACCTAATTTCAGACAGTTTTGACAATGTGTTAAACGCTGATTTTACTGTAAGTTTCTGGATTTTTGCATCATCAACACTTTTACGGAACCCAATACGACTTCTACTCTTACTTACTGCAATAGTTTTTAAAGGAGCTAAGCTAGTAAGAAAATACTGCAAAAGCCTCAGCTGTCAGCAGCCCACAATAGATACAATTCCCTCTGCATTGTGCACATTCATTAGTGAGGTACAGGAATTGAAGAAATATTAATAAATCCAAAGGACGACATAACTGTCTGCAAGTGAATCTATTTTTCTAATGTTATCAGTTGGTTTCATAAAAGGTATTGTCTAATGCTGTAAACTATGCTTTACTGGTATCCTTAGATCACCACAAGCACAACTGCCAAAGTGGAATAGATGTCCAAAGTATTTATTCAGGAAACCAAAGCTTCCAAAGCTGCAGCTGCTTCCATATTTATTCAGAATGATGCACGCTTTCCCAGCAGCTTACAAAGGCCGGGACATCTGTTTACCAGACACCTTTATGGCATTCTACCTCTCTGAGCAGTGTGCTAAGATTTAAGGAGTTACCACGTTAAATCTTGCAGAGCTGCTAAATAAACTGCATCCAAAAAAAGCACACAACTGCTCATAACCCTTCCCTCCTTCCTGGTCTCCATTCTCAAAAGCCTCAGAAGCACTACAGTTATGGTATTTATTAAATGTAAACTAACCAGTGAAAACAGACTCCAAATAATTCACCACCTCTCTGGTTCTCACAGATTCTGCAGAGCATATGATGCAGCACAACACATCCACGTGCATCCCCAGAGATACTCAGACTGACAGAGAGAAAGTGGCTTGGAGGGGCAACACACACAAGAACAAACCAAACCAAACCCACCAACACTTTGCACCCAAGAACTCCAGAAGTGCTCAAGAAGCTCAGAATTCATACACTCTCTCCAACAATTCGGGTCCCAGCTTTCAGGTTTTCCACAGAGGTTGTCCTTTTACTCCAGACAGATCTCAGATCCCATTTTGTTAGAACACAAGTAGACATAACATTGTGGATTATCAATATTAACAGAAACACAGAAAAGCAGTTTGGGAAGTCCTCAAAACAGCACCTGTAACAGAGATGTGTAGTGTAAGCCTTACTCATGCAATTTATCAATAAGACCACTTATTTTCAGAATCATGTGAGACTAAAACTGGAGTTTCACCTATGAATCAGAACTGAGAACAGACTCAGACTACAGAATTTTACCCAATAGTTCCAAGTGGCTTCACTTTTTCAAAAACGCATTATCACTTTGATCAGGTTTTGCCTCTGAACCAGGAAGCTACAGTCTGACTGCTTTGCTTCCACCAGCACAACTGTAACAACCTGCAACATCAGAAAATTCCATGGTTTTTTAACTGGGTGCTCACCAAGCAAAGGGGCTTCACCTTGCTGTCCACATGCCAGCTCTTGGATCAGGACAGAAAACATCAGGGAAAATGTATTTAGGGTTCTGACTCAATGATATTGAAAGCTCCCCTCCAACACGAACCATTCTATGATGCTCCTAGTATTTGTATTTATATTTTTCCATAGGCTTCTTTATGCATCTCATGGAGTCACTGCAGGGCCAAACTAATGTGGTTTCACAAGATTGTATTACATGGTCATCTTGGTTCTGATCAAGAGAAGAGATCCTGTGCTATTTTTCTGTTATTTTAGCCCCAATAATGGGCTTGTGGAAGGAAAAGAACTCATTAATAATGAACACAAATGCCAGGACGCTTGGGTTAATTCAGATTTAACTGAATACTGCAGTACACTTAGAGCTCCCTCAGAGCTTTGGGGTTTGGAGGGGTGGGTTAGGGGGCGGCACAGGCTCCTCTAGTCCCAGATAATAGCAGTACAGCGTTCTATTTGATATTGCAGTGTTTTCTGGCTAACGTAGTCATGTAAGGAACTGTCTGCCATACAAAAAGCTGCAGTTTTATATTCCGCAGCAATGAGAGAGAACACACACACACAAAGGTACAGCTGCTAAACTTCACACCAGAAGCCTATCCAAACAGAGGAAATGTGGGTGAGTCAAGCCAGACACAAAAGGATCATTAAATGAAAAATGGAAGAGATAAGAAAGGCAAATACATTTATCAAAAATATACTGGAAGATATTTGTGATTTCTATTACTCATATTTTGGTATATTGTTGATTATTTACGTGTGGATAGAATTTGGAGAACCAAATTGAGTGTGAGATTCAGCCCCAGCCCCAACCAATTTGTGATGTAGGTAGGTGTGTCAAACAAAGTGGCTGGAGAAAGAAAGGCATTGAGAAAGGAAGGAACTACTCTCCCAACATCAGACACACCAGCAATGGAAATGCAACATATCTCCTTTCGAGAGCCATCCAGTGCCTCTCAGCACTGAAACAGGCAGCCTTCCCCATTTTCTCCCAGCTGCCAGTCACGGTAACACCTTATCATCTAAATCCTGTATGTGTTAAGAGACCAAATGGCTCTGACAAATTCTAGCTAATGTATACTAAACAGTCTAAGTGCAAAAGGAGATGATGTTCTGCCTCTGCTCACAGGGTCTCGTATCCCTAGCATGTCATGAGGATCCAGTGAGTCTTAAAAACAGAGGCCAAACACCCTGACCACTCCTTCCCTGCTCCTGCGTGCAGTCACACGTCACACTGAGTTTTCATTTGTAAGCAGTTTGTATGGAGGCAATAAACTACTCACGGGTGTTACAAACACTTTGCAGGTTAAGGCACTACACACACCAGGGTTAACAACTGTTTAAGTGTATTCTTAACAAAGCAAGAGAGTAACTGCATTACCACTAAATGGGACTATTCACTTGCTTAAGCAAGTGTTAAACACTTTCCAGAATGGAGACTGTGTTAACCTACAGGGCAGACTGGTCTTTAATGTAGCCCTGGAGATACTGGAGTGTCCAGGCTGCATTTGTGCAGTCGGATAAGTGCTAATCTGATAAAGACTTAACCACACAGGCTGTATGCGTCAATGAAGATAGTGCAGCAAGTGGATATTACAAGGATACTGTTTATCTAGCTGAGAACAAATGAAAACTCATTCAAAGAACTTGGTGCTTCAGAGATAAAAGTCTTGCAGAGTGGACACTAGGAGATGAGGTTATCATGATAGGCAGGCTTAAAAAACCCCCGACATCTTTATTATAGTCACAGTTATAAGATAAAATGGTAGACCTGTAACATCATGAAAATTCTTTATAAGCAAACTATGGCCAGTCTAGTTTTGTTTTCTGGATTGTATTTCAGGCTTTTTTCTACCCCAGTATACCCTAGATTCACGGACAGATATGAAAAGTCTTCATTACAGAATCATGGAATTGTTTACGTTGAAAAAGACCTTTAAATTCATCAAGTCCAACTGTAAGCCTACCACTGCCAAATTCCAGTACTTCTGTTCCTGCGATAGAATACTGGTTCCAAATAGGACCCCAGCCCCAAAAATGAGCCCTTCTGTTCGAAGCAGAACAGCTATTAAGACATCTTAGTTCATTCCCCATATAACAAACACCTGTGTCTCTCTCCAGTTGACTCACTGGCAGCTACAGGGACCCAAGGCTTTCAAAACTAACACTCAATGTTTCTCTAAATTAAGCCACCAATGATTAGCTCTGAAATTTTAAACAAAAGAAATTCCCTTCTAAGACATATTGGGGCAAAAGGAAATTTTCAATAACTTTCTTCTTCCTGTGTCTTGAAAACCTCCCTTTAATGAAGTCCAAACCCTGCAGAAAGGTCTGCTTTCTCACCTAGTGAATTAAAGTGCTGCCCAGTTTCATTTCCCCAACACTGAAATGCTTAAATTCCATGCTTTACAGAAGAATCGCAACTCGGAGCTAGACTCAGTGGTTTCAGTTCTCAGGAGGTTTGTTTCCCACAGCTGCTCTTTAGCCAAGCTGTGAACGAACCTGAAAATTCATTTGAAAAACCCTCTATGGTTTCTCATGCTTTCACGATTACATTATAGCTCTTTCCTCAACATTTACCACCACCCCCTCCAGGGAATTCCCCCAGCACAGGGGCAAAATTTACCAGGAAGGCTTGTAAACCTCGATAAATGTTTCATCTCAAACAATGCAAAAACTTGTTTTTTAATAAGTCTGGGAAACTTTCTTTTACGAGCTCTGTGATTTTGTTACAGAAGCTTGGGCTTCCAAAGTTCTGTCCTGTGGGCCAGACTTAGAGCCCACTGGAGCGACCGGAAAGACTCACATTAGCATTCAAGGGCTCCAAATTTTTGAAGCGCTACTGCCAGTGACTCAGTTGGAAAGTACTCTGTGAGCTGAGGTTGAGGACAGCTATGCTGTCCGACCAAAGACACAAGTACTTCATTGGAAATGCTAGATAAGCCACTCCACAAGGCTAAAGCTTCTTCCGTTCCACTGGGTAAGGACAAGGTGCGCAGGTGCCAGTGCAGCAGTGATGGACATAGCTCTGCACCATTTTTACTTCTATGAGTCCTCAAGTGATCACTGAGGTCACAACGTTTGCACGTCAGGGTAGCAGTCACCATGGAGACCAGTACACAGGTACCTGCTCCATGCCTTGTTTTACCTGAGCTGCGAGGCTGCTTGCACCTGGATGGTAAAATCTCCTGCATGCATGCAGCTCCCATCCCTGAAGTATTTATTTCTTTCACATCTCAATTACACATCCCACTGTCCAGCTCTGCCCTATTACAGGTACACCGTTTACTCTAAATGCACCAGATTCTCGTTCTCCAGAATCACTCAGGCCCTTCTCCTACCACTTCTCTGTCAGTGGGCTAAGGTTCTACCAGAAACTAACAGGACCCCCAAATTCACTCCAGAGCCCAAAGATAGAAGCACTCATTTTTAAATCATAGTAACAAATCAAACAAATTTCAAATTATTCAGAATGTGTAAGAAAATCTTGACCATCTTCATCTTATTTATCATAATTACATGCTATATAAAAAGATATCTCTTATCTTTAAATCTAGCTATTTACAGTCAAGGTAACAGATTTAAACAACTGTAAAATGAAGATCCACAGTAACCACTAGCTTCTGATGAATACATATGAAAAAACCCACACCGGCAATCTATAGACTGGGCCCATACCTATTTCACATGTTCATTTTTACAGGTGCCTGTATTTTACATTAGCCACTACCCTGCATTTCCTGGGCCCACAAATAAATAAAAGGGAGAATGTAAGACACTACTTCTTTAGGTCAGCTCTCAAAACTGTAGTGTTTTGGGGTGGGAACTTCCCATTACATACAAACACAGTTGGAAGGCAGGTCCGAGAAAAAGGACACTTCCATAGAACGTCCTTCTCTGATGAGATTACTAAAAATAATGTAGAGACAACAACCTGTTTCCAAATCTCAGAGATGTGTACACAAGTACACACAGACACGCGCAAGTTTTTTTTGCCAGTTTTCTCGATGGAACCCCTAAATACCCACCGATGTTATTATAAGTCCTTCCTTCCTGCAAGCCAGCACTCCCCAGCCTGCTCTATCTCTCACTTCCCCCACAGAAATGACAGACTGACTCTAATCTTCCACCTGCATAAGTCTCCTACAGACAACCACAAATATTTTAGCTATGCTGATTTATGGAAGCACAAGCAAGATGAAACCAGGAGATAGATCCTCCATGCACATTGACTGATGGCTCGCTGCAAATCTTTCCATTTAAAGTGCTGTCACTCTCGCAGTTCCACAGAGAGAAGAGGAATAAAGTAACATGCAGTATTGCAACTTACAGTAGCTCCTGGAAAAAAAATTGTGTATCTGCAACCTGATTTCTTCCAAGTTTTCCTGCCTAAAATCCTTGCTACTAATTGAAGAAATTCTATTTGAGAGAGGATATGAAAACAGCTGCAAGACCTCATATGCCTTCCTCCACTCCCCCTTTCTCCAGCCATCCTACTTTCTGACTTTAACCATAGCAATTTTGATTTACAGGCAATGGGAAGTTGTCATCTTAACCAGTGCTTTGCAGCTGATGCTGCCTGCTTTAGTACCAATGAATTGAAAGAACAAATGTGAATATGGGGATTCCCTACTCAGCAGCAAACAAACTCAAGCCATATTGCCCAATTCCAGAACAGTTAGCAGCAAAGACCTTCCTGAATTTGGCAGACTAAGCTTTGAAGGCCGCTACGCACAGGCAACTCCTCTTGACCTTTGAGAACACACACCACAGCTGGGATTAGTCTGACAAGAACAAGATCAGGCCCATTTTGCTTACTCATGGCAGATAAACAAAAAAGACACAAACTGTGCACATCTAAGAGACCTGTCAGCATCTGGTTCAGAGCCTCCAAGCACTGCAAGTGCCCCACAGAGGCAAGAGTTTTTAGAGGGGGACTGAATTCATTAAACTGCTCTAAGCCAAGCTGTTTTAAGATTTGTGTTTTGCACAAGGACATCAACAGGGACAAATAATGCTGTTGTGGCAACACATTATTACCCTTCTGCTGAGTATGGGCTGTCGCAGTTTCAAAGAGCTGGCTGAGAGCTGAAGTCACAGAGCAAATAAAGGGCTTTTGGCATTCTCAGCTCCACAACACCAGCTTCCCAGCACTGTTTCCTCCTCTGCACCTTCCTTGCAGGTGGCTCTCTTCACTGCCAGCCTGCTGAAAGCCACAATTTCACCTGGTGTCAATATTAGTAGCAATGTTCGACAGAACAGCTGCGTGCTTCCTGCTCTACTGCCGGTAGCCGACTAGTGAGAAAAAGCCTTACGGGGGGATCGCTGATCCTTTTGTTCAAGTCCAAAATTCAGTTGACTTACCAAAAATTTCTCTAGGCACAAAGCATCATTTGCACATCTTGGCTCCAAGATATTAGCTAGGAAAAAAAAAGAAAGAAAGAGGCATAGTTCATTAAAAAGAAGAGCAACCGATCTCATTTCTTTGGAAATGCAGAGCAGCACAGGCATATCTGAAATGCAATGGTTAATTTAGGGCATGTTACATTGTCTACATGGTCTATTATACAGAATTCTGAACTCAATTTCCTCTCCACGCTCTGCAAATAATCACTTCTTTTCTCTAGACGTTACATTCCTCACTCAGTAAAATGGGGAAAATCATATATACCCTCTTTAGAAATGCATGAAATGACAAATCTTTATGTAATAGCTAATTGTGCAATATCATTAATAAAGGAGACCAGCTGCCAAGTATCTCAGTACATGCTCCCATCCATATCAGTGACAAAGTTATAGATGTTTACTTTAGGTTTCTATCCAATATGCACAAGTGAAACTTGAGAATACCTGTTCTGACAGGAAACTTCGCTTTCCCTTGCTAGGAAAAAAAGTGAAACAAATCAGTGGCAACATTTTGTACTTGTGTTCATCAGCTTGTAAATCCAATTCAAAAATGTGAAAAGAAAATCCTTATTTGAGAAGAAAATAAAAACCCCCAAGAACTCAGTGACAGACACTTCAGTACAGGCTTAAGACCTAATTACACATTGATTTTCTGTTAAATACCATCTGTATTTTGCTCTAAAAGTAACTTTGTAGACTGCTTGTGGATTTACTTGGGTCACTTGCTTGAAGTGGTGAGATAATGCTTGCATGAAGCAGGATCTCAATAAGAAACAGAATAAAGAGAGATCAAAAGAGGATTTTGAGAAGTTTGGCAGAGGGACAGAATGATCACCAACACGAGGGCAGCAGAATGGTCCCCGCCTTTGCATCCCAACTATCTTCTAAAATGAAGAACTTTTCAGTTCATATGTAAGACTGATAGCTGTCAGAATTGTCCAAGTCATTTGTTAATTGTACCATCTAGAATATAAAACAATAACATCTCAAGATGCAGGTGAACAGCACCATCACAAACCAGGTGCCCACATAAGGGCATAGATGCATGATAAAGCTTAAATTGATGCTCTTGGCGTGACACTTTGTTCTTTACATCTTAGAATGTATACTGCCTGTCTCTATGGCTGTGTTACGATAGACGAGTTGAGCCAAAGAACTGATTCATTCTGCTATGGCAAGAAAACCTGAAGGCAGAGTCTTTGACAAGTACAAATTTTAATTAATGTACTCGCTGTGAAGTAGCTGCCGCCAGGAAAAAAATGAACAGAATTTTGGCTTAAGTAGCCCAGACATCAAAGAACAGTTCCAAAGAGGTCTGCATAAAAAAAGCTGTGTGGTAGCAACTCAAAGTAAAAAAGAGAAAGGTCTCAGCCAAACCATGAAACATCAAGGAAACTGAAAGAAGAAGAAAAAAAAAAAAAAAAAAAAAGCTATTGCTTTTTTATTTCTGCTAGTCTTCACACATGGGTGAGGATTTCAAATAACTGTATACAATACCACTAAAGCCTTGGGTTATGTGTGAACCCATACATGTCAGAACACTAGAGAAGAGTCACACAAGACGATGATCGCTTTGTGGGAAACACACATAAAAGTACAAATAGGTGTTGTGGCCAGGGTTCAGGACTGAGCCTGCCAGATGCAAGAGAGAGCATCACTGCTGCCCAGGGAAGTGGTTGAATCACCTTCCCTGGAGGTGTTCAAGGGACGGGTTAACGAGGCACTGAGGGACATGGTTTAGTATTTGATAGGAATGGTTGGACTTGATGATCCGGTGGGTCTCTTCCAACCTGGTGATTCTATGATTCTATGAATCCAATAGCAACACTTTCAGAAAGCCAAGGAAAAGTTAGAGGGATGAAAAGAACCATTTCTAAACAACTGAATGGAAACAACTCCCATAAAAGCTTGCCTTTGCATATTATCCACTTGAAGCTGGAGTACAGCTACTGAGAGCCTTTCTTACTTAGGCCTAACGTGCACTGTCTGTGTTTTCTGCATCTGCTGCTGCTCAGCCAATGAAGTAGGTGATCTCTCTACTCCACATTCAGGAAGTTAGAATGGTAAAATAAAGGAGGGGTCCACAGAGCCTCAGCAGTTCGCAGACTTGGCCTACTTCAAAGGAAAACCAGAAAGTGCAGTGGCAGACTCTTGCTGTGAAGAAATCGTTGCTGCTCCAACCCACCATGCCAGATTGGAGGATGCTGCTGTGAGGTCACCTGAAGATTCACTACAGAACTGAAAGCCACAAAGTGACCTATTTTACCTCCGATAATGAAGTAAGATGCTAGGAATAATTTCCCGAGAAGTACCTGGTCACTGGCTGCAGTAAAATCTCCATGTAGTTACCACAGCCCTCCTAGTAGCGCCTGTTGTGTTAGAAACTTTGGAGGCAAATCCAACCTAGACCACCTTGTCCAAGGACAAGAAACACGGCCCCATGGAAGGAACTGGAGTTGTTCAAGGCCACGCTGGATGGGGCTTTGAGCAACCTGAGCCAGTACAAGGTGTCCAGGCCCACAGCAGGGAGTTGGAACAGGATAGGCTTTGAGGTCCCTTCCAACCCAACCCATTCCACGATTCTACAATTCTACTTCTCTTCTCTGACATTCTGTAACAAACCAAACACAAATAGTCTACTGCTCAGTTCTGACAGTGGAGATCTTCAGAACATGCAATACAGAGCCTGCATCCCACAGCAATCCTCACCTCATTTCTCTTTGTTTCCTCCTGAAGCCTGCACGATGTCACTAATGCCCCAATCTTGGTAGCATGCACGAAAGCAGCGTACACTGGCTGACTTGCAAGCACATTTTTCCTAGGCAGCTGAGTGCACTTCTCTTACCATATTTTTGGTTTTCCTTTTAAAATCAGCATGTGTAATGGAGAGGTTGGGAATACTTTTTATGCAGAGGAGAGGAAAGTATATTTCAAACTGAGCAAGAAAGCAGTTGTTCCAAACACGAAGAGAAAAAAAGCTCACACAAGAGAAACTGTGTACGGTGTTCTGCACATGTGAGAAAATACTGACAAAGTGAGGGGATCTATAACTTTGCAACCTCTAGTTTTACCCCCTGTATAGGGACCAAGGACCCTGCTGATATGCTCCAGGTGTGGATTCCACATACCAGGAGAGAGAGCTTGGTTAAGCATTGGCTGAGTAGGCATCTGCTGGCTCCTTTCACCATAGGTTGCAGAATTGATAATAGGCAGAATCCATAACTGCAAAGAATGTGCCTTTAAACATGAGGTCCAGATGGTTCTGATCAAAGAAAATAAATCAGAAAAGCAAACAAACCCATTCAGTGAGCCAAGTTTCACCATGAAAGGCAAGGGGGTCTTTTTTCTTTGCCTGCTATTGCCCTTATTATCCTTAAAATAATGGGAAGGAGCTTTCAATATATGCCATAAAAAAGCTGTGGCCAGCCTACAGAGCACATTAACCAGAGGAAAGGGTAAACTACTCTGGATGCTCTAGCGACTGAAATGATTCAACATCAGCTAGCATAGCTCACTTATAAAAACTTTCATAAGCTTGAGCACTGTATTTTACTCACTTGAGAATTCCTGACAGCTGTTAAGACACTTCCCAGCTATCCAACAGGGCAGAAGAATGGTACAACTCCAATAACTAATTTCAGAATTTGTCAGAAAATTAGAGAAAAATATTTTGACTTTTTTTTTTTTTCCCCCAAAGGTATTACATCTAAAATATTTCTTGAGGAGTGGTATAAGGAAATATTTGCACATGGCAAACAGGCTGCAGTCTGGGTAAGAACAAATCCACCATGGTTCACAGGGCTGATGGAAGCACTTCTCCAGACAGTCACAGACAACTAGGAAGGTCTGTTGTGGGTTTTATTTTTGGCTTGGTTAAACGTGATATATAAGATTATCAGACATACTGCAGAGAGACAAAGCAGTACAGAACAGAGACAAGATCTGGGCTATTTAATGAAACACCTTCTGTAAAGAATTTAGCTACACAAAATGACTGTATCTTGCAAACCTCTACAAGTGGAGGGTCCGACCAGCAAACTGTTGTTCATATTTGTCAATGAGTTCTTTGACATACAAGCTTTTTCCCACCTTTGGATAAAACTGGGAACAAAAGGCTTGAGCAAGACAATCATGGATGTAAGCTGCTGATACTGACTATGTGGTAAAATTCACATTTTTTTTAACATCTCAGCTTAAGAATAGTCAGTTGTTCTCCTTGTGACCAAGATAATGGCTCTTGCTTAGAGCTGAAGGTAAAGAGGGGCATTCCAATGGAAGAGCAAAGAGCTCTGAAGTCAAGGTACATATTTTGAGAGGTTGGGCCAAATGGCTTATGCCTGTCCAGTAATTCCTTCTGCCTTCATCTTCTGAACCGTGTAATAGCGTGTGACTAATATCAGTCCTCCCACTTCTTCAGCCTAGTCATTTCAGCTGATATTTTAAAGCGTACCACACTATGTGCTGACATGCCTCCACCCTCTGCTCGCTTTCCTGTTCTAGAGAGAGACAGAGAGAGAATGACTCATGCATCTCCTACTATTCAAGCCTTTTAAGTAAATTCAAAGGAAAGTTTTAAAGGTGCTCTCTTGATTTGGGAATGCCTGGGTGGGGTTTTCTTTTTCTGTGTGTGCTTGTTTTGTCAAATTATATGTAATTTTCCAACCTCTGTGATACCGAGACATTTTAATAATTCATGAACCTTTCTGACACTGTCAAATTGCAATTTGGAAATGTCAGAGGTACCCACTGGTACAGGCACTTGTGGATGCCTATAGGAAAGGAAATGGAAAAGAAAGAAGGATGATAGAATAAGGTTGCTAAATGCCACGTCTGGCTTGTACTCTGACAGCTGTAATTAAAAGCTCAGGTGGTGGAAAGAAGAAAGTGAAAAACCTAAAAGTAAATGCCTTTTAGACCTGATACCAATGCTAACTGACTTCAGAATGGTCTAAAAAAAAAAAAAATAGAATTATAGAATGGATAGAATGGTTTGGGTTGGAGGGGACCTCAAAGCCCACCCAGTCCCAACCCCCCCCCCCCCCCCGCCGGGATCAGCCCGCCCCGATCTAACTAACGCTCACGTCAAATTTAAATTCAATGAATTTATCGCCGAGTCCGGGCATCTCTAGGAGAACCACACGGCGACGAAGCCAAAAGGTAGAACGTGGATCAAAGAAACACTAACTTGGGGAGACGCGGGCTTCTAAAGCTCCTCCCCAGGGCTCACGGATCCCCCTGAGGCGCCGCGCGCGGCCCCTGAGGCGGCGGCGGTTCCCGCGCTCAGCGCCCCCTGGCGGGAGGCACCGACCCCCCTGCCCTGAGCAGGGGCTCCTCCCGCTGGACCAGGGGCACCTCCCGCTGGACCAGGGGCTCCCAGCCCCATCCAGCCTGGCCTTGAACCCCTCCAGGGATGGGGCAGCCACCACTGCTCTGGGCACCCTGTTCCAGGGCCTCCCCCCGGCCTCACACTGACCAAATTCCTCATGATATCCAGTCTCCATCTGCCCCTCTCCAGCTCATTCCCGTTGCCCTCAGTTCTATCACTCCAAACCTTTGCGAACAGTCCCAGCTTTCCTGTAGCCCCTTCAGGTACTGGAAGGTCACGATAAGAGTCTCTTTTCCCAGCTGAACTCTCTCAGCCTGTCCTCGTACGGGAGGTGCTCCAAGCCCTCAGATCATCCTTGTAGCCTCCTCCGGACACGTTCCAACAGCTCCATCTCCTTCTCATGTTGAGGATTCCAGAACTGCACATAAGGCTCCAGATGAGGTCTCACCAGAGAGGAACAGAGGGGCAGAATCTCCTCCCTTGATCTGCTGGCCACACTTCTTTTAGAATCATAGAATCACTAGGTTGGAGAGACCCACCGGATCATTGAGTCCAACCATTCCCATCAATCTCTAATCCATGCCCCTAAGCACCTCATCCACCCTCACCTTAAACACCTCCAGGGAAGGCGAGTCAACCACCTCCCTTGGCAGACCGTTCCAATGCCTAACCACCCTGTCCGTGAAGAATTTTTTCCTTATCTCAAGCCTGAATCTCCCCTAGTGGAGCTTGAGGCCATTCCCTCTTGTCCTGTCCCCTGTCACTTGGCAGAAGAAGCCAGCTCCCTCCTCTCCACAACCTCCCTTCAGGTAGTTGTAGAGAGTAATAAGGTCTCCCCTCAGCCTCCTCTTCTCCAGGCTAAACAACATTTTGATGCAGCCCAGGATTCTGTTGGCCTTCTGGGCTGGATTGTCCAACTCCTGTCCCTGCACAGGACACCCCAATATTCTCACCATGGGGCTGAGGGCATTGGCCAAACACTTCTGGAATATTGTCAGGCTCAGCACTGTGACTGCTTCCCTGGGAGCTATTCCAAGGCTCCATTAGAACCTTGTCCTAATGTCCAACCTAACCCTCCCTGGTATCTCCCTGCCATTCCCTGACGTCAGAGAGAAAAGCTCAGCTCTGCTCCTCCTCCTCCTCTTGTGAGGAAGGCATAGAGTGTGATGAGGTCTCCCCTCAGTGCCCTCTTCTCCAGGCTGAGCAGACCAAGTGACTTCAGCTGCTCCTCACACACTTCCACTCTAAACTCTACACCAACTCTGTGCCCTCCTCTTGTAGCTTTCGATTCCTTTTATCCTTGTGGTGCCCAGAACTGCACCCGGTGTGGAGCAGAGCCAGCAATCCCCTCCTCACGCCAGGACACGGCTGCTCTCTTCACTGCCAGGGCACACAAAGATGTGGGGAGGGGGACTGCAGCTCTTCCCAAACGGCTTTCTGAAGAGCTAGAACAAACCTGTAGTTTTCACTTGCTGTACCTGGGAAAGCCTTTCCCTGCCTCAGCTGCTTGATGGGATGGGTTCTGTCCCTGCCGTCTGGGCCCGCGAGCCGTGCCGCCGTGCCCAGGAGCAGCAGGCTCTCCCGGCGGGGCGTCGAGCCGACATATGTCAGCGAGTCACGCAGGCGCTTGCCAACTCATTAAGCCATTAATACCTCTTCAAAAAAATCCAACCCAACAGCAGCTTCCAAAGAGTAGAGAAGGGGCACCGAAAACCACGCTGCATCGACGCTCCCAGCCAGGCTCCCCTCCTCACCAGCCAAACTGTCTGAACTGGGAGGCAGCATTTTATCACTTGGAGATTGCGAGTTCGATTGCAGAGCCTGGTCTGATGGCTGGCTGGATAATTTGTCTCTCAGCTTGGAGAGAAATGATGGAAGTCAATTTGACAGCTGTGAGGCTCCCCAAGGATTCCAGACCCAAAGTGCACGGAGCAGTGACAGACACATTGATGCTCAGAATAGCAATGAAGCTCTGCCTGGGAATAACGCTAAGGCAATACAAATTGCACATGCTCAGCTGGAAGGTTATCACTATCATTATAGTTATTAATTGTTATTATTATTGCTTCTATTATTAAGACATAAAAGAAGCCAAAAGCTCCTCTTAGTCTCACAGAACACAGATGAGTTCCCAGTTCTGACCCACACGCTGCCCTCCGTTTCACACAACTTTATCAACGTAAGCAGAGCTACAGAGCATTAAAAGACCCTGCACCATCAAAAGGTAAAGCTTGTTGCTGCTGAGAGAAGGAATAATACTTGGGCTGAGGTCAGGAAAGAAACAGACACATTTGGACCCAACTTTCCTGTCTCGTACAGAGCACTGCGAGTGGAAACTCCATCGCTTTCACTTTTCAGGCCGCTGGTAGCCACCCCACGGATCTGTAAGCGATCAGGCAGGATCCAAGGCAGGGAAATCAGAACCAAGGTGCAAGAATGAATGCACACACAGTTCTCCTGATGTGCATCCAGACTAACACCACCAACCTATTGAGCTGCGAACTGCAGAGCTTACAGCAGAGTTTGGGCTTCAATATGTATCATATTTCAGTTTATTAGCAAAATAGCATCATCCACATCCCTGTGGTTTGTTTTCTTGGGCGAGCGGCAAAAAACCTGAACATCCTTTCCAGCTACTTGTAAATACAGGTGATCTCATATGAAAGCCAGTTTAGATTCTTTGCTTATTCTAACTTCTCTGGCTTTTTTGGGAAGCCTTAGGCAGCTGGCCCAATATCTTTAACGTTGAAGTCAAATGCAGCACTTGGGAAAGAAAAAAAATGAAAGAGAAAGACAAAAAACCTCTAAGCAAAATTGCTTTTGTACTCATATTCAAAACTATTCTTTTTGCCATAGGAGAGAAGAGAGGTCAATTAAAGCAATACATAGCAGATGTATTCCTGAAAAATAGATTTAAAAGGGAAACTTAGCTCAGTGGCAACAGCATCAATTCAGTCAGAAGGAGCACAATTGTTTGGCTAAAACTATGGCAACTGTACAGATACTAACACGCAATCCTGCTTTATTAAATCAAACCTCTAGCGAATCTGTTATCACCATAGTAACACTGTAGTTATTACATGGAAACATGTTGAACTACAGTTTGATATTAGCATCTGGTTAGCATCTGCACAGCTTCTTATTCACATTACTAAAATTATAATCCAGGCAGAGAAAAACTTAAGTAAAAGTATAGCTGTAAGGCCAAATCGTAGTCTCAGGTGCATTATATTTAATATACAGGTCCACGCGATGTACCCTATATCTGGATTTATCATTAGGGTCTTGGTATGGTATTTAGAGGTTAGTTTACGTATCTCCTAGGATGCAAACGCACACACACTGTGGTGGTCGTAATAATACCCATGGAAAAAAAAATCACCTGCAAACCCATACGATAATTGCAGCTAACTACCTCAGGAGTGCTCTCCAAAGCAACCCCACTTTGCAGAGACTGCTTCAAACATTCCAAATCTCCAAGCAGTTTCAAACCAAGCCTGTTTTATTCTTCTTTATTTTAAGCCACCTGCCACAACATTTTTCCTCTTCTTCCTCCCACATAAAGTGTGGCACTTTGTATTCAGGCCAGTGCCATTTTGTGAATAAAGTTAGGAATTCTGCAATCTGAGAAAAGCAACGGGTTTAAGGCCCAAAAAAATCTACACACACTTGGGATGAGGAATGGCTGAGTTGTATCACTAGAAAGAGATACTCTCAGGTTAAAAGAAATAAATAGAAAAATAGGGAAAATAATGTTTTTCTTTGGGGTTAATAATAGATTGTGATATATTTTTCCCCCTCCCTAGAATGTCTTAGTTAACAGTGTTACATTCCCTCTGCGACTGAAGTCCCCATACTTATACCCACAGTAATCAAGTTTCTAGATTTAGAGGTAGAAGATAGAAGCTAGTAAATGGTCTTTTCAGTTATTAAAACAATTTCTTTCTTTGCAGGATGTAGCATATTGAAAATATAAGACAGAACACAGTATTGCACACTATTCAAGCTAAGTCTCTCCCTGCCTGGGAAAGTCTGCTGTTCCTTGTCATGCCAAACACAGAGATGGAGAATTTCAAGTACAGTACAGTTTTAAGAAAATCAGTAAATCGAAACACTTATTTTCTCAATGTGTCTTTAACCAAGTCAACCAGCTGCACTGGTGAGAATGAGCAAGGCTTCCTGTAAATGGATTGGGGAGGAGTCTGTATTGCTTCATTACGACAGCAAATGAAGCAACACTGGCACTAATCTGGGATGAGATTAACATTACATTACATCACCTACACTTTCTTTCTGCAGTCTACAATAAAAATCACTATTTTGACTCCAACTACTCTGACAAACTGAAATTTGTGGCCCTACAATAACTACATGCAAGCACAGAGCAGTTTCCCTTACAACATTCACATCTGAAACTCCAAAAAATAGTGCCAGTACATAATTAGAAAGCCACCACCACTAAGGACAGGCAACAGAAATAATGACAGTTGGGAAAGTGATTAAAATCTGCAGCTTTTTTTGTGCTTTGGGTCACATGTCAGGTTTATAGATACTTTTTCTCCTTAAATATCGATTCTATGACACCCTCCTACCTCCCAAATAAAGCAACAGGCTAAAGCTCATTAAAGACATGATCCTTCTCTTCATCAGATAAAGGTGCGGCAGCTTTGACAGAGACAGCAGTTATGCCAGCAAAGAGCCGACAAAAAGAAGGGTCAGACTCTGTGCTGCACCAAGTTCTTAGGCAACTCAAGCTCAACTTACTCAGCACCCACAAACTCTTTGAAAACACATCACTTCAGACTCACCACGAGGTGAGCCAGGTGAGGTCAGTAACCTGCTAGGACTGATCCTGCCTGGTTTACTTCATGTAAAACTAAAGCACTGTGTTTTCACTGGTCTGTTCTTCAGCCTACCTCACCTTTCAGCTGTCCTAAGGTTGCTTCTTGCTTGCCCAACGAGGACCCACACTGAGAAGTCACATCTCTAAAAGTAAAACAGATGCCTCATACATAACCCTGCGTAAACAAAAAAAGCAACACCCTACCAGGGCTGAACTCCTGCTGTCTCTTCTCTTTGGTGCTCCCTTCCCCGCTAGCCCGCTCACCTTTCAGGAGAAACTGCTGCTTCCAAATGGCAGGTTCCTAAGCACCTGTGAGAGAACTTAATTGGAACTAATTATCTGTTGGTTGTCTGGGACCTGAGGAGTCACAGCAATTACTTCAGTCAGGAAACAACCTGGGGGAGGGTGTTGCTGCTTTTTAGAAAAATGAGCTGAGCTGCTCCTTAACGGAGAGTTCTTAAAGAAATGGAACCTGTCAGATACAAGTTCAATACAAGTCAGGGAAATCATTACAACCGATGACTTATTATTAGAGTGAATAATCAGTAATATGCATGTGCTCACCAAAAATAGGTCTTCTTGTGCTAGTTTTAATACAATTACAGAATTGTTTGTTACCAACATAGACAAGGCAGACGCTGCCATTAATATCTCTAAGAAAAGGGAATAAGAAGACAGCAAGTAACCTTGGATAATTTTGGCAGGGGTCTAACTGGGAGTTCTTTATCTACATGGAGAGAAAAAAGGAAATTCAAAGGTGAGAGGTTAGCAAAAGAAGGAAGCTGAGTAGAAAAGGCCGTGAATTGGAAGAAATCGTTGTGAGCCCAAAGCAGAAAGGATTCAATGAAAACTGCAGAGAATTCTCTGGTGATTTATAACTGAGCAGTTCTCATTCTATGAAATAATGATAACTAAAATTAAGTTCTCTTTCAACACTACAGGATATTTCCTTCATGATAGAGACGAATCCCTGAAGAACTGTGAGGAGGAGCACAAGCATAGTGAAATATTACTGTTCTAGCCAAGAGAGAGCAACAGCAACTCATAATATATGTTTGCCTGTGTAGCACAGGTGCACTTTAACCAAGTCTCCTGGGAGATTTGCCTAAGGCCAGACTGTTGCTGTATAAAAAGGAATAGGAAAGATGTATATTTAAGTAAAAGCAAGGGTAAATTTGGCTGGACTGCTGCCTAATGGGAGAAAAATGGAATCATACAGGTATTTAGAAGCAGCTCCCCAGAGGCTGGGGGCACAGCGCCTGGGAAGATGCAAGACAGGTATTTGTTTTCAGTTCTGTTGAAAAGAAAAAAAATAACAATCTATTGAAATGCTCCTGGAAGCACAAATAAGTAGTTCAGGCTAAAGAAAAGAGTTTAGAGAGTACCCAGGATTAGGAGCCGCCAAGGTAGAGGCTCTAAGTGGATGGTATCAAGAAACATTAATGCAATCTTCACACATAGCAACTACTTAAACCAATTTAGCTGAGTTGGGTGTCTGCAGAATCCAGCAGGGGTGACTGAAGGAGGAGACAATGGTGGTATTCAGGGATGGAAGAAAATGCCATGAAAGGAGTAAGACTGTGAGTATATTTTTAGGGCAGCAGTTGTTCTGCTGGCGGATGCCGGTGTCAGTGTTGATTCTGGCTGAATGACAATAGGCAAGATTCAATTTAAATCCAAAATGTTAGCCAGATTACAGGTTCTCAGAAATCAGCAGTGTCTCCTCGGCAGCAAACACGATAGCAACCATGGGCAGCTCACGAGGCCTTATTCCAAGAATGCGACCTACACAAACCAGAGCGTTCAGCTTTTCCTCTTTCCTTCCAGACTGAACAAAACCGTTCTCTATCAGCTGACAGCTAACGAGGTCCCAGAGCCCACGGGGATTCACTTCGCTAGTGAGAGCTGAAGACTTGGACTTGTACGGAGCTCTGAGAATCTTGCTGGATAAGACCCTGTATTCTTGGAATCAAAAAGCATGGCTGTGTTTTACAACACATTGCATCAGTAACACTCTTCCCCATGCCTTCTGTCTGCTGCATAATCTCCATTAATCTCAACAAAAAGTTTTGATAAAATCCACATTGAGAGCAAAGAACAATGAGGAGGAGGAGAAAGGGCTGATTTTAACAGCCTATATATGACTTTCCATAAAATCCATGTTTTTTCTTTCTGTATAATTTACACAAAGATCTTGAAGATGATAAATTAGGGGAAAGAGAATCGAGGATTATCTGCACAAAATTGTAACAGAGAAAATAGAACTATACAGAATACATTATCGTCTCTTCGAAGGAAATTCACAGACCTGTTTGTATAATTGTGGGAAGGAAGCCAAAGACGACTGGAAATACACAGAAAGTTTTAAACAATTGATCTTCCCGGGAGGTTATGCTGGTACCTTTTATTCTCCTGGTATCCACATGTTTCAAGAATACCTAGAAGTGGTATGGTTTCTAGGAAATAGAGTGGAGAATTGTTCTCCTCTTTCCCTTCCAGCCAGCTGCCAAGCCTTGTCTGCAGCCTGCAGCGCACACGAGCTCTCCGTAACCCTGCAGCCAGCCTGCCTCTCTCTGTGCACCTCACACCTTGCAACAGCCGTGCGAGGCGGATGGAGAGGGGCTGAAAGGGGCAGCTGGAGGGAGAAAATGCCTTGCAGCAGCTGCCGCAGCGTCTGCATGGCCCTCCTGACAGAGACCACTCTGGGTTGTGTTCTCCGTGCCGTGCTGTGTTTTTTGGAGAAGAGGTGAGGACATCGTGACGACCTGCACTTCCAGTACCTTGATTACAGAGAGGTTGGAGATGGCTGTACTGTACTGATGGCTGATCTCACACCTTTTCAGACGCAGAGCTTGGGCTTCTATCACACACACAACATCACTGCTCCAGCTTTGCTCTCAGAAATCTAACTGCAGTGCCCCGAGCGCCAGGCGCACCCCCGACCTTATTACGCTATGTGACGCATTGCAAAGCGCTCCGAGATATTATTTTAACTACAATTGCTCAGAGGTCAGCATTAGGCCACCCTGTTTACTACAGTCTGATGGGCCTTCTTGAGACAGATTTCAGCCAAGAAAAATCCTCTGACAACCCCCGCCCCCTTCCCACACAGAAACTGGAGCATGCCTCTTTAAAACCAGCCTATTTAGGCCACAGATGCTAAATGAATTCAGCAGACAGACGGAGTAATGGAATGTCAGTGTTCCAGTCTGCTGCCTTGAAGCAATAGGGGTTTTTTATTATTAATTTCTCCTCTCATTTTCCGATGCTGCCCCTGGGCTCCGTGCTGTAGATGCAGTGTTCTTGTCAGTCTCGCTAACCCAATTTGGAAATAATTAAATTTTAAAATATTAAAGGGATTATAAATACTTCCCACCCCACTTCCCCCGCCCCATTCCCTTTTATGCTGTCCCTCTAAAACTGCTGAATTTTGCTTCAGGACTTAAAATGTGTTACCGCAGACTCTGATTTGTTACTGCAGTTTCCTTTGCATGGGCTGGAGGACATCTGAAGGGAAAAAAGCCCAGAGTTAATTCCAATAAAAGGTGCCCAGAAGCTTTATGAGATAAAGAGCTTTCTGCTATTCTGACATCCTGGAACCTATCTCACTCCCATTTAAATTAATATTAAGACTTCCAAATTCTTAGAACAGAAGATTTTTGAGTCCCTCCTAAGGACACAAACAAGGATGTAGTTTTTCAGGGAGTTGCTGAGGTTGAGATCATGTGAATCACAGAATCAGTGACTGCATATGAATCACCCATTATACTGAATATTTAGGTCAGAGAAAAGCACACTAACTGACAGCATAGTATGTAAAATTAAGGACATTCTATCAATTTCTCTGTGCCATGTTTTTCTTGGGGGTGCTTCCGATCAGGAAATCTTCCTTCATTGTGTATTGTTTTTCAAGATTCAGTAGAGTTGGATGCTAAGGAAACAGGTTTTTAATCAGTGTAAATCCTCTGCGTGTTTCAGAATTTTATGACATGACTTAGGAGAGGAAACAAGCCTGAATTAAAGTGGAAGAGAGGAGAGCAACAGTGGCAGCTCAAAAGGACAGGAGGACTACACTTACATTACTGTAGGGTTATGCAGTTGTAAAAGCGTGAGCAAATCTGTCTTGAGATAAAGAAAGCTCAGAGTCCCTGGATGGACGTATGACAGATACCCATTTTTTTCTGCATCAGGCAACTAAGAGATCCATAATACTGTGAGCTAAACTTGGGCTGGAGAAAAAAGCTTTTAAAAGATAGCAAGTGATGCCATACGTTTTCATTATGGAGCATGCTATGCAAAGCTCTGGGTAGTCAGCTCCCACCAGCCATCTGGAGAGAGAAGTCACTCAAATTTAAGTGCTGAACCTGCTGTGGTAGACAATCGGTGCCAGTGAACCACTCACTACTCTCCCCCTGTCTGTTTTCCTGCCTTTTGCTGCAGTAGAGCCTTAAAATAAAATAATCTGGCTACCACTTTCCAAACACCCTCTTCCAAACACCCCAGCTCCCATCTGCAGAGTGCACTTCATTCATTGGACAAAGCGGCCCCTTCCACAGAAAAAGCTACACCGAAGGTATGACCCAAAGGAAAATGCCATAGAAGGAAATAACGCATGAAAAAATTGCCTCTTCTATACTAAGCTCCTCATGGCCCTATGTTAAACCCTGATTTCTGTTTTATGTCTCCCCAATTCCTCCCCAGTGCTTTAATGTCTCTTTTGACTCCTGTTAAAAGGTTCCTGGAGCTGAGATCTTAGGAACCCAGCAAGCTCACTGGGTTTGCCTTATGAAAAGTGACTTTAAGTGCCAGGGAGGGTTTAGCAGCTTTGAAATAAAAGGAACTTTCAACCACGTTGCCATAAATTGCTTTGTTGCCTGTAGTCAGCAAGAATCAGTTTGAAGACTTCTGGAGCCTGAGGGTATCAATTGCTTTGTTTTTTCCCTCTATCAAATCTATCCTCCAGTGACTTGTGTTACACTACAGGCTGCGCTGGGATGCTCAGCAGATGCTAAATGGGGCACAAGAGACACATCAAGCCCCTTGGCATGTATATATTTTTAAACCAAATAGGCAGACATGGGCAAAAGAATCTGTAATGGTGAATTGGATGTTCCTAGCTTGCTCCGCTGTGTGCAGCCATCCTGCCTCCCTGTAGGACCAGACAGGAGCTGAGCGACTAAAAACTAAACAGCTCGAGATCAAGTGCTCTAAGCCTTCCTCACGTGCATACCAGTTCCCGTGGGCTCGCTGGGACAGCTTCTATTATAGCAGGTCATTTCATGGATGAAGCCCTATGAAAGATATTTGTCGGTGAGAATAATCAAATGAGAACGGAATATGGATTATGTCAACTACAGAAACAATTTGGTGCACATCAGCTGTGAAGGAAAAAACAAGTAGGATATGCATATGCTGATATGCTGTTTCCACAGCAGTGGTTCCTAACCAGATTGAGCAGGGATGCCCCTGCTTTTTCTACTAATTCAAAAGAGAATAACCTTTCCAAATAAAGGGGGCTATGGATGGCTTTTTCTCCCTTGAACTTGTCTGCACGCATAAACTGTAGAGAATTAACCAAATTACATAGGGATACCAGCAGCAGTTGCACCTATCGTAACTTTTCCTAAAAAGGAAATAGGAAAAAATACAAACGAAGGAAGATGAGCTTGGCTCACTTTAACACTTGACTGGCTGTCTGAATACTTGCCTAAAGGCAGAAGAACAAAGCCTACTGGGAAAAGAAGCCCTACTATAAATGAAACTTATCTGTGAAAAAGAAGCTGACATAACGGAAACACAGATAATTAACAATATGTACAAGTGCCAAATTATGGCCAATGGAGAATGCCGGATGGACAAACGGAAGCATTCACAAAGTATAACATATTTTTAAAATTTGGCTCTGCCGCTGAAGCGCGAGAGCTGCTCAGCAAAGCACAGCGAGGGCTGGTGTGATGATTACAACACCAATGCAGCAGCTGGGAGAGTTCTATTCACTCTCTTTTGTCAACACAGATCTTCCATATGAGCTCTGCCAACTGATTTAGCTTTCCAGGGTGTCAGATTCCTATCTAAAATGCTGAAAGAACAATTCTCTCTTATTTAACAAGGACAAGGAGTAAGGAAATACATTATAGATGGTGACACAGTTTGGGACTATAGCGATGAGGATCCTGAAATCCCCTGACATGGGCTTGGAGTGTTACTGGCTTGAGAGCCTGTACTGAAGAGATGGTAGAATAAGGTTATTGGAGCTTAGGATTCTGTGCTCCAATGCCACCGAAGAGAAAGTGCTTGCTGTAAAAAGTGTGAGAAGTCCAATTTCACATATCAGAAGTTTTTCACAACTGGTTGTGGAGCTTTAGATTTGATAGAGATCATATGTATTTCAGTGGTAGAAATAACAGCTGATTGAACTAGAACTGTGCAAACGCACTCAGGGACAAATCATCTGCTAGAGCTCCACTGAAGTCAGTACAGCTTTAGGAAATAGCTACTCTAAAAGACCAGTTCTTAATAAATAAATTTCTGCTTGGGAGAACTTCATGACCATTGTTTCTTTCCCACTTCCATTGCATCCTCAGAGAAGGGCGTCGCCTGGCCTCGTGTGCTGCTCGGGAGTCACTGCACGACAGCAGCACGTAGGCAGTCCCGCTCGCTGCTGTTGCGGTGTCTGGCTCGTTGCTCACAAACATGTGCAACTCCTATTAATAAAACAGTGTGCATCGGTGGAACGATGCCAAATCGCTCTCATCTCTGTGTTTCCTAATTCCTCCCGTAGCCCTTGCCCTCCTGACAGGAACAAAGATCTCCCCTGCCTGGTGCTGCAGGCTGCGGGAAGGGGCTGTTCATTACTCAGCAGGTCACTTCGATGAAGATGGGGTGTTGGGAAGCGAAGCAGCCCTTTGCCTCACCACGGACCCAGCCTTTCCTCTTCCTCCCTCGCAGATGCCGCGTCCACAGCCCAGGTCTGTGCAGGCAGCAAAGAACTGCAGGCAGCGCCCCAGACAGCAGCCGGAGAGGGGTCTCTGCGGGATTCAGCTTGATTTCTGTGTGAAACACGAATGAGATGAGACGACAGACAAGGTGCTCCTTTCCCGTGACAATGTGCAGTAGCAGTGGTCCTGTGATCCCAGGGCCAGGCATCTGCCCAGGAAAAGGAGCTGCGATTAAAGAGCAGGATCCACGCTGCTGGCGGCTGCCCAGTTGTAAACACTGGAGCTTTACTCTTTAGAACATGGAAAGTTCAAGTGGAAAAAGAAACTCTGAAAAACTTTACAGGAAATGGGAGCATGGGGATGTTTAGTGTTTAGGGAGGAATGAGCTGGGAAAATCCAGAAACGGCAAGTCACGGACAATTAAAATCTGATTTAGGCTTTCCTCACTGTTTGCTCAGGCAAATTTCCCAGAGGAGTCAAGGCCAATCTGCCTCCGTGAAGGAAGAACTATACCTTTGACAAATGGTCACACTATCTTTTTGCAGGGAATTTTCTGAGATGAAAAGCACATTGTCAATTATAATAATGTTTCCTGAGAGGTTATTATACCTTCTGCAGAGAGGGAAACTGAGGCACCAAGGTACTATGGCTTCCTACAAAAAGCTGGATGTCCTAACACACTTCTTTGTGGTGATAACACAGTGTGTTAAAGGCAGAAGGAAACAAGGACTTCTTCGTAGACTTCCCAAGCCTTTGAGGGTTTCCAGTGCTGATTACCTCACCTCAAGCACACCCCGGGTAGCATGAATCCCCCAAGCGATTTACCAAAGGCCATGATAACGCCAGTGGCAGTTTTGAAGAGAGCCAAGGCTGCCAGCTGCCTTGTCTCAGCAGAACACCACACCGCTTCCCCACCCCTGTCATCTTCAAAGGGTTGTGCACACTGGAGAGAGAGAGGAGGGAAGGTTCACAGTAAGCCGCTTATTAATCTTTTCTCAGTTACGGATTAGGGCTCAACGAGCTAAGTGGTCCTCAAGAGTTATGGACCTGAGAACGAGCACAGTCTCCAAATCAGTGGTGGCAGTTAATCTCGTTGTGCAGCATCAACCTCGCATGGCTGTTTGCCTCCTACAAGCAGCAGTCAGACACGATGACTCGATCCTAGCAGCCGGCAGTGCCCTGGGCTCCAGCCACAGCAGCTAACGGGGGATCTGTGAGCAAAGCCCACACAGAGCAGCCTGCGCTACAGCCTCCTTTCCCCTCCTGAGCTGATAGAAGCATCAAGTGCCCTCGTGCTCCAAGGTCTGTCCTATATAAATATCCCCAGGAAATAAATAAATGCCAGTGCACTTGTGCATTTCCCTCAGATATTCTTCTCCCCAGCTGCTGTGCTGACAGTACTTACTAGGAATGAGACATTTCATTCTGGCTCGCTGTTCTGCTGGAGGGAGATGGGAACAAGATGCTCCTGAGGCAGGGAAGGGGAGGGTAGCAATTTACTGGTCTGTTTATTTATAGATGCATCCGCACACACACAAACTTACGTATAAAACTGGAAACTCATTTGTTTTTGCCCTGCAACTGAAGAAGACTGAAATCTTATTCAGGGGAAGAGCTGTGAGAGGATACAGGGGAGAGTTTAGGACCAGGGTTTTAATGATGATCCAGATGAGTGCTGAGACTGGATACATGTTGTGAGGAGTAAAATAGAAGGGGATTGCCTTAGTGGTTCAGTTTTCCAGCAATTCTGGCCGCCAGCCATCTGGCTAGGATTGGTTAGAGTCCCCACAGGACATTGCAGATGATAAATAAAGTGTCCCCAGGACAGGCGCCCGCCCACCGTGGCACAAAGGAGATCCAAAGGAGCTCAGAAATTGGACAACCGTGATGGAGAACTGCAGGCTACTCTTCATAAAGAGCAAGCCAGGCTCATAGCCACGTCCATTCTCCAACAACCCTGATCCAACAAAACCGTGCTAGAAAAAAAAAAAGAGACAAAAAAAAAGGAGAATGTTAAAGGGATGCTGAGAAGCCCTGTGCTCCTGGCCGGAGGCCCAGGGAAGCCTGGTTCCATTTCCCTCGGGACAGAGCGCAGAACATCCTTGTCTTTTCCTGCCCTCTGTCTTACCTGTATATTTGGTAAAACTGCAGATTTGGTGGGGCTGGGACTGCCTTTCACTGTGTGTTTAGCAGCACAGCAGTTTTGACTTTCCTGGATCCTTGGCTTGTATTCTACTATTGTTAACAATTAAATGTAACCTATAAAATGGGGTTGACTCATTATTCTATATCGGTCCATGGATTCATGGCTGCCATGCGTGATCCCCTGCCCCACCTTGCAGTAAAACAAGATTTAAGGCCCAGAACTCTCCAGAACTAAATACAGGACAACTGCTTGGCTGTGTTCAACTGCAAAGCTACCAAGTTCCTGGTGCCTGACCCAGAGCTCTACCAACGCCATCAAAATCGCAGTGAATTGAATAGATATTTCCAAACATCACCTGAGGATGTGAAGTCAGGCAGCTATTCCATACTCTGTGCCTTTTATGTCCCAGGTAAACTGCGTCCCCTTTGGATCCCTTGGTGACCTACCTAGAGAATAAAAAAGCTGATCTATCTCTCTGTGATTTAAATTGCTGAAATGCAGTGGAGTCTTCCGAGTTCTTTGGAGTAGAGGCACTGAGCACATAGACATCAGGATTATGCACACAGAGGAGCTGTGCGCCTGTGCCAGAACAGCCACTGCTGACCAGTTCAGCACAAAGGCTTTTAACCTGGAAACCTGGCAGTGACTATGGACAGATAAGCCTGTTGCAAGCTGACAGCCCTGGCTTTCTCTTGGCTTTGTGTCCGCAGGTGGGTCTGAGCCAAGGAAAAGCCCGGCCAATGACTCTGTTCTGGCATTGCCTCTTTACAGTGGGTCACCAGTGACCTCCCAGTGCACCCTGTTTGCTGGAACACAGGCATTCCGGCTCTTACCCTGGAGACCGTCCCTGGGCAGACAAGAATCATAGAATCATAGAATCACTAGGTTGGAAGAAGTCACAGCCCATCACACCAAGATCTCACAGCACTTTGGGTGTTAAAAGTAAGGAGTGCAAACACTCCCTCCTGTGTGGAGCGTGCACGACGTGTACTCAGGGAGAGCAGCTAGGCTTCAGAGATGGTTCAGACCGTCTCACTTTAGCTCCCCATTAATTATTGTCAGGTCATCTGGTTAAATCTCTAATAACAACAGACACACACTGTTAATTTCGATGGCAATCTGGATTCCGCTGTCGACATCAAGCTCACTAGCCATGTTTATCATTCCCCATGGCACTCAGACTGGGCTGAATTATCATTTTAGCTAGAATGTATTCAATCAATCAGAATCGATGGAGGCTGCCCCATAAAATAGAAACCACCACCCCTTGGTGTAATGAACAGTTTTCAGTGAAAACAGGTCTGAAATCTAGAGCAGCAGGAAATACTCCAGCCTGGGATGAAGGCAGAAAGTAGCTGGATAACAAGACTTAGGTCAAGGCGAAGGCCAGGGCAGGGGCACAAATCCTGGAAAAGCAGAGGATCATATCTGTGATGCAAGCACAGCAGCATCTGTGTACAGGTGTGGGAGTGCAGGAGTGTCACAGGTCAAAATCCTTTTGCATCAATGCAGTTCTGTACATGTGAACTGAAGGCAGGTTTTAAGTGAAGTAATAAGGATACAACAGACCAGAGCTGAAGTGTGTCAGAAGAACTGTGTGGTAGCTCAAAACACTGATAGGAGTTTCTGCATACTTGATTAGGGCTTGATGGAACCAGCCCACGTCCTGCATCTACCCCCTGTTGTCCCTTCCACTCATCATCAGTCCCAAATCAATTAAATATAAATCCAGGGCCTCTGGTTTCTTTTTGTATCTTGTCTTATATGAATTAAAAATGTGGGTATGAAACGCTAGGGAACACCCTCTATGATATGATATACATCGATATGATTTCATTGACCTGACATCGTGATTTTTGCCAGAAGATCCCACTCCAGTGCCTGAGCTGCAGCACAAGATTCTCTTTCCTCCTTCTCACTATCCTTTCACTCTGAACCTAGCCATCTCCTTCTCATTTAGGAACTGACCTCGGCTCAAAGACTGACGGCTGGAATGAGAAAAGCGCTCTCTTGCTGACCTCTCCTTCTCCCTGAGCCTGTCCTTGCACAGGGATCTATGGGTTTTGTCTAGTGCTAATGAGCCGGCCTGTGTTATCTCTAATGTCATTTTAAAATTGAATTAACCCCAGACTGTGGGGGTGTGTTTGCGTGGAGATAGTAATACGCTGGGAAGGAGGATGCCTTGGGCGCACACATGAAACCTGCAAAGCTTCGCTGTCAGCTTTGGCTGCTGTGCTGACTGGCACCACCCCAGGGGAGAGTATGCCCATGCATCACAAATTTGCTTTTTGGTTCCCCTTCCACCCACCCCTGAGCTGAGTTCTCTGCCAACTCAGCTTCTGTATAAATCAAAGGGAAATATTCTCCCCCTCCTGTTTTTTTTTTCTTTTCCTGAACAGATTGGATGTCATTATGTGCAGCTGAGCTTGCTGAGCTCAGGCGGGGGAGGAGGGACAGGAGGAGTGATGGAAAGAAGAGACGGGTTTGGAAAAATGCTTGCAGTCCATCAGAGGGGGAAAACAGCCTCCAGCTACAAGTAACGAGCCCTTCATGCACACACTGATTTACTGGGGAAACCCAGAGCGCTTTAATATTTGGAAATAAAAAAGAGTCAGGAAAAAAGAACTATAAGGGGAAGGATGTCATCCCTACTGATGGAGCAGTGAGATAGACATCGTAGAGCTGTGATGGAGGAGCTGAGTGTCAGAACACCCTCCCGAGGTGTCTGACATATCGGGGGTGCTCAGGTGGGAATTTATGGAGCACATGCAATCTTGCAGAAATTAGCGCTCATACAGGATGCAGTCAGGAGTCTCAGTCGTTATGTAGGAAGGCTTCTAGCCCATCGCTCATCAACTGAAAAGAACCTTTCCTCCTCCCAGCCAAGTCATTCACCACACAGCACCGTTTCCCATCATTACTAGGTGAGAAACAGGGAAACAGAAAGGGAAAGGAAGAGGGCAAAGGGGTAAAAAAGAGCGAACGGGGTGGGAGAGAGTGGAGGAAGGGAGAAGAAGAGAAAAGAGGAGTAAGAGGGGAGAGGGGGAGAGAAAAAGGAGGGAAGGGAGAGAAAAGGGGAAAGGGAGAAAGAGAGCGCAGGAGAGACAGACAGAGAGGAAATGAGGAGTGCGAGCCAAACGCGTGGCATTCAAAAGAAGCAGCTTTCAAAAGCTTTGGCTGGGATGCAGATTTGCAGAATCTCTGGACCCATAATTCCCTGGCATAGAAAGCTTGCTGGAGGCATCAATGTGCCCAAAAGGGGCTTGCAGAATAAACAGCAGATAAAAAAACCCAACATCCACAACAAGCCCATGAATTAAAAATGAAGGCGAGGGAAACAGCTGTACTTGTGAGGTGCAGGTGACCTCATTGTGGGAGCTGAGCCACTGTGAGGCACGATCGTGTCCAGTGGTTCTGAAATAATAGGTATGGACAATAGTAGCTGGGAGGAAGAACACATTCCCTATCTACATTAAAGAGTAGGTAATTGCCTGTCTCTCCTGCCAGCTGTATTCGAATCCAGAACTGAATTACTCTGAACATTCTTATAAACTTTTATTTTACAGTATCTCCTAAAGCCTCAGTTGACACTACTGAAAAATACTGTTCTCGCTGAAGTTAAAACAGCCAGGAGGATGAGTAACCACCAGGATTCGCCCAGGATTTTGTCTGTGACAGTAGCAGGAAGAGTCCAGATTTCCTCGTCTCAGCCTTAAACAAGCAGCTACTTTCTCCCACTTTTTAGATGCTTATTTAAGTGAGCAAAGACTGTGTGTGAGAAACAAAAAAGACCTCTACCCTGTAATTCATAGATGTGGTTCTGCAGTTAATCGTTATCCTCAACTTTGATTACTTTGTACTGGTAGTACTACCCCATCACATCAGATAATTAACAATAGGGTAACAGTATCTAATCAATGCTATCAGCTCCGCTTCACAGAGGGGGAAACCAAGTCAGGGAGTGGATTATTTCCCTCAGTGTTCCATAAAAAGTCCAAGGCAGAAGATGGAAGCAGGTGTTACGTATGTTGTGTGCCACCAAATCAGAAGTTTTCATTCACCAGTGTCACTGGTATTATTATGGAACTGATAACTGAGGATGAAAAAGGAGGGACCATTAAGTGAAGAGCCATGATAAATTTTTGCAGTCTGCAGAAATGCAAAGGAATGCATTGTCTAAAAACACCATACCACTTTCCAAAAGATAACCATTAAACTCCAGGAGACAGATTGATAAAGATTAACAGGTAGAAAAGTCCTGAAGTGTTTCAAAAAGAGGGATGGCTGGAACTGTGGGAATAGTTTTCCTGGTATTAAACAAGAGTTTTTCTGAGTTGCTGAGAATTGCCAGTCAGAGCGCAGATCTGGGGAAAGCGGACCCTTTCCCACACCAGTAATCTGCCAGCAAGATGCCATTTCTTTCCAGAAGCAGCACATGCTGGAGCATCAGGTTCTGTTTTACTCCACCTGCTGCTGGAGCTGGTAACCAAGTCTAGGGGATGTGCTGATTAGGCTTTTGTTTTTCCCAAAACTAGAACTCAGGCTGCATTGGAAAGGTCTCATAGAACTGCTCCTTCTGGAAGAGTTTTAATTTCCAAGGAATGTTTTGCTGGGAAAAGTTTTTTTCCTTTTTTTACTATCATAGAATCACCAGGTTGGAAGAGACCCACCAAACTTTGTTGTGTTTAGTGGCCAGTCTTCCTTCCAGTGCAGGTGAGTTACGCAGGATCCCTGCTGCCAGAGGAGAGGTGGGAGGGTGATGTACCAGGCTCTGTCCTGCCCGCGCTTTGCCTTGTACGAGGTGGGAGGGTAAAGCAGGAGCATGGATGGGAACGGGATTCCAGCAAGAAGAGTACAACAATGTGACAAGCTACGAAGATGACAAAGAAGTCTCAGGCAGCTAATGTGCTTTCAGTGGCCGTTTTTCCTACAAGGCTTCAAGACCTGGACTTGTCCTTCTCCTGACTCCTACGATCAACATCATGCAGTGAATTTCCAGCTGGTTTTGCTTTCTGGATGTCGGAACGCCTCAAAATGCACAAACATTCAATAATCATCGTCTTCCCAGACACACACTGAGCCATGACTAACTCTGGAATGAAATAAAGCAGGTTTTTAGAAAGCACGTTGCTTTCCTAAAGATGCAGAGCAATGGAGGATCAAAGCCTGTTCAATTTTTAGAGAAGAAAATGACAAAGAATAATAAACCCACATGGGAATATGAAACAAAAGCAGTCATTAAAAATTGCTTCTGAATTGGTAGGGTTTTGTTAGAGAGAGATAATTCCAGAGCTATTTGAAAAAAAATTAATTCCAACTGCAGTTCTTGTTTGTTGTGCGGGGAATGGAAATGCTCTGGCTATAAAAGGGGCCCTGGTTCCTTCAGAAAATGACCATACATGTACACTGGAGAGCGTGGCGCGGTTCGGTCACGGGGGCATTAAAAATAGTCAGAGATCACGTACCACCAAGGAACAGTAATTTGCCGCTACCAAAATAGTTTACAGTACTTAAAAAAAGCTTAATCTAGAGATAGTTCTCTTGGCAGCAAAAATCTTTCCTGTGCCAAGAGAAAAATAATTTGCATCCCTGGTGTCAATGGTAATACTACCACATTGCCTTAGCGCTCCGGGAGATGCAGCCAGCTCAGCACTGCTTTCAGAAAGAAAATCTCTGAAAATAACAGAGAGAAGAAAAGAAATTCACATTGCAATTGCATCGGTAATGAATCCGACATCAGCAGGTGATGAATCATTCTGTAGTCAAAGCATTTATCTAATGAAACAGAACCCTGGTGGTTGGGATCGGTGGGGTTTTTTCTGCATTTCAATCTGTTGTTAACAGCCCTCGAAGAGTTAAGTGTTCAAGAATATGGTTGCCTTGGTATTCTGCTCTCAGCTGTGATCAGCAATATGTAACAAAAAACAGTACTTAAGTGGATTTTTTTTAAGTATTCCCCATTGTAAATGTGTAATTAATTAGCCTTCCCCTTCCCCCTCTGCTCACACGTTCAGCCCCCAGGGACCCTCCCTGCTCTTCCTATCACATTCAGACAGCGGCTGGGAACTGAATTATTCATTCAGCTGTAGGTGTAACAGATCCATTTAAAAGTTTGAGCAGTCTTGCTGCTGTTCAGCAACAGAAAAAAGTTTGAAGTCGAGCCCAACAGGAATTTGGAGAGCTCTTTTTAGTTCAACCCCTTGTCTTGTGAATCAACCTACCTGATGGAAAGAGGAGGGGCTGGGAGAAGGGCCCAGAAACCAGAGCACCTGCCACTCATTGAGAAAATACAGCGATTAGAAGCGTGAGTTAAAGTGTTTGTTCTGGTTGAATGATCTTTGCTGACAGTTGGTTTTATGCTCACTTTGCTGCAAATACGTACGTGTGGACAATCACGGGAGATACCTGGTTAGTCCTCACAATCATTGCATCAGGAACCTATCGCTACAAATTCTGTGCAGCCAGTCAGAGAACGAATTAACCACAATTACTAACACACTGTAGCATTTCTGATAAGATCTCAAAGTGCTTCCAAGTCTTCAATTTTCTGCACATTTCTATGACATAAGGCAGTCCTGTTTTAAAGTGGGGGCTGTGAAGTGCAGCACCCGAACGGTGTCTCTGGCAGGCAGAGGCATGGGAGCCACCGCACACCGTCCATCCCCCTGAACAACTGAAGGATCAAGATGCACCTCCCAGCCTACACGTGCTCTACAGCTGAGCCCGAACGCTGATTTTCCTCAAGGTAACAACAGAAAGAAAAGCCTGATTGGAGCCTGGTGTCACAGCCACTTGGTGGCCACCGGGTCACAGCCTGGCATGTCAGGTGCACTCACACGCGATGGGAGGTGTCAGTGCAGAGTAATTCAAGTGGTGAATACAAATTCTGACGACTGCGATTACATGAAGTGCCGTGTTGCCTGTACTTGTCATTTTATTAGCAATACCATAATACGTGCTATTTCCCTTGAAGATGCAGCTGCTTGAATGTCATCTGAATACCTCAGCTTTTATGAAAGTGTTCTATTTTTAAAGTCATAATTATGCCACTCATGATTTTGAAGTACAGGCTTATCCCCTTATTAGCGTAAGATTGGCAATACTGAACTTAAAAAAAAAGCCCAAATTCTGAAATACCTGAAGGTATTTTAGGCAAAGGGAAAACTTGAAAGGATCCTTCCCCAGACTCTTGCACTACCAGAGTCCGTTGCACACAGATTTGGGAATGAAGCCACAGCCTGTGGCAAGCGAGAGTGCACAGAAGCAGCACCAAGAAGCAGCAGAAGTCTTCAGCAGCTCTGCATGATGCTTATTACTTCTGGCTGCTTTAAGGTAAGCAGCCATTCAAGGCTCCCCAGGGGACTCCTCCAGTTCTAGAATGCATGACCGGTCACCATGGTAGAAAACAAATGTTGCTCCGAATGATCGCAGTGCCACCACTGTGAAGAGAACCGGAGGTTGCACAGCCCGGCTCAGAACCGTTCTGCATCCTCACAGCTGCCTTCAGGATTCTACCATGCAAGTGGTTCTGCCCACACAGAGCTCGTTGTGGAATCGAGTATTTCATTCCTGTGACTCTTTCCCGATCCAGATTTGAGTGGCACCATCTTCTCAATCAGAAGCCCCATTTGCTCAGAGTGGAGTTTTCCTCATAGTTTTCTTTCTATGAATTGCTCCATCAAAGGGCTGTCATAACAGACTGTTTGCCAATTTGAAATCCAACAGTTTGTCTGGTGTAAGTGTTAAAAATGTTGTCTTGGCAGTTGGGTTTTTTGGGGGTTGTTTTTTTTGGTTTTTTTTTTTGCATTAAGTGACTTGATTTTGTTCTATTTGCTCCTACAGCATGTCAAGGAAACAGGAGCATTTTAGTAATCAAACCTGCTTTTTCTCTTTCACTTTAAATAAAACCCAATACTTAACTTAGTAATGCAGAGAGTAATTTCATTTTAACTGTATAAACTCTGAAAAACTCAGAATGGTTTTTGATTAAACTTATGGTCATCGCTGGCAAAAAATAGCAAATAATTTAAAAGTGGGATTAAAATCAAAAGCATGAGAGATGCATGTTTTGTTTACTGAGAATGAAAGATTTGAGCCAAAGAGTTCCCCTAGACTTCAGTTTAGTGAGATAAAGCCCTCTGTGATGACTCAAGTCACGTTCATTTAAGTGATATTTTACCAATTTACTTTTCACTCACTACAGTCATGAAATGATTAAAGCTATACAGGCTACTTCTGATGCAAGAACACTCACTTTATGCCCAGGGTCTCTAAAACCCTCTAAAAATGCACTGAACTTGCTTTCTCTGATGGCCCAGACCATTCCTACCTACAGCAATGCTTGACTAGATCTTCAGCTGCACGTTCATCACATCTGGTGACAGAGCCCTGTGTGGACCCAGTTGGTGGCCACTGATTATTTCTCCAGAGGTCAGTGTGGTGTGAATGTAATGAAACCCACAATCTGGTCAGGATCCCAGAAAACATCAGACCGGCTACAGTAGAAAATTCAACCATTCAAAACTAGTAATTGGAATTATTCCCATCCGAATAAAGAGGGAAAACGCTTTACTGTCACCTGCAAAGTCTGAGAAAGGTGGCATCCAGGAGAAGGCATTGATGTGAGCAGAAAGCTAAGGGATACCTATATGGGTACCATACTGTGAGCATGAGCTCCGGGACAAACCCCAAGTTTCTGAAACCCAGGCTATCAAGAACTTCTAATTCTTTCATTAAGGACAGAGGAAAATTAGCTTTTAATATTCTAGGCTTTCAGAAGGAGAGAGTCACCCAGCTAGCGACCCATTTCTATCAGGACTCACAGCTTCACCCAAGACCGAGCACGGTGACCACACCATCGGCTGCAGCCGTTAGCGTGTCTGTGAACACACCACGGGGTCACCAGGGGAAAAGGGGTTTGGGACAGCAGCGATTCTGCTGAAGAATAGATCTGAAAGAGGAGAATGCTAACTTTGCCTTATCAGTAAATAAGAGTACCAGAGGAGGCTCCTCAGGGGCTGCTCGTGTGCTTGGGGCGGGCGAAGAGTTTCAGAGCTGTGCCTATAGCTACACTACCTACCTGTCACTATGTGTTAAACAGTTAATCCCCTTTTTACAGTGACGGCTGCAACCGCGCAATCAAAGTCATACCCGTGTAGAAGTCAGAGAGTGAAGTAAGAATCAGGCCTCTGGAGAATATGCAAAGCAGATACAAAATGCTAACACAAGAAGATTCTCTCCACCTCCTTGGAGCTCTGTGTGGGCGTCTCCAGCGCAGGGCGCACAGCGGCAGAGCGTTCTGAGTCTGCCTGTGCAAGTGTACCTGTACAAACTCCGCATCTGTGATGGTGTGGGCAGAAAGCAATGTTACAGAAGTCTTAATTCCAAGTTATGAGCCTGGTTAATGAAAGAAGGCGCCTGTCTCGACTGCAGAGAGCACGTGCCTTCCCTCTCCCCCGCCCTGAGCTGTGGTGGCTGCACTCACACCGGCTGGCAGCGCTCCGGATGGTGATGCTGTCATTCTCTTTACAGTGGGCTCTGTGTGCTATTTCTTTTTAAATGATTCATGACTCCCACTTCTCACTTCACCTGCCTTTGTTTTCCTCTGCAGTGCAATGTGTCTGATACATGGCGAAACGTGCTGTGCTGACTCCAGTGCTGTGAATGGTTATACATTAATGTCAAGGTAACAGCGTCTGCAGATACAGCACATGATGTAAATGGACTTGAGAGGGCTTGGATTGCACTTGTTTGGCCTTGTAAAATTACACAGAACAGAAATACAAACAGCCTCCCCACTGAATCACTTTTCTCTGGTGCATACTTTGTGTCTTCCTTGACTACTGTCCTTCTGAACTCATCCTTAGCAATAGCCCTTCCTCATAACTCACCAAATTCCTCTCTCTTGTGACAGAAAAGTCCAGATGTCAACCAATATTTTTCTATACCAGCTTTCATACATCTTTACAATGAATTGGCAGCCTTCGGTAAGGAAGGAAACACTGAAGCACAGGATCAGAAAATACCTCAGCTAAAACCAACCACTCCGCAGGCCAGCAGAAGAGCTAAGACTAAAGTGATGCTTTCCCGATATTTAGTTTGATCCTCTGTGAGCTGGACTCGCAGCAGTGCTCAGTGGTGAACTTTATTTGTGTATTTACTATCTGAATGTGGCGTGTTCTCACATCTTTTATTTCCATGTTAATGGTGTTGTGGATCTTCTCCACCCACCCCCCATTTCCTTTGGTACATTTGTTCTATCGCTATTTGTGTAGAAACCAGGCAATTTCTGCTCCACCTGCTCATAAACACAATGAGAGAGAACACTGTGTTACAGCACAGCCACTGCCTTAGCAACATCCAATTTCAGATTACAGCATCACTAGGAGAGGAACAGAGACCTTCTGGAGAGGAGGAGTGCCCTTTATCCCCTTGAAAAGCTACAGCAGACAAGTTCTGCCTTCAATCCTTTTTCCTGGACCCCTCCCTTTAGCTTTAAGCAGTCGGCAGTTTTAAAGAACAAATGTAAACACTGGGCACGGAGTTTGCTCCTTGCACTCAGAACAGACAAAGTGGGGTTGGTGGAGGATTGTGAGCAAATTGCCTTCCAAACAGAACACGCAGACCCACATCCGAGCACTCAGTGACAGGGGGTGCAATTTCACCCTGGTTAGACACCAGCCCGCTGGTATCTCAGTGCCCGGCAGCAGCTCGCTTACCGGAGTACGAAAGGGGAGCGAACCACAGCTCTTTGCTGACGTATTTCTGGAAGCTGATGTAGCTGGAATCACGAGCCCTTTGCCTGCGAGAAGATGCATTTTGGTCAGCAGGTTTAATGGGACACAGAGAGCCTGATGTGGCAAAGCGTGTCCGACAGCGAGAGAACTGGCACCTGGGATATATCCTGCCAGAAAATGAACCATGACTTGACTGGCAGGTGAGCTTAGTGGCACCTCAAAGTACTTTTAGAGAGGCCAATATCTGTCTGGCTGCAAAGCTGTTTGATTTTAGCTTTCCCCCAATCAATTTCTGATCATACATTTGAGATTGTGAGCTCTCCAGAAGCAAGGAGGACGTTTCAGTGTCTGCCATAACCCCTTAGAGCTCCACCATGGAGCCCCTGTCGGCTGCATTGCTTTGTTATAAGATTGGTGTTCGGGCCCCTGGACCCATCAGGGAGAAAGACAGAGAACCGTGCCTTGCCCTGGCTTCCAGAACACACAAAAACGATGATATTATGGTGAGTTATATAAAGGTCGGTAGTGACACAAAACAAAACAAAAAAAAATCCAGACAAAACATTATTTTCCTTGTCTGGGGATTAGATATTTCATTAAGCTGTCTGCCCATATTAGAGAATTAAAGAGAATTAAGCCTATTATCCTTCAAAGGATTTGGATGCCAAAAAAAAAAAGGTCTAGTCTTATATGACTGGAAATATGAAGCAGAATATGGAAGAGGTAAGAGGAAATGGTTTTCTGTTCTAACGTGAGCAACAGAAGATGCAGAAAGGGTTTCAGAAAACCTCTGGCACGAAGGTGAGAGTGACAAAGATTGTGGGACAACTGCAAACTTGTATGCATAAAGTCTTTAGTGTTCTTATTTGCTATCTACGATACAATCAGCTTCGTAATGCAAAACCCAAAGGCTTTGTGAAATCTGGCCAAAATGCTGTTTTACAGATGACAACCTCAAGATGCAGGCACGTCCCCAAATGCCCAAAGCAGTAGCAGAGACCGAATTGTTACCTCACTCGCAGGCTTTTACCCCGTCCACAGTGTCACACTGACTTCTATGTGACACACAGATGCAGATCTATTGTGTAAAACCTGTTTTTTCTAAAGAACCTTCGACACGCTTCTCTTCTTGGGCTGCGAATGGCATTGTGCCAGCTCACAAGGACACGAGGGCTGTCTCACACGGAGGGAGGTGTCACCCGGGTAAGGATTTGCATGGGCAGCCTACATAACTCAGCAAGTGCCATCTTTCTGGAGGAAGTCCCTCCTCTGACGCACTGACACCACCTGTCTCTTTACACTTGATGGCATCTGTTGGCATTTTTTGTGTGCCAAAGCATTAATATCAGAACAGTGCAGGAAAGGAAGATACTAAGTCCTTGGGTACTTACACCTCGGCCGTGATGCACCAGGGACCTGGGCTGCCCGCTAGCACCTCTGCGGAAGCAAAACGCGGGGGACAGCAAGTCATGAGCTTGTCACCGCTGTCTAAGGTACCGCTCAAAATATGAATGCAAGGGGACTAAAATGCTTTGCCACAGGGAAGGGGGGAGAGAAGGGAAGACAAATTATCTTAAAAATAATAAAGAATATAATGACAGGATCAGGTGCCAGATGGGGAGTCGAGAAATCCTTGACTTGTCCCCAAAAAAGGTAAAGCAGATGAGCTTCCCTGACATTGTTCAATCAACCATGAGGAGCCACCAAGAAGAGGCAGATGGCTGTTCTATCTCTGAAACTATCTGGTCCTTGGCCTCTGCTGGGAATATATGTCAATGCGCCAACTACCAGCACTTCGAATGGTGACTTTTATGATCCAAACAGACATTAATTTAATGCTGTACCAAGATTCAAAAACTTGTTTCACAAAAAAAAAGGCAAAAATAGCAAGATAGGAACAGGTTCTGATAAACATCTCAAATAAATAGCTAGAATCCCAGGCAAATACCTTTAATCACAGAACAAGAAAAAAAGTGAAACAAAGTGATGCCAGCCATTCCAGTGAAGATGCTAGATAGTATTATCTAAGTCTCCTTTTGCATTTAATGAGAGGAGACAGCTCAGAAACCCCTAACACACCTCTAACCTGAGAAAATAATTTTAAGAGAACACCAGAAATCTGAACAAGTGTTGGTCCTGTCAGCTGGCCCTTTCAAAGCTGCCTCTGCATCTTCTGCTAATCCATGCTAAGGCTTGATTCTAAACCACCTCAAGTCCACAGCATTTTTTCCACCGATGCAGATGACTTCTGTGGGCCCTGGACATGTGATGGCTGTAATAGCCTGCGAAGAAGACCTCTCCTGGGATTTCTGTCAGCAAAGACTAACTTCAATTAGTGTTCTTACCCAGTCTTATAGACTGCGGTATTATTTGACTGCAATGAGCATCTCAGCGTCCTTAACCAAATCGCAAGTATCTTAACTGCAATGTTTTTGAAGCATTAGGGCAGTTGTTGCAGGAGCAAGGGTATCATCAGGCCTCAGTTTGTTTCTTTCTGCTCTTCGAATAGGTGCAAAGTTGCTGGTATTCAGTTACTAACAATCATGAGCAGTGCTCCCTGCTGGCTATGAGATAACTTTTTTCAGCCTCTGCCCACTTCTCTGTATGGAAGGGTTCCTATGGGTATCATAGAATCACAGAATCATTAAGGTTGGAAAAGACCTCTAAGCTCATCCAGTCCAACTATCAGCCCAACTGGCCCACGCCTACCAAACCAGGTCCTTAAGTGCCACATCTACATGCTTTTTGAACACCTCCAGGGATGGAGACTCCACCACTGCCAGGGCTTCACCACTCTTTTGCTAAACAATTTTTCCCCAATATCCAATCTAAACCTCTCCTGGCACAACCTGAGGCCATTTCCTCTAGTCCCATCGCTTGTTCCTTGGGAGAAGAGACCAGCACCCACCTCACTGTAGCCTCCCTCCAGGGAGCTGCAGAGAGCGATGAGGTCTCTACATGAAAAAAAAAATACATAGTCCCTACCTGGCTCCCTAGCAGTCAGTGACAGGGACACACACTCCATTATATCTCATTGAATCACTTACAGTGTTCCAGGTCATTTTACCCCACATGGCTCCGCACGCATATCCTCATGTACAGGACAGACAACTGCATTCCCACTCCCACGGAACATCAGAGAGTGGAGCTAATGCTAAAGTCAGGAAAATTAGCAAACAGGTAAGCTCACTCTATCCCCTTCCCATCGATATTTTAGAGATAATAGCAGAGCGCAGCCCACAGTGCTGTCAATATGGTTCCTTTCAAAAGCCACGAAAGTTTGCAAAAAATTAATGAAAGGATCTGAAACAGCCCTCCTGTTCTGGTGCCACCTGTCAAGCCTGTCCTCGTGTGAAAGTGCTGAATAAGTCAGCACCCCCCAGTTTTTACTGTGACAGCAAGGCATATTGCAGCGTGCTGCACTTGGGGCTGCACCTTAAATCTGCCTGTGAACCAAAGCTGCTACAGAACGTGGCAGCCTGTTTATTAACTGGTTCCCGGCACGCCAAGATCCATACTCACAGCTTATTGATTTACACGTGAGTGACAGTTTGGTTCTGACCCATCATAGAATCACCAGGTTGGAAGAGACCCGCCGGATCATAGAGTCCAGCTATTCCCACCAATCTTTAAACCACGTCCCTCAGTATCTCATCCACCCGCACCTTAAGAAAACCTCATATCCATTTGCTTGAAGACCTCATCTCTTCATACGCTGCTTCTGAGAAAACCTTCCTCATGTTCCCTCCGCTATCAAACCAGGGTCATCATGAGAAGGGTAATAGGAAAAAACAAGCTACTTCACAAAACAGCGTAAATTCATTATCAACAGGACTCTAACTTCTGCAAAGATGCAGGGAATATATTAATTAATTGCTTTAGTCATAGCAGTGCTGTTGCTGGAAGATGTTGAGACAAATGTGTAAACAGAGGAGCCTTGGGAATGTCACAGTCATTTAAAGTACATAAACCTTCAAAGCGCTACCTGTGATGGAGTGATACGTTGTCTTATAATTGGGCAATTGCTTTCATTCTGTGATATAATTAGCACACAATGATGGTTATGTGAAAAATCGCTCCATCTCCCTCCCTTCCAATTTGTGCCTGTTTAATCTCAGCAGATAACGTATCTTTTTTGCTACATTACCAGTAGGTCTACGCTATCCCCGCTGCCCAACGGCAACAACGCTGCCTCTTCTCTGACCAATGTAATGATCAAACATTCAAGACAGAAATTGAAATCATGGTATTTGTATAAAATATTTGCTCTTATTATTTTTTTCCACATCCTAAAAATACACATACTGCTGCGACAACATAAAGTTAGGTGACTCATAGCACAAGCACCAGTAATCAATGCAGCAGAATTTATATGGCACAAGTGTTCTGTGTCTGGTGGCTGTTCAGGGCTACGCTGCGAGGCCGGTTTGGGCCACAACGCCTTTTTCTGAGGGCTCGTGTTCAACCAGCAGTGATTCACGGAAAAAGAATGGGAAAAAATGTGGGGCTCTGAATGGCAGAAATCTCACTGGATCTACTGATTTCACACTGCTTCTCCTCTCTCAGTGCATGGGAGCCTTTCAAGAGCAACTCTTCTATTCCCATCGTATCTTCCTATCTAAGGCTGTTATCAGCCGAGGATCGGGGCTCTCCTGGCACACCTCACATAGCACATAGAGCCGAAAAAAACCTTGAGCATCAGTGTAGTTACCGTCTATTCCTGCAGCTTGAAAGAAATCCTGAGAGTCCTTCACTGTGTGAACTCACCTTTCCAGTTGCCTCAGAAGGAACTTTTGTCTCTAGGAGAGCTGCCTGGATTGTACTCTTAATCAAATCTTAAAGAAAAAAATTCTTGTGTGTCTGTTTCTACTTACCTCAAAGATGAATGCTAAGACTTCTTGGACTTTGGTGTGCAGGAGGGAGAGCCAGGTTATTACCCGACTGTAGTGCCAATGCGATGTATCTATATCACAGTACTATTTGATATCTACTGTCTCCCACTCTGGCTTTGGTACCACGGTCTAAATTCCAAACTTGTAGAACCTGGAATACAATTTTAAAAGTACAGTGTAAATGCCACAGGGTAAATACCACAATTCATACTCAACTAGAATTCCTTCAAAGAAGTCTAGGATGCTCTCATGCTCATAAAAGACACCTCTGTCTTACTGGAGGTTTAAAAGCACATCTCCACTGATATTTGAAATTCCAGTGATATAAAAAAAGAAGCATCATTGCAAAGCACGAAGTAAATTACTGAAAGCCTTACAATTGTATGCAGGGTCTAGATGTTAACTGGGATAAGACTCAGAGCAGTATCTACCGCAATCAATGGGCACACACATACTTTCATCCACTCCCATTGCTCATATACACAGGAAAGTCTTTCTCCACAAGGCACTATCCACAGATACTCCCCAAACGATCCCTTTTCTCTGCACACACGTGTATCTAACACTAGATGCTCCTTTTCTTCCTTATCACAGTGACTTCCCACATGTATCCACATTGAGGGGGCAGGCACGTACATAAATTCAAGGAGGGGGAATGCACCGCGGATGGAAAAGAACAACAGCAACAACAACCTCTCACATGTTCTATCGTCACTCCTGCAGGAGATATTTATCCATAGGAAAAGCTTTACAAATTCTAAGTAAATGAAGAAAAAACATATTTTCCTAACATTTGGGAGGAAATGCATCTTAATGGAAATTAGCTAGAGAAAAATAATAGCAGCTAGCGAGCTGCAGAGACTGTATTCTCCCTGACATGCAGCAACAATAGCAGCTAATGCGAGTCATTTGGGGAAGGAAAAGTGAATAGCTGTGGCATATTTGCAAAGAATATATGGCAGTTTACCAAAGGCAAAGCTCCAAGGAATACCAGCTGGGAAATAGGAAGGGAGCTATCACGAGAGGAATGGTGGGCACCAGCTCTTTAGAGCATTGCTTTACATGAAATGTAGCTGTTCAGAGACAGCGAATGAAGGGGATGGTGGCACCAGCTCAGGGGGGTGGCCAAGGAGGGGACAAAGGACACCCCTGTGTGTGTTTTTAGCATGTTTCAAATTGGCAAATTTACCAGTTATTAAAACAAAGTAGTGAATTAGACTTTAGTAATAATCACTCTCCTATTTAATCAGAAAGCAATGACTTCAAATAGTATTTAAAAAATCAAATCTTTCTAACTAGAACGCATTCCATTTGTGGAAAATTACATCCTCCTGACTTTGTACTCTGACCTTATCTGAAGACTGGGATGGCCTATTGTTTTGTGCACCAGCCCTGCATCTTAGCAACCCAGGGCTAAAAAGCTCAGTAAATAAGAAGGCATCTAAAATGCGTTAATAACATATCATTTATTCTAGTGCTTGCAAAAAGTTGATTTCCATGTTTGGATTTGTCTCATGGAGGCAGCTGTCTCTGCAATAAAAAAAAGTACACCCTGAATTTTGAAAAAAGGCATTCAGGACCACTTTCCAAAGTGCTGAGGGTCTGGATTTTATACTCCAGGGTCTCAGTATTTTTTGTCACTTCTTAAAGAACATTTGCCTGCAGCTCCAGGTTTCCTCTTTTTTAAAGTTTTAGTAAGGGGCTCAAAAATCACAACAAATAGCTTAGAAAAGATAAAGAAGAATTCTGTCACTCTAATTATTGTAGTTATGGTGCGGTTCAGTGTAATGTGATAATTGGTCTCCTGGAAATCATTCCTCAAGTTCATACTGTGATATAGCATGAAATAAATCTGAGCCAACCATACAGTTCCAATTCCAGTGTGCTGCCATCAGCTGGTATGTTAATTTGATTAAAATGAGCTGGTTGGTAAGAACAGAAGTTACACAGGTGGGGGAAAAAGGAGGGGGTAAATTTTGTAACTATTAGTGGAATCGACTTCCTATGCACATCTAAGTTCTCTAAATTACAGATAGGAGATCTTTGTTCAAATTACTGACAAGGTTACCAGCTGGAACTTTACACTCAATTCAATTATTTTATATTGTACCTTCAGGCTCCATTCCAAAGTGACTCTTAAAGAATAATCAGACTTATTCAATAGGCAATCCAAATGAAATTACGTTATGTAAGTACAACAAGGTTACAGACTTGGTGCAATCTATAAGTTTTACGCAACTATTCTTTAGTGATTTAAAAGTTCTCCTTTGATTATGTGGGATGTATGGGAGTCAGCAGCCAAGACAGAACTTCCTCACAATTGCAGGTTAACCCCTGCACTCTCTCCACCATATCTTGGTGGTCCTCATGGACCCTTGTGACAGGTGTTATGCAAATCTAACCCATCCCTGTAACTCAGAAAGAACTCCAGAGTAATTGTTCTTCAGCTTAAACTTCCAGATACTGCAATCATTTGAATAAAAATACAAAACTAAATTAATTGTAATATAAAATTAATTTGATTTGGATTTTGATTTGATTCCACAATGTAGTTCACAGCCCAGAAATCTGTCTCTTGGAAACACAACTCCTAACACTACACTTCATGGGTGATTCTGAAGCAATCATAGGCCCCACAGAATTCTGAAACCAAACAACCAGCCCTATGTGGTACAACAAACGGCAAACTGGAATCCAACAATCCTCTGTAGTGTGTGCTCCTTCCCATTTAAAACAGAATCTTTGATATAAAATAACAAACATAACCCACACTCTCTTCTAAGACACGGACCCACCAGCCTCTGGAGATGAATACAGCCGATGACAGATCTTCTCTCGTGTATGGAAAGTGTGGTGGGTAAAATCACACAATGACAGTCAGACACAGCCTCAACTGACTTTTCTCAGGAATTCTCATCCTCATTTAGATGGCTCCACTTCTAGGAGATACCGATCGCAACTCTGAAGTCTGACTTGAGCCTTCCAAGGCTTGAGAAGTCTGGAACATAGAATCATAGAATAACCAGGTTGGAAGAGACCCACCGGATCATCGAGTCCAACCACCCCCATCAATCTCTAAATCATGTCTCTCAGCACCTCATCCACCCATCCCTTAAACCCCTCCAGGGAAGGGGACTCAACCCCCTCCCTGGGCAGCCTGTTCCAGTGCCCGGTACCCTTTCTGTGAATAAAACCATGCCCAGATTTGAACAGGGCAAAGGCATCGTGCAGGCTGCTTGAGCTGAGAGCAACTCAGCGTCACAACAGCAGCGCAGATGTCTGTGGGATCGAGAGGGTAGAGCTATTCAGCGTCTCATTCAGTGCCCCCGACAGCCTGTGCCGTGCTTCCTTTACAGGAATGTAAACAGTTCTCTTTGCAAAGTCTCTGTTATGTCTCTGGTTTGTTACAATTTCCTGAGCGGCGCTGCTGCCAAGAGCCCGGGGAGCGAAGCCATCAGAGGAGCAACGCTTTCCGCAGGCTCTGTGCAGGGAGGCACCAACCCTGCAGACCTCGGGCTGCAATCTACCTCCAAACTGTGTGCTAGGGCTCTCGGGCTGGTGATTCATAAACACATTCAGAGACTTCTTGAGATGAGACGGAGCATCGCAGGAGGAGAGGCTGCCTGCACACCTCACCGTACCGAACCTCACCACGGGCTTGGACTGGAGATCAGAGCTGGGCAAAACGAGATCTGACGGGTTGGGCTGGCACGAATACGTGGTTGCACAGTATTTTTCCATACGCTTTGTTTCATCGTTTTCAATCGCACAAAACGGATATAAGAGATTAATAATAAAAATGAGAATTCATATTAAAGTGGCATTTTGCATTTACTTTGAGTAAGAAAAATGGGACTAAGCAAGACATGCTATAAAAAAAAAATCTTCATTTTTGGATTAGTGGGATTTGAGGTCTGTATTTTGTGAAACTTAGTAGTTTAAATGCACTGTAAAATTATAACGTAACATTCGATTAAATTCATGAAGCTTTACTAAAGCTCTCATGGCACCAAGACATGACTATTCCCTTCAAAGGCCCCAGGAAACGCAAACCCCGAGCTTGATGTGGTTATTATTTCTAACCGAATGACAAGGATAATGAAAAATTATTAACTGTGCATCGTTTTGATATAAAATCATTAATGTGGCTTCGACAGGGGCCAGAAATAGGCTGAGCAGTTTTCAGAGACAGTGCTTTCCCTCATGGCAGCAGCTGAAAAAACAAACCCATCTTCCTAATACATTTAGTCTTTGGAAATGCATTTTCAATTATGTAGCTCATTCTTCCTGTTGGCCCACTGCTAATCAAGTTTACTGACAGGCTAAGATCCACTTTTTCATCCAGCTGGTTGCCTGCAAAGAGGTGGATGAAGCCGGGTCAATGGACTGGAGAATCTGGTCCTCAGCCGTAGGAGGAAAAAGAGGATTTGGATGGGGGCTGGTGGATGCCAGTGTTGCAGACAAGAGTCGGTTGAGATAAGACGGAATGTCACACAGTTTCACCAGGGAAAGGAGAAATCGATCATGCAGTCAGCAATTCTCTCTGTCATGGGTCCAGAGTGTAGTGGGAAAAGCACCTTAGAGCCCTCCAACGACAGCAGTGTCTGCAGCATCACAACCCAGGACTGCACAGGTTACACAGGAGAGCAATGGAGATCAGAGGCAAAATAAAAGATCTGAGCGAGCAGTGTGTCCTCCAGAACCATGGATGTCAGACAAAGCAATCTGTTTTAATGGGAAAAAGAAATAAAAATATGTAATACTGAAAGAAACCTATTGGCTGAGAGGAAACATCCCGTGTTCCTCACTCTCACCTTATCCATTTTGCTGCATCTCCTCAGTCTCAGAAGGTATATTCCAGCTTTACATCACTTTGGGAAATTGCTCTGTCTCTCCTTCTTTCCATTTTATACAGATATCAAATCAGTTCTCTGTCCTCTTGTACCAAATCACTTGGCCACTGCTTCTGATTGTAATACGTGATCCATAAATGAGAGTTCTCCTCAAAGATGTTGCTTCTCTAACAGCGCTCTCAGAATTCTCTCTCCTGCCTTTTAGCCACCTCCACAAAACAAAAAGTTAATGGCAACAACTTTTAAAATTGTGGATTTTCTGATTTTATGTATGCAAGCTGATTTAGCAGGAGAATAGCAACAAATGAGAAATGGCAATTAACACTCCCAGAGCGAAGCCTGTTATTTCTCATGTTCTTCAACCCTTCTCTCACAAAATGCTTTCAGAAAGAAGGCAGCTGATTCTAGCAAACAAGACCACGCGTTTCATAATTCCACTCCATTGCTTTTCCAAACACAAAAATATGTAGGAAGAACATTTCAGTGTGACTAATTAGAAGGATCTGTGTCTTCATCCTTGTTAATTCAAGGGACATCTCTGAAAGACTCCTCTGGAAGAGCTTCTGCTGTTACACTTTCACCACCCTGCTCTAGCCCAGACATCTACTTTGAAGTTCTTCATGGAATAATCCCCCTGAGCCCAAAGGGTGGATATCAAGGTGATATCTGAGAAATCGTCCTTGTCTTCAGAGCTGTATTTAGCATGTACTCTAAACAATCGGTTAAAGTATGAAGAGTGGCAAAGAATTGGAAGGAAACATTCTCTTCCCTCTGTTCACAAGTAACAAAGTTGTGGCTTCATTTTTATAAACCTCAACTCTTGTGTAGTGGGCACTTGTCCTTGAGTCATCACGAAGGAACCCTTTGTGTTGAGTGTCATCAGCTCAGCTGTTGCGCAGCTACACGGACGGCGAGGGACGTGCTCGCTGACCATTCTCCTGGAGTACTGCAGGAGCTCCTTTGGCTGGGGGCAAAGGGAGCAGCGGAGAGGAGCTTTCATCTATTCACACGGAAGAGAGGGAAATAATTGCCCACTTTTGGAGAGAAGGTCTCTTCTGGAAGGCTTCAAGAGTGAAATCTGTCAACATGCAAGAAAAGAAGGAGTGTTCTGAATTCTCTCTGTTGAGGAGGCCAGAGCCTGACACAGAAGCAAACTAGAAGAGCATTTTCCCTGTCAATGATGCAAAGCAGTTACTGACAAAAAAAATGCAAGAATCATGCACAATGCAGTTCTTCATGTACTTCTCACTATGTAAACATCCCTTTCCATAGGGTTTTATTGCTTTCAAACTTGTTTTAAGCCCTGATAGCAGGAAAGGATCTTCGGCAGGTGTGTTACACGTACTTACTTTAAAATAGCTGGTTAAAAACAACGTTAATTTTCCACAGAAGGATTTTTAATAAGAAAGCATCCAAATTTCTACTGGATCTCTTTGCATTTTCACAACAGAAAAGAGATTTTTCCTGACTTTTTGGTAAGATCACTCACCTGAAATACCAGATGTCATCCAAGTCTGCTTCAGGTGATACAAAGAGAAGGTTTAAAAGATTAAATTGCAACTCTTTATTCAGAACCAAACTGGTTCTGGAAAATAAGCACATGTTCCTAGACAACGTAAGTCTCTGAAACTGTTTCCCTCAACAGAGAGCCCAGAAGTGATTTCTTTCTCTTTCCGTGCTCACTAGCCTGTGTCCCTTCTGCCTTGGCGGGGGGCTGAGGGCTCCCTGTGCTCTTCCAGTCATCTTTGGCTGTCGGCACAGATCCACTATGTACAGAGGGGTTTGATAAGATCCAAAGAGGCTTCATTGTTGTGGCAGTTCCTCCAAATCGATTGTCCGCAAATTTCAAACCTTTTGAAACTTGTCCATCATTAATCTGTGCGATAACGTGGCACGGAGGAAGATCTGCTTCACCTTGATCACACGGATGGGGGAAACAGCGGAGACTGGGCACCTAAATAGTCTTTTTTTCACTGCTGTTTTGAACGGAGCTGTGAACGCATTTGGGGAGGAAAGAGCTGAGTTTGAAAAAATGAAAATCTCCAGTAACGCAGAGAATTTCTATAAGCTCCAAATCACCAGAGAGTTCTGGGGCCACTGCTGTCTACTATCAAGCAAGCCAAGTACTCATTTTTACGTGCAGTTTATCCATGCTATCATAGGCAGCGCAGCCAGCAGATGCTCAGAAATGCTCATTCCTCTGCAAATTAGTTCACCTCATTTCATGGCCAAATCACTCACTTGTCAATGTCCCCTTTGGCCTCTGCAGTTAATGGGATCTGCTCTCCATCACTCGGAGGGGATTTCACACTCTCATTAAGAAAAAAGAAATCACTCTGAATTCAAATGAAATTCATTTTCCTAAATGCACGACCACACATTGCCACCCCTTTGTTTTAGACTGGTAGATTCAGGAGTGTTTTGAGTTGATTACCAGTGAAAGATGACTTCAAATTCAAAATGAATAATGTGCTGGATTTATTCAAGTACATCCTGGAAAGAAATACCGCGTTTTTTCTCTCTTTTTTTTTTTTTTTGCTTTTATTCCCCCCATCTATATCCAGAGTTAAAAAACGTATTGGATAGTGTGGCAGACAGCAGCAAATAGGAATGTCTTATAGCCATTTGTGACAGTAGGCAAGGATTAACCCTTTGCACCAGTGCAATGTGTCCCACGTCAGGGGCTGTAGCTGGATGCTGTAAGCCAGGAGGTCTGAGGCCATAGTTGGTACTATCCATACAAATAACCTTGAGGGAGCTGCTTCAAAGCACTGGAAGAACCACTGATACCAGCTCCTTCTGTTTTCCAGGCGCATCCCACCGACTGCTTAATACAGAACATCAGCACTTGGGCTTCAGTTTCCAGCTGTGCAAAACGTGACATTTGCCTTGTAAACAGCAGCCTCAAGGGCTCCTTTCAGTGGCACGGCCGCCTGCGCTCTGTTGAGAAACCCTGCTACAATCCATGGCCAAGAGATCCCCCATTTCAAACTTTATATATACACTTTTGAACTATTTTATGAATCAGGCCCTATGTTTCATGCCAGGCATCTTGCCATGTGCCTCATTTAGTTTATATAAACCTCTGGGGCTGGCTTTAATCTGTTTTCCCAGAGTCCCTAGGTTTGGAAACGTATGTACCAGGAAGAGAGAGAGGAAGGAAAAAGAGAAAAGAAATCAAAGCACAAAGTGAGTTCACGTCTGTAAATCTTGGTCCATACTGATACGAGGGCTTATTTAGTTTTGCAGCCCTCACCCCTTCACCTCAGGTGCAGGGATTAACGGGGGGCTCCTTTTCCCCTTCTGATTGCGTAAACGAGGAAGCTGTTGACTCGCACTGTACTGGACAGACATATGTGCTTCATTATCTGGATTCCTTGTATTGTTTCAGCTTGTCGCTGCTGGCTGGGAACATGCAGCCTTGAGCTGTTCCCATTTTTAAAAAGCTTTTTTTCTGCCCTGGATTATTGCCAAGTGGAGATTTAAGTACACTATTACTTTTATGGAGGACTATTAAGAGTTATTAGATCCCATTAGAGCAGACTATGCTCTTGAAAAAAAGAATCCTTTCCTTTATTTTTGAACAATCATTTATATTCATTTCAATCTGACAGAATGTTTGCATCAACGCAAACACAGTTAATTAGATCTTAGATCGGTGAGAACAGTTCTTGTTTGTTTTTAGAAAGGGTTTTACTAGTCTCCCTAAAAGTCTGTGCTTCACTTATGTGAAGCCTTAAATGAAGTCTGAACCTTCATGGTGTACGAAGGGTTGGACAGAAGTACCTGGACACTGAATCCCAGCACAATCTGTACCTATTTTCTTATTTGATGTCCTCAGTTCATGGGCACTAAAATACCAAGGGAATCTTTATATCAGTAGAAGCAGGATCAGCCCGTCCATTACAGCAGCAATATGAACCGATATCATTGGCAGAAGTCACTACCAGTCAGATCTGCACCTAGCACCCCTTCTAGGGTGGCTGTGATCTTTTCAAGACGGGATGAATGCTTGGATTAACTGCTGGTCTGTTCCAAATTCAGTTCATTCCTTCTCCTTTCCTTACAGTTTACATCCAGTTTTCCAAATTCCTGTGCGTTACTAGTTTGTCTCAAATCAGTTTCAAATAAAATGAAGGAAATGTCTCAAAGGAGCAAAAAATTATATGTGCGGACACTGAATTTTCTGAAAAATATTGGAGAGATCCGCTCTGACTTTATCCTTCCCTTACAGCAGCATTTGTTGTGAGCAACGTTCTCAGTAGCCAGGACCTATGGGTCTGATCTGCTTAACGAGTAATTTGTATGACCCGCTTTGGGAAGAATGATCCATCTTCCTTGGAAATGCTCCATTTCCCTTCCCAAGACACGCTGTGAGGAGATGACTAAATGCTGCCACAGGAGGGAGAAAAACAAACAGGAAAGAATTAAAAGGGCCTGGGATAGGGCTGTAAAGCAAAGGCATAAATTATTCAGCTCTTCCCCTCCCTGGACTCTCCGGCCGCCAGTACATGCACACCACCTCCCTACGGGATGAGCCTTTGGCACAACCAGCGGATCACACAAACGCTCCATCAAGTTACCGCAGCGGAGCATCACTTGGCACAACGAAGCAGGATACTCCCTAAAGAAAACTTTGAAAGAACAGTGCTGCACGCCTGAACTAGGTAGTGGAGGGGAGGGAGGGAGAAAGCGGGAGGGGGAGAAACATCTTGGCTATGTGGGGAATCACGTTTGAAATGGCATCTCGGCGCATAAAGCAGGTCTGGGATTAGAAGTAATTGTTTAAAAGACATACGTGCTCCCGGAAAACTACCTGTAGGGAGCTCGCACCGGAAAGAATTCGATTCCTATTTTTCCTTTCCTTTCAAAGATTGTCTTAACAAAACAATCAGCCACGTGGAAAGGCAAAGAGCAGCATTCTCACATATGCTGTTTGAGCTTTTTCATCATTATTCCTAAGGCATGCTCTCAGGAAGGTCAGCTGGAAGGAGAGTAGCTGTGCCTGACTCATAGCTGTCCCGCCTCAACTCGGTTGTCTCTTCACTCTGTCCTTTGTGGCTGGTTTGCAGAGCCCTTCGGTTTTGTCTGCACTGGGAAAAGATGTTTTCTTAGCTCAACTGACCTTGTTTAACTAAACAAAAGGCAACACTTGAACAATATTAGGATCATGGTTTACCAGCTTTAGCTCAGTTCGAGAGATGGGATAGAACTAAATTAGGTAAACTGGACTAACTCCTTTGGCTTTTGTCCTCATTAGACAGGCTTTAAGAGTTTGCTACAAGTGGCAGATTGAAAACCCTAGGAAGCTTCTGACACAGATCAGGCTGAGCATTAGCAGGGCGCTTCCACCTCCTTCTGTTTGGAGAGCAGGAGAAGAAGGGAAGCTTGACCTTAGTGGACCATTCAGCCTTAACCCACCCACCCCTCTATCGAGATACCTGGCTCTCATTACACAGCGTTTGGGCACAGCCTAACTGAAAAGGAATAGAAAGAGCAATAATATTTTTCCAGGTGATTACAACATGTACTGGTAAGAGGGCTGAGACCGACTTGACTTCTGTTCTGCTGGAGTCCCAGGTCAGTGAATCACTCCACTCTTCCCACAAAGGGGGACAATTAGCCTCACCTCCACTGTTCATTTTCAGTTTGAAATCTCCTTTTAGCAAATGTACCAATTAGATAACAAATTATTCTTTTTAAGCAAGGAATTTTCCATTTTGAGCTTTATCTGTTGCAGGGTTTTAGCACCATTAAGCTGGCAAATCTGAAAGTCATTGAGAAATTGACCTGCCTGGGCTCTCCTGCAGGACACAAAAGCTTTTTGATTCAGAAAAGCTCTTTGATTTTTAATGAAGCTTGCAAGTGTCTGTTGCCATATTAGGATAACTACCTCTACTTGGTTACCAACGATCTTTCCTCTGCCTTCCCATCTCTGCATTACATAAGTTTTCCAGTAAGACTGCTGAAATAACTTGGCTGCTTTATTGTGTTTGGTTTTACACCTTTGTTACTTTAGATCTTTCTTTGGCAGTTGCACCTCCCTACACAGATAATTGCTCTTATTAAAAAGCTCAGTAATGGTCTTAAGTAAGTGTAACCCACTGTTATCAGCACACATCCGTGTACTTTGAATCTCACCACAGGAAATCGAGGTGTATGAGAGTTTTTGGCTTGAGTGCCTTTTCATTTAGTACAAACTGGAAGACTCTGTTTTTAGACTGGAACGACCTCCAGTGTTGATGAAGTTGGCAGTATTTGCATAACAGAGTACAACTCGACTTGGATTGAAACCCATCCAAGCTTATCTGAATCAAAACTTCATTTTTGTTCGAGTCAATGCTGTATTGGGGTTTCTGCTCAACACAATGCAGCGAAGAGAAGAAAACGTTGTCTCTGCTCCAAGAAAACTTGCCTTCTAAACTGGAGTGATTCCGGGGTAGCTCATCACATGCAAACTAGTGAAGTGTTTTTCGTGGATTACTATAGTTGGGTTGGTAAAACTTGTTTGTAAAAAAGAAGATTTACAAAGCTCGTGACTGTTAGAGGGGTGAGGTTTAGGAGGCTGTTTAAATAGCATAGTAGAGCATTCTGAAAGAGCTTCAGAGAGGAAAAGAAGAATGAACACAACATGGAAACCAGTTTGAGGAGAAAGAAAGAAGCAAGGAGCCTTCAGCAGTCTGCCGCGCATCTTGGAACTGATGTTACGTAGCAAATGGATACTGATAAGAAGACACTGAGGAACCTAGTTGAAAAGCAGTGGGAAAAGAAAGAAAACAATAACTTGACTTAACACAGAGTTCAAGAATAAGATTTGGGAGAGCCACAAGGCCTGGAAAGAGTGTTGGCTGAAGTGGAAAGAGATAAAAATATATTTATTGTATATTCTAATAAAGTCTGGAAGTGAATATATCTCTGTGTATGATGGTGTGCATAGATGTGACAAGAAACTTGGGTTTGCCTCAGAAAAGATTAAAAAGTTATCATCTAATATGAGACTACAGGAAGATAAAATAAGCTGTAGTAGAAATCCAGCAGGAAAATAACATGGCTGTGAGCAGGCCCACCTCTGCTTTTATCTGTCCCTCAAATCATACAATATAGATTTTTAATGTGGTTAAGCTTCCAATTCTTATTTCCTGACTATGTGTGGGCTTCAAGGAATGCCAACTGGCCAGGTTAGTTCAGCAGAAGAGGTAGTTTACAGAAACTGGAACAAATATTGGAATCAGAGATGTTCTTTTTTTCCAAGGGAAGGAGGAGAATGGAAATGGAAAAATGTCAGTGAAAAAAACCCACATGTATATGGCCCAAAATTCAGACCTAAGGAAGTCTGCAATGGATAATCTGGTTGAGACAGCTGTGCCGAAGCTTACCTACCCACGGGCTGACCACACAACTTCCATGATGTCATATTTTGCTCTGATGGGCCGTTACGTTAGTTCGTTGCTCCAGTCCTTGCTCTTGACACTTATTAAATCTACAGCTTTAGAGCTTGGAGTTGTCAAGGTAGCACTGCATCAGACACCAACAGAGTCCGTGTGGCTTTAGGGGAATGACAGACCCTGCACCTGCTCTTTGGTCTTTTCTTGGCTGTCTTTTCAGGATTTTTTTTCTAAACACATTCTAGGATTGCTTCAGGAATAATTTACTATCTGTAAGCACTGTTCAATACCACATGAAATGAGGAAAGCTGGTTTGTGGGCTTGCGCCTATGCTTTTCCTCTGAGCCTTTGCAAGTGTCTTTCATCCCAGAGGAATCCAGAGTTACCTGTTCCACATTCACACTGTAGATATCAGGGATCTCACACAACACTCTGAATCTCAAGCTACCCATAAGACACTTACAGGATACAGATCTCATCTGCCTTTCTTGCAGCAGGCAATTGTAGGATCTCAAGGACTCCAAAATCCTCATAACAGGTCCAACCCTGTTCTGTCTACTTCAAAAAAACTGTTCCCAGGAAATATTTGAGTCAAGAGAATCACTGATGCAACCATCCTTTCAAATGAATCCAAAACAGTTGGTCACATGCACACTTTTGATTGATATTTTGATTATTCACAGTAAAGTTTTCTTCAGGGGATCCTCTGAACCTCTTCTCACCCTCACTGAGTTTCTCAATGTCTCTCATTTCTCCTCAACAAGAACAGCCACAGTCTCCCTTACATCTGTTTCTTCCCACAAATCTAAGCTGAACGTGGAGCATTTGTCCATACCCTCCTTCACCCACCACCAGTCCTAAAGTCCCAGCGTCTCTTTCCAGAGGCACATCCAGACAACACAACCTGCTGCCTTACGTGGCCAGAGGAGCAGAGGTGCAGTCTCACAGTACTTGACAGTTCCTGACAAAGGCCTATTATTTCAAGTCTTTTAATGAAATAAAAACTGACTAGCAACTAAGAGATTGCCTAATAAGTTGCTTCTCGCTTCCATCAGGAGCCTTGAAATGCAGGACAGAATCCAGGAAAGACTTTCTGGGAAATGAAAAGAGGCCCAATAAAGTCTCTACGCCTGGGCAAGTCAATAAACCATCACAGTTGCCTAGAAGGAATTGGCTTTGTCTTAGATAAACTTACAAAAGGCCCTGAAAAAACAGAACTTTTTTAAATGGCAGAGATTAATTTTCTGACTTCAAAGTAGCATTAATGCAGGGCTTGGCTATGGTTTCCTGCGTGAGCAGTTTCCCCCCGAGCAATGATTTCAGAATCTGCCTTGTTTTAAGGTTGGCATTTGCTGCAGCTGCAGACCTGGAGTATTTTCGATCCCCTCTGAGTGCTGGAACACTATCCAACAATTAAACCGCAACCCAAAAACAATCAAACATCTGTTTGGAGGCAGGCTGCGCAGTGACTGACATTCTCCTGCCAGCATAAACACCGGAGCTGCTGAGTGATTCCTGTCCTTTGTGTATGTGTGTGCATGTAGGCACTGCTTGTGTGTTTCTTTGCTCCTGCAAGCAGTCAGATTTTGTACATGTAGAAGTACTTTTATTGCATTATGTGAATGTGCCCATACAGTTTACTTGTGGAAGTGTTTGAACACACATCTTTGGGTGTCAGCTTGAGATTCAGTTATTTGTGTGTTGGAGGTGGTTTTGCAAAATGAGGATGTGGACAGGGAGCCTGGAACCAGGAATGTGCTTGTGCAGGGCTGTGCAGGTTGGTACTTGATTTCAGTTGGGCAAAATGAACATTGCGGCCACATGCATTTTTACATAAACGCAAGTATTTGGAAGTGTGCGCATGTGTGCGTACATACAGAACTGCTGAAGGGGTTTTGATGGACAAATATTCCACATTTGATCTCCAAGCCTTGCCTTTGGACTAATCAGCTCGTTGGGAGCTGGCGTTCCTTATTGCACGCCCAGGGAGGGAGATGGGAGAACTGGAAGGCATTCAGGATTGAGTTCAAAAGAACAGTGAGGTCTGGCCTTGATGTGATCTCAGTCTCTCTAAACCCCCTGCTTTCAAGAACTCTCTTGGGACTATGGCAAGGAATCCAAGGACTAAAGGGCTTTGGGAATAGGGATGGAGCGATGAATCCCAATGCTAGGTCTGCCTGCCTAGCGGAAAAATTACTCTTTCCTAAAAGCACTTACAGACTTCATGCAGGTAGCTGCTTTTGTCCTGTTTTATTTATAGACTCCAAATAACCATGGGCTGTTGATGGCCAGGGTAAAGCAGCAGGCAAATGGCATTCATGCCCAACAGGAACTCCTGCACCATACAACTAAGACCATCTCTCAGAAAACTCAATTCTTCCCACTCCCAATCAAACAGGTTGTGCTGCTCCCACCAGTCCTCTCCGATTCCCCAGGTCCAGATACTGCTGGTTGTCATTTGAGGTGTCTTTATACCCCCAGCTACACGTGGGGCACCACGGTGAGTGCTAGCCATGGCCTGCCTGCCTGAAAACATCAGCATCACGAGTGACAGGATCCATTCAGACATTCTCAAGGCACACATTGCATGAGATATGTCCACTCGCTTGGGGGCAACAGAAAGACTCCTCTATAATGTGCAATGCAGTTCTCACTCCTCGCTTTTTCTCACACAAGATCCCTCTGTAGGGTATAACACGATGATCATGACAAGAGGCCCTTCGTCAGCTTTAGCACCTGCTGTGCTTCTAACTCTCATTTTCCCACAAACCCCAAGAAAAATATAAGTGAACGTAAGGAAGCTCTCAGCTGTCTGCCACTTTGTTCATTTCTAAAACAGATGCGAAATAAATCTTGGTCTCTCTTCTATTCCTGTCTTGTCTGTCCCTAAATTTTCATGTGAGACCTTAGAACTTTGAACTGTTCCATTAAAATTCATTCCTTATTGGTTGCAGGGGGTTTCAGCCATATTGGAAAACTTTTTGCTTTGTGGATTAACATATTTACCCTCCCACTAATTAGTCCAAACTTTGGAAAGCCCTGAACTTGAACTTTTGGCTCACTGTTTGGCCAACCGATAAATAATGTGAGAGATGTGAAAACAAACAGTAAGATAGAAACTTAATAACTGTGTAATGTCTATAAAAAGGGGAATGAATGGTATTGATCAGTGAAACTATAACAGGTTAAATCCAGGAGCAACAAAACAAAACAAAGCAATACGAAATCTCAGGGTGACTCCCAGGGATAAGCTATTTGAAGGTGGTAGGAGAGTTTCCTGTCAGAAAGGATGAAGAACTAGCCACTCAAACAACTATGGACAAACTACTAAATGCTAGAAATCTTATAGCTGTGTGCAGAAGTTAATGTGATAAAACCAGGCTCCAGATGCTCAGTGTGGTTCCCAGAGTCAGGGAAAACAAGTAGCAGCTACATGTGCCACCAGCCATTTGTTTATCAAATCTCTCCGATTCATCCATACATTCTCAGCCACAACTGTTTGCATTTTTTTTCCCCACAACATTCTTTTTAGTCAATAACCTGCAGCAAAAGTCTGACACACATTCCTTTTGGGAATAAGTTGTACAAAAGAGCACCCGAGCATTCCTTTGAGAAAGTGGAGGTTATTCAGATCTGGAAAGGTATTTTTCCATGCAGTTTCATCCAGGCTGAAACCAGCAGCTTCCCATACTCTGTCCTAGGGGAAAGGGGGTGTCAAATCCTCACATCTGCCATCCCAGCGCACAGCTGTGAGTTGTTCAGGGAGAACCATCCTTGCCTGCCCAGCTGCCCCTCCATTCACTGTCACTCAACAAGTAACCGTTTCACAGCCCTCACTGGAAACAATAGGACCTTTCAGGAGTGAAATCAGATCTTGACTCTGATAGGAAGGCAGCTGTGAGACACATGAAAGCTTCTGCTTACTGTCTCTTCCTTGTCTCACAAGGTCCATAGCAAAGGAACCTTGAAACATCCACAGCCCCTTTGGAAAGGTCCATGTTGCAGGAGATCCTAAAGGCGGGGTACCCTGCAGAAAGAAGATGCTGACAACTGGATAGATAGAGGAGGGGAGGGAAATACGTGGTCATAGAGAGAACACACACAAAAAAAAAAAAAAAAACCCAGACCATTGGATTTCACTGCTTTTTGGATTCAGGAGAAGATCCCGGACTTTATAAACTTGAAGCATTGTTTCTCTCATTACTGATACTTCGCTGCCTCCGGGGCAGAAGGCAGAAGACTTTGACAGTCCTCTGTTAGCCATACATCAGTCTGCTGTGAACACCCCCCAAATTCATTAGGGCACTGACTGATTTACAACCCTGGAGGGAAGGGTGTCAGCTGTTACAACAGCGCTGTTATCAATAACACTAAAATTTCCTTTGCAGGCTTCTTATCAAATCTCTTATCTAAGATCCGAAGAAGTCCAACACTTTTTTAACTTTCCAATTATTCGAATTTCAGGACCTAACTGCTGGTGATTAGGAAAAGCACTGCACCCAGAAGATGGATGGATTTCGTTCCTCAGGGTATGCCAGTGCTGCCAAACAGCACACTTGGAGTTCAGCGTACAAGTACAGCATTGAGAAGCCGGGAAAATGAACCCATATGGAGCTTTGTGGTAATGTGGCTAGATGTCTTCCAACACCTAAACTCACTTATTTAGAAGCACATCGAGTGTTTACACTTCACTGCAGCCTACAGCATAAATTATTCTGAGAAAAGCAAGTGTAGGGCAAGAGCTGCTGCTCACACAGAGCTATGGACAATAAAAAGGCTGTTTCTTTTTTATTTTAAGAGTATATACAGACTGCTCATCAGAATGGTACAAACCCAACACACACACTGTTTTATTAGGGATTGGCCAGCCTGTGATTGCTTTTTCTCTTTTAAATACACTGAGCTGTTCAGTTCTTATGTAGGAGCACACAACGCGTGCTTGACTAACTAGCCAACAGATTAGCTCCGTGTGACCCTCCCTTACTGCTGTTTCTTCATCTCACCCTTATTCTCACAGTCTCTCTTGCTGTTCCCCTTTTCTCTGATTTTCTGCTCATGTTCTGTGTTCAGCGTGCTCCTTCTTCCTCTACTTGTTAGACTCACCTGCCTCCATCAGGTGAGCCCCATCGCAGACAAAGGGACAAGGAGAAAACTGAACAAAAGTTTTCCGTTTGGGCAACACCATGACTTTAGCTAGTGGCTGTCTCTTCAGCATGAAGCGCCTTGGTCCCTTCTTTGGGATGCCTGTTTGCCTACCGTACCTACAGACGTAACACCTTCCCAACAGGGCAGGTTGTAAAGCACAACAGAGCTGGGATTTTGCTGAGGTTTGATAGGAATGGTTGGACTCGATGATCCAGTGGGTCTCTTCCAACCTGGTTATTCTATGATTCTATGACGCTGCCTGCCCGAGGTCGGTCCCTGGGGCCAGCAGGAAGGTGCCTTGCAGGCTGCAGGCGCAGTTTAAGTGTATACGCAAGGGGAAGGAGATGTCGGGCCACAAAAAGAAGGATTTCTGCTGTACCACATGCAAATATCACAGCCACCCAAAGAAACCAAGTGACTATTTCTTCCCACTCTTCAAAGCAAAAACCAAAATACATACTTTTCAATTCAAAATGTCTTACTTTAGACTAAGAAAAATAACAAAAATAAAGTAGACATAAAGTCTCCAAAGACATCTCTGGATTTTTACTCCTGATGCTGGAGGCAGGAGGTCTTTAAATCACGAGGTAAGGATTTAGGTTGTCAGCTCTGAAGGTCTATCCCACTTACAGCCCAAGGGAGGAGCTGTTATATAGGATCCCTTCACTGATTTCCATCGTGTGAGCAGAGCCTTCTCATCATCCTGTATTTGAATTGTTACGCCATAGATCAGAATTCCCCATACAAGAGAACTCACAGTCCCTCACACCAGAGAAATAACTGCCCACTTCTTAAACAGTTGTTTGAAAGGAGTAGGAAATATGCACTCCAATGAGTGATTTTGATCTTCTACTGATAGCTGAAGCCTCTCGAAGGCTTCGTACTGCCAGTAACACACAAACAAAAAGTTATTCCTCTTTACAACTGATGCCAATCATTTTCTCCCTCAAAAGATACCTGGCATAGTGGAACTTTTGAGAAAGGAAAAGAGATTTATTTAATAATAAAAAATGAGAGGTGTTGGAATATTTGTTTTGACAAAATAGAGGCTGAATCAATAATACACATACTTGCTGCTTTCAAGTGGACCATTTCACTATGAGAAAAACAATTATGAGACAAAAAATCTTAGAGGAAATAAAAGAAAACTGTGAATAATACTTGCAAACTATATAAAAGCATTTACTTGCTGGAGAAAGAATGGGATCTCATGAGCAGCAAAGAATGTTAAATTAGTTAAGAACAGATAAAACCATTTATAAAACACTGGGGATGCAAAAGTAATCCCACAGCTAATTCTACAAAGAGCATAGATGAAATAAGAGAAACTGATAGCAACAACTATAAGTTAGTTAGGAAGTGTAGAGACCTTAGAACAGAAACAAAAGGAAATAAGGAGAATAATGAACAGCACTTATCACCTGTAAATCAAAAAAATTAAATGCTCTGTAAAGTTTATACAGAAAAAAATATTGTTCATTGTAGTCAAGCAGAGGCTCATCCATTTGGAAGGAATGAGAAGCAGCAAGGGATGAGCTTTTAATGCAAAACCACATTTCGCTTCCAGCACTACTACTGAATCTGAGGCAGCCATGAACTGAGAGAAATTACACAGCAGATCATATTAGAGGATGACAACAGTCTTTTCTGGTCTTAACATTCATATATCTATTAATTACTAGGTAGCTAGCCCGACCGTGCTGCTGCTAGCAAAAGCGCAGCTCCATCATTACTGGAAAATGGGACGAGCCACGTACACAAACCGTGCTAGCGCTCAGCGTGCTGCCCCAACCCTCACTGCATTCTTCTGCCTTCCCCACTCTGAAGGCTGCACTGAAATCTGCTGAGCTCCATGGTGCACTGGACCAGGGTTAATGCAAAACCTCTGTTCTAATGGCAATTAAGCATAGCACTCCCATCTGAAAAGCCGCATGCTGTAGTGAGCCTGCTCACAAGAAAACCTCTCTCCGGCATTGTTCATGGCTAAACCGTGGTCGGCAGGAGCCTTCTAAGAGCCCTTGAAAACCAGCTTGTCTGTAAGACAGTAATTAACTTCACATGTTATTGCTTTGGCTACAGTTCATTCTATAGAGCTGGTCCACAAGAGGAGTTTATCTCTGCTCTTTGCAAGCAGCAGCAAGAATGAGGTAAATGAGAAGGTGGTTACTTGATTTGTAAGTGAGGAAGAACTAGAGAGCAATGTGTTCAATAAAGGGGCTATCCTGGGGTCTCAAATACCCTTCTGAGAAATGGATTAAATATGATTTTCAGTTTGTGTAAAAACCCTGCAGTCCTGTTGGTACATTGTTCTCCTTTATTTATCTCCTGAAACCCTTCAGGCTGTTGTCACTGGGTGCAGCTTGGTCTTTGTGACGCGCAAGGTACGAGTGTTGGGTAGGAGCTGGGCAGTGGACGTTACTGAGACATGAAACCAGAAAGGCCTGAACATCTCTCTAGGGACCACAACAAACAGAAGGCAGATGTGAAAGTGAAATTCTTTATAGAGTCATGGAATCATTAAGGTTGGAAAAGACCTCTAAGCTCATCCAGTCCCACCATTGTCCTACCACCACTGTGCCTGCTAAACCATGTCCCTAAGCACCATGGGCAAACATTTTTTGAACACCCCTAGGGAGTGAGATGTCACCCCTGCCCTGAGCAGCCAGTTCCAAGTTCATCACCCTTTTGTTCCTGTAGAACAGGATCCAATCTCTTTATTTTGAGGAAATAATTTTATATCATTTCCTTGTAACAGAGGAAAAAGTTTTCCTTAGAAGACGAGTCTTTATTTTTTGGCAAATCCACAAACATCCCAAAGTGCAGTAACTCCTAAACATTTTTAGCCTAATTCATGGAGAAAAAATGGCCTTCCCCACACCACATCCTTACGCCCTGCTCGCAGTTCGCTCTGCTAGGCTGGTTGACTACGTCACTGAAACCCGACATTAGTCAGGTTTTAACAACCATCTCATCATTTTTTTTACTCTGCTTTCAGCTTTTGAGAAGTTTCCAAGAGTACCAGGCAAGGAAATGAAATCTTCATCCCAAGGAAAAGAGTCATTTCCAAAACTGTTAATCTTTCCTTATGACGTGTTTTGGAATACAAACATATCCAGAGGGGGTTTATTCAGCAGCGTGCTCTGTCCGTGTAAGCAGGGGTTAGGAGGGTGGGACATGTGTTAACAATAATTCAAACTTCTATTCCCCCTCTTTCGCCACCACAGCTGCTCCTGGTTTCCCTGACGGCCCCACCCAGCGACACTTGGAACGCAGACAGACACACGTACGTATTGCAGGGAGCGATGCTCACTCTGTTATTAGAGAACTGGGCCTCCTTTAGTGTGCAATATTATCATAACAAACCCATGACTACATGCTTTCTGTCACTATTACATTCCAGATATGCTGGAATCAGCAGAATTTGAAAGCAGATCTGGTTTCTACACGTCACTTGTGATGAATTTTTGTGTTACAGAGACTGAAGACAATCACGGAGCCTCTGGGTAATCCAGATCCCAGCCGTTCGTAGATCTGTCCCTCTAGCATGTTCAGGGAAGCTGTTTAGGGGTTCTGTACAACAGAATGCATTGAAGAGTGAAGATAATGGGGACTTAACAAGTTGAATATCAAAGTGCCTTATATGTGAGGAATATTCTCTGCAAAAAGTTTGAAATAAAATCTAGAATTTCATTTCTCAAGACACGTTGATACAGATTAAATGGGAAATAGTTGTTGCACTTCTCTTTTTAGTTCTATCTTATGTCTTTCTTTTCTTATTCTAACAAAACATTAGCAAATGCAGTTAGAGATTATTGTACATATAAATATGGAAATAGGTAGTAGAAGGATGATTTTAACATATGCATGGGTAAAACCAGCATATCTTACAAAACTTCTCAATAATCAAATTTGAAAAAATTACAGACAACAAAAAGAACTAACAGAGGATGGGATTATTTTAGGTCTAGAGATACTAAGATAATTACTAGACCAAGAAAGCTATTTAATATATCGAAAAGAAGATTGACAAGTGACTTCAATCCAACATGCGAGATGAAAAGATTAGGTACCAGACAACTCCTGAGCCTCAGAAGAAGCAATGGCTTTAAGCTGAAGCCAGAATACCTCAAAATTTGCAATACAATATTTAGATGAAGCCCCTTGGAGCTTACCTCCTATCGGCAGAGATACACACTTGTGAGCTAGATGCTGAAATACAGGTTGTTACCGGCTCTTTGAGCCTGACAGACCTTGCTACTGGATAAGACCTTCATTATAGTCAATAGTTTAGGATTCAGCACTTGGCTGATGGCACACGCTTGCTTGTGTATCCAGGCTTACATTCAAACTTCCTCCTCCTACTGTTTCCTCAGCTCAAATCCCCGAAGAAACATCAAAGGAGGGAAATCTTTTTTACTCATTCAGAAGGAGAAAGGCCCAAACAATGCTTGGGAAAGATCGGAAAACCTTTTTGAGACTGAAATTTTTTAAGAAAAGGGGGGTGTCTGTGTTAAATAAAAAGATGAATTTGCCAGAGATTTATGTAGCTGTGAAGGGTTCCTCTCTCTGTCAGCCGGGCTGCCTTGTAACTAATTAAGATGCTGTTTGGCCTCAGTGTAATTGCTGCTGTCTGCTGACAGGGCACTTCTGCCAACCAGATGTTTTTTGTTTTGAGGAATGGCTATTTGGTAAAACTGTTCTTCAGTCATAAATACAGGAAAAAGACTGTTGCATGGGTTCTGTTTCCCCCCTTAGCAATTTATATTATAGGCAATACAAAAGGTCATGTGTCTTATCTGGTATTTGTGTAAAGGCAATAGCTTATGCAGCAGTTAAAACTTTACTTTGGTGGATCTTGCAGATCCCCTTAATAAGCATTTATTTCTTGTCAGATGGCACAATGGACACATCTCGTGGACCAAGTGTTTGGTGAAAACACATTCGTTAGCAGCAGAAACTATTATGGTAAGGATGCAGTAAAATTACAGCTCTATGGAACTCCAAAGCCTTACAGATGTAATCAACAGAGAAAACTCTGAGATCTTGACTTTTCTCTCATTTTCCTGACCGCCTTCAGTGTTACTTTCAGTACTTCTTGGGTTTGTCCTGTGCTGGCAACATGGGATTATTCTCTCCCATAAGATCTTAATTTTTAGTTTCTGGGGCATGACTTCCATATGTGCAAAAGCCATACAGAAACTAAATATTGGCAAAATGAAAATGGCCAATATTGATTTGACATTTTGTCAGCATTCAATTAGGAATGAAATAAATATCCTGATTTGGCACCAGGGGATGAAATTGAAGTTTGATGTTTTATATTTGCATTTACCTATTAAAAATGTTTTTATCACCCTGTTGCTGTATGAAAGGCTGACACGAAGAACACTGAAAAGTAATAACAGAGAAGGAAAGCTCGGTGGATGTTCCTAATGTTTTGCCACAAGGTGAGGGCAACTTTATTTCTATCTACACACCACTTTTATTTGCTCTGAGCCCATTCAAAATGCCACTTGACAAACTAATAGGTAAAAAGAATCTCAGGCACTGGATGACTCTACGTTTTAAAACCAACCAAGGCACGTTAAAAATTCACTAGCAGCTGGCTTTGGCAGTATGAATTCTTTGGCTGTCCAGGCAAATTACACACGGATGCGTGCTGCTGGTTGTTGGAGATAGCCATCCCCACAGGAGGCAGGACATGCTGCCAGACACAGAGCCTGAGCAAATTCCCATTTGCACAAACCCATATAATGCCAGAAAATTTAACCAACAGGACCTTCTTCTGTAAGTGCAAGACCACGCACGTGCACACGGTAAGACAGCCTTTCACAGAGAACCGTAACGTTACATGGGATGATCATAGGAATATTCAGGTGCCAGATAAGAATGACCACCAGTTCCTGACTTGGTAGCGAAACCTTTTAGCCTATACAACAAGCAGGCAGAAAGTATCGTGGGCATCAGCAACCTCCCAATACTCTATATCCAAGTAGCTTCTGATGAATGTGCTTTAGAAAGTCTTATCATTTACGAAGAAGACCCAAAAATCTACCATCCTGACACTTGTATTTCCCCCTTATAAATCAGTAGTACTGAAAAATGACAAGTGACAAATGACCAGCTTCCTAATGAAATCTGAGGAAGGGATCCATTCAGCTTGCCCAGATTCCGATTCATACAATATCTTCCTAGTGGACGGTGCACACAGGTATAAACCTCTGGCCTGTGCTTTGCAGAGAGTCAAACCACATGATGACAAACGGGTCCTGTAGGTACAGATTTATAAAGGTGAGTTTCAGAGCCACATTTACTACAGCAAAAAACAAGGTACTAAATAAATGCACAGCGAGTAAACCATGTCTGCCTGCAATGTCCGAGCACCGTGAGACTTACCCTCCAGCAAGGAAATCTTGAGTGTTAGCCTGAAATTGGGAGCAGAGTTTGCTGACTGAGACACAAAGCGAGCTCATTTGGAGTATTTGCAGAATGATCTTCATAAAGCATGTCACCTGCCTAACAGCATCTGAAGAGCCACAAACAGCCAACAGCTCAGAGACAGGAGCCCCACTGAGTCTGGGCGAAGTTGTTAGCAATGGGGAGAGCAACGTTTCATAGAATCACTAGAGGAGAGGATGGAATTCATGAGATGTGAAATGACAGTTCCTATTCCTGACGAGGAGGAGCCAGTAAAATGGGGGCTTTGTTTGTTTGTTCGTTCGTTGGCTATAAAGATCTTAAAGCAAAATAAACACTGAAAATTGAGAAATAGCTGACAGTGATGAACTCTGGTAAATCCAACTTTTTTTACAAGGGAATACCAAAGCAGATTTTAAACATTTGGCAGCTTATCAGAAACCAGGGAAGATTAAATACGTGAGTGAAATATCAGGCCAAGAAACCAAAACCAGCTTTTCACAGCAAAAGAAAGCCAAGGAGGAACAGTCTAAAAAGCACTTGGAAAGAAATACTATGATCATTCCACTCTTAGGAACTAGATCACTGAAGCAAGAGGAATTTGAATTCCTTTTGGAAGTGTGCAGGTATTTATGAAGGTACTTAGAAGATATAGTGTGAGTGTGGAAGTATCGACAGGATCAAGGCTGTCAAAGAGAGCAGGGCCCCTCAGAAACAACGAGTGCACGTGTGCTCCCACTGCTGCTACGGCTCGTGTTGCTCACCAGCAGCACAAAGACAGGAGATGGTTTATACAAAAGTCACCAATGTGGAATACCTGATGGACATTTCCAACCTCCTTGTATGATTCGGCAAATCCGTGTCAACGTTCTAAACAGCTGAAATAATTCTGAGCTCCAGCACCGGCTCTGCTGCCGACTCCCTCAGACAAACCCTGCTGCATCTCCTGTGCTGCTTCCACACTTCTAAAGCTACACAACACTCCTTTATACAGACCCAAATAACTCACCCGAACGACAGGGCACGGGTGATAAGAACTGCAACTTCAAGGTTGAGGAACTGCGTGGGGCGGTTCCTACGGGTATTTAAATCTGCGCTTAACTTGACTGTGCATACCTGGCTTTCTGTAGGTTGCTAAAATGGTGAAACCACATTTTAAAAGTGTATGCACATGTAGGTGAAGGAGAAAAGAATAGCAATAGATTTTCCGATGTACTAGCAATAAGATTAGTTAAAAAACATGTAAATGACTTCAGAAAAGCTCCCATAAGAAAACAGCTCCCATACGAATTGGCCTGTATCTCAGTACCTCTTCATAACTGCTATCTCAAAGCTGAAGAAAAGGTAATTTGAGGTGGTGTTCAAGGCCAGGTTGGATGAGGCTTTGAGCCCCTGATCCAGTGGGAGGTGTCCCTGCTCAAGGCAGGAGGTTGGAGCTGGCTGAAGTTTAAGGTCCCTTCCAACCTAAACCATGATTCTATGGAGTATCACTGTACTTCTATTTTAATTTACTTTTATTAAGCAACTGCAGGCTAGCATCTCCTGCTCCTAGGATAAGCCAAATAACAGAGTAAACCTCCCAGCATCTTATAGCTGGAGGACTTCAAACAGCACAGCAGAAAGAAAACTACCAACTAAAGAAACAGAAGGAAAGAGAGTAAAAAGAGATGATTTTTAAAACACAGTTTTCAGGGACATTAATTCTTGCAGAGGTCTCTTCTCCATGTGTGACATTTCCAATAAAGTTCTCCCTTCCTTATCAGTGAAACTCAACTATACACCTCGGCTCATTCTCTCTTCCCAGGAACACAAAACAGGTCAGAATCCTCAAGCATCCTCTCCAGAAATATTGAGTTGTGTTCCATCTACATTCCAACACTTTTATAGGCCAACCACAAAGAGGGCAGAATTGCAACAGAGTTGAGTCTGGGGCAGCAAAAATTCTCTGCGTGGAACGAATATACATGGGGACTGCACTGACAGCAGCGTGAAAGAGATTGTTATCACAAATTGGTACAGCATGTTGCACTCTGAAAATAACAACTGAGTAATCTCAACTAAGTGAGCACTGGCCTCTCTAGTAGGGAAGGCTCCTGAAGAGTGTTTAGACGGAACAGACAGGGTGTTATTAAAAAGAGGCCAGTCTTTCTTGCTGTGGTATCTCTCATCCACAGGAACTTTGATTAGGAAAGCCTTCCTTCTGGGTGCAACAAAGAACAAAATATTCATTACCATTTGAGGTTATTGAAGAAGTGACAGCGTGAAAAGTTCGGGTTTCCAGCTCAGTATTCAATTCCAAATGTAACAAACATGTTCCATTTCCTACATTCCCATGGAAATGCTGAAGCCCACAGGCTCTTTCACTCTGTTTCAAACATTTGTGTTTGAAGTTAAGAAGTGTTTGCCTTCCCCTTCAGTGGTGGGTGATCCCTGCATACTTCTCACACACTTTCCTAGAGGACTTGTGATTCCTAAGGGGAGTTCACAACATGTTACATGTCTTCAGGTCTGACCTACATTCCCGTGTTGCTCAGACTCTGTGGTATAACAGCTTTTCAAGTCCCAAAGAGAAATGAAGGTTCCTGGTAAAACCTTGGGCTTGCTGTATTCCTTTCAAGGAAATTACATTTTTCACTTGAGTGAGACTAGGCACTACACAAATTTCAGATACACTTCTTCATGTAACAGAAAAAAGAGAGAGAAAGGAAGTGAAGCCAAAAACCTCTCCGACTTTTTTTTCTGGCTGATCTCAATCTGTAGGAATTCCCCAATCACAAAATTGCTCTGCTCTTGCTAAGGAAATGATGTTGATTAGTAAAAAAACCTTCCAGATGTTAACCGAAAGCAATCTTGAGACAAAGGGAAAGTGGAGGAGAGAAGTGTGCGGTGACCCACCCCAGGCAGGAAACTCAGTGCAAGCCCTGTACCCTCTCCGGGCTGGGATGCAGCCAAACACCAGACAGTGCTCACACACACTCACGCTGGGATGCTCTCCTCCCCTCCCAGCAGTAATTAGAGTGTTTCCAGCTTAACCCCACCAATTCTTTATATCCTTTCTGATTTGCATTATTAAATAAACATATAAATACATTAGAATTAAAGTTATAGTAGGAAGAGTAGTTTTTGTTTATTTATTTTATTTTTGCCTTCCAGAAAAAACAGAACCTCCTATTTTTCTTCACAATTCTCCATGCAATTTCTTGCTTACAACCTTCTTAGGGCAGTTCCCTGAGTGAGAACCAGAAGTATCTCAAAAGGCATACCTATGGTTAAAATATGAAGTTCTTCAAGAGAAGACACTGAACTCATAGCCAATACAAATGTCTTAATTCTTTGTAAAGTTAGTTAATGGGATTTAACCCCTTGTGGGTTTTGGAGAATGACCAGAATTATCCAGCTGTTCATTTCTCTGTGTGTGAACTACCCGGGCTCACACAGAGCTCACATCTACTCATCAAATTTGTACTTTACTCTCTATCAGAATAATGCTACTTCAATTAGATATTTAGGGAAAAGAAAGGCAGGGGAAAAAATTGAAGCACTTTGGCTATGAAAGTCTACATGTGTTCATAAGTCTGAGACTTCTCTTATTTTCTTCCTACTGGAAAAATGTTCATCATGGGAAAAACCTGTTTCCTGTTGCAGAGACTACTGTACTGACATTAAGTGCAATCAGAAGCTAATCTCCTGGGTCACACTCTCACCTACTTATTTACCATTTCACAATTCCCTACAGGAGTGAAATTCTCCCCTTTCCAACAGACCATGAACACTATGACATTATTATTCTATAAATGCCTCTCAGACTCTTCTAAATCTGATAATTTACTACTGCAAAATGACTGTTTCATGAGAACATAAAGGATATTTAATGAAATAAACATTTACTTTATCTCTTGCCTTGCATTCTGCAAGATGCAAAAGTATCCTATAACAAACACACAAGCTTTGTGAAAACCCAGTTGTGTTGAGCAGCAGCGTGGGTTTGGGTTTATCAAGGACTTTCTTCTTCCCTCCTGTCTTTCTTACTTCCACACACAGTTTCACAGAGGGAAAGACAACACTGATGATGGCCCCTCACGACTGGCTGGGCCACAGAGGAGAGAGCAGGCTCCCGTAGTTTAACAGTTAATCAGCGATCCTGAGGGCCTTCCTGAGGAACGAGTGGCTGGTATAGGGATAACTGAGGTTCACTGTGGCACTCTGTGGGCAGAGCTTTTTTCTTTTGTCTAGAAAACCAACAGAAACTTATGAAATTAAGATCAGGAGTGGCAATGACCTGGTTTGTTTGGAACATATAAAAAGTCAGCAGCTCAGTACTTAACCAACTTGCCTCTCATTTCAGTTCAGGGTTACTCAAAGCTGCTTGTGAAAGAACAACAGATCAAGAATTACTCCTTGAAACAATTCAGCAAATTGCCAGCAAATATGGACAAGCCACGAATCGTTCATAGAAGATGTAGGAATAGGCAAAATTTACTGCAGAAATTCTTAGCTGCCATTTACTCCCCCAGCCAGTTACCAAACCCAGAAGGCGCTTGGTCCTAAAACCAATATAATTTATTCAACAAAAATGCCACTTGCTCTCATTGTTATTATTAATATTTGCATTACAGGAGTGAAATGGATACAATCTGTCTTATATGACTAAAACCAGACAAATGACATGTTCTTACTGAAGAATCATAGGAAAGGCTTTGCAGTCCTTTCACAACCACGGTCCAGACCTAAGCTAAACAATTTGTTGGAGAACATTCTGCAGGGAGTCCTTATGAACTGGCAGAAGAGATGGACAAGATGACCTCATGGTTTTTTCCCATCTCTGATTTCTGTGACTATATAATTCCATCTTGATATGGGACCAGAGGAGCTGACAGTTCCATCTGCAGTCTGTCTTAAAAGTTCCTGACTCTACTCATGGAACAGTTCAAAAATTGAAGGGCAAAACCCCACATGTGTAGGAACTGAGGGTGTGTATCAAATTTGGGTTAGTTACACTGGTTAGAAGTCATAAATGGAAATGAAGATGCAACAAAAGCAAATGATTTAAAAGCACAGTGAAGATGTGACCAGATGATATTAAGCAGAAAGATGGCTTAGTAAGTAAAGTTTATCACTGCTACAAAGCCACAAATAAATGTTTTGAAATTCTGTCTTTTCTTTAGCATATAAGAGAAGCTGTCTCAACTTCAGAGTTCTTCTGCTCCTGCAGGTGTCCTTGTGTAAGAGTTTCTAAAGCATTTTCAAAATTAAAAATAATAAAAGCTCTAATGGTGCTCTCTTGGCCAGGGAAATCAGGACAGTTATGAAAGAGCAATAAAGCAGCCTTTCTCTTTTAGCTGCCAACAACTCCAGAAACATGTTAGCTGGAACTCTGACCCCTTACATAGAAAACATTAGGACAACTGCAACTTGATACAATTAACTGGTATTAGATTCAAAGTTTCTGAGGCCAACTGGCTTTTATGATATATTTCTTGGTACTTACACACTAATGGAAACACTCCAAACTCTTGAAAAATATATTCCAGATAGGCTGACTGTTAACTCATTTTTTAAAGCAACTGCGTTAGCAACTGCTTGTCCTGTCTGCAAGGAATGAAAACCAGACAGACACAGCATTTCTGCTGCTCTACACCCAAGAAAGTGTTTCTGTCTGCATTCAGCTCTCCCTTGGAATAGATTAACAATGGCAATATTTGAAGTGTTACGGAGAAAAAGCTTTCATTGCTCTTCCCAAAACACTAGTATAGCAATCATAACATTTCCCAATACATCTCTTCTTTCCCTAGCTTAATATTAAGAGAGGTACAGAAATCTCATTTGAAAGCTTCAGCTATAACGTGTTCTGCACCACGCACTCTCTCTTTCTGTATGACACACAAAGGGAGACATAGGCCAGAGTAAAAACTGTGGCAGAAGGGCGATAGTTCAAAATTACAAAGCTCTGAGAACTGTAATTCCAATTCAACCCTTCAGTGGAGAGCCACTGAAGTAAAGGAGATGGAAGGCTGATCTGGGTCCTACTGGCCAACCAAAAAAAGGAAGAGTACAATGGGAGTTGCTGCTGGTTAACCAGAGAGATTGATTGGCTTCTGCTGGAAACTCAGTGGACTGTTTATGATGGTTTGGAAAACTCAGCCCAGCTGCTAACTAGGAGGTGTTTATACCAGCCTGGCACTGGTAAGCAGTCCAGCCAGCATCACAACAGCAACAGCCAAGTGAACTTTCCAAGGTGGAAAGGACAATTTCATTCTGCTCCTGCTCTTGAAACGCCTCATGAAACAATGTCCGGAGTTGTCCTCCAGCATCACCGGAGAGCACGCAGCATGTAACGCTGCTGAGAACTCCTGCAATTACCAATCCATGAACAATTCAGACAGTTTCTGTGAACAGATGTGTATTCTTATTGTGGTTGTTTTCCATGCTTTCAGCTTTTTCAGGCTGAGTCTAGCTGAAAAATGTCGATTCATTTTTTGTATTGCTATAAACATTAAGTTTCACTTGATCTTGGTTTATTTTGAGATAAATTGAAAGGAAGCCAAGGGAATCAGTAAAGCAATAATCTGAACACTGTGTGGGAAACAATACCAAACACTCTTGGCGAGTCAGAAAAGTCACTTAGCTCATTAATATGCACAACAACGCAAAAAATGAGACAGAACCCTGCTTGGGGATTGCTATCTTAGATGTACCATCACCACAGCTCACCACTGCAAAGCTGCTACCCAGGTCAGACCTAAAGTCTGTTTCTATAAGGAATTAATCTCTCCATCCATCTCATTTTCTCAGTGAAATCTTCACCATTGTAATGAAGCATAAAAACTCCTCTCACTACAGGAAGATTTTCAGTAGGCACATCAAAATGAGAAATATCCCTGGAAAATGTCACCAGGCTAGAACATAAGCACTGAGGATGCTTCAGAGACCTCTTAAACCTGGGCTGCTCTGGCCTCAGCAAGGTTGTTCTGATTTAGCTGTTAATTACCTCACCCTTTTCCTCCGGCAAGGTCCCCAGGAATCTCACGCAGCTCCGTTTAACTTTGTACATAAATTCTATTTTGTAATAGCAAAACACCCAAGACATAGTGCAGTTACTGCTCCTATAGGAATGCAAAGGTCTCTTCAGCCCTAGCTTATTGCTCAAGCTCAACTTTGAGCACCCAGCAGCAGACAGTGTACAAAGACAGATTTTACTTTCGTAGTAATTATGATACTGAATCACATTGAACTGGTTTATATGCAACCTTTCTTTACAGTAGTGGAAAAAGATATTTTACAAGTCTGGACTGTGCTCTGTGACACAAAATAAAAGCCTTGTAGACCACAGAGTCTCTTTGGAATTGAAGGTGGTGCAACTGAGAAAAGATTGCATATTTAGGAAAGTTTTTTCCCTAGAGTTTCCAAAGCACTCCCAAAATCACCACAAACTGTTAATTTTACACCAAGTTCACTAGGACCCAAGGAGGACCTGGATCTTTCCATGGGTGTTTTCTAGTAAGCTGTGTTCTGTAACAGAAACTCAGTCACTGAGAACAGGATCTCTCCGGGTGTGTCGGCTACACTGACATCCCTGCATTCTGTGTTGGGCTGTTCTCTGAGCTGTTCAAAAATTTTACAGGGATGATTAGGCAAATGTTTCCATAACAAACATTTCTAGAATTTCCTGCAGATGTTGTAGCACTGACAAAACAGACAGAAAATCCAAGTTTGCCATGTTCATACAGGACACATGAAAATATAGATGGTGATGACTCTAACGGGGGCACCGGGGCTTGAGTCAGGGTGGGGTTTTTTTACCATCATCACCATCATTGTCCATTTTCAGTGCTGAAAAATTCCTCCCAGTAAGTTGAGATGATGCCAAATTTTAAAAGAAATTACTGAATTACACAGGAAAACTGATACAATTCTTTATGATCATCAAAGGAGCGTGGCTATAGCACAAGGTCATGTGAGAGGCTCGCTCTGCAATTCCGTCAACAATGGAACCGCAGTGTTGTGCCCAATTTGTTAGAGGGAGCGGATTTGGAATTCCTCTGACAACAGTTTGTTCTGTGAGACAGAACATTGGGAAGACAAAAATCTCATTCATAGTCATTTAAAATCAGAAGTTCAGAAATATTTATGATTTATGAGAGAATGACAACACATGTGGCAAATATTTCCATCACAGAGGCACACAAAGATGGTTGTCTTTATGCCCATTTAACTTACCAGGTAAATCATTACATAAGCCTTTGCGACCTTGATCAAAGCTCTCAATAAACATGACCAGAGCAGGATCTTCACTTACGCTTTTGGCCAATGATGTGCCTATTTATAGCGTTCATAACAAAACATGTACCTTACCACGGCAACCGCTGTGCCCATGTGCTACTGCTGAGACAAAAAGCACTAACCAGTGTCAAATCATGCTTCCGGAACAATTTGTTTCCCAGTTTCCAAGCACATATTCCTCATCACTGATCATTATGAAACATTATTTATTGCTTTTCTCTGCTGCACATTTGTTTCTTTTTTATTTTCTTCACAGAAGCAGAAAAGCATCAGAAGAGACAAGATAGTGGTTTCCATTTCGCAAGTGTTCCAATCTTATATATAATATTCACATATAAATTAATAAGGTTACCTGTACTAGAAAGCCTAATGAATAAGAGAGGTTTTTGTTCTGAAACTTGTGCGTAACAGCCTCATCTCTACTGAAGTTGGCTGAACAAAGGAGACAGAGAGATGATGCGAGGGCTGGAGCACCTCCTGAACGAGGACAGGCTGAGGGAGTTGGGGTTGTTCAGCCTGAAGAAGAGAAGGCTCCAGGGAGACCTTAGAGCAGCTTCCAGTATGGAAAGGGGCTTCAGGAAAGCTGGGGAGGGGCTCTTGATCAGAGCGTGCAAGGACAGAATGAGTAGAGATGGATTTATGCTGAAAGAGAGGAGATTGATAAGAAATGTTTTCTTGTGAGAGTGGAGAGGCCCTGGCCAGAGCAGTGGTGGCTGCCCCATCCCTGGAGGTGTCCAAGGCCAGGCTGGATGGGACTTAGAGCAACCTGATCCAGTGGTGCTCAAACTTGGTTTGTTTGTGTGTTTGTTCATTTGCTTGGGTTTTTTTTAGTGTAAAAGCTACCATAGCTGGTAATCAGATAAAGAAATTAGAATCCATCTGATCAGACAAACATTTTAAACCCTTAAAGAAGTAAAACTGAATGGAATTCATGAATTAATTACAATAGCTCTTCAAGCAATCAATTCCAATCACTATTGATATAAAACTTTTCCTTCAAAGAATTACTTTCACCTTATAAAGTCAAACCTTGTAACCTCCTTAATCTTTAATACAGCCTACAACCATTAGTGTAAGGCATAAGAGGATCTACAAATTGGCAGCCCTGTGCGATTATCTCTTTTTCCAACAGACCCTTTTGACGATCATAAATAACAGTAAAATTACCATAAAAATTAATAGTACTACAGTTAAAGAAAATCATTATGTAAAGGTTTATGAATTTTGCAGCCATTAATAGACATAAGTTAACGAGCCATAGGCTTTCCAGAATATGATATCAGATATTTTTCCAATGAAACTTTCAGAGTCCCAAATCCTTTAGAGGTCACCAACTTCAAAAATAGAACAGAAAGTTACTCTTTAATACGAATGTGAGTAAAAATGAAGCAGAAGTACTATAGCAAATATCATGCATCGCAATTTGAACAGTCTACTAAAACACGATACGGAAATCTAGCTTGTCAAAATCTTGGATTTTCAAAAAAAAAGCTGGATTTTCAAAAACATTCAGCATCCTGAAGCCATGCTGCTTTCTTTGTCACAATAAAGCAAATATTACCAACTGATGAATCAATTTTAAATTGTGTAAACATATTAGGGAGCTGAAAAAAATTATACGTTGATAATGATAAGTAAGGAAGTGTCTAACAAGTCCTCCCTGAGTCGCAGGCACAGCCATGTCGTCCTATGGACTGTAAAGCCATTTCTACTAAAACAGCATAGGAATATCCATGTCATAATATACATGAAAATACTTCAGTGTATGAAAATCCTTGTACATAAGAAAGCTTAAAACAATCTGGGAAAAGCCACTATTTAAATAGTTATCTTTTTGTTTTGTAAAATCTAACACTTCTCCCCACTGATAAGCAAGGAAAATGAAAAAGGTTATCTCTTCTCCTACCATTTATTCATTCCTTTCCTAATTGAAAGTTATTAGGACATAGATAACTTAAAGCACATGATAACACGATTATTAGAAAGGTATTTAATTGTGTGCTCATGTCCCATCAAACACAGACTGATACAGTGACACTACATTGTACTTCACGGGAAGCTGGATTTAAAGGAGATTATGTGCTTAACTTTTAATTTCACCAGCATTTCAACATCATCATTGAAAAACTCTTGGCAATTAAAAGATTTTGATCCGAGAGAAGAAAGCCTCAAGACGGTTCTATAACACACGATATGAGATAGAATAGGAATGGTATTTAAAAGAAATATAAATCAGTTTGACATCCACTATTGAATGCAGGTGATGAGTAAGAATTGCATGCAAGTAACCATAAAATAGTTTATACAACCTAGCTACCTTGTTTCACTTAGAATTACAAAAAAATCAAGACACTACATCTTAAACATACGTATACATTCAAACAGTTTTTATGGCAAAACACTGAAGACAAAAGATAAAAATGGCTTCACTTTAAAGGGGAGGAAAAAAACCAACCCAGAAGTCCCAAGAGCCAAGTTAAAGATTCAGAAGTCAGGGCTAGGAGGGAAAAGGAAGATAAATAATTTAGCACCGAGCATAACTAAAGCCTGTCAGTCTGCCAACTTTAAAATAAAAGGGTTTACAAGGATCCTGAGAGTTTTTACAGAACCTCTAGGGTTTTGAAAAAATAAATCCATGAGAAGAGAAGAGTTCTGAAGAATTCCGCATAAACAGATTTTAAAGACACAATCAGACTTTGAGAGTGACAGTAAGGAAAGATTCCCTTAGCTCCAACTTAAGCTTTTCTCTGGTGCTGTGCCTGCTTGCCCTTTCACAGACACAACACCTCATCAGCCCCCAGGGAAGATGTGCTTATGGGAGACCAAAACACATCAGGATCATTTCAAATAATACAGATAAATCTATGTTTGGTATTGAATGTAGAGGCACTGCACAACACACTTACAGTTACCCTTTTAAGACAAAGCACATGTTCATGCTTAAAGATGAATTCCAATTCCTTTGAGATGAGCACTTTTTGTGTTTTGGAGTGTCAATAATAATGGCTTAACGTAAGGCAGCAAAGCAAGTAAAAACCTTAGGAAGCTTTGGCCACTCTTTTTCAGGGAGGACAGCAATGCAGTTGGGGAAAGAAAGGAGAAGCATCACAAGATTTTTTTCTAATTTATTTTTTTTTCTCTTATTGCTTTTTTTGCAATAAGACTGTGTAGCAAGATCCTTTGAATTGCATAAAATCAGGAGCTTAACTGCACAACCTGCACCTACGTAAAAAATGCTAATTCCATATCATAATCACTTTTTACTTCAAATTAAGATGTAACCTTGTACCTCATTGCTCAGACAATGTTAACTGTAGGAGAATCACAGAAAGGAACGAAGTTCATTTACGACATGAAGCAATTTTGAATTGCATTGATTACAGTGATCAGTCTATCACTTTAATGTCATCTCAGCTGGCGTTTATTAAAAAGACATACATGTGACAGCCCATTGATCCTTAACACTGCTGAGATAAAAAGTCTATTTGCAAAGGAAAATTACTTCTTTAATTAGAAATCGAGTATCATTTTCTCTTTTCTTTGTTAGAACTTCAGCAGCCATGGATCAAATACATCATGGGAGGGGTTGTAGAATCTGCCATCTCGTTTGATTTAAAATTCTTCGTAGTTAATCATCCAAAGTTGTACAATTCTTCACATTTGTACAGAGAACACAGAGAGCGTTCCACCTGAATGCAGGCACTCAGCTCACGAGTGCTAAGAAAGGTCTCAGAACGCAGTGCTGTACTTCTTGGTGGACTCTGCCAAGGCTGAAGCTCAGGGGACAGGGTCACTACTGCTCCAAGTCCCCCCCTACACACAGAGTAAAGCAGCAAACAAAACTTGTTCCACAGACTCTCTGCAAGGTTTTCAACGCATTACCCAGGGCTAACCACCTCTCCTAACGACCAACTATTTCATACAAGCATTTGCTGAAAAAGAATCCAGCAAACCTTTGCCAAAGAATACACTGCAGAAATGACTGAATCTTGCCAATTATTTAATGTACATGGAAAAATAAATCTCAGTCTACTAGAAGATATTCCACCAGCAGATAAAATGATAGATGTGCCTGACACACTGAACAACATGCTCTTCTACAGACTCCAGGAGGATTCTTTGTTAAGGAATAGGATTTTGAAGCCAAGTAATTTAATCTGCGGACCTATAACATTCTCTTTTTACCATTCTGTTTTCTCTTTGTACAAATCCAAAATGACATATCTGGAAAATCTTACATTTCATAAAGTGTCTCTTTTAGTCCTAGGGACAGCCAGTCTGCTCAGCCATTAGTGGCGAATCCATCAATTGCCGTCTTTCTATAGACTGTTTAAGTGATTTCCTGCCAATCTCTCCTAGAAGTGTAGGGGCATCTCCAGGCTCTGCAGATGGACATTCCACCACCCCTTCTATTGTTCTGTCCATATCACAACCTTTGGGAAACAAAGACAACCATAAGTTTGCATGACTTATTACAACATCCTAGTCTGGTTTCAACTTTGGCTGCTATCTTGGGGCTACACTATCAGCTTTTTTAATGCTCTGCTTGAGAAGCATGTAATTCAACAGGTATGAGTTTAATTCCTGTTAGCTTTCAAGATGAAAATCACAAACTAATAGTACTTATGTGGACTATGGAAGTAAATCTACACACTCTTGCAGGATTAGTTCTGGATAATCAATTGCTATTCCATTTTTCCCCATCAATTTAAATCAGAAAAATTCAACGTGTCACTGATTTCTTAGCTGAATACAGAATCCAGAGTAAATGATTATTTACAACAAAAGTCTTCAGGACCCTGAACTACTTAGATACTTTTGTGCAGTCTCTAGCCTTTAGGATTTACTTAAATGGCTTCCTACAAATAAATTACCAGTAACTCATCATCTAGTCATAAAAATAACTTAATTGGACTGCTATTAGATATTTAATTGCCTTCACAATGTTTGTACAGTGTTTGTCTGTTAAGCTTTAGATAATATTGCCTAAGTTCATCTGAGTAAACTATCAATCCCCTTACAACAATAGACAATAATCTGCACTCCTCTTTTAACTTTCCCCAGGGTACAGATTAAAACTTTCAGGTGTCAGTTCTTTATTGTGCTACAGACTCTTTATGGCAATGCAAGCTGTCACAGATGATGGCTGCTGAAACCCTACATGTGCATTTGCAGCCGTTATGCAGGGAACAGGAGCTGTGCAAAAACTCCCTGTTAAAGCTCTGAAAATTTGGCTCTCGAACACCTAGAAATGCAAAATTGATTGGCTGTGATCCTTCTTCATAGCAAATAATTTTCATCTTTAACCAGCAAATTAGTAAATTCTAGGTAAAGATACCCCTTTATATCTAGAACTTGATGAAATTATTCTAAATATTTTAGAAGTATGGAAAAGTTTCTATTCAGGAGACTGATTTGTTATATTATTGATTTACAAAAGGTAAGCTAGGTACAGGAGATTGGGACCATACAATACAGCAACAACAGAAAACAAGAGTCTCCGTACCCTGAATTAATGCTCTAAATACAGTGTGGAGTTGCTGTATAGAAAGAATGACTTCTATGAAAAAGTACTTGATGGAATTCATACCTGCTTCGATTCCAGAACCTAGTGTAGGATGATGCTAATATCATCTAATAATATCAGGATCAAAGATAAGTGGAATAAAACTTGCAATTTTAGACATTTTTTATATGCAGGTGTGAATGTATAATGAATTCTCACCACTGGCTCCTGTTATAAATCCAACGATTTTGTACTCTACAACAGCAGTTTCCACAATTTCCTTTTGGCACAACCTGCTTGGAATATCTGACTACACAGCAGGGTGCCAAAACATTTTTCTAAATGATCTACTTTGCAAACAGCTTCCAAGTGTGACCCCGATGAATCTTATCATTACTCTTGAAATAGAATAAACATGAAAGAAAAAAATCCACATATCATTTACTTAAGTGGGTATTTCCTTGTTTCTTTTATATACTACCTCACATCCATGCCAAAGCATTCATTCCAATGCACAAAGCGATTTAAACCCAGGTTAAATAAAAACCCATTATTGGATAGGATAGAATTGCACTCTGCCTATTTTTAAATACTGCTGTCTCAGACAAGTGTAATGAATCATTTGATGTCATCTCAATTACCATGTTCACTCTACTCAATGGAATTGCTTTTCCTATCCATGCCTTGTATGGAACTCTCTAAATTAGATGGCAGAGTTTTTCCAGAGGACAAACCCATCCTCTGGCACACTATAAGGGATTTGACAGGATTCAAGCTACAGAATAAGGCTGGATGACTCTATACTTTAATTGAATATCAGATCATTTTAATAGTACAGAGAGGCATTTCAGTGTAATTTATAGAGATGATTCAAAGTTTACTTTAATTGGGAAGAAGTATTTATGTGCAAAAGCTACATCAGAAATGGGGAGGGGATCATTACGTGCATCTTCAAGAAAACACCTCTGAATTAAAGTAGATCCCAGTTGCAACACAATTTCCAAAGACTTCTAATTTTCTCATCTTACCATGCCATGCCCTGCTGCAAACACCAATAAAGAGACAATGGGGATTAGCAGAAAGCATTAAGAAAGGTTGCTGTGGTGTACGTACAAGTTAAGGAAAAGTGAACATAAAGAAAGTTAACTGTGATTCATTCCCTTCTCTTTCCTTAGCCTAGGAACCCTTCCATATGCTGTGTTCTATTTATTATTTCTGCATTGCATCAGGAGGGAAATATTCACACTGAGCCATGGGGATTAAAGACTGAAGTTCTAGAACAGTCAGATCACATCCGTCACATCCAGCTGTTTCCAATTCCAACACCTCACACCTGCTTTTATTTATTATTCCTGGGCTAGACAAGACAGGGCTCATTTTTCAATCTTTAAAAGCTTTCTTAAGACAGACACAAATCAATTTATTTCTTTCCATTTTTCCTCGGCAACAGCCCCACCACGACAACATTAAAACCAACTACTGACGTGGTGAGGACCCGACCTGATGGGAAGCCACTCGTGCACTGCAGATGGGCAGGTCCCTCAACTCCCAGCATGGTGACACCACCGCAAACTGGAACAGGAACACCAACTATAAAAACCTGCTGTAAGCACAGAGTCTTAACCCCATTTACTCCCACAAGCATGAGCACCAGAAAACACAGTGGAACATGGAAATGTACAGGTGACAGCAGAAGTCAATGAGAAAACAGCCCATTGCTTTTGAGAACATTACCCTTGAATATATCTTGCTTTCTTAGTAAGTGAAAGTATGGATGGAACATGATGGAGTTGTGATACTGCTTAACTATAACCAGAGAATACAGATATTTCTGTTCTACAATCTTGACTATAAACAAAACTGACTAATGTTATTCTCTGTGTTTCCAGTACAACTGAGGATGTTCAGTGCTCCAACCCTACCTTCCACAGGTCTGATAAAGTCATGCAAACCAGCATGTGCAGGATCTAAGCTGTCTGTATTGTGCCATCCATGAAAATCTCTCTTTAAAACTAACAATTTCCAGTTTTCTTATTGCTCTGGAGGCTGTATTAGCACTTTGCATGACTCCACAGTGTCTGCATGAACTATAACGGTCAGTAAGCAGGGAGGTTTTGTGGTTTCTTAAACAAGGCAATAAGATCTCAAATGCACACCACTAGAAACAACCGAAGCTGCTTTATGAGCCGATGTACAGCAGCCAGTAAAAACATCATGGAAGTTTCACCAGTTCATTAATTTTCTCTGGGTTTAATTGCTTGTAGAACAGAAATGAAAGTTGCTTTGTCTTTTTTAAACAAGATTTGATAAGATTTTGGAGTGCTACCTTTTGAAGAGAAGATATTTAACTCACCACAACAATAGGTGAAGAACTATTCTAAAATAGTTCTAAAAACCTAAAGACATATGTTCTTTTCTTCTCTTGTAAATGACCAGTGACTTTGACCTTGATTGCTCAGCTCTTACAATTTTTAGGAAGTCATTCCATAGCTACATACCCCTCCGTTTTCGAGTCTGCCATGTAGATACGAAGTCTTCCCACACTGAATGAAACAGGCCTCTAGGTTCATAAAACATCTGAACTTCTCGCATGAAATTTAGCTCTGAAACACCAAGTATTATCATTTGTAATAACAAAATACACTGGGAGATGCTGAACACACATGCTTTAAAAGGAAACTTTGCTGTTTAAAAAATAAAGGATGTTCCATAACAAGAATAACGATCAGTCTGAATCCAAACCTGACTGAAATCAGCACAGCATGTAATGGAACATACCTACAGTTGTCCTAACACTGATATGCTGGAAACGCAATCCAGTTTTTGGAAGAGCAATGTACACTTACTGGACAGACATCAAGGCAATTGTCCATGATACAATGATAAAAAAGAATAGATTGTATGGTTTGCAGAAGCATCAAGTCTCTATTCAAGTGTAAAAAAATTAATTGACTCCATCTGTATTGGCCTAATGACTGATTAAATGACTAATCACGGAAGTCTTAATTAAAATCATTTTTCTGTACAGAAGAGGATGGAGGGAGGAAGGCAATCATTAATATGTTATAATGTATGTCAGATTCCACTCGTGCCATTTACTAACAGCGATCAAATGAGTAATTATGCACAAGGTCATTCTGTAAACTTTCTGCATACATCAGACTGATTGGATTAGGGCTGGGTGCTTGGCTGGGTTCTGCATGTGGCTGCTTTTTTTCCAGTCACAAAACAGGTAATTAATACTGCTCAGAATAAATAATAAAAGGAGTTGACATTTCCTCTTTCATCTTTGCACCAGCCAACCCAGATTCATATACAACTTCCATACATAGCTGGGTGAAGACCCACACCTCGTGCATTAAATCAAGCTCATCTTCCTCGAAATTCAACATGAACTGACAGGATCTTTGTCACAGTGAAATTCTGCAAAATGCGGTGAATTTTTCCTGCATGATTAAAATGAGCAATTAAGAGGATCCTTTTCAAGTAAAGCAAGATGGCAGTATAAAATGGAAAGATTAAGTTTTCTTTGCCAGCCACCTGACTGCCCTGATGCACAGTGACCTCTGTCATGGAAAAAGAACAGGCTGCTTCCACCTCAACAGCTGAGAGCAAGCTATTTAAAACAATGCAGTAAAATGAGTAATGGAATGAAAAAGTGCGTCTTGAGATCAGATAAACCAACTTTCCACTTGCTTGTAACTCACACCTAGGACCTATACTTCCTGATTAAACATTACATGTAAAATGTTGAAGTCCAAAGTATAAATTCTAACATTTTAAATGTTTTGTTTGCTGATTGCTGTCCTGGAACACGCAGAAAATCTTACTTGCAGCCCCAGTAAGTCTGCTGTACCACCAGCTGTGATGATTTTGCATATCCCAGATGACAATAAACTATCTATCTCACGTAGACAACAACATTCTTTATAAACTAAAAATAAATACATCTTAATGGGAAATAAAAGAAGGTGGTATAGCCCTGTCTGTCACTGTGTTAACAACTGTCCAGTTCTGTAAATGTTACCCTCCCTCAAAATCCCGAAATTCAATGTGCAGTATTGACACTGCAGCTGCAAAATTAGGTGCCAAATAAGTTCCAGGTCTTCTAAAATTTCTTATAAATTTTCCTTAACTACCATTGCCTCTTTTTCCTAAACAGAAGTATTCTGACCAACAATCCTAACAGAAAAGATCTCTGCAGCAGCACTGAAAATGGACACTGTCCTGTGAACACAGAATGTGCTGCTTTAAATGTACCCAACTGATTAAAAACAGCGCTCAGAATATGAATGGAGAAGCTAAACAGACAAAAATAAAATTATGACAAGAATTTTAAGTCCTGACTATGTAATGTCCAATTACACGTTTGGCAAGTTTAAACACTCTCCTGCCTAAACCGTTCAGAAGTCACAGCAAGGGTCTTTGTAAAACTACCTAAGCCATCTTCACCCAGATTTCAAGTAAATACAAATTTCAATCAGTTTTAACACAAAATGTAGGGAAACTTGACCCTACTTAGCACATAACTAAGGAAAACAAAAACAGGACAAGAAGATCTCTGCTTGCACTGTCAGTGGCAAATATGAAAAGTTTGTTTTACTAATAAAAGAAATGGAATAGACTGAGAGATAGAAAATTAACTTTAACTATTCTATAAAATATAACTCAGAGTTTTAAGGTGGCTTTCAAGGCTTAAAGCCAACATTGAGACCAAATGTGCTGCTCTCCGGGCTTTTAGAGAATCAACGAAGCCTAAGTTTCACCTTTGTTTGAAGACACATTTAAACGAACCACAAAATCCATCCCCATCAACCAGAACACTCCAAAACAAACAACATATGTACAGCACAGCAAATCTTTCAACACCTGAAGATATTTTAATGGAATAATTCAACATGATCTGCACTATTCTGCTAATGCAAATGAAACCTTGCACAACCACCTAAATTACAGGGTGCTGTGCCACTCTTAATCTTCCTAGAAACGTAGGAGTTCCTGTTTCAATCATTTCTATTGTTTGAAATCCACCAGATGATAATGGAGCGGCTGCCACTGCAGGCAGGGACTGACTTTAGGTGGAGCAAATTAATGACTCAATGTATGATTTACTGTGGTTTGAAGGAATTACCAGACATTGGTGAAGATCGATGTGCAAAGTAGCTGCCGGTACATTAAGTGACCTGTCTGAAACTTCAGCACTGTCTTTTTTCTGTATACATAGATTACACAGGTTACTCCTGACCCTTGATTGTATAAAATATTTAAAGCAGCATCAAGAATTTCAAGTACCACTCAAGTACCTGAGAAGGTAGATCCTCTTCTCAGCACACAAGTACAAACCCTTCATATCACAGTCGATATGTCCAGCTAAGCTCAACTGAAAGGCAGCCTTCTCTTGCTTCTTTATTTCTTACGCCTCAACCAAGACCACATGAGAGCAATGGCATCCTATGTGAAGGCACCTGCAGTTATTCTAGATCCAGAAATCAACTCTCCAGACCACTTAACAGGAAAAAGCAAAATATCTTCACTCTTAGAGGCTGGAATGGAGCCAAGCAAAGCTTTTTAAGGAAAGCCACAACAAAACAAAACACCCCAATAGTCTATGCTAAATTTCCCAATTACCCTGCAAAAATGAGGGAGACAGTTGCTGCATGTGGTAGATGAAGGGTTTTTGAAAGAGCTTGAAATAGTTAGGTACAATCTGATATCTTTTAACAGGCAGTGCACAATGTCCTGTCTATTTTGACATAAATGTGACTTCTTGTAGTGGTTAAAGATGACAAAATACCTTGTCTGCTACAGAGATCCTGCAGATCAGTGGGACCAACCTTGCTCAGGCACTGGAATCACTACACCTGCTTATGTCACCAAGTCCTATTTTAATTATTTTACGTTTTGCTGTTAGCCAAACTAGCGAGAAAGGTGAAGAATTAGTCATCACAGCAGATTTGCTCAAGTTAGTATTTTAAAAAGCCCGTAACCTTTTGAACTGTAAATAAATTAAAGCCAACACTGGAAAAATTACCAATACGCAGGCTACAGTAAAAGTCACTGTCATCACCACCCAAAGAACAGGCAAGGTAAACACCACCTTTCGTTTACTGTTGCAACCGTCATCCGTCTCTCAGGATATCTCCATGCTCATTTTGTTGGTTAAGAAATGCAAATTAGATATCCCCTATTCTTCTATTTGTTTTGTACAGTGAGCACAATTTCTGCACGAACGTCCAACTGTATTTCCATCCTCTTTGTGTCGCAGAAACCTCATTTACCAGTCATTCTTCTCCATATGAAAAGATCTATAATGAGGAGTCTTTCTGTCATTGCCCTGCTCCTCTGAGTCAGGAATTTTCATTTCCCAATAATACTTGCTGCTGTAGTTGCATTTTCATTTACTGTCATCTCATACCACAGCCTTAATGCAAGCACATCTGTGGCTGGATCATGGAAAAGATTCAGTATTGCTTTCCGAGCTGCATGTCTTAAACAGTTAAGAGAAACTAGACGTCTTATATACTATGTTCTCATACGGTACTTATAGATAGGCAGGGTTATTCACTGTATTTGAAATGAGTTTATTCTTCCAGTCAGTCTCTTATCAAAAAATTTCTGCAGGAGAACACTGAACAGAAAAAGTAGAATCGGGTCTGCTCACACATGCACTCTGTAGAAAACAAATGAAATGGCATAAAGTTATTCGAAAGCTAAACATATATTTTTAAAATCACATCTAAGCAGTATCATGAAAGAAACCCATTACTTTTTGTGGTTGCAAGTACAGGCTGACATTATAAAGAACTAAAAGAAGTATTGGCACAAAACGTGGCAGGCGGTATTATAGTACCGTAGTCAGCTAAGAAGAAGACAAGGCCATTTGTCCAGGAGAATCAGAGCAATTAGAAGTGGGGGACTGTAAGGAGATAGAAACTGCTGCCAGCAGAGTGTTCTCCAGCTGGGCAGTAGGGATACTGATTCACACACACCTGCCTTCTCCCATTTTCTCCTGCAAGATTGCCATCTCCTCAGCTTTCTCAGCAGATACCCCACCACTGCTGCTGGGCTTTTTGTCTCCTTTCTGTAGAGAAACAAAAAAAAGAAATAAGGAAAAAAGATGCATTTCTGTAGTGCTTAAGGAAAGTGCCAAAAGTGGAGTGATTTATGATGTGATGGTGTTTTCCTTAGCATTCATAAATCAACAAATACTGCAAAATCGTCAGCACTTGAATATGGAGGATTTTGCTTAACACATCTTAAGATTTTCTCATGAATTCCTATTATTTATTGCTGTAAACAAAAAGGGATCCTGGTCACTGAACTATTAGCAACCCCTACAGCAACATAAAAAAGATAAAGGTCAGAATGTGCAACTTAACAGTCAAAAGAATCTGAAACCAGAAGTTGTATTAAATCATTTGATATGAAACTCTTATCTGTCCTACCTTTTTAGAACTGAAATCTCACTAGGAGGGAAGTAAATAGTTATCCTGTCTATACCTGAACTCTTGGTACAGGCACATCTCACTCTCTCAGGTCGAACAACAGCATCCAGGCTTTCCCTAGAGTTCTCCCAAAACAGTTTCAAGCCTTCATTTACCAGACTAAGTTATTTTCTGGACTACTTCCTGGAATTTTTAAATTTCTACACCACTGTTTTCTTTATTTTAGTGTATCGTATCCATGTAAATACAGTATTTTCCACTGAGCTTGGCACAGACAGGGGTTTTACAGCTTTTACTTTTGTATTCTGAAATATTCTTCAGGATCCCGCTGTAAGAAGCACTGCAAAGCCTGAAAAATGAGGCAGCATTACACAAAATTGCTTATTTAAAAGCCTCTTCCACATCATTGTAATTCCTATATTTAGATAATCCATTGATTAAAAAAAATCTTCATGTCAACCTTTAGCTGGAATAACCTCACAATAAGCAGCTGTTCAAAGAAAGGTGCCCAACATCAGTGATTTCAAGGTGCTGCTTCACAGAGCTTTACAAAGCAAGGAAAAAGTATTAGCAATGGGCAACTCTGAGCAAGGATGAGAAGGCAGCAACCCTACAGCTGCAGGTGGAATGTTTATTAACATCATGCACATAGTTATCATCTGTTTGCAGCGGACTAAATGCTGTAACTTCATCCTCATTCAGCTGAGCCCTTTTAAGGAGTTATTGGTCCTATGGGTAAAAGACATTTCATTTAAAGGTGACCAGACACAGTGCATTAGTCTTTAATGTGAGAAGAAATTCACCGAAGAGCTTTGTTCATTAAGGAAAAGAAAGAGGAAAGATGATCTATGCAGCAGAAACTTTTATTTATTTTATTTAACTTTTATTAAATAAACTTAACTCAAGTTACTGAGGACTATTTCACTACTATACTGATCCCAAAGACAACTATCAAGTGCAATCTATCTACAATAAAACATTTAGCAGAATATAAGTATATAAGCAAGCATGTATTAATTTATGATCACATTAGTGTTGCTACAGAGACCAAATTTCAAAAAAGCAAGAGTGCATGTATAAACACATTAGGTATGCAAATTTGTACAAAATAGATGTTAATTCTGCAAATTCAAATAAAAGAAAGATACTTCAGCAAAAAAGAAGAGCCAGTGTGGGTTTTTCCCCTCCTTATTGTGTAACACCAACAGTGTGTGTTCCTCACAGGCAGGTTTGTCTTTGCTCAGTGCTCTTTAAAAATTATTCAGAAAGAAAAGCACTGTTTGTTCCACCTGCAGCCTCATGAATGCACTCATGATCATCCTTCTGGAATTTCTCTTCTGGTTTTGTCTATTCTGTACAGGTTCTTACATTACAATCACTGCTGCAGGACCTAAAAATGAATTCCTAGAATTCTAAGCAGAGACCATCATCGGTCAAGTGCCTGTTCTGTGCACGTCCCTATTCAGAGACGCCCTCCTATTTAAGGCTTGTTTCGAGACAGGTTTGCACATTCTGTACTGAACTTCAGTCAGAGTTACTGGTACTTTCTATTCCAAAAGACTGTTCTACATTTAATGGGGTTCTTTGCTGCCTTAATAGAGTATGGATGTTTATGACCATTGCCCAAAGAGAGTTCTGATACCAACTGCATTTCCTTGAGAAATGGGTTTTCCTGGCACACCTCTTGAATCTGGCACACGGGAACCAGCACAAGAGGAAGACAAGGAGTATTAATTTGAAATCTAGACAGAAAGAATATTTCCATAAACAAATATTGTTGTCTTTAGCCACCTGAACATTAAAAATCAGGCAGGAATTTATGAAGCTTTAGTACTCTAAGCACTATGAATGCAAATGCAACCAAGTGTTGCTATGGAAGTAACGGTTGCTATAAAATAAAAGGTTATATCGGAGAAAGATTATTAAATCGCATTACAGGATTATCAACACCTAAGAAGAACAACCAATTAACATTCTCTTCCTCATGCAATACGACAAGAAAAGCTGACAGCCACCCTCACTTTCTACTACAGCTAAGGACAATCAAGTTCTCAGCAACTTGTCTGACCTACTTTGACCTTTCAAGGTGAGTCAAGGTAAAATACTGAGACTCCGGTTCAGATTGCCACACGCTGTATGCGTGTTACACAAAAGCAGTCACATCTCTCTCATATGTATACTTCCTTTGTTGGCCAGTGGGAATATTTTATAAATTAATTCCTTCTTAAGCTAACGTTAAACAATGTGTGTGGCCACAGTCACAGCTCAGCTGTGAATGACTTTCAGGACTAGTACCTGTCTGATACTCAGTGAACAAGTTTGTTAGTCTAACTTTCACAATGACAAGGCTATTTCTAGATAACGCTTTATATCAACCTAATATGATGCCACCAGAATAAAATTTATAGCAGGCATATCTAGAGGCTAAATCACTGTCATTTTCTGTCATTTGAGAGGGTTCCATCAGGTGTAAACTGCACAGGCACTATTATAATACAGTAGAGTTGTGGGAATCCACGCCTTGCCTGTTGATGCTGCTTAAATAGTTATGTTCTTTTTCATTATAATCTCATTCTGAGAAGTTACTAACATTCCAAAAGAGGTATTCTCTATATAAACCCCCCATATTTCAAACATGCACAACCTGTAAAACAATTGCTAGGTAAATTTATCTCAGTGCTATGTTAAAAACACAGCCAAGGTTAGAAAACAGTGTTCAAATTACCTGTAATAAAAATAAACCACACACAGCTAGACTGTCAGTTCCCATAAGGAAAACACATTGTGTGTTTCCAATAGCAAATCCCAAACCTCCCTGATGTAAAACACAGACAACACATTTAACAAATCATTTGCTTTCACTGCTGGGTGAAAAACACAAAACCAGGAAGTCATCGAGACTGAAATCAACAACTGTTAACAGAAAACTCTGGTCTATAGTATTTTGCAAAGCTAACCTCATTTAGCAACCCCCCAGCAGAGTGTCAGAGCAAGAGTTTAGGTTAATTTGATGAAATCCATCACATCTAAGAGGTAAGAGTTCTACATTATCCTTAGTTTATGCTGTTGAGACCAAGTTGTCTTGCCACAGGGTAAGGACCTTATTCAGCACACTCATACATTAAAACACCTCAAGAAGTAAGGAAAATTGCTACCCAGTATAATTGTAGTACAGATAAACAGAATCCCTAAAATCCTGAGCTGGGGAGGCTGAATCAACAAGAATTCCAAGTATGTAGCTCTGGTCAGTGTTTACTCCACAAAATCATCTTCTTAATGGCTGCACTTCAGTTTTCATACACAAGCAACAGGCACTAGAAGGGTTATTTAAGCAATGATATGAGCTAGAGTGTACATTGACATGAATAAAAACCCAAACCATCCCGAATCCTGGAACCCATTCTGCCAAGAAAGCCATGCTCCCAGTCAGGAACCTAGAACTCCAGCTTCCAACATGGATTTGTCATTACTTTAAAGGTCACTGCCTTTAGACTGTTAGATACCTTTTAAATTCAATCTTGGGAAATTAATATTGAATTTGAGTGTTTATCATTGAAAAGAAAAACCCATCATCTTACAGTGAAGACAACAAAAAGCTTCTGTTCCTGGCCCTACATTTACCTGCTCTCTCTGTAGAGCAGCTTCAGTTAACCAAAGATTTCTCTCGTGAGAATGACTCTCATCCATATTAAAGCTTTCTGTGGAAACAAAGACTTCACTCAGAGGGAGGGTTCATCAAACCCACTAAAATTATAATCATTTAATAAAGGTAATGACTACTCTGTATTTAAAATATTTTCCCAGGCAGCACTTTAGCATATTGTGTATTCCAAACAAAGCGCTATTGCATAGTCATTAACGCTGCCCTATGTAGATCTTACGGAGGATATAATGGAGATTCCAGTAATATAAAGATATTGAGTTTTCATAAGGATAGAACACACACACACAAGCCCTTTATCGTTGTAGGACAGATTTTTGTTGGCTGTAATGTAGTTCAGCTTAGACCCAATGTTTTGAGATGGTTAAAGGAAAAGCAACATGACAATTGGATACAGAGGAAAGCAGGATTAGAAGGCAGCGATCTGCCCACCACCACTCACAGGATCTAGGTGCAGAATGCAAACCTCTTTTCCCCTCCTACTCCCATGTTCTCTTCCCTGGATCGTGATGTACCCACCAAACAACCATATTTTCAGAAACTATTAGACAGAAATTCCTATAAACATCCAAAAAAGAGGGACTAATAGACATTTTAAAAAATGCACAATAGCTATTGAACATTAAGAGTCCCTCCCAGTGAAGACTGTTGTAAACCTGTGACTGTGTAAAACTGTCTTGGAAACGAGAGGAACAATTCTTCCCATTTTTTTCTTTATTGTAAATATGACGTAATGTTAGTTACAAATATGGGATTTTTTTTAAAAAAAGTGTTCTCAAATCCAGTTTGAAAAGAATTGTTTGAGACATACATACTGCAGCCAGCCAGACAATAACAGTCCTGCAATTACCGGCACCTGCATTACAATTCAATGGATTTAAATTACCGAGGGGCCATGGCAGATACCCTACTGACAACAATTAGCATTAAAATGTTCCACAGTTTAAAGCTGTGGGTGGGAATTACAAAAGGTTAACAGACTAAATATAAAAATCTTTTTGAATATAAAATCAATGTGCTTTGTTACCAAAATCTGGGTACTGTAATTTAACCAAAATAGGGTTTAGAGTATCTGGCAATCTTCCACACGTGTGAGCTTAGCTTTTCTTTTAAGAAAAATGTCTAGCAGCCAGTCTGAAAGTTTGAAACAAACCAAAGCCCCAAAGAAAGGAAAGCTCTTTATATTAAATTTTTACAAATTTATTTTCTCAAGCTTAGCAGGAAAATGAACACGACTTTTCAGCGCTCATAATGATGCTTTCATACGCTCAGACTCAAAACCCCAAATCATTTTATTGCATGACTTAGAGAAGGAAATGTTTTATTGGTCAAAATAAAGTACGTTAGGAGTTTCTAGATTCGACTGAACTCTAATAACAGTTTTCTTAGAAGGTCATCACTACATCACAACATCTGTATTGTTAGAAGTGGATTCTCCTGTATATCTACTAGGGGAAGTAAGATAAAAATTAAAAAAACCCCACCCACCAAACAAACAAACAAACAAAACCAACCACCCCCCACCCCCCTGCCCTGTTTTTCATATTGCTTGAGACCACAGCTTTGTTTTATCTAAACTGGAAATAAGAGCAGAACACATGAAAACAAAGAAATTCTGCTCATTTAAAGTACTAAATAAAAATGTTGAATTTGATGAGAACAGAGAAATATAACAGACATTAACAAGACACATCTTCAGTAAACATACAGACTTGCTAACTCTAAAATATTCCCTAGGTCGTCCTTTGTGGCTTTTGGTTTTTTGTTGACAAGATAAATGGCCATACATGAACTTTAGATCTAGATAAATTCAAAGTAAGAACTTTGACTCAAAAGATTAATCCCCTTTTAGAATCCAATAATTTATCTTTAAAAAAAACTTAACAAGTCTCTGAATAACATAATTACCTGGGACACGTATCACAGGCTATAGAAGTCGCAGTAAAGCAAAGCAGATAAGAGACTCCTACAGTTAGATTCTAACTCCCAACTGATGCCTCATTAAATTGAGTTCATGTGGATGTGCTTGACACCTGCTGGGACCCCTTTTATCACAATTAGTGCAACAGCTCCAGCGCTCCTTGCAAGTCTAGGAGAATCTGGGTGTTTAGGACCAGCCTGAGATTTCTAATTGCGAAATCAGCAAACATGTTAATCATCACTCTCTTGTCCCGTTAGTGTGAAATGAGATTACAATAAATATCTATCAGCCAAAAGCAGCAGATACTGCTAGCTGAAACAGCCCAGATAATAACAAAACTAAATAATAAAGTAGAGGAGAAACCTAATTACAGCTGCAGTTTCCCCTTGTTCCCACCCAGGAGAACGTATGAAATGCCAGATTTAAAATAATCTAATTTTGCAGAAATTCTTTATTTATCACTGCCCGCAGGAAAGAAGGGGTAGAGTCAAAACCTTTTCTTCAGCAGAATATTTGTCTGTAGTGGAAATTACTAGCAAGTCTTCAAAGAAGTCTTGATGATCCTCAGGCTACCTCTATTGATCATGTCAAGAGTTTTAGCACTATGGGCCCTCAGTGGAGAAGCAGGAAACGTGGATGGGGAAGCAGGCTTTGAAGTCAGCTCAGAGAAGCTGACACAAAATATAAAATAAATCATGTTAAGGCTTCATCATGCAACTAGAGATGTCAAAGGTAAAACTTGTATTGACTTCAAATACCAGCAAAATCAGGCTCTCAACAATTAATCAAAACTATAAATAAATTGTTCTGAGTCTTCATGATTAAGGAAAAGAGTTAGTAAGGCTAATAAAAAACCTGCAGTTGATAGTGTTGTTATTCCACTGTTTGATACAGATTCTGTCCTGTCAGTTGTGCAGACAGAATAGTCCCTGATACGATTATACATCAAGTATTTGGGGCTGAGGGGTTTTTGTTTGTTTTTAAACACACTTGCTGCTACTTCCAGTAATGGACATGATCATATAAGAAGCATAGTCATATTTTTTGTATCGAAACCTGACTTGAGTAAGGAGAAGAAAAAAAGATTCTTGTCACCTGAGAAAAACATCTCACTGCAAAAACTACTAATATGCATGTGACTGACCTACCACATTTTCTTTTAATATATTCTTTCTCTTGGAAGCACAAGTGGTGATTTAGTTGTTATGGTAACTCTTCTTTGTTTTTTTTAACTAACATATGACAGCCTGTGTCATCTGATGCTGTTCCTGAAGTAAGTTACACATTCACTAGTACAATACTCTAAAAAGGGCTTCTAGGATAAAGAAATAGTGGGGAGAATCCAGGACATTTTTCCCAGGCAGGTATAAAATTGCTCTAAATCCTTTCATTATAACATGTCCAACTACATATGAAAAGATGCAGGTTTGGTTTGGCCTCCTTCATGCTCCAGAAATAAATCATTGCATTTACCCTCCCCTTTTTGAGTAGGTTTCAATGTGTAAATTCCTGTAAAAGACAAACTGTCTTATGATGTAAACTTTCTCATTCCTGATGAATCTAAAACTTCAATTAATCAAATTGAGTACTGTCAATTAAAGGACAACTACAAGACATTTATGCCCAAGTTATTTCTGTTACAGACTAATAAAAAATTTTTGTTGTTAGTTCAGAGCTACTACATGATGACGTGAAGAGAAGCTCCTATGTTACCTTTTCTGTTAAACCGACTGCCAACAATTCCATGAGCTCCAGTCTTGGAAATCCAACCTTGGTTGTCTTGTGTCCTGCTTGCTCATTTAGCTCTGATAGACCTATGTTAAAACATGATGTTTCTACTTAAATGAACTACTACAATGATCAGTTTCTGCTCCAATTCAGCATGTTTTGTTCCTCAATCAAACCCAATGTTATCAGTTAATTATTCACAATGGCAAAGTTAGAAGGGAATACATTCATCCATAATGAGCCTTCAAAAAGTATACTGATTAGATATCCTCTCAGTGAAACTCAGTGGAGTTAGTGGGCGAAGGAAGAAAAAGTATAGAGTAGTGATAAGCTTGAATTAGACGGCAGAACACTTAAGGCTCAGCATTTGTGACTTAAAAATAGTATGAGCCAAAACTTGAACTTTTTACAGCTCTAATCTTCTAAACAATGAACCAGCGATACATTGCAGTTGGCTTAATATGAAAGCTGTGTACTTTTCTAGCCCTGGTTTCGATTCAAATCTTGTTACCCAGTGTTGTAAATTCCGCTCAGTTTAAGACACGCAGCACAATAATGTTCTTCAATCCAGAAATATGAAAAATATTTCAGCTGATGTAGCAGAAATGTGATGATATGAAGCAAATGTAGAACAGAAGGATTAAACCGATCTGGACAACGAGCAACATGATGCCATTGATCACTGGGCCCAGAAATATCTCTCTTCATTACACTGTGATGTCTCGTAATAATATCAAGAAAACAGAGGACAAAATAGAACTCCATGAACTAGTAATATTTTGCTAATTATGCCTGCAAGTGTTATAATCAGAATAATGGTGGGACAGCAGGAGGCAGAGGGATGGCCAGGGTGCTGCACAGTCACTTTGGTGTTTCATTGTTTTACAGAACAGAAGAATGTTTCAAAATTACAGGAACCAAAGCACTCATTTAATGTTCATCTATTCACAGAATCACAGAATCACAGAATAACCAGGTTGGAAGAGATCCACTGGATCGTCGAGTCCAACCATTCCCACCAATCCCTAAATCATGCTCCTAATTATTCCATCCTCCTACAGGGCACAAGTACCTGTGCACATGCACACAACCAACCATGGTTGTTTCCAGTAACAAGAGGATGCCTTAAACACCCAACACTATCTTTAGCTCAGCGAACTATGTAAAAGGGACACTGGTTTTTGTTTTGAAGTCCTAATATTTAAAGCAAAACAAATTTTGTGCATTTTCTCTGCAATGCCATCTTTCCAAAAACACTGCAGTGCCTCCTCTATAAGTGCTCTTTTTCTGTTGCAACATATGGCATCCCATCCAGAGTCACAAGAGATTGTGTTTCTAATTGATTACATTGCATGAGTCACGGACATGATCTGCACATGGATTGCAAAAGCAACCGCTTAATTTTCATATGTGTCATGAAGTACCACACAGCTTGGACAGACACCTTTGCAGTCCCTGCTACCAAGTGGTCAACAAAAAGCCTCCTCAGAAGCATTAAACTTGTTATTTTAGTTCAAAGTGCAGCAATTCTTATGATTTCATTACATGGCCAGCAGTATTTCTGGGTTTTTTCTCAATCCTCTTTGCTGCAATGAGGGGATCAAGATAAAGTGTTGTGTCTTCTAGTATCATGGATACAGAGTAAGACTTCAATTCCAATATTTCAAATGTCACAATATAAACAAACATAACCAAAGTCACCACCTTTAGAACCCTAACCCTTTTGAAGGAAAAGTGGTTTGTTTGATTCAACTACTCACTGCTTGGACTGGCAGTACAAGAACCAGCATCAATATCATTAAAACATTAAAGCTTGCTGGCTGTCCGTTTATGAAGAATTATCAATCAGATGTGACAGGATCACAAGAATATTAAGTCTAGAAAAAAACTAAAATTTTCTGGCTGCATCGTCTGGTTGAATATTTCATATCGATGTAAAATGGCGTTTGCATGGAGTTAAAAGCCTCTATGGCTGAATACTTCTGATTTTTCCTCAAACTAGCACTCCTACAGCTTAAGATATGGCAACTGCTGCATTTACGGGACCAATTTCACACGCCAGTCAAGTTGTTACTAGAAGTACAGGAAGCACCGACATTCTGAACATTACTGAAGGGTATAAAATCTGGACTCCAAATTAAAATGTTAGGAACTATTTTATTCTTAGTAGAAGAATTGAGACTGTAGAAATTATTACTTGAACTCTTAATCTTACTACACATCAATACGTCTGCCTGATTACAATAGCTGAAAAGAAACCCTAAGAGGGACAGATTTCTCTTATAACATTCACTGCTCTATGCTAAAAAAAAATTAAATCATTAAGAACTGCCTGTTGGTATTCCAGAGGCAGTTTCTTACACTCTCAAGTTATTTTACTGCCATGCAAAGATATTTTTTTCATTTTTCAGTGAACTAAAAAGCCGAGCAGTCAACTAATCCATTATCTTTACTTACCATGCTGGCTGCTTGAAGCATCTCCCACTCTGCACAGGGTGTCAGCTCCAGATCCTGGCTCTGCCTCCCTTAGGGACTGCTAAATCAGCCAGTGCAAAATCCAGAATTGCTAAGGACAGAAACAGCAGATTTCAGTTCCCAGTTTCCAGATGCAACATATGTTAAAAGACAGCTTATACACTCAAATCCACTGACAGAAAATAGTTTTGACATTTCTGTTTGTTTGTGTTGATAGGTTTTAAAATCTTAATTATCTCTAAATATATGAATAAATTCTCCGTGACAGCCACCAGGTACTCAGTACACTAGATTTACAGCTGAGTATACAGCAGCAAATAAACATTAAACATAATATTGAGAACTGTCTGTCCAACAACTAAAGTCCAGTAGATTTTGTCAGACTGGAAACAAAGCTGACAAATGGGGATTTATAATTCATTTAGGCTACTCCTTGTGTTTTCCAAGTTCTGTTGAAGTGCTGCAGAAACTTAAAGCAGTGACAATAAACAAAGAATCACGTTTCAGAGCTTCAAAGAAATATTTCACTCTTGATTCTATTTCATCTGGTACTGTATTTCAAATAATTATTGCTGTGTATTTACCATTCTGACATCAGCTATTATCCTTGACAGGGAAAAAAAAGAAATGCTGCTATAAAAACATATAGAGAACCCAAATGCTGGGTGAGATTTTTTAACAAAATCATCGAACCTTGCTCTGTCAATCAGCATTAAAAGATACTTAGGTTACAATATTATTTAGAGGGAAAAATCCGGAAAGTGTAAAACTTTTTGCTCATAATTTAACTTTATGTTACTTATTTAAGAATGGGCTCAGAACAGCACGTTCCTGCATTAAGCACTTATAAAATTTATTCTCTCATTATTGTTGTTTCAGGGAACAGGAGAAAGTGAATGAAATAATTATGATCTTGACCCTCTCCTAACATAACTACTGTAAAACTGAAAGCAATCATACGTTCAAGGTAAAGGAATAAAATGCAGCTCAACAATGGAACAGCTCACTGCCAGAGGTAAAAATCACTTGAAGCTTTGGTAGATAAATTTGTTGCAATGTCCCAACCAAACCTAGCAAACACCTACAGATAAAATGCTGCCCAAGACATCCAGTCTCCAAGCCTTGTGAAGGTGAAAGTCTCGCAAAGACAGAGCGAACAATGTCATCTGTACTTGGCTTGGACAACCCTGACATTGAAGTGATGTTGTTCCCAGATGGATGGAAAGAAGGGACACGTTAATTCCTTTTAATGAAGGCAGGTGCTTCAAAACCCCAGGCTATCATTCTGCCTGAATACTGCTCTAAACATTTAGTTTAAATTGAAGTCCCTTGAAGGACCTTAACTTCCAGAAAAATGCATTTTAAAAAGATTTTGACAACAATTAAGTTTTAGCTATAGACAGGAATGTCATGCTTTCTCAATACAGAATGTAAATGATTGCATTGCAGAGAAAAGGGAAAATTGAGTCTTCTAAGCACCCAATGAACAGGAGTGGAACAAATTTTCTCTCTTCAAATATGTCCTTAGAGTAATCTGAAGAGAATACTTCCATGATTGTGTACAGATTTCTTCAAGACCTATTCAATTCCTTATTGTTCAGCTTACAGTGCCAGAAAAGAAGGCCTGTTAAAGTTAACATCTGCTAACTAATCATGAAACAGACCATCACAATGTTTTACAGGGATTGAACATAGCTATGAATTTTGATTACCACCAACTTTGACTGGATTAAAGCAGCACTTTGCTGTGAGAATTATGAAACCTACAGAAACTTATTCCATTATAGGAAATGCTTCTGAAAATAAACATTTTCATAGAATCATGGAAGAGTTTAGGTCGGAAAAGACTTTTCAGATCTTTTCATTCTGAGTTCCGAAAATATGATTAGGCATTACAATTATGTCCAATATTAAAGATAGAAATAAATCAATCGAGGGAATTATATACTGACTTTTATGATTAAATATTCCATTTTTAGAGTGTTAATATCCTACAGTAGAGATTCTGACATGCAAATATTCTTAAGAAGGCCTGCTGCACAGATCTGTCCAGAGTTTCATTCCATATGTTTTGCTGCTTGATACCAAGAGTACATATATGTTGTATTTCAAGTTTTTTGGATCATTTCCTTTGAGATGATACATTCGTATGCAAGTGAGGCAACGCAAAAATTTACTTACTAGCATCTCTTGACCAGCTGCCCTCAAGCTGGAACTACCTTATTCTGTGCAAACACACCCTTCATGCAGAAGTCAATTCTATTAGAAAAGCTTTCTATTAAGCCACAGAGCCCACAGCTTTGCATTATCATAGCATTCATTTCTGCTCTCTGCTTAACAAATTATAACCTGTGGAGTAATTCTTTATATGTCCAATAACATAATTTAAACTAACTGGGATTACTGTCTTATCCACACGCATACTGTGCATACATGCCGAGTTTGTTTCTTTTGCTATCTTTCCAACTTTTTAATTCCAAAATACTTTCTCTGTAAAATTAAAAATCCACATTATTAAAACCAAATAAACTCTCCCTCATGGCAAGAATCAAAATCCATTATAAAAGCATGTGATATCTCACTGTAGTTCTGCATTTGAGTAAATGGCTCCCTCCCTTCAGGAGAGGTCGCAGACAGCTATACTCCTTGCTCCAGAGAACTATGCATCTTAGAAGAACTCAGTACTCCGAGGATGCTAAACTCCACAGTCAGATCATATTAATCAAAAGACGGAGAACTGAAGTACTATGTCAAAGACTTGTTAATAACTGGTGAGCATAATGAACATACGTACCAGCAGGGCAGCCGTTGATCCACAGTCCTTCACAGATGTCACCAGAACAATCAACTATAGAGCCCTGTTCACTGAACATGTCATTTCTCTGCTCCCCCTTTAAACAGAAATACACATGGATTTTAAATTTCGACAACACCACAGCTAAATTATAAAGGACGGATTATTTCAGCCAATTTTCAATAGCAAAGTGGGTGGTCCTCGAGGCTTTTTATAAATACCCTTCCAACATTTGTGTGAAAAGTTGAATAGGAGACCACACAACCACCAAGGATTACATGGCACTCCTGTAAAGGGGAGTGGGGCGAGAATCAAACATTTCTTGCCCAAGGTTTGTTACTGTGGGATACTATTATGTGAGGCCCTTTGGTTCATATATTACATTGCATTAAATTACATGGCAAGAATGAATAACTGCTTTGTCACAGAGAGAATCACACACTATTTTGCTTTTAAAGGTTGTGAAAAGTGGAATAGTGTACTAAGCTCAATTCCAGAAAGCTTCAGCTATTTAAACCTGGACTTCATTTGACCCAAGGTGCACCTTTACATAAAACACAAGTTTAAAGATCCCTAAGGCTGCAAAGCCAAATACCACAGATTAGGTGTGAGAGTTTCTAGCAACGTTAAACCTGCACACGTAATCAAGCAATTCAGTTTTACGTCATGATGAATGTGCAGTTTTTCTAGTGCCCCCTTTCCTATCTAATATAGTGTAATCTTGAGATAATTAGTTCACAAATAGAACTTCCCTAACATTAACTGGCAGCAGAGTCAACCAATCTTGCATCACTGTGTGTGAACATGCAATAGGATTCAGCTGCACACCGCTTCCTCTAGGGAAGGAAAATGACAGGGGTATGAAATATGCAGCCTTTCCCAGTGGCTCCTTATCGCTACCTGTAAAGGCATTGTACTTGCTTTCAATCAATTCTGATGATTGCCTGCTATTAATGTCACTCATTCTCTCAAGTAATTAAGCCACCTTTCTTAGATTTGCCTTTGTCTCTCCCTGGCACATTTCCTCATCTAATCCTCTTTTCCAGATGGCATAAGGACGAGAGATAAGTGTTGCTAAAAGTTGCTTAGCAATGCAACACATGCAAGGTTTGGAAATGCTGACGTCCACATAAGCACTATCTATACATCACACATTTATGCAGAGGAACAAAGGCGTGAACAACCAGAGTGACACAGGGGCCTCCAGAAAAAGAGCCACCAGTTAGTACATAAACAAAGAGGAGCAGGAAAGGGAGAAAAGGGAAAGCTACAAGCTTCCAGTGATGGGCTGGATGACGGAGTGAGGTTTTGTTGTTTGTGTTTAGTTTGGGTTTTAAACTGGAACAGGAAACTCTCCTTTAAACCACACAAAATCCTTGAGTAAGGGCCTGTATTTTCTGAGATTCAGAGATGCACAATGCAGCAGACACAAAGAGATCACAACCTACTGACAGAGAGGAAACCAGAAACATTAGAACTTCATGAAGAACAGTAACTGATGAAGGCAAGGTAGTTATCATCAGTGAGGTACCAACCACAAGAACCCTCCCAGCCGAAGAATCTGCAATGATGAATTTATTCTGGTAATTGCACAATGTGACTGTGGACTGGTCCTAAACCCCAAGGTAAATGTGTTCATATGGAATTTATTACAGTTAAACCACAGTTAAATGTTACGGATAATAAATAAGAACATTTAGTACATGAGCAGTAACAATTTCACAAGGTCATACTATCAGATTAATTCATTTGTGCAACAGCCTACTCAAAGAGGTTTGCATGACTCGCTGTGTGTTTAGAAAACCTAAGATGTTCAGAATTTATGCATCATGGGTCATAACTTTGAAACAACTACTTCTAAGAAAGCAACTAAACAGCACTAAATTAACTACAGAAATTCACGTGTAGCTTTACTTGGGGTGGACTCTCACTAAGCAGGATTTTCAGCTACTAACTCTGATGGAGATAGATTTTGTCAATTTTTAGTCAGGAATGAATGTTTTTAATGTTAGTTACTCTCAACATAGTGTGGCAAGGCCAAGTGTTCAATTATGTCTGTTTATGGATCTAGAAAAGGATGTTGTAAATGGGTCATAAGTACTCACCACTTCTTTTACATTCCAGTTAATTAACATGGTTTCCATTTTTCAATTAGTAGCTGTTATGCTTTTTATTGCAATTAATTCTGTTTATTTCAAATTCAAACTTGCCTGCCTTTAACAGTATGCAATTTCCACGCACTCCGTACATACGACTCTGTGTGATCTGACACACTACCTCGTTCTTAAAGCAGCAACCAGTTCAGAATAAGCCCAAAACCTCCAATTTTGCAGTCACTATTGTATCTTCCAATTTGCTGCTATCCGCTGATATGCAGTCTAATTCTAAGCAATTGAAATGCCAGTAATTAAAATAATTTGCATTAGAACCGAAACTATTCCTCCTTCAGACAGGTAACTCCAATGGACTGGGGGGATGGATAACAAAGCCCGCAGGTGAAGCAGCCCATCCGGCTCGCCGCCTGTTCCATGTGGCTGACAGGTGTACCAAACAGCAGGCCTTCCTCTGGGAAAGACAGCAAACCCAACACAGCCAAGACACACAAAGAAGTGGCAACAGGGACAGAATGGAACACAGCATCTGCTTACTGGGACCTACGCAGCAGCCAGAAATGAGAAATCACAGAAAGGAAACACTTTCATGAAGAAAATAAGCGTTTTACTTCATTAACCCTGGCAAACTTGATTTACATGTCATTGTTTTCTTTCATTCTCAGACATGTGCATGTACAAATGCACTAAAACCAGACAGGCCACCATGGGTCACAGGATTATTATATTTTTTTTTGTTTGTTTGGGGTTTGGGGTTTTTTTGAGGGGTGGGAGGGGGGAAATATGTTTGGGGGGGGGGGGGGTGTTGTGTTTGGGTTTTTTCCTTTAAATCAGCAGCTTTCAGAAGCTTTGGTTCTGTCTTCCCTAATGTTTAGTTATATTTCTATCTTGCATCTCTTTACAACATTTTTACCCAATGTGAAATCATTTTATGGCTAAGCAGTACATAAATCAGAGTTGTTTGCTATTATTGGACTCCTTTGTTGATACAGTTATAATTATTCTTGTTTACTGGACATTTACTTGACCTGAATCTCTGAACCACCCACTTACTAAAAATTTGTCACTTGTGAAAGACTGATCTCAAAATCTAGACCTGAGAGTTAAAATTGAAGAGGAAAACATGACAAGTTCAACATTCATGCTATTATTCAATCTATTCTACAACATAGAGAAACAATACTAGAAGAATATCCTAGAGCCTGAACTATTTGTCCATGTTCTTTTTGTTCTAGCAGGGCTCAGCATGCCCAAAGTATCTCAGGAGAGGAAAAAAAAAATACAGATCTTTTTAAAAATCAGTTACACAAGCAGAGACTGGTCATCAATAAAGTTTGATATTCTGATGTTTGATATTTGATGTCTGATGATATAAAGCAAACTTCACAACCTGACATGCAAAATTTTCCACAGACAAAGTAACAGAATTTCTAGATCCTTGAGTTTTCACAGAATCACAGAATGGTTGGAAGAGACCCACCGGATCATTTTGTTGTAACTCATCCTTCTTTGGGCACTGAACCAAGTCCTGCCATTTGTGCTATGACCGGGTTTGCATCCCCTGCGCTGCCCATACATAATTCCTCTAATTAGTTTTCACATATTTCCTGCTTACTTCCGTATTCCGTAGGCTCATGTTTTGCTGGAACTGTGCCTTGATTTTTGTTGGACTTCAGTGCATACTGACCTATTTCCAGATCCGTCAGGAATGTACTGGTATAAACAGAATAAATACTGTGTACACAAACCCAACAGCTAACCGATCGCATTGGTTTGTCAATTTTTCATTGACAACAACAGACCATTAAAGCAGGTTGTGATACTGTTGGTTATTTGCACTGGGTCAAAACTGGCTGCTGAAAAAATGAGCATTATTGAAAATTCTATATCCATTAAGTTCATGATCATTATTCTCAAAGTATATTAGTATCACCTTTCTAATCTGAAATGAAAGAAGTGACCATCCATATTATAAATTCTGTCAGAGAATGACAAAGCCATAGAAGACAAGATCTGAGGCAATATTGGGAGCAGAAAGGAGAATACTACTTACACTACCACAGCTCAGGGGATCAGCAACATGTGCAAAAAGATTAAAATTGCAGAACCATGTGCCTGAACCATTCCCCTGTAAGGTGTAGGTCCCAGCCATGTCTTAGATCCTTCCCAGTACACTGGATAGCAATTTCATAATTCTTAGGTAACAGGCTTAAAAAGAACTTTTACCTACTATTTTGCCTGAAAAACAAAGTATTTATATGCTTTTCTTGTTTTATGTTAAGTTATATCATTTGGAAGTAGTATACGCTGAGTGAACACTCACAATAAGCAGTTGTCTTATAAGTTTGTTTTCTGCATAAATACATAACATACAACAGTGCATTAATAATAACAGTAGTAGTAGTAGTAATAATAATGCTCACAAGTATAATATAAAGACTAAATCAATCAACAATATAATGTTGTCACTACTGTCAGGATTTATTTTTGGCCAAAGTATCTTGTCACTTTTGAGCCTGTATCCAGTGCAAACTTTAAAATAGTACTAGACGCTTACAGCCCTGGAGACAGACCAGTCCTGAACAAGGGTAAGCCTGGAGAATTCAGTAATTCAGTTTCAAAACAGATGCTAGAGAGACACCCAGTGGTAGAGAACCCGTGTGCACACAATACAATGACTTCAACGACTCGAGGAGTGAGAAGCTAACACCATTTTTGTTTAGCAGTGTTTAGATTATCATGAAACCAGTGCACAACAGCACTTGTACATATTTTTATGTAATCCGTTTCCTTATCTAACACGTATTTATTATCTCGTTCTACTGATTTTAATCCCCAAATTTCTTATGTTTATGGAATAACTAAAAAAGATTTTTAAATTGTACTCAATAATTAAGTTTAGATTAACAGATTTGACTACTCTTCCTGATTAAGAATTCCTTGTCTTTTAAAAATAAACAATTGTAGAGAGACTTTGATTTATGTCAACAGTTCAATTATTATTATTTTTTAATAAAAGGGTATGTAACAGTTACAGGCTCAACTGCCAATGCTCAGCATTTAAATCCATTCTCCATAATTTCCCCAGTGACAAACTTGCCCTCACAGCAACTTCCACCTTTAAAGAACTGCTTGTCCTGAACTAGATAATAAAACAATATTTCAAAACCCTTTTAAACAAATATCGACATCTGTTTTCAACTCAAAGTTGAAACTTTCTCCTATTTTTCTCCTTTATATGATTAAATTTTTATCTATGTATCATTAGCACCTTCACATGCTTTAAAAGTTTTGTAAGCCCCACTCCCTCAGGTCCCTTCTCGCACAAAACATTCTGTCATTCTACGGAACCCGGGCTCTCCAGCACCTGCAGGAAAGGTGATGGGTGGTACAGAGCACGCAGCCCAGAGGGACCCGCGAGGGCACCCTGAACGAGGAGCAGCGCCCGGCAGGGCGGGCGCCTCAGAGCCTCACCCCTAGCCCAGAGGAGACACGTCCTGCCCCAGAGGAGAGGGCTGAGGTGGGAAAGGGAGGGAGACGATGGCGGGATGAAGAGAAATGGCGGGATGAGGAGAAATGGCGGGAAAGGGGGGAGACGGTGGGATGAGGAGAAATGGTGAGAAAGGGGAGAGATGATGGCAGAAAGGAGGGAGAACGATGGTGGGAAAGGAGGGAGATGATGGCGGGATGAGGAGAAATGGCGGGATGAGGAGAAATGGCGGGAAAGGGGGGAGACGATGGTGGGATGAGGAGAAATGGTGAGAAAGGGGAGAGACAATGGCAGAAAGGAGGGAGACAATGGTGGGATGAGAAGAAATGGTGGGATGAGGAGAAATGGCGGGAAAGGGGGGAGACGATGGCAGGAAAGGGAGGGAGACAATGGTGGGATGAGGAGAAATGGTGAGAAAGGGGAGAGACGATGGCAGAAAGGAGGGAGAACGATGGTGGGAAAGGAGGGAGGTGATGGCGCGATGAGGAGAAATGGTGGGAAAGGAGGGAGACCATCATGGGAAAGGGAGGGAGATGATGGTGGGATGAGGAGAAATGTTGGAAAATGGGGGAGAGGAAGGGAAAGGGGGAGAGGAAGGGGAAAGGGGGAGACGAAAGGGAAAGAGAAGGGAAAGGAAGGGAAAGGGAAGAGGAAGGGGAAAGGGAAGAGAAGGGAAAGGAAAAGAAGAGAAAAGGAAGAGGAAGGGGAAAGGGAAGAGGAATGGGAAAGGTGAGAGGAAGGGGCAGGGAAGAGGAGGGCGAGGCGGTCCCGCCGCCCCGGAGGCGGAAGCGCGGCCGGCGCCGCCATATTGGCCGGGCGGGGGCGGGGCGGCAGGACGCGGCCGTGAGTAGCGCGGGGCCAGGGCGGCGGGTGAGGGGCCAGGGGCTGAGGGGCCGCGGCGCGCAGCCTTCGCGCTGCTTTCCTGGGCTCGGCTCGGCTCGGCTCGGCTCGGCTCGGCTCGGCTCGGCTCGGCTCGGCCTTCATCGTAGACTGGTTGGGGCGGAGGGGATCTCGGAGCCCTCCCGGTTCTGTGAGCAGGGACGCCTCCCGCTGGATCAGGGGCCCCAAGCCCCATCCAACCTGGCCTTGGGCACCTCCAGGGATGGGGCGGCCACCGCTTCCCTGGGCCAGGGCCTCCCCGCCCTCGCAGTGAGGAATTTCTCCCTAATTTCCCATCTCTAGACATAAGGAAGAATTTCTTCACGATGACACTGAGGAGGCCCTGGCCCAGGTTGCCCAGAGCAGGGGTGGCTGCCCCATCCCTGGAGGGTTCAAAGCCAGGTTGCATGGGGCTGGGAGCCCCTGATCCAGTGGGAGGTGTCCCTGCCCGGGGCAGGGGTAGGACTGGATGGGCTTTGTGTTCCCTTCCTGCCCAAACTATTCTATCACCTAAATCTTCCCCCTTGCAATTCAAAGCCATTGCCTGTTGTCCTGCCACTGTATTCCCTTGTAATAAATAATTTCCTCTATGAGGCAAGGTAGCTTGTATGAGCAGTACTATTTTGTTTTGTTACATGCTTCATTTGTATTTAAAATTTAAGAAAAACATACATTATGTTCAGGGAGTTGTTGAAAGGTCTGCACCTCTCTGTATGTGATGATGTGAGGCGTGTGGTCTTGTTACTCTAGTGTAGAGGAAAGGAGGCTGAGGGGAGACCTTTCACTCCCTGAAAGGAGGTTGTGGTCAGGTAACAAGCAGTAGGACAAAAGGAAATAGCCTCAAGTTGCACCAGGGCAGGTTCTGATTGGACATTAGGAAAAATTTCTTCACTGAAAGGGCTCTCCGGTGCTGGAACAGCTGCCCAGGGCTGTGGTTGAGTCCCCATCCCTAGAGGGATTTAAGAGACGGGCAGGTGAGGTAACGAGGTGCTTAAGGATATTTAGTAGTGGACAGGTATGGTTGGACCTGGTGATCTTAAAGGTCTTTTCCAACCAAATGATTTTAAGAATTCAGTGGCATTGTTAATGATATTACCATAATAGTTGTGGTAAAGAGCTCATTGAAGGTCATGCATTCGCCTACTTAGTGTTTTTCAGCAGAAGAAAACTTTTAATATGGTTTCTTTTTAGTAGTAGTCTGTGTCCTGCTAGTAGCATGCTACTCAATTGTTTGTTATATAAGTCTTTGTATATCTTTCTGATTATTTGTTTTCCTGAAATGGATGAAAGGTTATCATAACTCATTACTCATCAATGAGCTCTGACTTGCGTCCTTAACTCTAAACTGACCTCAAAGCAATGCTAGGCTGCTTCTCTTGGTAATTGTCTAATTACAAATGTTCTTTCAGTAAAGTTTTAATGTGATAAGAAATAGTAAGTTAAATTCTAAGCTGTGTGATGTACTTCAGTCTGTGCTGCTTAAACTGAGCCAGTGAGAGGCTGCTTTTTAATGAAAGACTCGGTGTTAGCTGGTTCTGTTTCTTTGTATGCTGTGGAAGAGGTGTATGTATGAGAAACAATTGTACATAAACACACAAAATATAGGTTTTTATACAAAGTGAAATACGTACTCCATCAGTAGCCTTACATACGTGATCCTTCACTTGGTCTCCATAGTTTACCATTTACATGTTTGTTATGTTATGTCTCCTTATAGCCCATATTTGCTATGGATGCATTTGTAAAATTAATGTTGAGAGTATGAGACTTCTATGGTTGTGATCTTTAGAGAACTGTTCTCTGGTTGGTAGGTGGAGTATCTTTTTGTCATGGCTTTATAGTTCAGGACATTGCAAAAAACCCAAAATAAAACACAAAACTATCCTTAGCCAATAATGCTGAGTAACTACTTCTGCAGTGCAGTGAATGGGGAGAATAATGATTACTTCCTTTTGCCTGTAGTGAAGAAGTCCAGATTTATATTGCAGAAGTTACTATTTGATTTATTTTTTCATTTTAGCCATAGCTTGAATTAAACTGAAGTTCCTGAAGCCTCATAATGAATCCCCTTATGCTTTGAAGTGTAACAGGACTCCTTTTTTCTACTCACTATTTATTCCATAGGAGGTAGTTTGATGTTTACAGAAAAAAAAAATCTACAACTTTAAAGTTCTGTGCCTGCCCAGAATGTCCTTGGCCTCAAATTATTTTTTGCAGCAGTCGCTCTATTGCAGTGTCTGAGATGATTTCCTCATTTAGTAGTGTTTCACATATCTTTACTACCATCCGAGGCTCTCGGGATATTAATACAGGGCTGAAAGTACTCCCACTATCCCAGAGTCCTGTAGTCCCACCCACAGATGAGGAGTCCAGGAAGTAATGTCAGGGGTTGCTCTTGGTGATGTGGCAAAAACGTTTCTGTTCAGAATCCATTTTATTTTGTTTAGTTTATATCTTGAAGTGAACTGTAAAGCTTTGTTAAGCTGAACTGAAAAGAATAATGAAGGACTTAAATTGGTAGCAAAAGCTTGTACTAAAAATAGTTCTGTTGGTTGATTTTTTTTTTTTACGCAAGTTCAGAATCCTGGCCTCTTTCCTGTGCAGTTTTACTCATGCATAAAACTTTTTTTGTGACTTCTGAGCTCTTCGAGTTGGAGAGAGAGAGATAAACTCATTGAATAATTCTAGCAGTGGGCAGTGCTTTGGTTTAGGTACTTAGGCAGAGCTTTTTGTTTCTAACTGCTCGCGTACAGAGTCCTGAACTTAAACTTCTTTGTCCACTTACTCAGTATTTAAAAATCCTAAGCAGTTTTAAGGAAAAATATTTATTTTGGTTTTGTTCTTTGCCCCTAGAAACTGAGATGACAGGAGGGTGGTGCTGCAATTCATACCTCAGTGCTTAGATGTTGTAACTCGGCTCCTGACTTCTCAAGGTGAACATATTAACAAAGCTCATTCCTGCACAGGGACTTGGGTTTTCCCTCCCTAAAATTGGTTGGATCCTGTCTTGCCTTTGTGAAATATCCTGTTGTTTTATTCCAAAGGAAATTGTCAAGAAAGCGATATCCTCTCTTTAAGAAAGCTTCACTAAAAGTTATTTGTTTCAAGCAGGGCAATCATCTATAAATGCTGGCTCAGATTCATGTACTGTAAAGCTTTAGTGAGCATAGTGTTTTGTTACCTCTGTGTCGTGTTTTGTTTCCACAGCAACCATGTCAGAAGGGGACAGTATTGGTGAGTCTGTTCATGGGAAGCCTTCCGTGGTCTATAGATTTTTCTCAAGACTTGGACAGGTTGGTTTTCTGTAGAGTTTTTCTGACTCCGTTAGAAGCAGATCTCAATGCAGCTCCTTAAACTTACTACTTTTTGGATAAGTTGTTGAATTAGTAAAATCTGTACGAAAGATTTCTTTTGAAGCCTTTTAAAAATAAGTAAAAAAAATAATACATAGCTTAAAGGAAAATAAAATGTGCTTATATGGGACAATGCACAGTGAGAATATACGGTGTTGGAGTGAAAAATGAGTGACTTCAGATTTCACGTCAGATTAAGGAAAGTAAACTTGCATAAAAAATTGAAAATTTAAATTTCTTTACGATGGACCAAACATTAGGAATTCTTTTTGCCTTTTGAAAATATAGAAGTTTTCAAATGCTTGTAAGTAGTTTAGTTTAATTCAGTTTATTTCTAATAAAGAACACAAATGTTTCACATTGCTCTCTGTCCCAAAGTGCTTTCACAAGTGCTTACCATTTCTAATGCTGTCCTCTAATAAACTTTATTCGTTGTGCATCATGTATTTTACAGATGTACACTTTGTATTTCTTCCTAGATCTACCAGTCCTGGTTAGACAAATCTACTCCATATACTGCAGTACGATGGATTGTAACTTTGGGCCTGAGTTTTATCTACATGATTAGAGTTTATTTACTGCAGGTAAGATGACTGGATTTACTGCTGAAGTAGTTCTAGATATCATTACTGTTCTATTTCTTTGTGTTAAGAGAGTTTCTGAGGTATGGTATTTCTTTGGAGTTACGTACAGTATCACTTATCACACTGAAGGTAACATCTTGTAGGTTTTTGAGCTCACTGCTTCAGAATGGAGAGTGTGTGAATGCTTGTGGGTGTTCATCTGATGGCCACAGAAAGTGGAAATACTCCATTAGTTCTGATGATATCACGTAATAAACCTCTGAAAACTGTTGCAAACAAGTTTTTACTTTAATGTTTAAAGCTGTGCGACGATGTGTTCAGGAGCCAGTGGTTACCTTCTGTCACAGCAGCTATAAGGAATTGCTTTTTCAGCATTGTCACTGCAGGCCGGCAGCAGAGCGCTTCTCCCTCACCAGGCGCCTCTGTTCTATGCCAGCCCAGAATTCGATCAAGAACATGCAAATTCTTACTCCCCAAAACTGAAGATTACTGACTGAATGTGAAAGCCATGCAGGTGGCAATAATAGGAAGTTTTAAGAGACTGAAACTCAAAATGATGATTGAAATAGCGACGGTTTTATGCTGTTTACTTCTTTTATGCTGCTTTTATGTTGCCTAAATCTTGAACACAGAAACTTGATGCCTGAGAAAAGCTTTCATACTAAATATGTCACTACATGAGGGATTTGCAGTAGTTCCAGGTTATAAGGCTTGTTGTGATTAATCTGTTAGGGTTAAAGTAGTACGTTACCTTAGAAAACATGTAGAATAAAAAAGCTGATAGATTACCTTGGTTTTAATCTTGCTTATTTGTATTGCAATATATTTGGTCAGCGTTTAAGTAGCTTTAAATGAAAACTATCCTGTATATTATCTGCCAGTACACAAATAAAAGATTCGTAAAGGCAATTTCATGCTTCCGTAGAATCAGAATGCTTCTTTTATGCAGTGAGCATTTTTAATTCCTTTTCAACAAGTCCACAAGATGTTTTGTGTTAATGTGAGGACATAGAAAAGCACTTCTCAAGTAAGCAAAAAACAGGTTATTTGGTGTTGTGGAAAAATATGTATGTGAAAATGTTTTTCAGGAAGATTTTAATCTTCGCTCTTTTTTCCTCCCTGCTTTAGGGTTGGTACATTGTGACATATGCCTTGGGAATCTACCATCTCAATCTCTTCATAGCTTTCTTGTCACCAAAGGTAGATCCCTCTTTAATGGAAGATTCAGGTATGATAAATAGTTCAGTCTGTGATAACTTGAACTTAGTCAAACTTCCAGCTCTTTTTCTCTGATATAGTAAAGATGCACAATTTTAGCATGACGTATTATTAGACTTGTAAAAAAAATCTGTACAACTTGACATCAGGAGTTACCGTAAAATTTCTCTCTCACTCTTTTCAAGACAATATTCCACATTGTATTAGTTTTCTGTGTTTTGAAGAAAGGTTTATGTGACTTAAGTTCTCCACAGCACAATTCAAGTGACCCAATAGTCATTTATGTTGTTTTCTTTTGGGAAATCAATGTTAGGTTACATTAAAGCAGCCACTGTAACTGGAAGCTGTGTGTAACACTGGAAGCTTTTCTTTTTTTCTAAAAGATAAAAAGTTTAAAAAATCTGGAGTCCAAATAGTGTGGAAAATCACTCTGAGGGGGTTTGTGGTATGTGTTTCTTTTCTGGTTTTCCAGATGATGGTCCTTCCTTACCTACAAGGCAAAATGAAGAGTTTCGGCCTTTCATTAGAAGGCTCCCAGAGTTCAAATTCTGGTGAGTGGATCCATCTGTCTGTGTTCTGCTTGTGAAAAATATAAACATGTGCAGTGAATTGGTGGTAGCTGGGGTTGAAGGATTAATTGTTACCATTGTTTTTAAGGCACTCTGCCACTAAAGGAATCCTGGTCGCTATGACGTGTACATTCTTCGAGGCTTTCAACGTTCCTGTTTTCTGGCCAATCCTTGTAATGTACTTCATTATGCTGTTCTGTATCACAATGAAGAGGCAAATCAAGGTAACTTCCCAAGAACAGGCTTTTTTTTGCATCAGAACTTATAGTATTGCTCCAAATTGTCCATCCAGTTGAGCGCTTGAGAGGTATCAAATGTATCACATGCAGTTTTTTTTTTACTAAAGGAACTTGAACAACTAACTTGAAGATTGGTTCAAGTGTTGGATATTTGCATCTTTGAGCAAATGCTGATAATTGGAAACAAAAGTACTTGGTAAAAGAAGTCTTCATACACGCATTTAAAAAAATCTGGTTGCCTTCAAAAGATTTTGATCTTAGAATTTGTTTTTATACTGGATGAGTCTTATAATTTCTCATCCACTTCCTGTCTTCAGTTATCTATGGCTGTTTTTAATGAAGGGATCTTGTAGGTCTCTGACAGGTGAAAGGGGAAGTTCTGACAAGTTGCTATGAGAAAGTAGAGCCAGAGAAATGAGGAAGAACATAGCTGTGTTGTTCAGACTGTTTTTAACAAATTAGTTATGGTTTGATAGCATTTTAAAAAGAGAACTGGTTCTTTAGCCAAAAAATCAGAATTTTGGATAGTTACAGTTATTCAAAGTTGCAAGTTAAAGATTAATGAGTAGTAAAGAATTAACACCTCTTTGCTGTCCAGTTTCCTGTGATCCCCTAGTCATAATCTTCACTGTACTGTGCAAGTTGTTGGACAAACCCAAATTTGAGATTTATAAGGTTGGGCTCATACCCTGGTTTAGACATAAACTGGTGTCTGACCGTTTCATTACCTTCACAGTGCTGGAGAACTGTCTTTGTAAAGGACTTTGTCATTTATGACGTACATTATGAAATACTTTTAAAATATTATCTAAGTTTCTTGCCTCAAAAATGGTATCTTTTCTCTTTACAGCACATGATAAAGTACAGATATATTCCCTTCACACATGGCAAGAGGAAATACAAAGGGAAAGATGATGTGGGAAAGACCTTTGCAAGCTAGAAGATGCAATCAGCCTGTTGACCAATTACGCTTCTCACTAAAGGAATGGTTTTGAGCCATTGTAACAATGCCTTTTTTCTTCATAAAAAATGATTAACAGAGTGGTGACAAAGCAGTTGAATTTTCATTTTATGAGGATCTTGCTATTTCTATCTGAAATATCAGTTTCTTGAAGAAACTGGCATTCTAACCAAATTGCATTGAGTTTATCATCTTTTGTAAGAAGTTGGAGAAACTTTGGATTGTCCCATGGATTCGGGATAATGTGTTTCTTTCAAGATCCATTGCACTGCAGGAATTAATGGCTTTGAGTTGGATATTTTACGTAGTTCTCCTGCTCAGCATCACCCTGAGGTGCTGTGCACACATGTGGAGGAAAAACAAGATGGCACACACGATGCTGTTTTCTGCTTCATGGCTGTGTGCTGTTTTTTCGTAGGGAAATTCAATAGATCTAAATAGATGCAGAACTTAAGCCGGTTTCCTAAATGCATAATGTTACTGAGTTATAACCAAACAAATGTAGGTAGGAACAAGCAATCGGCTAAATTGTGGGGTTTGCAGTAGGGGAAAAAAAATACTCATCTAGCTTCTGCAGCAACTCATTTGTGTTGGGTTCTAATGCCAGTTTCACTATTGCATCTCCCAGCAGATGCTAAAATTGGGCTCTTTCACAATGACTCCAGACTTTGTTAAAATTCTGTCAAATTCCTTTGAGGGCCTGGAATTATAAAAATGTGTCTTTTAATTGTTATTACTTGGAGTTTCTTTCAAACTTTATAGTGTCTTGGTTAATTTAAGTTGACTTCATGTGGCCCCTTCAGAATACACCCAAACTGGCCATGGCAGACAGACGATGTGGGTTTTTCATTTTCTATGGGGAAAAAATCAGATATAAATGACCTGCATGTAAACTTTTTTCATGTGATACAATTGCAGTTTTATTAAGTGACTTTTTAATTCCACAATTTATTAAAAGACAGTGTCCCCCTTTACTTGTTCTCTATCTTTATATAACTATATTGATCTAACAGTATTTTTGGTTCCTTTCAGTAACAGGTACCTTCAGTTTATCTTCATGCAATGCCTTTTTCAACTCTTCAGGGAGCATTCACTTGCAGAAAGTAGGGAAAGTAGTTCTTTGAAGAGCGTGAGTGGAGAATAGTGGCAGCTTCACAGGCACCTAATTGGAAAATGTATGTAGGAACCCTTCCCTCTGATTTTGTCAAGTGAAGTCATTAAGGGGCTCTGGAATTCAGCCTGCAGTAGTCCTGGGAAAATGAGGGGTAGTTTTAGTTCACATTGACCCATTGGGTTCTCTTTATTTGTGTGGGTTAGTTTTATTAGCAGCGTGGAAACTAACGATGTCAAACTTTAGAAGTATGGAAGCACAGTATCCAGGAAGGGCCTTGTAAAAGTCCCAGTCATGGATGCTTGGAGTTCATTGCCTAAAAATCTGACAGCCTTGACTTGGAGGAGCTGTCTTCAGGTTTGCTGTGGTTTCTGACTAGTATGAGCAAATAAGGGAGAAAAAGATGTTTATTGTATTTACTAATATTAAAATCAGAACTGGGATGACTCCTGCTGCACATCAGTGTTAATGACATCCATTGCAGATCAGACGATCTTGCCTCCACTGCATTTTGAATGTTGGTGGCAGCTTGGGGTAAATGCCTTATCGTTCCTGGATAAGCAGGGATGCTCTGTGTTCAGCAGGATGAACAGGTTTTGAATATGGATTGTAGGTGATGCTGGGACAACAGTAAAGTTCCCTCGTGGCCTCACAGCATGGAACAGCCAGACAAGTTCAAGGGCATTTTGTTAAACTGCATCTATCGCAAGTGCTAAAAATAAATTGCCCTCACAGAATGTATTAAAAGTCTGGGTTGACAACGTCATGGATGCTTCCAAGTCACTGATTGCCTCCAATTTGTTTTGTGCAACTAGATACTTCTCTTTATTATTTTCCTAGTAAGGGATTTCCTTAGGCACCTCTGTTTTGATTTGCAATAGTGACATTTTTCTTTCACTGCTGCCTTGACAGTTTTAAATGGGTGAGGAATGCCTGAAAGTGTTCTGGTGTCAAAAATGGATGGTATTGCAGCTCTGAACATCACTTTTGTACAGTAATGATGAAGCATTTGCATAGTTACCAGCAACTATTTTTCTTCTATTTATAGATAGGATGAAAAGTTAAACTAATTTTAGTGAAGGTTTTGTAACACTTGGAGGTTTAATTGTTAACTAGCTAAACAGGGTCTCTGCGGTACAAATAACCACCTTAAAGAAGTGCTTTTACTGTGGCACGCCCCCTCCTGCTGTCCCCAGTCCTTATTCAGTGCCATCTTTGAAGGATTCATTCAAACTGTAACTCGTGATCCAGAGAGTGGATCACCTGGCTTCTTCTCCCAGTCTGTATGTAAGGAATACAAATAAATTAATCTTGTACAGTTTCTATCGTGCAAGAATGCCAAGATATGTTAACAACTAACACTCTTCTTTTTCCATCCTGCTACAAATGCTTGTATAACTCAACTAACAACAAATTACGGGAATAAACCTTGATGAGGAGATGCTGCTCAATCCCTCCTCCTTTATATACCACAAAATACTGGCTTAGCTGCACTACCTCTGTTGCCATAAAGAGGGGAGGGGCCTGTGGCTGAAGTTGGCTTCTTCCCTGTTTGTGTTAGACTGTAGAAAACACCACACAGACAACCCTTAGGCTGTGTTGTAACACTAGTGTTTTACAGTGGGCCTTAGTTTCTATTAACATATGTACTAAGGGTTTTTTTGAAACAACACTTGTTACATTGCTATAGTCTAAATTTCTGGAATACTTGATGAAAAATCTTGCTAATAGTGACAGAAAAGCTCTGAAGTTGGAAGCAGAATGTTAACTGATCTGTGTGCAAATTAGTCTGCATTTTTATAGGTTTGCGTTTATTGTTTCCGTTGATCTAAGGGAAATTGAGTTTGTCAAATCAAGGAAACCTGCTTTGTTCTTAACCTTGTTATGAAAAGAGAACAACATACAACAGTTATCATCAGAGCCTCCGCTGCAGACAAACCAACGATTTGTGTAGAGCTTTCGTCCTTTTCTCCTGAGGTCTACAGCACGGGCTCATTATTATGTTCCAGGAGAAAAGGAGTCTTACAAATCACAGAATTTAATAATACCTTAAGCATGCTATGAGAAGTTTAAAGACTCGTTAGCCACACTTACCTTTAGAGAATGAGAATCTGATTTAAATGTTTCATTGTCCAAAGGGAAGAGAACTTAACATTTGTGTTAAACACTTCTTCAAAAGACATTTTTAGGATGGTCAAGAACCATGACAGAAGAAACACGAGGGTCGAGGCAGCCAGATTTATTCTGTAAAACAGGAACGGAGTGGCACCTTCTGCAGGCAGTTACCAGTGTTATAACAGTCTTTGTCTTGGACTGACTGAGGCTGTATGACAACTTTACAAAGGGTAAAGGCTCTTGTCTGAAACAAATCAGGTTTTTCCTTTACAGTTGATAGTGACGGAGGTAGATGAGTTTCTGAGGATGAAACTTCTCTCGGCACAGTGGACATTCTGCCTACAAAAAGAAAATAAATTGGATAGACATACTGAATTTATTTAAAAGCTTTAAAAAAACCAAATAAAACTGTTCTGCTACTTTCAGAAAATAATCTGCATCCGTAATTAAAAAACATCTTTTTCAGCCCCATTTGTGGTGCAAGCTTGACCATGTAAAGCATTCTAAGCTCGCCTCATTTAAGAAACAGCTTGAGGTGACATGGGTGCTCAACAGGCAAACTTAAAACCATGGTCACTGTACCCAGCACACACCTTCACCTGGAAGTAACTTCTTCATCTTGGGTAAAAGTGACCACTCAGATTTTCACCTTCAATTGAGAAAGCCTGTCTGACAAAATCACTTAAATCGTCACTGATGTTTTATTATCCTTGAACTGTCATATTCTCATACAGGAGGTAATCTGTGGTTAATTTTCCTTCTTCATACTAAAAATAATTTCCCCTTTACTTGCAGCTGAACTATAACTAGCAGTCTGCTCAACTCTTGGTTGCCATCTTTATCCAAAATGTGCTCCCCTCATTTACCTCATCTCTGTAATGCAAAGCCATTCTATTCTAATAAAATATGCAGGTTCTGGTAAACTCTTGCATGGGGATTTTGGGTGCCTTAGTGACAACAAGGGTAGTATTTCAACACCCAGGCTGATGACTATTTTCAAGTAGGAATTTCATCACGTTTACACCTTCCAGCCTCCCTTTATCCTCTATACTTACTCTGGTGTTACACCACTCCATGATGCATTCCCAGCAGAAGAGGTGGCCACAAGGTGTGGCTGTCGTACGTCTCCTTTCTTCCAAACACAACGTGCAGCGGGAGTGGCGTCCAGTAGTTTTTTCCGTGGTCGTATTTCTAATTAACATAGCTATGTATTACTTAATTTTATTCAGCCTGATTGTAAGAAATATTTGATAGCACAATCCTAAAGTAAACTCTATCTTCAAGCATTAAGCCTTTTTGTGAAGACCTCAAAAACATGAAAGCACAGCTTGAGATCTAAGAGATGCTTAGAAGTGAGGAATGCATCAAATGTTTCATTACATCAGGTTCTAACTTCATTCAAAGTGACACACCAGCGTTCCCCCCACTCATGAAAGCTATTACATTTCCCACCATTGTTTCCACCTCTTTCCTAGTAAGTAAAAATCATCATACTTCTGATGCGCCAGGTTGCGGTGTAGTTTCCATTCCTGCCTGGCTCTCTGCCTCTGTTTGAAGTTGTACATCTGGACACCGATGGTTAGCAGGAGATGGAAGAGTGAAATTGTTCCAAGAAACTTGTAACTTGTTTGAATACTCTGATCGTCTCCTTGCGCTCCTCCAAAACGCAGCTACATAGTTGACAGAAATACACGTTTAGTTACTTGGTTTTATGAAACTATGCCGCTCCCCCCATAAACTGTTGATTTGGGATTCTAATTTCTGTCCAAAAAAAATCACCTATTTGTAGAGGGCAGACTGGACTAGACAGTGTTTTGGAGTTACGTAGGGTATTAACTTCAGACAGTGCATTAGCATTTCTTAGCCACATGACTGCAGGGACTCACAACCCCTCTACATAGTATTAAACATTTCCCTCTCCCCCGGTGCGCTCTGCCCATCTTATAATCAGCTATAGCCAAATTCTGTAACCCTTTTACACGTTACCCCAGAAAAGCCCAAAATACCACAGTGGAAACCACCTGCAGACAAGAAATACACCCACTTACGTATGTGATTCCTGCGAGCCTTTTGGAGAGGTGATAGAAAGTGCCCCTTATGTAGAACACTGCCAGGTGCAGTCGGTGGAGCAAGGGTATGCATTGTTTCAGAACATACACCATTTGCAAGGCTATTTTCTTCTGCTGTTCTGTAAGCTCCACAACTTGCTTCTGTATCCAGCTTCGAATTAAGGTCCTACTGGATAAGCCAAGCACTGGGCTGCTCTGTGAGGCTCTGGATTCATCTGCTTCTGCCTGCAACTCATGTTCCAGATGCAGTAATCCCTTTTCTACAAAGTACGGTACTACAGTATGAAGACAGATGAAGATAGCCCGTCGAAGAAAAGATGGTACTCTTTTCTTGGTGGGGTCCACTTGGACAATGTTAACATACTCTTCACCCAGCGTCTGATAACCTAAACAATGTGTGGAACAGAACACAGGTAGTGTAAGACGGCGTTTGCAGCGTCATTCTCTGTATGGCTGAGCAGTGGAGACCAGCTGCTCAGGGGAACACCCATCAGGTTTGGGGGTTTCAGCAACAGTTGTGGGATTTTTGTGTTGAATCGGGTGTGTTCACAGCAGCACCAGTACCTGCAAAGGCTTTAGGCTTAAAGCGGGGACATTTTTTCATAGCATCATGCATCCCTTCTTAGAAAGAACTTTTACTGGTTGCCAGCAAACAGGACATAAAGCTCATTTTCCACCTTTTGGAAAGATACTAAATGTGAAGTCTCTAAGCGCATTACCTGACAGAGTGGTAAGGACAAAGTAGGCAACATCAGAGAGCAGTTCCACCTCTCTCCTCCACTCCAGCCACTTCTTGGCACCTGAGGGACAGAATCATGCAATCAGAGCACTGTTTTGATGGAAAAGACCTTTAAGATCGAGTCCAACTGCACTTGTCCACTACTAAATTATATCCTTAAGCACTTAACCTACTCATGTTTTAAATCCCTCCAGGGATGAGTATTCATCGACCTCCATGGGCAGCTGTTCCAGCGCCCAATAACCCTTTTGGTGAAGAAATTTTTCCTAATATTCAATCTAAACATGCTCTGGTGCAACTTGAGGCCATTCCCTCATCCTATACCTTGGAAGACCAGCACCCTGCTCACCACAACCTCCTCCCAGGGAGCTGCAGGCAGTGATCAGGTCTCGCCTCAGAGGAGAGTTGCAGTTCCTTGCTGTGCAATCCATGCTGACAAGGGCAGCGACAGAATCACAGCATAGTTTGGATTGGAAGAGACTTTAAAGATCACTTAGTTCTAACCCTCCTGCCATAGGCAGGGACACCTCCCGCTGGATCAGGAGCTCCAAGGCCCATCCAACCTGGCCTGGAACCCCTCCAGAGATGGGGCAGCCACAGCTTCCCTGTGAAACGGGGGCCCAGGCCTCAACACTCTCATCGTGAAGAAATCCTTCTGTCTAGTCTAAATCTGCCCCTCTCCAGTTTATACCCATTGCCTACAGTCCTCTCACTCCAACGCTTTGTAAATAGTCCCTCCCCAGCTTTCTCGTAGCCCTTTCAGGTACTGGAAGGATGCAGAGAAACGCCTTCAGGTAGGAGCGGGGAGATTCAGCCTAGGCCTTAGGGAGAAATGCTTTGCTGTGAGGCTGGGGAGGCCCTGGCCCAGGCTGCCCCGAGCAGGGCTGGCTGCCCCATCCCTGGAGGGTTCCAGGCCGGGTTGGACGGGGCTGGGAGCCCCTGACCCGGTGGGAGGTGTCCGGCCCAGGGCAGGGGCGGCACTGGGTGGGCTCTGCGCTCCCTTCCAACCCCGCCCCCGTGCCGCGGCTGCCCCGCGCCGCCCCGTTACCCGCCAGCCCGTGCAGCGCCGCCCCGGCCCCTCCGCGCAGCGCCCCCCGGTACAGCTCGTCCTTCTGCGCGCCCCGCGCCAGCCGCGCCGCGCCCGCCGCCATCGCCACGGGGAGCGGCCGCGCCCCGGGGGCGGGCGCAGGGGAGGAGGCCGAGCCGAGCCGGAGAACCGCGGACTCGCTGGGTAGTTTGGGCTGGAAGGGAGCGCAAAGCCCAGCCAGTCCCACCCCCTGCCCTGGGCGGGGACACCTCCCACTGCATCAGGGGCTCCCAGCCCCATGCAACCCGGCCTGGACCCCTCCAGGGATGGGGCAGCCACAGTTTCTCTAGGCAACCCGGGCCAGGGTCTCACCACCCTTACAGCAAAACATTTCTTCCCGAGATGTCCCTTCAATCTCCCTTCTTTCAGGTGAAAACCGTCCCCCTCGTTCACACACTTCACTCGCGCACGGCTACTCTGCAAACTACTCTCCTCCCTCGTCGTGAAGAACCTTTGAGATCATCCAGTCCACCCATCCCCGTCCACAGCTAAACCAGGTTCCTGAGTGCCTTGCCCACCCTTCGTTTAAACCCCTCCAGGGATGGGGAGTCAGCACCCCTCTGGGCAGCTTCTGCCAGTGCCTGACAGCCCAAATCAAACACCTGAGAGGGGACCACACATCACAAAATGGTTTCCGTTGGAAAAGACACTTAAAATCATCAAGTCCAACCATCGATCCAGCCCTGCTAAGTCTGCCACCGGACCATGTCCCCAAATACAACATCAAACCCCTCCTTTAAACCCCTCCGGGGATGGGGACTCAACACCTCCCTGGGCAGCCCCTGCCAGTGCTTGAGAACCCAAATCAAACATCTCAGATTGGGGAGCACAAAGCCCTGAGGGCACAAACACCTGAGAGAGAGAAGGGGCACAAATAGACACCTGAGAGAGAGAGGGGGGCACAAATAGACATCTGAGAGAGAGAGGGGAGCACAAACCCCCAAGGGCACAGGCACCTGAGAGAGAGAAGGGGGCACAAATAGACACCTGAGAGAGAGAAGGGGGCACAAATAGACACCTGAGAGAGAGGGGGAAGCACAAATAGACATCTGAGAGAGGGGGGGGGGGCACAAAGCCCCAAGGGCACAGGCACCTGAGAGAGAGAAGGGGGCACAAATAGACACCTGAGAGAGAGAAGGGGGCACAAATAGACACCTGAGAGAGAAGGGGGAGCACAATTAAACACCTGAGAGAGAGAGGGGAGCACAAAGCCCCAAGGGCACAGGCACCTGAGAGAGAGCTGGGAGCACAAATCACAGAACGGTTTCACTTGAAAAAGACACTTAAAATGGTCGAGTCCAACCATCGATCCAGCCCTCCTATATCCACCACCACACCACGTCCCCAGGTACATCTGCCCCTCTGTTAGACCCCTCCAGGGATGGGGACTCAACACCTCCCTGGGCAGCCCCTGCCAGTGCCCCAGAACCCTTTTGGTGAAGAATTTTTTCCTGATGTCCAGCCTCAACCTCCCCAGCCCCCCGGCCTCGCCTGGCTGAGGCGCCTCGTGAGGGCTGGGAAGGCCGGAGCGCGGGCGTTGGGGGGTCGGTGTCTCAGCCCCGAAGGGGAGAAGACAGGCCGACATCAGCCAGCAGCGTTGAGAAACCACTCTTGGTGCTGTGTCTGGCTCCTGTTTCCAGAACTGACCCTTGTCCGGTGGCTGTTGTTGCCGCAGGGCTGCTGTTGGAGGCACCCATATTCCCCATGGGGCTCCTGCAGCTCTCGCTGTTTAACCTCTACTTAAATAACAATTTTTGTATGCCCCCTACAGCCTTTTAATAAAGGTAGCGGCATTCTGATCACAAACTATATTCCCCTTGAAGCTGATACATTAACTTTTGTCAGACACATCTCTTTCTTTCTTAGCAAACTCTAGTGGGACATCATTATAAATTCAGATTTGCAACACGCTTCAGCGTGGAGAAGTTAAACATTTCTGCTGAGTAATCGAGTGATTTGAGAAAACTAATCTAACTCGGATTAAAGCAGATGTTTTCCTGAAGAATTTACAGACTAATATTGTAGTAACTTACCTGAAAGTAAAGGGAAGGAGTTGGGAGCTTACACTTGTTTTTTTGTTCTTCTCAGTGCTGAGAAGGAGAGAGGCTTCTTACTGACAAACACAAGTAAATGGGTATCTTCAGTCCTTTGTTCCCAGCAGTCTGTTATTAGCAACACAGCTGGTGACATCAAAGTTCTAGTTTAATTGCACCAGAAGTTGTAAATTATAAGTAAAGCTGTGATGGATCTTACTCTTAAGTCATGCTTTCCTATCCCCTCCCTCCTTGCTTCCATCCCCTCTTCCTCCAGGTGCAACTCATTTTTGTTTGCTTGTGTATGGAAGGGTAGATAACGTAAATGAACCTGCAGATTGTTCAATCTGTATCTATAAAATCAATGTAATTCAGGAAAAACATTAGAACATTTTACTCAGTAAAACAGTAGAGGGAGCAACTGCATAAGAAAATATCCTCTGTGAAAGGGATATGGAATGTGAAACTATGGAATGTGAAATGCCCACATCTAGAAGGCACTTCCCACTTAAATCTTGATCTACCATAGTGATCCGATATGTACCAAGTTAAGAAGCTTGAAACTGCTACCCTAAATTATACCAATTTTTAGAAATACGAAACTAAAACCCATTGACCAATCAACTTGTTCAGAATTTCAGTTCACTTCTTACTCCCATATGTTTTTATTTTTGTTTAAAGCTATGATCTCCATGCTATCTGATGTATGGAGCAGCTCAATTGTTAATAAAAATGCTAACCATGGCAAGACTGTTGTTAAAATTACAGGACTTGGTGACTTTCTCACCACAAAAACATTGGTTGCTATTTCAGCATTGCAGAGGTAGTGGAAGAAGTGTATCCTAATCCTAGTTTAATCTTCCTGCTGGCTGTGATAGGTAGTCTTTCCTTTGCCTTGTGTCCTATTATTTCCTTCAGCAGCCAGCAGGTTAATGTTTCTTAAATCAAGTGCACCTGAGAAAATTGGAATATAGGATGTTTATAAGTGAGAGGACTGAGGAGCTGAAAGGGTGTTCTGTTAGAGCTCCTTACTTAGGTGGGTGTCAGCTGCTGGTTTGGAAAGGACGGTTAGAGAAATTTGTTAGAGTGCTAGGTATAATTTTTCATTTATGCTCTATTTTTAAAATATATGCTTTATCATTTTCTAGGTCAAGAAACCAAAGAACTGAGGAGATCCTTTTCTGCAAAGCTGAAACGCTGGCTAGTGAGCTTTTAATTTTTAGATTGGAAACCATTTATAAAGCTAAAGGTTAGGATTCTGAAATTCAGTTTAAAAACTTGCTACACTGGGTGGTGTTGTGTGATAAGTAATACTTTCTTTTTAGTATAAGTAGTTATTTTTAACAGGACAGTCGAAGCATCTCCAAAAGCTGTAGGAATGAGGTAATAAATCCTTGCAGCCCAGTGGAAGATGGAGATCTGGAAGAAAAAAAACTCTGTTTCTTCCCCTTTACATTCCAGTTGATACTGGCAGCTGTGGGAAGCTGCAATAGCTCTTAAAACCTGTCTGCTGTGTTTGATGTCAGCTTTGCGAGGCGAATGCCTGCAGGTTTTCTTGCCATCGCGTGCTTCTCCGCTTCTCCTTCCAAGAGACCCGACAGAGTTACCCCAAGGAAGAACGAGCCCCGTGCCCGGTAACGATGAACCTTTGCTGCTCGGTGTGTTCGGGTCCCCCCCGAGCCCCGTGCCCGGTAACGATGAACCTTTGCTGCTCGGTGTGTTCGGGTCCCCCCCGAGCCCCGTGCCCGGTAACGATGAACCTTTGCTGCTCGGTGTGTTCGGGTCCCCCCCGAGCCCCGTGCCCGGTAACGATGAACCTTTGCTGCTCGGTGTGTTCGGGTCCCCCCCGAGCCCCGTGCCCGGTAACGATGAACCTTTGCTGCTCGGTGTGTTCGGGTCCCCCCCGAGCCCCGTGCCCGGTAACGATGAACCTTTGCTGCTCGGTGTGTTCGGGTCCCCCCCGAGCCCCGTGCCCGGTAACGATGAACCTTTGCTGCTCGGTGTGTTCGGGTCCCCCCCGAGCCCCGTTCGCGGGGCCGGGAGCGCGTTGCTCGCACCCGGCGCAGGGCAGAGGCTCCAGCCTCCAACCTGCCCGACAGGTTCTGCAGCCGGGAAAGGGCTGGCGAGCACCGGCCGATTCCTCTGCCTCCTCCCACTTTGAACTTGTTACCCTGGAGCCGAACTCTTTGAAGAAAGGGCTCTCCGAGCTGCTTTGTGAGCGGCGAGCTGGGAACCCTCCAGCTGGGAAGCGCCGGGGCGGAGCGCTCCCTCCCCTCCTCTTTTTGTCACTTAGGAAGGTTCCGATGCTCCGTGCGGAGAAGCCGGGACAGCTCTGTCCGGAGAGGAGAGACCGAGGTGCGTGGGGTTTTCTCTGCTCTTGGTGTAGCTGAATTTACTGCTTCCCCTTTCAGGAATCGATCCAGGTGCGCTCTTAACGCTTTTGCTCGCTCCTAGAAGGTAGCAGCGAATGTTGTAGTGTGCCACCCCAGGCATAGCTCGCTGCTACTTTGCTCTTCGCTTTTTTAAGGAAGAGAGGGGACTGAAAGAACATGTTTCATGCTTCTTTTACTTTGGTGATGCTCTCTCGTGTCATGGTGAGGAGCTCTGGAGTCCTGCTAGTCCCGAGGTTTTCGATTCCCCGGGTTTGTGGGGATGAAGCAAATACCTTTTGTCCAATTAGAAAAGTAGAAAAGCACAAGGGCTTTTTTCTACACAAGTGACTAGCGCATTCATTCTGAAATGATAACCTGAGCCTTGAGCTTTCACAAGTATAGTAAGTCAAAACTACAACTAACTTAGATAAGAGAATGTAAAATACACTTAACTACTATTTTATTTAGATATCTAAGCAATATAGCCTGGCTGATTCTATGACTGAATGGCTGGTAAGCCTTAACTAGGAAGGAAAGACACACATGACCCTGCAAAAGGATACGCGTTGTTTGGGGGTTTTTTATCAGTCGTTTTTTTGGGCTGTTGCAGAAAGAACTTCCAGTCCTTTCCTGGCATAAAAATCTGGGTTACGATTGCAGAGATAAGGCAAATAGCAAGGACAGCCAAATTGCTGGTGCTGTGTAGGCTTCAAATGCCTTGGGCACCAGAGTTTTGATGTAGGTCTTAAGCATACCCCAAATCCTAAGGGTGACAATGCCTAGAATTGTTTGCTTCTTGTTCAACTATTAACAATTGAAATGGAAGTAGAGCAAGATTCATTGCTAGCTGTGGTAACTTGGAGATAGGAGATCGATGTCATCTTCAGAATCTAGCTCAAAGTTAAGTTGTTTCTTTATTGCTTAAAAGAAAGTGGTCAAAGTTTTATCTATTGAGAGAGGACAAACTTTAGCTGGGGAGAATTCTCCTTTGCCTAGTAAGATTAGCCTGACCTAGTGGAATGTATCGCTGCCCATCACAGGGAAGTTGGAAGTGGATGATGTTTAAGGTCCCTTCCAACCCAAACTAATTCTGTGATTAGGTGTGAAGGCACTCTTTAGTCCAGATGGAAGACAGAGGATTGTGAGGGAAGGTCAGTGACTACTGATGAAGTGCACTGGCTATCTGAATGTGAGCAAGGTTGTGTGGTGTCAGTTACTGCATTCTGGTGACCTCAGTACCACTGTTACAGGAACAGATGAATAAATGTTAACTTTCTCTGAGCAATTCTGTCGCTGCTTCTGTGCCCTGATGGCTGATTATTTTATAGAGATGATAGATACATTTGTCATGCAAGAGCAGTTAACAGTGGCCTTTTTTATTTAACAGGCTCTACTGTCTGTATAACTAAATCCTGAAGCAGTAAGGGGTTGCTGATGCTTATATTTAGTGACTATGTTGGGAAGATCAGCTCCTGTAATGAATTGTATTTTGATCCTTCTCAGCTCAAAGATTCTATCATTCTGATTACCTAAGGTGTGGCTTCCTGTCTAAACCCAGGAGAATTTTAATTGAAATTTAATTCCTTTGTTAGTTGGTCTAATCCCTGAGTTGGTCCTGGAAAGTTAACTTTTCCTCTGATAGTTTTTGCAACTTGTGGATGTTCTCATCTTATAGAACCACAAGGCTTCTAGGACTACAGATTATGGGGAATGTTTGTTAACTCATACCTTATCATTGGCATATTAATTTATCCAGAGGTGAGAAAAGGACTGCATAAATAAGTCTGTGTGGGTAATAGGATGAGGCTGAAGAGATTTTTTTTGGTGAAGACAGTCTCTCATTTACTAAGGAATTTGAATTTACTGCAATACATTTGTCATGCACCAAGATATCTCAGTTCTTCACTGGTTGCCTAGAAGATGACCCATTGTTTTCTTAGACTTGAATTAATCTGATTTTATTGTTTAAATATACTCTCCAGTGTTATTCCCAAGTTTCCTTTCACTTATTTCCTCCTTCTTGGCCCTGTTTGTGAGCTAACCTCTGCTCCCCTGCGTCCCCCCTGCCTGGCCAACTGATAGCAAACCTTCCTGTGCAACTGCTCGGGAGTAATTCCTCATGGCATGTATGAAGTGAGAGGTGGGTACAGACCATGCATTCAGCATCGGATGATAACGAAGAAAAGGCCTGCGTAACTGGAGACAAATCCTGCTCTGAAGGGACAGGCCTTCTCCCTCACTGATGCCTGGGCTGGGAAGATTAGTTCATGCCCAGGGAAGCTGTGGCTGCCCCATCCCTGGAGGTGTTCAAGGCCAGGTTGGATGGGGCTGGGAGCCCCTGATCCAGGCATCCCTGCCTGTCGCAGGGGGCTTGGAACCGGATGACCTTTAAGGTCCCTTCCAATCCAAACCATTCTATGATAAGGTATGCAGCCACTTGGTAGAACATCTCAGCTAGTATTTGCTGCAAATCATTCCAGGTTACTGCTTCAAACAGAGTCTCCATCTGTAGGGAATTTCCAAACCTTTTATTAATTGTTTAGTCTGCCTCCATCTTGTGGAGGTGGAGCCCTTCAGCACACTGAAGTACACAGTGAAGCCATTGGCTGGGCACCTGTGAAACTGCAGGCTGTGACAAACCTCTGTGTGTCCTTTAGGAGCAGTTATGGCTTTCCTTCCTGTGTTTTTTCTGTACATTATGGTCTGGCAGACTGCATGTGATTCTGTGCATTATTGATAGAAATCTTGAGTGGAGACACAAAACAAGCAGCTGTGATGTTTCAGCGTCCTGCAGAACAGGAGGCATAGTGGCTAAGAAAGGAGCAGTGGGAGCTGGAATCCATGCTAGAAACATTCTTTGATTATTTTTCAAACGGGAATTGAACCAAAATCCTGAGGTGTTCACATAAGAGATGAGAAAGGGGATGGAGTTCTGCATGGGGTGATGGTATTTCAGGCTACATGTCATGAAGAACTTCCTTAGGTGCAAAATAGCCACAATAAAACACACTCAGTGTCAAATGCACAGAGCTCTCTTGACAAGAGCTATGTAAAATATTGTTGCTAAACCTCTTGCTGCTTGAAGCCAGCCTGTAGGCCTGTGGATCTCATTTGTTTAAAGAGCCCATGATTTGACCCATCTGAGGTTGGATTTCAAGCAAGTATGAGATAAATGTTATTTCAGTGTTTATTTTAACTTTAGAAGTGCAGTTTCTCTATACCTATGGCCCTGAAAGCATTAGCTGAGGGAGGTTTCTGGATCCATTTCAGTCAGAAATACAGTATGCACCTGAAGAGAGTGAATTTTCTTTCATATCCCTAGTTCTGCACTGGCCCTGCATTTCTTTATTGTTTGTCAGAGCCTCACTTGTTTCCATTTAATTAAGGAATGGCTCCTGGTGTATCTTATGACATCTTAATAGTTGTCAGGGAGCTCTTGATTGCTCAAACTGAGGGAAATTGGGTGGGAAGGTGAAGGAGCTTTACATGTTAATGTTCCTGGGAGAGATTGGAAGTGCTGCAAAAGCGATGTAGTTCCCATCCCCTCCAGATATTGCTTGCCAGAAGCTCAGAAACTTGCAATGCTACTTTTTTTTGTTGAATCTGCAGTGAGGAGCATGTCTCTCCATAGCTTTTTTTTGCAGGACTAAATAAATTAACTTAAAAGAAGCTCCTCCTTGCCTATGCTCCCCTTGAAATATCTGTCCACCCCAGCTTGCTATTCCAGATTTTCCTAGTGCCCTGAGAAGCTAGAAAATGTTTTCTAGAAGGTTTCTCTGCCTTTAAACTGAAAACGTGTAATTCACGTTCTATTTATTTAAAAGAAGAGAAAGGAATAGAGCCTGAGGAAACAGGAGAAGTGTGCAAGCCTGCAGAGGAGAAAGTGAAAACCAGAGAACTTCAGAATGTGTTATGTGCAGTATTGTTTAGCGGGATAGATGCTGCAAGAACTTGGTGAAATCTATTCTACTCTATTTGTGTGTCAAGGAGATGACAACTGGACTGTGCAGAAGTAGCTGTGAGCAGGGCTAAAGGCAGGTTGTCACACGGCTGAAGTTGCCAGAAAGACTTGCACTAACACAGGCTTTGAAGTGAGTCTTTGGCAGAGATGGGGTTTACAAACTCTTGTAATGCCCACTCAGCGCTGGCCCCTGTTGCGTCGGGTTGAAGGATTGTGTGCTTCACTAACCCTGAGAAACCATTTAGTGGATTTGGTGCTATGCACCTCTAAAAGTGAGCTTGCAGTCTATGATTTTGGTTTTAGATTGTCCTTCATTAAATAACTTGGTAGGGGTTTTCTTTGTCTTTTACGGTATAAAGTGACCTATCCCACTTCTTTCTTCCCCTCCTGTGAGTTCAGACAGATTCTGTACAAGATGAGGTTATTGAAGTAATGTTATTTATTGACTAACAAGGTACTAAAGTCCATGATAAGGCAGTGAACAAAGCAGAGCTGTACTTTGACATTTATTGGATTAGGCCCTTGTAGCAAGTCCTTTAGTTAGTGTTTGTGTATGTCACTGCCCTCTTCTACAGAATGAGGATGGAGTAGTTCCCAGACCCCTTCCTGCTAATGGGGAGGAAGATTTATTTAAGACATTAGTTTGGATATTTGGCAAAAAAGCCCAACCCAGTCTCCTCTTTAAGCTGCCAGGTGTAAGCGTGTGCTACCTGTCTGCACTGTACACAGGTAGCCGTCGCTTCCCTCAGCTCGGTTTCTGTCTTCTAGCACAGGGTGTGACAAAAGACCCCCTTGAAAAGGAGACCACATTTCTGGTTCTGTTCAGGTTCGTTACAGAGGTAAATGAAAACAACACCAGCTGTGCAAATCCTGTTGAGAACCTTTGCCCAGCCTAAGGCCCGGGATGGTGACTTACTAAGCTTTCAAAAATGTCTGAAAGATCATTGATAATGGCATTAGGAGAGTGCATGCAAGCTGTTTTTATCATCAACTCATTTCTAGGAGTATTTACTGGAAACAAAGTGTGAATAGCAAATCAAGAGGGCACAATGCTGCTCAACTCAACTGTTTATCATAGAATGCACTTAAATATAAATTACTAATTTTAAAAAGCTGCCTGTGACCCTAAGGACAATGAAGATAGATTACCTTTGAGAGGTTCACAGGAGCAAGTACGCTGCTTTAAATTGCAGAGTAAGTTGGGCACCTGCACTTATCTAAATCCACGCTGTGAAATTTTTTGAAGCAATGTACATTGACATTCTTACATTCTCATGGAAAAGTTATAAGTCAGGCTTGTGGAGAGTGACCAGGACTGCTAATGTAACTGAGACTATTAACATTATGAGTATTATAGATCTCTCAATTGCAAATGGCATTGGAGCTCATAATCTGTGCCTCCTCTTTAATATGACTCACAAATTTCTATATGCAGTCAAAACTCTGCTTTTCCAGCAGCAGTCAGCTCCCATCTGTCTCCTAACAAGGACATTTCCTTTTCCCCATTTCTTCTCTGAGGCTTTGTTTTTCATGGTCTGTAGTATGAAACTTGTCATTTCAAAGTACTTCTGAGCCAAGCTATTGGATGAGATTTAGAGCCTTGTTTAATTAGTCCCCTTTGCTCTTCTAATAACAATTTTTAGTTCCCTCTTGCTAATGAGACATGCAAATGCTCTTCAGAAGCAAGAAGCTGCTGTGTGCTCTATTTCCATTGTCACTTCAAATAGGTCTGGGAACTGGCTAGCATCAAGTGAGGATTGTGAGAGTGAGAGGGTTTTTGGCAACTCGGGATAAATAGGCAAGAGGATTACAAACAAGTCTATCCCCTAGATATGGAAATGGTTGCAAATTTCAAGTTTTGTTTTGTAAAGTAAATGCTAAAGTCATATGACAGTCAATATAAGCCTGAAATAAATTATTTGGATTTAATAAAAAGTCTCCTTAGTTGCATAAGGACTATTTGGTTACATCATTCAGCAAAAATGCAGGGCTCTCCTGACTGTGCAGCTCATGTCCAGGCTATAGGGAGTGGGTGAAGAAAGCTGACAAATGTTAAGTGTTCCTTTCAAGTGGGATGACTGTGTTCTGGGTGTAAGGTGAGTGCATCAGGCTGCCACAAAGATATCCCAATGTCCTCTTTCCTTTAGTGCCATTTCTGTGTTCCACCTCATATCTTCAACAGAATTCTTTGCCAGAGAACTCTCTTGCATGCCAGTTAGTTCTGTGCGTGCTCTGTCCCTTGAGAAAAAGAATGTTGTATCACACCCTAAGGTGTGGGCTCACCCCCCTGTTCCGTAGGGCTGAAACAGGCTTCTTTCATTTTGCAGTTGCTTTGGATGTGAAGTAGCATGCCTGGACGTGCAAGTTATCTCAAATGGAATTGCCCAGTGAATGGAGTTGCATTCTTTAATGTGAACAGCCTGTCATAGTGAACCACAGCAGAGTTTAAAAGCAAACCCTAAGTCTCAGATTTAAATGCTTTAACGTATTTTTCCCTGTTTGATCTTTTATCCTAGTGATCTGCTTCCTGATCAAACTGTTCAGGTTTAGGTGATGTCTTATGCTTTTTTAGGTTTCATCAACAGTATTGTTGTCTGTTCTGGAAGGATGGGAGCTTGTCTGAGTTCTGGTGGGTGCTGCACCATATCTTCCTGAACCCCAAAGCAAGGTCTGTTTGGGTTTAAAAACAGCGGTGATATAAAAAGGGCTGAAGGATTGTTAATGGTGTACAAAGTGTCTTTTGTGTGTCAGTGATATCTGTCACACCTCTAGGGCTTTAAATCCTGCCTTCTAAGGGAATACAGAACCTCATGCAATAGGGCTCTTAACCTGAGCAGTCAGTTTGAATTTTGTTTGTGGATCTGAATAGACGTTTGCTCTGTTTTGGCTCTTTTGTGACCTTTGTCAACAAGCTGTGCTGTTCTCAGAGGCTAGAGTGGTTCCTAGGATAACAGAGATTAAACACTATAAGAGAATGTACTTGGCATTTTTCATCATAAAATGTTCACCAGAAATCTTCCAGGCCCCCCAGCTGAGCTGCTTCCATTTACTTTAATTGAAAATCTGGCCCCTGAATCTTGTTTTGAGATCAGGTTGAATCCTGCTCTATTTAAGGATTAATAGTGTGCTTCTTTGTTGGCTGCCTGGGATTTATGGGGACATTCAGCTTGCTGTTTTGGGGAGAGGAGCTGGGCTCTATATTATTTTTCTTTTAAACAACATAGGTATGCTGAAGAGGGGAAGAGGAGGAGGTCTGAGGACCTGTACAGAAGCTCTAAGTGGGACTGAGTGCACAACAAACCTCCATTGCATTAAAATAGAAGATATTTAGAGATCAACTGAGTCACAGTAGCTTCACTTTCAAATCAGGAAAAAGAGTAAAGAATGTGAATTTGACTCAAGACAATAAAATATTTGGTGAGCCACATCCTCATAGAATGTCAAGTATTGCAGCTCATCTGCTTTCACTGAAATGGTGCCAGTATGTACCAGCACAAACATCTGCACCCATTAAGCCTTCCTCACGCTCATGGATATGTTCTTTGGTGTATAATGAGTCAGAGATTGAACTTCCTACAAAGGAAATGACCTCTCAAAAGGAAAAAAAAAACCAACCCTAAAGCAAAGAGGTGAGAGAACCTGGCAAAAAAGAACTACCCAGCAGCTCAATTTTATGAAGAGAAAATAGATAGATCTTGTCTTGGTACTAAAACAGTTCCATCTGTCATATGAGCTGTGGCTTCCTGGATCAGTCTTGGGGTGAAATGCTTCGTGCATGTATTCTGGAAGTGGTGCTTTGTGGCTAGTGGCTTTAAAACTGTGGTTAGGAGGAGTTGCCCAGATGACCAAAGCAGAGAGATAATTCACCTGCTGCAAGGCAGTGCCTGTCAGATGCATGAGTACTTGCTCAGAGCATGCAATGATGTAGCTCTGGAAATGCTGCTGAGTGCAGAATTGGCTTTTTCAGTGGACAAAGTTGACTTAACTCCTCAGATGCCTTCTGAAGTCTAGTTTTATTTCTCCCCTAAAGCCCTTAAACAAGCCTTCTCATTTTTTTTCTGTAAATCAGGGGCAGATGCAGTGAAAGCAAATACTCAGCAGATGTGTGTGTACTAAGCACAGCTACTTCACTTCTGTTCAGTCTGCCTTTCTCAACATCACAGATTTTGTCACACTCTGGAAATTTTGAAGGTCCTTATTGAGTAGGATGTGAAATTAAACAAGAAAGATGTCATCTAGCTTTGGTTTTGTAAGATAAGCTGAGAGGCTACAGGGAGAGTGGTCAAGGCAGGATCGTATCTTAAGGCTTTTCCTCAGCTATGCTCTGTCTCAGTGTATTTTCTGCCTTAAGCAAAAGTTTACATAAATGCATAGTACAAACAATGCATGGGAACAGCAGCCACAACAAATGTTATAACAGAAAAGTTTAGTCTTAAGCAAATGTTGCTCAATTAATCTGAGAGCAATGGCTTTTCTGTAACAGCATTTGTGTGCTTTAATGACATCACTACTGGATAAGATGATGCTTTTAAAGGAGTCTGACAGCTTCTTCTTAACTTCTACAAAAATATAGTGTGTTAATCCATGTAAGGATTTTGTGTTATAGGGTCATTAATTCTCCTTATGAGGAACATACAATTTCTACTTCAAGGAATAAATTCATTTCAGTTCCTAGAATAACCCCAGTCTGAGGGGACCTTGAAAGGTATGTTTTCTGACTGTATAAATCTTATCTTTGGTTTAACCTTGCTGCAGTGCTGTTGCTCTGTGTGTCAAAACTAGATAGTTTCTTTGACATTCTCTCTATTTGCTATTGTTTCAGTGGCACGAACCCTTTCAGGGGGATTTCGACTAGGTGACTGGACCTGATACTCTCAAAAGAGAGCTTTGGCACTGTTACCCTTCTGTCAGAGCAGCGTTTGGCAGACAGCTTGAGACAGGAATCAACCAGCAGCCATCAGATGGTTTCTAATTGTCAACTTATACGGAACAGAGAAATTATCCCAGTGTGTAGGGTTCAGGCTGCAAACTCCATAATGCTGATAAGACCAGGACACCAGGTGTTGTCCCCTGGACAGCTACATCTGAAAATATCGGGGAAATCAATACATCTATCAACATGCTGTTACAGGGTGGTTGTGATGGCAGCGTACAGTCATGAATTAGTATTCTGTTTTATTAGGTGCTTGTGACACATAGTTAGTTGCAGCAAAAAGTTGGTCTCTGACCCCAGATTCTCTCAGTAGGTAACTTGGGCTTGCTGCCAAGTCCAATATCTGCTGTGTTGGACACCCTATTGCTTCAAGTACCTTATTCTTACTCCTTCCCGAGACCATCATATTAGTTCAGCGGGCTGTTTGTATCATGTTTGTGGCAGACTATCAAAGATGTATTAGCTGGAATTACATCTTTTAACCAGATATTGAGAGCTGAGATGAAACTGTTTTGATTCCATCTGAACATCTTCAAATGAACTGCAGCAAGGTGACACCTCCAGTTTTAAAATGGCATGTCTTGCAATGAAGGACTTATGAATGCTTATATTTTTTCTGGTGTCATAGAAGATGCATCTTGTGAGTAGAAGCAAGTAATCCTGTAAGTTAAAGAGTTACAGCTGGACTTCAAGAAGTGTCAGAATCACAAATGTGCCCGAGTAAAGAGTCTGGTAGAAAAGGGCAGAAAAGCTTAGAAAGAGCCTTGGCAAGTCAACTCTCTGTATAAATGTAAATATACCTTTGGTATTAATTTGAGGATTGACATCAAGGAAAACCTATTTACTTGGGGATGTGCAGAATGAATACCTGGAAATGTATGAGTTGGTTTTGTTCAGTCTACAGCAGAATGTTTGCTCTATATTCTTTTAACTAATTAGGTTATGTACATGCCAGACATGATGAAGGGTCACAATTGTGGAGACAGATCACAACGTGTATATTAAGGGGGCAGGGAATATCTTTGATAACCTTTACCTCCCTCTTTTAATCTGTTTGTTTGTGAAATGTGGCCTAAGTTTATAACTTTGGTTTTGGTGACTCCAGCTCTACTTTGTAATAAACACTCTCTTCACCCAGTGATATGCTCACAATTATTTCTGAGCCACAGGATACTCTTTGAGGCATTTCCTGCTTAAATGTGTAAACAGGTGAGTTTAATGATGTTGGATTTCTGCAGGATTGCTATTGCTAAGCGCTGCAGTCGCTGTGCCTTTAGCTCTATGAATGGGTATTACTTCACTGACTGACTTGCTCCCTCTCAACAGAGGAGATTTTGGCAAGACAGAGAATGGAGGAGGTGAAAAGACAGTTGTGGAGAGGATGTGACTTTGTAAAGAAGGTGAATGAGGGACCAAACACAATGAGAGATGCAGCATCCTCCAGTTTCAAGTTGTAACAGGGACATCACTCAGTGGTTCGGTGTCGCAAATGTCTCGCGTCCCCCCTCATTTCTACTCACTGTAAATTAACAGTGATGCCTCATTGCCCTCTCTTTTAAAATAATGTCAAACTGGATCTGTGCTTTCACAACAAAACATGTTAGGGCAGTGTTTCAGAGCTCAACTTGTAATTACAAACTGAAGGAGACTCCCATAGATTCAGTTAGCAGCACAAGGTAGAATCCCAGGTTTCTGTCTTGTGTGACTGTTGTTTTGGAGTGATGTTTTGGCCTTCTTTCTCCGAGGAAGTTACCCATCTCAAAGTTTTGTAAAGGTGAGCCTTCTGTAGCCAGTGGGCAGGAGATAAGTAAGAAGAGTAAGAATGCCAGACAACGATCGAGAGATATGGCAGTTGACAGCATGTGAAATTAGAAAAGAGCTCTAACAAGTAAGAGACAGAACTGAATGAGCAAGCCAGAGTCCCAGCAGATAGTTCTCTTTTGGAATATAGCTGACACATTCCCTTACTATGCAGAATGATTGAGTTAAGTGTTTGTGTATATATTATACATATGAGTGTGTGTATATATAATGGCACTGAGCATGGGTAGTTGGCTTCTGGAGATGTTCTGCTGGCAAAAGCATAGTTTTCTGTGGTTACATGAAGTACTGGGGTGAAGGAAAGAAGAGTCAGTGCCTTCTGTGTGGGGAGCTCTCTGGGTGTAAGCAACTGCTGAGGTCAATCCATTGTATGTTATCTAGCAACATTCCTGTAATAAATATTGTATAATAAACAGTTATTTAAAAAGAAATTGTCCTTTCCAGGTTTGCAACATGCAAGAGATGCTGAGAAGATCCACTGAATACTTTTAACTGGTTTGCTCCTGGGAAATGCCATTACATCCTTTATATCGAGACTGAGCTCAGGGATAGTTGTTTATCCACACCGAAACTATAAAATCTGCTCTTCAATGCATGGAATATGTGTCAGCAGAATTAAACTGGGACAGTCTCCTGAATGTGGAATGCCAGAGACTGCATTCACTGTGACTCCTGAAGTAAGCCAGCAGCGTCCTGAATTTCTTGATTCTTCTCAGATAGTTTCATTACTCTATTGAGCTTTCTGCAGATATCAGCTCCAAAATACAGCGTCTGGCCTGGAGCAAGCACTGTTGCTAAGGCTGCTCTGACAGTGTGAGATGGCTCTGACTTCTCCAAAGTCTGCAGCAGGGGATTTGACGCAAAGAGAAGAACTCATGTTTTATGATGGAAACTGTTTCCGGTTCCTCTTCGCAAACATCATTACAATAGGTAAGTGAATAGCTACTGTCCTTTCATCTAATATTGATATTGAAAATACTTTCTTTTTCTCCCAGATTACTTTTATTTTATTAAGATTTCATATCGGACTTCTAGTTTTCCATATATTTGTTTGCGTGCCTTTTATTTCTGTGTAGTTGGTACGATGACTGATGTATTTAATCCCAAACCAACCAAACAAAACCCATACCTAACACCCTAAAAGAGCAAACAGTGTCACTGCCCTGTCCTGTGTTTGACCTGTTTCAGTAGCTGGTGGCACATATGAGACTAAACTATTTAGCGTAAAGGGGCTACTTGCTTTTTCAGTGCTTAAGTATGGTATGAACTGTTATGAACCCTTTTGCTGCATGATAACATCAGATTGTGACTCTAATGTGTGACAAGTGTTTCCCAAGACAAGCTAGACAGCACAGTATCTTCACGTCACTGGTGACATTTATACTCAAATAAGTGATTGGAGCATTTTTGAGATGTGCTTAAATAAATAGGAAACTGACTTCTACTCCCAAGCTAAGGCAAAATACACACAGTGCCTTCACCTGATGTGCTGATTATAATCTTTGTGTTGTCTTCTGTGGCTGTAGATAGTGGTACAGCACAAAAAAAGGGGACATGGCAAAATTGACACAGGAAGATTGGAAGGGCAGCGTTAGTGCTCTTACTGACTAGACCTTCAAACAGCACGAGTTTGTGCTGGCAAGGAGCTGGCTCTGAATCACTGTCTGACTTGTGGCTTAGGTGGGGTACGTGTATTTTCCAAAAAATGCTTGAGATCGCTTCTGATCGCCAATGGAATCTCTTGTGGCAGGGATTGTTTCAGTTACTGGTTTGCTTAATATGTTCCTGGTCATGTGCCTTTCACTGTATCTGTAAGAATGTAAGGTTTGTTCATTTGAAAAGTAACGGATTTTCAACATAAGTAGGTTTTCAAGTATCACGCCAAGCAACTGTACACAAACTACACTCCTGCTTTTAAATTCTCATGTCCAAATGCAGTGGAACCTGATATTAGATGGTTTGCTTATTATGCTTCTTGTTCCCAACAGATAATGGGTATCAGGTTAAGTTTGAAAACTAATAAAATTCAACACTCTTCTGAAAGGATGCCCCCTTGCATATTTAGCTGCCTCCCAATGCAGAGATGTTTTTCTGAGAGACTAATTGATTAGCTGGAGCACCTTCAGTGGGCAGCAGTGTGGTGGCTTGTGGCTCCCTTCTGGTGATTAGTGTACATTGGAAACAATACATTTAAAATGAGGCTGACAAGACAAGCAAGCACAGATGAGAGAGAGAGAAAGGGAACAGAAATCTTAGTCCTGGTTTAAGAGATAAGCACAGGAATTTAAAGGGAACATGTATCACTTCTTTGCAAGGCAGACAGAAGATGGCCAAAAGGAACTGGCTTTTGAATGTAGGTCAAAATGAGAACTGCTGTTTACTAAATGGTAAAAACCAGACCCTAATTAAGTCTCCTTTTTTTAGGAGTTAAGCCAGGAACTATTATGGATCAGGATTGTATCTGGTAGGAGGACAGGGATGTAGTGCCAGATATGAAAATCTGTAAGTTTTATTTCCATAGGTCTGTCAAGCATCTCATGGTGGTCATTGATCTTAAAATGGGCAAGTCTTTGGATTGAAAGAGTGATCTTAAGAACGGGGGATTGGAAAAGGGAGAGGATTGCAGGAGAAAAGTCACCTTATAAGAATCACTGAATTTGGTCTACGCTGCAGTCTATGCACAGCAAACAGCTGTGTATGCAGAGTTCCTCTCAAGGAGGCAGGGAGGTGTGCAGGATCTTTTTAAGAGAGAAGCAATTATTATTGTCAGAGCAGCTCATACTGATGAGGAGGAGAGAGTGGTAGCCCTGTAACTTAGCTTTATCCTTTCTGTGGATGATTCTAGAGTAGTTGCCTATCTACTACTTCTTGGCTTTCAACCAAGATCCTTTATTCAGCAGCCCCAAGTGCTCCTAAATATTTTATTCTTTAATCTTTACCTGATCTATTCCAGAGGGAACACCAAGTGCTGGGAAAGCTAGGAGAGATCATCGCAATAGAATGCGGCTATGAAGGCCATAAGAACAGCATGGAAAACCCAACCTCTTCCTCAAAGCAAAATGTTTTGGGCTACATAGTTAAAAATGTCAATCAGTCTCATAGGATGAGACGATCAAAACCAATTTCAAATTTTTTCCTTGATTATTTCAAGTGCTTCTGGAAAATCTTACTTGAGGTGGATGAGAACAGGATTTATGCTGCCTCAGGTTGTGGCTCTGTGCCACAAAGTTGTCTGAACTGAGCTGAGAGATAGAGAGCTCAAAGAACAGCTATTGTTAGCTGTTGCTCTTTTTTGAGTGTTGACAGCTTGCGCAGATGAAAATGAGCTCTTCTCTTAGGAAGCCCTGGAGATTACTGATGTCATTTTGCACATCAGTGTTGACTGGAGATTGGGCAAGAAGGGAATTGTGTAACTGATGTCTGTGGCAGATGAATTTGTGCTACAGGGGAGATCTGGAGGAGGAGGAGCTGGTTTGTTGCATTTAAAATAAAAAAGAAAGTTGATTTAGCCCAAGATTTTGATTGGAACTTTATGTATTCAACACAAGACTCATTTGCCTGAAATACCTTCTCATGGACTGCCTACAGTTATGAGGCAGACAACACCAGAAGTTTTGACTGGAGTCTCACAGGAACTAAATTTCATCATTTTGGCCAAATTTCCAGTGATTGTGAGATCAATTTAGCCAATACGTTGAATTTTTACTAGTTTTAATGGGTCTGAATACATTTGTGTTGCAGTTCTATGAAAATAGATTATCAGTGAGAACATAATCCATAATTAATTGTCATTACTCTAGTTCTTACCTTTATCTCATCATATATTTTGCAATACTAACTTTTTCTTAGAGGTAGCCACCATATTTGATCATAGAAGAAAAGAGCTGAATTTTGGAGGTGGAATAGGTGTATTGCATCATTTGTGCTTTTTCTGGCTCTGCTGGAGTAAGATGCTGTGTTCCAGTTTGTGGCTATACCACATAAACTGATGTTTAGGGAACCGCTCTTTATTTGTTGGATGAATTGTGATTTGTTGCCTCCTGAACAAGAATTGTCCATTATAATCCTCCATACATAAAGCTCTAGGACAAAGTGCAAAGAAATACCAGGAACAGCTAGAGGGAGAGAAAGTCTTCATTGTGTCTGAGCAGAGCTTCCAGCATTCCAATGCAAGTGGGTCTGAAACCAAACAAAAGTAGGTCTGCAGCTCAGGAATCCCATTTGGAGACTCGTTCAGAACACCCACTTGTGTTTGTTCTTAACTCCTAATTAACTCTTTACATGACTCAATTTAAACGCCATGTAGTGCAGTGCCAGCTCTTATTTTGCCTTTGTATTGCAGTAAATTCTAAGCTATCTAAGCAGAACTGATTGTAACACTGCTGAGCTGTTGTCTTGAGTACCCTGTGCCTTCAAATATGGCATTTCAGCTTTATCAAGCCTGTGTTCTCAGCCTCAGCTTTCTCATTTGGGTGAAGGCATCTGCAAGAAAATTTAGTAAAGGATGGGGATAGTTAAATCACTAATTGGAATAAATCCTCTCAGTTAAGTAGGGGTTCCTCAATTGATCATTTGGTCTCTTGGTACCATAGCTACATACAATCCACTTCTGTACCTACTTATTAATCTCAGTGGCTTGAAACTCAGCAGTCTGCAGTTTCCTGATTTGTCTCATCAGTTGAGATAAACAGTTTTCAAAACTTGTTTTCTTATTAATAAAAACTCTGCTTTTCTGCATAGGCTGTAAATGGATAAGGAATAAGATTGCTATGCAAGAAGAAAATCTGGGTGGAATTCAATTAACTTGCATATTTTTGCTGTTTAATATGATTCAGTATTACGGCACCATTGGGAAAGTCCAAAATCAAGGAGGTATACGGCAAATTCCTTAATCCTCTATTTTTTTCAAATATGCTCTGGCGTGTCTAGACTCACTTTTCTCTTGCAATCTGATGAAAGTGTGTTGCGCACAGACATGCAAAATCCTGTTTGCTTAGATATATAGTACATCAGATTAGCCTGGAGAAGTCCTTGAGATAGGCTTCAGCATGCGACTGTCTCCATGAGCAGTGCTCAACTGAGTGATCTTTAAAGGTCCCTTCTAGCCCAAACCATTCTGTGATGTGAGTTTAGCTGAAGAACAAACACATGAGTGATATTGTGTGAGTTGGCATCAGCTGTCTGAGAACAACTTGAATAAAAGCTAGATTTCAATGCAACTGCCCATCAGTTAAAAATGAAATGTGAACTGATATTGTGGTTCTACTAGTTCTGCACACATTAGTGACTGAAGAACAGGTACTGGTTTGTCTTTTGTTGCTGCAGTTTGAATTAAATATGAAGAGACACTGTTTATCCCAAGTGCTTAGACTTAAACATGACATTCTCCTTGACTGGACGCTACATAGACAGTGGATATTACAGAACTCCAACACCAAATCCTGGAATTTTTGTGTGGTCTCAACTTAAAGAATGGGTTTTGATGCTTTTTTTCCTTCCTGAACAGAGAGTAAGGCTGTAGTGTGAGGAACTTTGCGAGCTGCTGTTTGTCCTCCTCTTTGCTGCGGAGGCAGAAATGAACATGTTTGCAGAATGCGCTGTTGTTTACTTTGTTGGCAGTGGCAGCTCATGAATTTAAAGTGTTCATGGGTTCAAGGACTGCTCTAATACAGATGTGAATCCAGGAGTATAATGCTGGTCTGCTCTGCAACCCAAATTCCAGTTCTGATTCTGTGACTGACCTCTAGTTTGACTGCTTTTTGCACCTCCTCTTTGTCCTTCTGTTGTCTCTTACTTTGATTATAAATGGGAACTGCTGCCATGCTTGGGTCTTTATTACCCATGCTGAAATACAAATAATAATGTTAAACCTAAACAAATCAGGAATGAAATAACTATGGTAAGATCCTCTAGGCAGTGGCACTTGTGGGCTCTGATATCAGCTGCTTGGGAACAAAATACAGTCTGTAGACCCCCAAAGAGTCTCAACCCTAAAGTTTTATGTAGCTAAAAATACTGAGTTAGGCAAGAATAACTTTGGTATACTATTTATGCTCTTTCCAGCCAAAAAAACAACTGACCAACTCCCCACCACCACCAAATAAAAAAGCCCAAGCCACCTCATTTGTCCTCCAGTGATACAAAAGCAATATAAATCTCAAAATCTTCTAGCTTGTGTTTAGACTAATGGAAGCAGTCCCCAGTGTGGATTCTTTTAGCTTTTATCTCTCTTTACCTATTCACAGAGTGGCCTTATAATGCTACTATTCTGACTTGGATGAATTTCTGATCCTTCTGTAGGATAAATACAAGGCACTGCTCAATAGTAAATCTGGACCAAGCAGTGTGTGAGGATCTTGCCTTTCATTCTGACTGTGCTGAATGCTGGTAACTTGTCTTTCAGCTGATGTGATTCATATATTCCTTCTTCCTGTCTTTGAGGAATGTATATTTGTTTTCTTAAGGATAGCTGTTTGGAACAAATGAGCTTATAAGCCCTGCCATGTAGCTCAAATAGTGTCAACAGGCAAAGGAAAACTGTTGAGCTTTTTGGATTTGTTTCTTTCTTGGTTTTGTTTGGTCGGGGTTTTTGTTTGCCTCTTTTTTAATGAAGTGTATTGCAATGCAGGCCTTGGAGGCTCTGTGCCAAGGTGCCTCAAGGTGTTCAGTCTCTGAGCGACTAGTAGGGCACAGACATGCCCACTGAAATGGGTTCCAAGTTAGGAGCCTAAACACCATTGAATCTGACACCTGCAACAGAGCAGAGAGGGCTCCAGTTTGACTCCGGTTCACACATTGTTTGACCTGAGGTAGTTTGTTTTAGAATCGTAAAATACTAATAACTGGTTTTCATTATCTTAGTGGAGTTTTGTGAGGATAAATGCGTGGAAGGCTCTGAAACTGTGGGAAGCAGCAGTGGGAGCTGTAAAGGTACTTAGGACAGAGGTCAGATCTGTTGGTTGCTCTCCCTTGTCAGTAGGAAAATTGCAGTTGGCTTCACCTTTCTTTGTCTGCTGTTGGAGTCATGTGGCTATAATAAAGGGGATAGTTATTTGGACAGTCAATTGATGTGCTGGCTCTGCTTCTCCGGTAGAAGTTAGCTACAGGTAACAAGATACAAGGCACTGACTGAATTGTGCTGCAGAATCAGTGCTTTTCTGTACTGTGGCAGATTTTGATGGGTTAAATCTTTATTTGGAGCAAAAAGTCAACTTAGACTGCCTTTTCTTGAAGTAATATAATAGCCTTTAGCATCTCAAAAAAAAAATGTGGAGCATTTTAGAGAATCTGTGAGCAAGTTACATTGCCCATACAGAAATAACTTGTCTTGGACTGAAGACTGAGGAAGCCCCTTTTTACTTCAGGCTTTGACTGCAACAACTGATTATGTGCTATCAGTATTACCCTGTCTGATCTAAGCTGCTGCTGTGATCTTAATGGATCTGGTTTTATGTCACTTGAGGGAGAAGTGGGATTATCTGATGATCCGATGGGTCTTTTCCTACGTGGTGATTCTATGATTCTATTTTGTTGAGGGTAAAGCCTGAGGCATATTAAGTTTTTCACGTCCTGGTGTTAAGAGCCTTTATGATTGATCATGGATTAGAAACTACATCCACAGTTCAATAGACACGGATTGGACTTGCTGGTCTTAGAGGTCTTTTCCAACCTTTGTGATTCTATGAATTCTACCTCTGCTAAAATTTCCCCCTTGGAGTTTTCTTGCTCTTTCTCTTGTAGAACTGTTGCTGTCTGTAAAGATTTTTTTTTTTTTTTTTTTTTTTTTTTTGGAGTATTCAGTGGGAAATGGGACGCTGGAAGCAGAACAAGTGGTGCAGTTTGTGCATACATTGCAGAGCCTAAGGTGGTGAATGTTGCCTGGATTGGTGTGTCTGTATTGCTGTTGCCATCTACTGGATGAAAGCACAAATGCTAAGCTGGCATCATGAGCATGAAGCCGACAAAAAGGAGAGAGAGGAGACTTTAGAACGGGAAGTTATATTTTTATCTACAGCCATGGTTATAAAACAGGTCTTGTGAGCAGCTCGGTGACAAAGCCCTGATGCATAAATATGGCTCTTCCACCAGTACGATGCAGGTTTCCTGTGAAAGAGAAGTCATGGAAGACTGTGCTGCATGTGTACTCATGGTTACACAGCCTCCAAACATTCACTTCATCCTTCTAGGATGAAGGCTGGGATAGTTTCACACTGCCCTGAAACCAGCTGTCGGTGTCCTGTTCCTGCTAGAGCTTTATACCTGGCATCGCTTCATGGGTGTCACCTGGGGCAACTGCCACTGTCCTCCCGCAAACTGCTGCTGGTGCAAGGCAGAAAAGTTCTTGAAAGGTGTGAGCATCTAGGAGCAGCAAAGTTGCATTTCTTTATGGTTTGGCTCTTAGAAACTGGGGGAATAAGAAAACCTTGGGAAGTTCTTAAGCCATTAACTGTGAACAAGTCTGTCAGTTGGATGGGCTTAGAAGGATGCTGTTCTTCTGAGCACTGTAAATGAAAGCAGACTCTCCCCTCAAATGTTTTCTTACAAGTTATTTGTACCTGCTGGTAGTTCTGGTAAACGCAATCCCTTGGAAGTTGCTGAATGCAGGAATAGCCAAGAGACTCCTGGCCATGGAGTCTTATGGCATGGACTGCTCTCTGGCTTTGGTTTGCATTTGGAGTTTTCAAATGGCATTTTAAATTCCAAGCCATTCTGACTGTGTTGTACTGTGAAACCTGTCTAACTTCATATATTCCTTACTTCCCAGAACATTTAAATGCCCTTCATCTACAAGCGGTTTTCTTTTTATCTTTGTTCACATCAGAACCTTATCTGTCAGTTCGAGCTGAGGTTAAAATACTTCATCAGAGAGAGGAATGCTTTGTTTCTTGAGAACAAATAACTTCACTTGTCTTCTGAAGTAAATCATAGTGGTTTTCTACAATTAATTATCTATAAGGAACTGCTTTATTCATGATTGCTGCTATCTTCTAGGCCAATCCAGGATTCTGCAGCTGCATCACTGGCTATCTAGTAAAAAAAATGAGACTACTCCACTTTGAACTCATGCTCTCAGAGATGCAAAACAGGACTTAGACCTGTGGAAGCCAGTGTGAGGTGAAGCTGATTTATTATGGACTTTTTATGCTGAAATTGCTCTGTGTAAATTAGATCTGTGAAGGGTTTATAGAGAAGAGTGAATGATATTTCTGGTAATATTTTAAGGTTTGGTTGATTATATTCTTTTTTTCTCTGTGAGACAGACTGCTTGGCCAGTGAGCAGAATGAGTCTCAAGGATGGTTCTAGCAATGATGGAGAACCATATTACCTCTTTAAATGCTTGAGATTCAGTAGTGTTAAGCAAAACATAAATTGTTTGAGAGATTTTTCTAAGAAGATATCCTTCTGAGCTGGTACAGATGTTGCTGAGAGAAGCTAAAGGTACCTCTAATGATGAGAGAGGTTCTACTAGCAAGTGTCTTCCTTTATTCTCTCCCCCCTGCCCCTGTAATTCCTGGAAGAGCACTTGATTAGCATGCTCAGGTGGGAGAGAACTGTGCCATGTGACAGCATGAGGAGAGCCCCTGCAGGCAGTGGAGGTGAGCAGCCCTGTGAAGGAGCTCACACGAGGTGTGGTTGGTAATTCTGGAGCTGGACCTTACCTCAGCGAACACTTGGCTTTTCTAGTGAGGTCTCAAACATTTGTGGTGGGGTTTGGTTTTTACATGGTAATTTCTTAGAAGTTCTAGTTAGTTAAGAAAAACTAGTTCTTCTGACTCGTTTTTCTCATGCAACTCTAGGTAAAAATTTGCATCAGAGAAGTTTTACTGTGGGCAGGGGATAAAAAGTTAAAACTCTCACTGAAGAGATGCAAATACCTGTTGAGCAGGTAGTACTGCCAGGAGAGCTCAGAGCCAGTCCTGGCTGACTACGCTGCGCTGGGGATGAAGTGATGTTACTGAGCTGTGTTCATTAGAACCAGGTGATTGAGGAAAGGGGAGCAAGATGGTCTTTTCTTCCATGACTGTAAATTCCCAGCAAAGGAACAAACATGGTTCTGTTCTGCTGCCTCAAAGTGAAGTGTTTGGGGATGGAGGAGGTGAATATAGGTGCATCCACAGTTTATTTTTCTGGAGGCAGTGATTTTGTTTTCTTTGTGCAGAATTGTGTTCTGTTGTTTTGGCTGTTCGGAGTTAGAGGCTTTAAAGTCGTAGAAGCTGTTAGTGACTGGGGATCACAGTGAACTTGAAAAGTTGATAGGATTTATGATCCTTAATCACCCTGGAATAATTGCAAAGGGATACCTCGAGTGGTTTTAAAAAATCCAGGCTGTGGCAGTGCCTGCCTGCAGTTCCTTGTTAAGCAGGCGAAGAGAAGAGCAGAGGGAATCTTAAAAGGAGGAACATGAGCATTAAACAGCTGTCATAAAGAATTCCCTGGTGCCTTAGAGGAAGACACATTTCCATGTTAACTGACACTAGAGGTACCAGCGAGGAGGTGTCAGTCAACGAAGAGTTAATTGTTCCAGCAAAAAGTAGTTTAAATAAAATCCTACCTCTGTTCTCCCCCGCTTCCCCGGGTGCTGTGTACAGTAAAGGAGCTTGTGCCATCAGAAAACTGACAGTGATTCCTCAGTGACTGAGCGAATAAATGGGATGAAATTTGAACTGCCTTCTCAGACGAGCAGAAAGAATGACTTGGAGAAGAGAGAGAAAAACGGAGGGAAAATGTTGAGTATTTTACATTCTAACATGGGCAATTGAAAAAAAAATCTTATTTCTACAAGACAATGGATTTAGGAAGCCCACCGCAGAAACACAGTAGGTGAATTTATTCTTTTTACTGTATGCACTGGAATTTTAGCTAGAGGATAAATTGTACTTGTGCTTATGGGCACAGCTGTTTTTAGTAATACTTTGATAACATCACATTGCTCTTCCTTTTTTCTCACTTGTTTGGGGATATTTATTCAGCTGTTTGACTCTGTTTAGAGGATAATATTTTTTAGACCTTATCAGCACTCCGTCACTCCAATGCTCTTTTATCTCTATGCAGGCATGTTTTATTAATTATGGCCACAGTATCCAGATTAATAAAAAGACTGTTAACTAAATGAAAGATGATGTAGATGAAGTATGTACTGCTTGAGGGAACCAGTGATGCTACAGAGAGCAACTCCTAGTTCTCTGACAAATGTGTTTACTTAGAGCAGGTTCATCAGCTGTAGGCATTACGTTTAAGTGCATATTGCAAACTTTACTGATGAAGGAAATGAAGGCTGGCGCTCAAAGAAGAGGGACTACACCACTATGCAGAGTGCTACACTCAGCGCATCGTTCCTTAATGCCATTAAATCATTGCTGTCTGGAATAGAACCCTTTCTCCTGACTGCCACACAGTTCTGCTGTACCTGCCTTCTCCTGCAGATCATACCGTAGTTTTGCTCATGTAGATTAGGCTGATCAGCTTTGATTGTGCCATCACTCTTGCTTCTGTCTGTAGCACACAGTTTATTGAAGCCATTAATGTGGTTAGATCTCAAATTTCTTCTCCAGTGTTGTGTTTTGTGGTTCTGTGAGTTTGTGTGTCAGCTGCATGGTTTGTGACAATGCATGTTCGTGTGGAGGATGATGTTACTTGTGTCTTTGTTCTGTTTAAGGATAAAGCTATCGCATCTTTAATGATGGTTGTAACACTTCAGGTATCCTATGTGATGAGCCATTTTGAGCAGGTAATTAGTCAAGTAAATGACTGACAAGCAAATTACAGTTGACACATGGAATGTATCTAGCTGTTAAAAGCACCTGCAGGCATTCAGGCACTGTGCAAGCCAGGTCCTCAGAAACAGCAAAGTGAGGAGATGAGCGTTTATTCTAAGCTGTGTGGAACAACTGCCTATTTCACAGGGTGTAGTGCTACCTTTTTTTTTTTCTGTGCCCACTTCAAGGATATTCTTTCAGCCAACAGTTATTCTTGTGGGCTTGGATATCTCTGTGGGCTTTATATAACCTTTCCTGCTCCTTCAAAATGTTTGCCACAGTCCTTTTGAGACGCTTATGATTAATCTTCCATGCAAGAGGTTGTTTTAGTAGTGCCACTACCAGATGTTGGACTGGAGCTTCATACATGCAAGTTGCGTGGGGATGAAGTCTGTATTCTGTGCTGTGTACCCTGGCCATGATGTCCTGTAAAAAGTAGCTTTGGTACCAATGTGACTGTGCCAGTAACTGTCACCAGAAAGTCTGTGCTGATTCTTCACTGTCTGCTGTAGAACCTGGTTTTCTTTCCTGCTGTGAATTCAGGTGGTGTGACCAGCTGTGTTTGGTTACTTCTCAGTTAAAGTTGCTGACTGACTTCCAGTAACATCCAAGCTGTGCGGGTTTCCCACTTTGATCAGAACAAAGTTTGAAGCACTAATACAAGCTACACATGAGAAAGCTGTGAAGGTCCCATGCTGGGACAAGGAATAAACACGAACATTGAGGGAGATGTGAAGTTACTATATCCTGATTTCTGATAAGCTAGAGGCATGGGAGTGCCAAACGTGTATAGAAGAATTAATGTGTGCATGGAAAATGTTGCAGTGGAAGTATCCTTAAATCATTTGTCTGTTGCATCATGTTTTAAGGATAAAGACTGTCCAAGTTGAAATAACTCTTGGATAGAAGAGTCAAGTGTGGATTTTTATAGCAATGACCCTCATGCAACTTCTGTCAGTGAAGACTTCTGCAAGGAAGAAAGCTGGTGTTTAAATGTGTTCTTCAGTCTCCAAGGCATCCATTAGGAATTTGTAGTTGTGGTGCACTGTTTTGTGGTAAATCAGGAGACTGTCCACTTCCCAAGAAGAGGGCAGAAGATCAAAATGTGTATGGTAAATGGACTTAGCTTCATGTGCTGCATCTGAGAATGTAATGAAGCTTCTCTGCATCAATGGGATGAAACCAGTGCTGCCAAGCTCAACCAGTTTATGTGAATGCTTATCTATAAAACACGGGTAGGGAGTTCAACACGCCAGCTAACAATCGGATGTCATCAGAGATTGTTTAACACAAGTACTTCCAGATAATCTAGGATGCTGTGACTCCTTGGGTATAAAGAGAAATCAGAGAAAGCATCCAAAGATTAATCTTAATTCCCCTTTCCTTTTCCTCATGACTCTAGGACACTTCCTTCATCCTTTGATCTGCCAGGCAAATTTTAGTTAATTTCAGACTTTAGTGGAACAAGCTTTGGTTGGATGTGCCAGGAATGTACTTCGCTTGTTTTATCTGGAGATAGAGCCTAATGCAGTATAGTAATTCCCCCTTCTCCCTTTCCAAAGGTATGGTTTAGAAATAGTTTTGCAGATGTATTTTAATGCAGATTCTTCTTGCCAGAAGCAGCAGTGAGATCTCTGCATAACAAAAAACTATGAATTTGCACATGTGTTTATAATTTGCCTCCTAATGAACCACTAAGAATAATGAGGGTTATGATCTTAGCAGGTATAGCTGTGTGGCTCTTGTTTGATGGGGTGAGAATTGTCATAGACAATCACTTCTCTTTTCATCTAATTTTCTTTCATTCTAAGCTGCTTATAAGCTCAAACTTCTTGGAGCAGCCCTTGTTCACCTTTTCGTTTTATCTCCAGGATTTGTATTTTCAAATTGCATCTGCTCCCTTGAATCAGAATACTATCTTCATTAGTGAAATTAACTACTAGTGTGTTTCTGGTGAACATCATCAATTCACTTGTGGCCACCTGTCCCGGTTTGGGCTGGTACAAGACAGTGAAGACCTTTGGTACCATGTGCTTCTACAGAGTTTCTCATTTGGGATTTCATTCTTCCCCTGTATTTCTGGGTAAGCTTTCATCCATGCCCCTGCTGTTCAGCCATTCATGTTCATAAGAGGTTGGATCCAACCCTTTTAAAAACTAAAACCCAGCTGGGGTCAAACCTGGTATCAGAGCTTTGATGCGTGCTGCTGTAGCACACAATTCAAAGTTTGGTCCCCCACTGCTGTCTCCCCTTGGAGAGCTCTCTTGGTTTATTCATTCATTATTTAGCTGGTGGTTTGAGTAAGAGATGTGTATCGTGGGGCATTCATAATTCATTACCGAGAGTGAGCAAACCATGGTCCGTGGATGGTGAGGACAGACTGAATTCACTGGGTTGCTGGGGGCAAGGATTTTCCTCTCAGAAAGCAGGATTTTTCATGTGTTGGGGCTATTGACCACCTTTAGTCATGAAGGCTGACCCCAGGAATTTGAGGGCTGGGCCTGAGAGGTAAGAGCAAACATGAAGTGGACATAGGATATCAATGAGCTACTGCATGCAGGCTTTTTTTTTTTTTTTTTTTGATGCTCAGACTGCCTAATAAAATAATGGAACTCTGTGCTTTCATTAAATTAGTAGAAAATAGCTAAAAGGAGTGACAGTGGTTTTAAACTAGCAGTGATGTGTAGAGCTATGTATGGAGAGCCTTAACTTGCATCAAGTTCCTGTGTTAAGCCTTGAATTTCAGCATCTCTGACACTCAAAGTGCAGCCCTAATGCTTAAGATGTGAGGGCTAAACCTGTGTCCTGAGCCTTCTATTTCAAACTTAAAGCTGAGCTGTGAAAGACCAACCTCCTGAGTTCAGGGTTTGCAACACAGGTCTGATTCTGGTAATAAGTAATAAAGATCAAAGTATTTTCACTTAAGTTTTATTTCATGACAGTATGCGTGTCAAACCCACATCCCTATGTAATCCTACTCTGGAATTAGAACTAGTGTCATGATGGCTGTATCCACATGTGCATAAGTGATCCCGCAGTTAACCGCAGCATCTTCTGCCATTAACGTCTGCTTTTTAAAGGCTGAAGACGGACCCAACGTGCACTTAGCAGGGCATTACTGGTACCTGAGGAGCAAGAAAGTGCAGCAGAGGGGGGGAAACCACAGTGAACAGGGAATGGCCACCCTCACGCTGCCTTTCTGCCAGCCCAGCGGGAGTGACCTGTAAAAAGGGAACAGTCTGACTTCATACGCAAGCTCATGTGGAAGATGTCATGGAGCTGCCTGTGGATGACAGGGAAAATGAATGCAATTACTTTATGTAATAAAATGGACTTGGTATTTTGTGGTAATAATGTCAGACTGACAGCTGGGAGCAGGAGGGGAAAATGGGGAAGGTGTTGGAGCTTTCTGGTGTGGAAGAGCTGAAGACTTTAGCTGTGTAACGCAGTTTAAATTCCCCATCTCTCTGCATCTTGCAGAGAAACCTAATTTTTTTTAAATCTCCACAGGCTTCTCTGAGACCGAAGATGCTAATTTTAGAAATGTGGCAGCTCGTCGTCTTCCCCACCCCCTTTGCCTTGCTGCCAGAATGCTTAACAATCCAGTAAACAAGCAGTGGAAAAAGGGGAGAAACCTTCAGAGCTGAGGGTATTGCCCTCTTGTCAGTGGTGTTTTGGGGGAAGGGCTTGGCCCCCTGCCCCTTGGGTCTTGAGTTTGAAACCAATTTAAAAATAGAAGAGTAACAGTTGAACTGTCAGTAAAAGAAGCATTTAAATGTGTAGTGATCAGGACTAGCAGTCTCTTTTCACTGACCTGATTAATGCTGCACCACTACTCAGGATAGTTTAATTTAAAGCATTGCATAAGAAGAGTGCTTGGAAGTAAAGGAACAAGTCCTAAATTTACGAGTTGTCTCATTTTGGATATTCATGTATACACTGAAAATCTGACACTGGAAATTGCACCCTTCTCCCAAGAGGATCTGCTTAGAGAGTTTATTATATATTAAAAAATATAAATAATTAACTTCTGTTTAAAAATGCCTTTTTACTGTGCAAAAAGGTGTTGTTTCATCTTATTAAGTACCCTGAGTCCAAATTAGTGCAGTTAGGGAACTATAATTTCCACACTCTCTGCTGATCTTCTTATGTAGTTGCATCTTTATCCTCTGCTTCAATCTCATGTGTGAAAACAAAGCTTGGACAATGTTTATCTAAAATATTAGGGTTGTAACTACCTAAAGGTGAGTGCAGATTTTCTTGTTGTTTTAGTGGCAGGTAGAGTGATTGGAGTGTGTGAGCTGGAATTTTCCCCTTTAAAATACTTTGATGATGAAACTTCTTATTTCAAAACTTCCAGTGCAATGTACCCAAAGTTCCCTTTGGCTCCCAAATGCTCAGCGCTTCTGGAAGTCAGTTTTATTGTGACTGCTTTTGGGGGCACTTGAGGCTGTGTGCATGTAAATAAAGCTGTAGGAAAACAGTTAAAATCGGGCATCCATTATTTCTTCAGAGTATTTTTGTGACTGAAGGTTTTCTGTTAGACCTCCACAAGACACAAGTGTGTGTCCCGTTTAGAAAATTTGCTGTCTTTCAAGTAAGAACTGTGAGGCAGTGAAGTGTGCATTACATTCAGAACACATGGATAATAAATCTGCTTAAATTTAACATGCATCGTAATTTCAAACACCCTCGAGTATCTGGAAAGTTTAACAAAGCATGAATGCTCCATCTACTTCATGCTTGTACAGAGCAATGCATTTCTCTAATTACACATGTTTTGTCATATATATCATGTGTTCTGTCTGCTCTCTTTTCTGAAACATGGAATCATTAACTAGTTTACTTGCTCCATTCCTGCCTGGGTATCTTGTCTCCAGCACACGACAGGGATGCAATTTATTGTGAAGTGTGTTCTTGTTTGTAAGGACAATTCCTATAGCTCTGGCAGCCATGGTTCTCTTGTGATTGTGGTTGTTTGTGCCTTTTCCACAGCTCTGACTTGCTGACACTGGCGCTGACATGGGCTGCTCAGAGAAACTGAGCTTTGCAGACAATAAGCTGTAGGGTAAAAGCATGTCAAGAGCAGTAACGTGAACAAGCGCAGAAAAGGGAGCTGTGAGTATGCTCACCTCCACTACCACAGGAGAAAAATGTAATAAAGGAATGGTGCTAGGCTGCATTCACGCATGGAATTTAATGCATTTCTGTTTTTAAGAGGAGAGAAAAGATTGTGTGGAGAAACAAAGGGATCTGAGGTAATTTAGTGTTGATCTCGCTGAGCTGTGTCTCTGTTGCTTGGATGCATCTGCAATAACCAGGTCTGCACTCCAGTAGCTGAGGGTTTACTCCTCACCTGAGGAACTTACAAAACTAAGGAGAAAAGACAGAGAAGTATGGGGAGACAGAAGCAGTAGAATCACCAAGAAGGGAAATGATCTTTGAGTTAATAGCTGGATGAGGAATTAAGCCGTTTAGTGCTGCATATACCCCCCCGCAGCGTTTCACAGCAGAGCAGAATGTGTGGAAGATCAGTCCTTGCAGATATGCAGAGACCCCTGAACTCTTTCTCAGTTTGCAGCTCGTACTTGTGTTGAATGCGGTCCTGTCATGTGCTGACAGAGGTCAGAGATGAGGCCCTCGCAGCTGCTAAGGAATGCCATGTACTCTGGTCTTCCCCTTGAAGATTACACTTCAAAGGTGTAACTGTGGAAGAAGACCAGGTTTCTTCTGAAAGAGCATATTTTTTTATACACTTCTTATGCCGCTTCTGGCTGTTTGTATTCAAAGAGGAGGCTGTAAGCCAAGAGGGAAACGTTCCACTAATCCAAAGTTAGTGAGTATTCTTGTTACGATCTGAAGTGGCTGGTACAGCTTTTATGGTAAAGTTTGGCTTAGCTTTGCTTAATGCAGATTTGAAATTAAATTAATGAAGCTTTAGGAAAAGTATACAAGTGGACTTCATTCACGTGATAACTGAATATGTAGTTGAGTGTAATAGGCAGTTCAGCTTTAGTTTGGCTTTCTGTGACTCCGGGATCTATTTGAAAATGTCTTTTCCTTCCTTCTTTATAGCATTTCCCCCTTATTGGCTAGGCACAAATATCTTCCAGCTTTGTTTACTACAGATTTTCTTGGGTGAATGTGGATTCCTTAAAAACTTTGAACGGCTGCGATGATTTATGGATCTTTGAAGAAAATACGCCACCTAAATATGTAAGTTTTTCCTGTCTCTGAATTAGAAGCGGAGCTAAGACTGAAATAACAAAGCTTCTGCGTGCTGTCTGTTCAGACACGCTGTGGTATAAAAAATGGGTTAACCCACCTCATTCAAAACAACTTTCTCAGTGTTCAGCCTTCTAGTCTTCAACAGAAATTTTACTGATTGGACTTCAAAATACAGGAATAGAGTCCATTTTAAAGAGCAGTAAGCCCACCATGGCTACAGTTAAGAGGAGTGAGCTTTCCTGTCAGTACCGATTATGGAGAGATTGTGCACTTGGTGGGGAATTAATTTTCTTGCCTGGAAGCCACAGTTATTTGCTAACTCGCAGAATATTGCATCAGTAAATGATATTCCTATCTGGACTTCTGTGTTGTGGATGGTTGTGATATCATGTCAATTATTAGTAAGATGCTAATCAAGAGGATGCATTCTTCTCTATTTTGGAAACAGAATTCCAATGCTGCTAGCTCCTACATTTATACCATTTCTCTTTTCCCTCTCTCAGCACCTGATCTCTCCCTGCCGATGCTGTCTCTAATTTGCTTTGTGTGTTCCATATTCCTTATCCGGTTGCCGTTGCCAGCCCAGCAGCAGGGGTTCTGCGAAGCTGCTGGAGACTGAATGCTCACTGTAATGATATCACTTTGCTAGTGAAACTGGACAATAATCCAGGATTTTACTAGTGACCTGCAGTTAAATTTAAAAGCTGCTTTGTGGCATGCAGTAAACAATATGGGTTTTAGAAAGATCAATTTTGATATCAGCAAGTGTAATGGAGAAAATACACTTGGAGCAGTAGTTGAGGGTTGATTTTACTCAGCCTTAATTGACATTATGGTTGGACTCGATGATCCGGTGGGTCTCTTCCAACCTGGTGATTCTATGATAGAGGAGCCAAAGCTGCTCTGGGAGGAGCAGAGCGTTACAGAGAGGGTGCTAAGGCAGAACGTATGGTGAAAATACATGGGGCGATCAGTTATAATTTACACTATTTTCTGAAGCTTCAGTGCATGTTGAACAGGCCAGTAACATACTCTATCAGGGGACAAAAAGGAAGAATCCTGGCAGTGGCCTGTCCCTGACTGAGTTGCAGTGATGAGCAGTCTTAAAATCACTGTTCTGTGTATTTGGAGTTGGAGAGAAGGATCTGAAAAGCCATAGGAGCAAACGTTGTGTTGTTATAAATGGGCTGGTGAGCCCCAGAGATGTGAACTGCTTGGGCTGCAGAGGATTTCACTGTTAAGTTCTGTTGCTGTCCTGCTGTCATACACATGCAACAGCAAGTGAGTCTGTAGGCACCGGGCAGAGGATGACATGGGCTTTTTTCATCTGCCTTGAAGAAGCAAAAGGTAACGGGCTGCGCACAGTGCCACACCTTATTTTATTATACAAGAAGTCACAAAAAGGTGCATGTTAATGCTGAGCATCATGTTGTTATTTGCAACACGCTTGGTGTCAGAAAAATGTTAGTGTGTTTTACCCTCTATTTTAATTGAAAATGTAGTCAGCATTACCTTGCTCGCTGTGCTAGTTTTGATAGAAATCTTCAAGTAAATTGTTTTGGCTGAGCAGACTGCTGCTGCTTTTTTGTACTGTTTTTATCCCACCAAGATAATTCTATGGTGAGAAATCTGTCTCGTACACGGTGTGCTGGGCCTTTTCTCTGCAGAAAGCACACGTAAAGGTACTGGGGGGACCTGAGAAGCATTTCAAACTACAAAGAGGAGATGCTCTTTCTGCACTAGACACTGCAACCCCATGGCATCAGCAGATGCAAGGCTGGGTATTTATCTCTTTACTGGATGTTGTTGAATTTATTGTTGACTGAGTAACAAGTGTATGAAAGGACCTTATAGTTCGCTGATCTGACTATGTTAGTCTTGGTAACTGTAAACATTTGGCAATAAAACCTTAATTTGAAACTTCCTAACTCTTCGTATGTTAACAGAACAGAGATTTTGTTCTGTCTTCGCCACCGGCTGTTTTCTCCTGTGGGAAAGTACATCGGTAACTATGGGAACCAAAACTTAAGAACTGACACCCACATGTGTTGAAGTTGATTTATAGAAGGTCTTGAAGCGATGCCATGGATTTTGAGCTATGGAACTAGCTGGTATGGAGTTTGATGGTTTTCAATGAGGGCTAAGTATCCTACTTCCATAGGTTGTTGCTTGCGCAGTGTGGTACGGCAGCAAGGGCCCTCAGTATTTGCTCTGATAAGCACGTATTAATTTGCGGTGGGTGCAGGAGGAGTAACCCACATGTAATGTGATGTAAATACACAGTGTCCCAGGAGGCTCTTAGAATAAGTGCTCCTCAAGTGCTCCTGAATGGGGTTGCTCAGGAGATGATCTCTCAGGGGACATAGCTGGTGTGGAGAACAAGACAGCAAATAAGGTAATGTTTTGCTGAAAATAATCTTGAGCCAAGTTCTGAAATAATTCCTGAGATAGTAAGGACAAGGGGATTCATGTGTAAATGAAAGTTGTAGGGGAGTTGTGTTAGATCTTTGTCTGGAAGGCTGACTGGTGCCTAAAATGCAAAGATGATCCAGAATGAAAAAGCAGGACAAGCTAGCTGTAACCACTGGAAACTGTGAATGAGACTCCACAATTCTTGTCTGGAAAGACTGAATGGGGTGGGAGAAAGATGACTGTGAGCATTACGCAGCACCTCATAGACAGACGTAAGTAGGTCGAGATTGAACTGAGATGTTCTAAGCCAACAGACTGATGTCAGACAGCACAAATGGATCGATTCACTTGTGATTGGGGTGGGGAGGGGACCAAGAACAGCAATGCCTGCTCAGTCTGTGTAGAGTGGATGCCTGAAGGGTTCTATGTGCCACATATTTTGAGAGGATAGAGTTACCCTGGCCCATATATCAGATTTCCTTTTCTAAAGGAGAGAATCTTTTTTTCTCCCTATTTATTTATCACTCATATTATTTAGATTTTGAGTGTCAATGGCACAAATTGTCTTATCCTGTGTGTGTTTGAGTGCTATGTAGGACAGGCAGAAAACTATTCCTCATCGGAACTTTTAGGCAGTACCATTGTGAAAAGATGCTGAAATTCTTCTCCAGAAATTAGGCAGACCTCAAAGATCTGCCTCTGCGTTCTGGTGTGTTGTGTTTTGGGACACCACATGCAATAATGTATGTTGTTCACTAGCCATTTTCCATGAATTCTGCTTTAATATTTACTTGCTAATTGAAAAGGAGGGAAATAGATGGTCTTTGCCAAGAAAAGAAATCAGACAGAAGTCCAAAGAGAAGAGCTTGCCTATTTTTTTTATCAGTAACTGTAGGCTTGCTTTCTCAACTTAAGCAAGTATGGGAGGGTGCCTTAACAACACGTGGGATGCTGTGGGGACAGAGAGGAGGCATTAAAGTACAGTGAACTCTTATTCCTTCTTAAATGAAGTTGCATCCCACTGATATTTGTGCCTGCTGAATGAAACACAGCCCAGTGGATGAAAAGTGAGTTATCTTTTGTACTTATTACCTAGTATCCACGAGTTTTTCCCGCAATTCTTATTTGAAGGAGTGAAGCAAAATGGATCTGTATATCCTGTCTTGAGATTGGGGCAGCAAAGAGTTAAGAAACGATTATCCCAGGTGGCTGAACACTTGAGTTGCAGTGCAAGGCTGGTAACATTCATAGAGCTCCTGTGCCGGTTTCTACCTGTCAGCAGCTCCCGGTATATTACTATACCGGGAATTAGAAATGAGCTTGCTCAGACCAGAAGCAGCAAGCATCCTTAGGAGCCTTGTGATGTTACATTAAAGACCAACTTGCGATGTTATTTTTCTCATCGTTTAAGAGATTCTTTTGAAATATCAGTGATGTGCATGTGGTCTGTGCTGCTTCCTCTGGGGTTCTGTTCAGTTGATTTTCTCACTGGAATATGGATGATGCAAGCACCATTAAATGCCTCAGCCCAGATAAAGGTAAGGGGAAATGTTATTTTAACCATCTTTTTGAGGGTAGTTAATTTTGCTGTAGATAAAAGTATAGTTTACGGGGCTTTCTTGCGCACTTGTGTTCTGTCATGCAAACTTAAATGCTTAAACCAAATTTGTAGCAGTTCCTTAAAGCAGCCTTTGCTGTTTCATACTTTTGCCTCCTGTTACCACCAAACCTTAAATAATACATGTACCTCTAATGGCTGCTTCTTCCTGCACCAAGAGTGCAAAGGAGGAGGGCACCAGGTGTATTCCTGTCCCTTTTCTGCTCGCTGAAGGAGCTGGCTGTCACCATAAAGAATGGCTTTCTATTTTTAACCATAGACCTTCTGCTACCCACACGAGGAGAGAGAACAGAGACTCCAGTACTAGTGTGAGTCAACCGTATTGTTTTAATTGTTTTAAAATATGTGATTTGCTTCTAATTCGATACAGTTTTTTTTATACCTATCAAAGAAGAAGAGTGCACAGAATTGGTCTGGGTTAAACTTGTCCCTGGTGGAGTTCTGCTGGGGTGACTTCAGTCTTCTCCGGGAACTGCCTCGAGCTGTTAGAAGTACACTGCAGTTTTCTGCAGTTTGGATGTCGTTCCTCCTGTACTGCTGCCTTCGTAAGAAATCCTAGTGATTCAAGACCAGTGCTCCAAAGCCCAGTCTTTATTTTTTCAAAAGCTTTATATTCTCGTTGATTTCTTTGGTAAAAGCCAAGAGAGACAAACCCTTACCTGTGATGTATTTTATTGGACTGAAATGCCTGCTTGCTTGTCTCCACACATTTTGTGTTTTATACCTGTAAGGCATGTGAATTTACAGTAGTTATGCAACAACTATAGACCTCTGTGTGTTCAGAAAAGCTGCTCTGTGTGCACCGGGCACTCTTCTAACACCTTCATGGCTTTGGGGAGGCAGATCAGTAGCCCTGACTCCTGGTACTTTGAACTAATATAATGCTTAAGTCACATGTTCATGGAGATCTTGCCATAGCTTTTGAAGGATGCACTCATTAAAGTTTGCTTTTCTTCTGTAACATCAGCTGAAAAGAAAACATATCTAGATTAAAACCATATCGAAGTGGGAAAATGCTTGTGTCTAACTTGATGTTCAGGTGTTGGAACAAAGCCTGGTATCTTTTAACTCTGGTTTGGACTCCTCTGTGTCTTTCTCATTAGCCTGCCCAAAATAAGCAAATGCTGTTCATTCAGAAACTGAGAAAAGGTGATGCAGGCAGCTGTGGCCATGCCTATGGAGTCACTTGTCACTGCAGCAAATGCTGTCCCAGTAGATGAAGAAGGATGTGGATGTGAAAATGTAAACAAATTGACTTGGAATAGTCTCATTATAGTTCTGGGTTGTAATTTAAAACAAGATGTCCATAGAACATCACATTGAAAAATCTTCTATTGTAAATAGAATAGCCATTGTTTTTTTCTGTTTTCTGTGACTCTTTTGGTAATGGTGTTCTTTATTAGTAAAAGTAACATAAAATCCAAGAATACTCATAGTCTGTGGCACATTTAATGATTGAGAGAACTGTGCAAATAATTTGGGTAAATAAAGAGTCTTAGCCTGCATTGGAAGAATAGAATAACAACCAATGTTTTCCTTCAAGATCCAAGAATGAAGTAGAGATGATGGGATGCATTTAGGTATTGTCAATATTTATTTAAATAACAAAGAATTTAAAGCATGTTTTAAAACTTGGCATGAGGGTTTATTTACCTGTGCCATATTGCTGGTGTAGAGTTTAGAGGTTTGGAAACCTGCAAGCTTTATTATAAGAAATTGCTAAATAGTAAGAATGATAAGAAACTATTTCCTATGTGCAAACATTTTTCTTGTTCCAAGGAAAGAAGGTGATTTCCTTCAATCTTCATAAGCTCTAAATCTCCTTGGTTTGGAATGAGCTGATTGAAATGGTGCAGATTGATTGAAACCTTTTCGTTTGACATACTTTTATTAACTGCATTTTCTAACGCAAGTGTTTCAGGACTGAAAACCAAAATATTTTGGTTTAGAAAATGTTGTGATGACACAGCTCAAGTATTCCTTATGTAATTATTGTTCTCTGAAACCTAATGTACCATTGTGGGTTCATTTGCATTTCAAACAGGGTCCTTGAGGAAGGAATGATGGAGCAGGAATTTTGTCACCCAAAGTCCTTTTGACTTCTTACTACTCTGAGCATGGGTGTGAGAGAGAAAGGTCGCACTTGAGGATCTCCAGGAGTATCGTCCATGTAGCAATTCAGGTTCACTCCTTATTTGCAGTTAGAAAATGCTGAGAGTGAGACCTAAGGATGTTCACCAGTCAGTGTTTCTGCCAGATGGTGTCATGCTAAGCTCACTGGTGGAAGCACTTTGAAAACAAATAGGGTATATTAAAAGGGCAGAGGTCCCATGAGCTGAAGGTGGAAGGTAACCTTTTTAAAATGGTGAATTCTACACAATTTTAAGGAGTTAGGCTTAATGGAAAGCAGAATCAGATCCACACTTCATAGTGACAAGCTGGTAATTGAATATGAGCAGAGTGTGTCTGGAGTACCTGTTATTGACACTGTAGTTACCCAGTTACTTGAGTGTCTCTTTAGTGCTTCCATCATTCGTTTCACTGCACTTGATCCTGGCTGCGCATTAATCTCGTGCGAGGTGAAAAATGCCTTTTGTGATGTTTCATGGCCATTTCTGTTAGCCTGCCTTACCTTTTGTGCTGAGATTGAATACCGCTCCACAAAAAAAATTGCTTTCTGATTAATGCTTAGTCCTTCTGCTTCTGGTACATACAACAATGCAGCAATACACTGTGATTGCTGTCTGCGAGAACTGGAGAGAGTTAAGAAAATGCAGCTCCTGATCCAAATCTAAGATGTGAACTTGACTGAACCCAAAGGCTTTTGATTTGATGGCAGATTAGGACTTCCAAGCTATAGTTGCAGAATTCCAGCCTCCAAACCACGACCAACTCCTAATAAGTGTTTGCACAATACCCCTCACCTGGCCCTATCTCAAGTGAGAAATGATACAAGACAAGGATTCACCAGTAAAAGCCACAAATGTGAGGTTAAGAAATGGAATCATAAATAGTCCCAGTGATTACAGACTGGTTTGGTAGACGAAAATGGTCTTAAATGTATCGATACTGCTTCTGTGGGTAAAATTTTCTTTTCAAATGGATCTGTATTTGCATGCCCTCAGCTCTTTCCCGAGTGAATGTGGATGTAACAATTGCCTTCCACCAGTAAATATATAAAAAATGAGTGACTGCTATCATTCCTAGAAGAGCTGAGCTCTGTTCCCATCTCGATTGCTGAATATATCTGTGCAACTTTGGAAAAATCATTTAATATAGTCCAAGTTCATATTCTTATCCTGAAATGGGGATATTGCTCTCAAATGATACTGAGGGGAAAAGAACCCTGTTTATGAAGGCAGTGCTTAATTGCTAGAGGCTTCAACTTAATGTCCTGCAAACTCCCTTTAAAATTAGCTTAAGTGCTGCAGTGTGACTGTGTTATCATCTGGGAAGGGTCTTGGGGAAGTTATTTTCTGGTGGTGTTTCTGTCTGAGAGAGGGAGAAACAGCTTTTCTTCCATGGATTTAGCAGGAGGTTTGGGTTGCGCGTAGCTAGGTCTGGAAAATAAAAATGAGACCAAGAAGCAATAATGGATCCAGCTGCCTCTGCTCCACTTGCATGAGTGCAGTGGAGTGAGCAGAACACTGAGCATCGGGCATCTATTATGCAAAAGAAGGATCAGTGAACTAGTTAGGGCTTTAAAAAAGCTTATTTTTGTCTTCAGAAAACACTCCAGGCCTGATTTCTTACTGACTTGCAGCTTGTGTGCTCCCTTGTACTTGTAAGAAAACAACCAACAAATGTTTCTGAAGCTCAATTCCTGCCTCGCATCAGTGGAAATATTTTATCAAATCCATTCTTCACAGGCAAAAATGGTGACATAAAGTGCCTCAGTGCTTTGGAACAGAGATCTGAAACTTGCTGGAACGCACCTTCCACTTCCCTTATACAATTCTACCTGTTACCCAAAAAGTAGAGTATAAGGTAACTAACTTGAGTCTAAGGCTGGGAAGAAGAAAACATGGTTTACTACTGATTCGCCTTCTTAGATATTATTTCTGTTTCATCATTTGCCAAGGGTTCTTTAAAAGTCTTCTGGTGAGGAGCTGATACAAACAAGGTGATTATTCTTGGAATGTAGGTCACCAAAGAAAAATCGATACACAAGTGTTCTCGGTTTGTCCAGCATCACATCTACTGATTTTTACCTTCTTTCTAAAGATTCAGACACAATTTTTGCTCTTCTGACCTCAGTTATAGATGGTTTACAGATGCTTCACCTTCATTTTGAGGTAAAATAAGGAGAGAAACGTTGCAAAGAAAATATTATGTTAATGCTAAGTGGACAGCTTGGAAAATAGATATTTTACATGTGGATTCTTGTGATTCATATCTCTTCTATCCCTGGATAGCCATTTGTATGGTGAATGTGAATTCCTTTCAGCAAAAAGGAAAAGCTTCTCTGTTTCAAGGAGTTATGGAAGAAGAGATGATCAGTGTTGGCCTCTGCATATCTGAAGGGGTGATGTGGCCTGACACAGAATGGATGTGGACCAGCCCGGTACTGACCAAAGCCCCGACACGCTGTTAGAGGAGGATCTCTGTAAGATATTTCCTGGAGAACCTGTTTTCACGGGTTAGCCAGCCACCTTCAGCCTTCAAATACCTGCTTATCCTCTGGCTCTAAGTGCTGGGAGGAGAGGAGGCTGTCAGCCTGCGTTGTTTCAGGCTGAGGTGGATATTGGAGACCGTCGCAAAAGATAAAGATACTTCTCCTGTATGTTAAACCCTCCAGCTTCTTTGGAGTGGAACTGGAGGCAGTGATCTCCCATGGAAGTGCATGTGACTTGCCTTATTTTAGCCTGAGCAAGATTCAGCTCCACTTTAACCTACACCTTGCCCAGTTTATGTAGTAAAGCGTTACTGGCAATTTTAGTGCCCTTCATGAGTATAAAATCACCATCTTTGTTGCTCAGTGCTTCATGCTCCCTTTGTTCAGAGTGTGCACTGATTTCATGGCATAAACTGTGGTGTAGATCTCGATTACAAAATTCTCTATTTATTCATTCCAGATTCATGAGCAGTCGCCCATTAAAATGTTAACAAGGGATGTGAACATGAGTCTTGTGTTTTCTTACAAAGTCAAAACAAGAAAAAAAGATTTTTATTTTCTGAAACAGCTAATAATTAATGAAAAGTGTGTTGTCACCTCCCCACCGCTTCTCTTGACGGTCTGAAGGACATGTCCAAGATCAGGTATGTCCCTGTGAGAGTGTGTCCTTGTTAACAGAGTGCAAAGCCAAAATGTTGTTCTGAGCCAAATCTAATTTTCTTCAAGTTAATGTGGCATTTAAAATTTAGAGAAATGAATCTTGCTTGTGGTGCTGGTAAGTAGAGGCTGGAACTTTGTAATGTCCTCTGTGATGGGGAAGGCACGTGCCTGATTATTGTAGTTCATAGGAAGAATCAGAAGGATGGGAGGCAGGTGCATTTCTTTACTGCGGTTCCTGCGCGCAGGACTTTCTGGCTCGCAGTTTGTTTAAGTACAAGCCATCTGCTTTGCCTTGCTGCAGACGGATCTCTAATTTTTTCTATGAATGATTCTGATGCTTTGCTTTCAGCAAAGGTTGAGCTCAAGTAGTGGATCTGGAGGTTGCTCTGCGCTCTCGCTTGTCAGCTCCATCCTCCCAGAGCAACCCTTGTAACTGAGCGAGGACCTCTGAGTTTCTTCTCCATGCACCTGCAGCTCTGTGCTGCTGCAGAACCTGCTGATATTTCTCTAGAGCATGATAACCTTCAGGTCTAATGTGGATTTAAGGTTGGTGACTTAATCCCCCTGGTTTCTCTCAATGTACAGCACACTCGCGTAAGGCTGCCTCGTGGCAGGCACAGAAGCTGAGGATAGCGTTGAACAAAGATTATTATGGCTTGTTCCTAGAGACAATGCAGCTCATTTTTTTTCTGTATTTCGTGAAACTGGTGTATGTTTGAAGAAATAAGGAGTCTGTCGTGTTTTAAGATGTGTATGGCACAAAAGGAAGTTCTGGAAGAGTTCTGAATCTTTTACAGGTAGAATATAATAAAGTTCACCCCAAATATGGAAGCCAAGTTTGTGAGTTATAATCAATTTGTGGTGATTAATTTCAGTAGCAGATGTCTTTTTTTCTGAATATGTTTCCATCTGTTTTATTTTTCTGTACCACTTTTGCCTTGGAATCTTGACTTTTTAGAGGTGTTCTCATGAAGGCATTCAATAATTTTGATGGATTTCTTCCCTCCCAACCTGCCTCAATCTCCCTTTCAGTGTTTATGACCCATGGCACTGAACAGATGGTAAAGTGCTGGAAGATCTTTAAATGTAAAGAGTTTAAGATCTTACCTCAATTAAGTGTGTAGGGACATTTTCTCATACAAGTCAGAGGTTGGAAACAAGGTGACCTTAGAGCACCATGGATAGTCTTAACGTCTTTATTTTATGCTGATATTTTTCTGCAATCAACAAAATTTCATTATTACAGCTTTGGAGGAAAAATATTCAAATAGCTTTTAAACTTTTTTTACTAAAGATAGCTTGGAAATTGAATTTCCTTTGCCAAAACCACCCTTGGAATTCTTAGTATAGTTTGTTTGTAGGCTTAACATCATGGAAGGAGACAGGCTAATTGTAGTTATTATGTTAGTGAAGTCGTTGCTAATGTGTCCCACTTCCACAAACATTCTTTCAGGTCAATAAAGTAACTTAAGGGATTTCAGGATCAGTTGATTTTAATATGTGATTTTCTAACCAGTTTTAGAAAGCCCTGGAAATAGCAATATTTGTGGTTGCTTAGTGAATGCATCTGTCCCAGGGCTGGCCCGTTGTTAGTTCCAGTGCTGAAAGGATGCGCCTGCACCGGTACGTGCCACGATACCACCAGTGCTTTTCCTCCCAGTAGAGTTAGTGGCCTTGGAGATGGATGCACACTGAATAACTTGAGTATATTCTGAGCCAGTGCAAAAATATTCAGCTGGGGAGCATGGTGGGTGACAAACATAAGCTGGTAAATAACCTGACTTCCACTCGCCAACGGCAAGATGTGTGGCTTTAATCTCGAGCGTGGATTACTGCCCCAGAGTTGCTGTCCAGATGGTCTGGCAGTCTGCAGTGGGCTACATCTCCGTCTGTGTCCACAGACAAAGGTCACTGGAGTGGGGTTACTTTAGAATTAGGGAAAAGGCAGCTTATATGCAGTTGGGATAATGTTGTGGTCCAGCCGGACCAGCCTTTCTGAGCCAGTGTTTGGAACCACCTGAAAGTGACTGTTTTAGTGAGTTCTTGATATAACTAATGCAGAAGTTGTTAGTTGTCAGTCAAAAATAGAAAATACAACGGCATATGAAATATGCTCCATCATCATGTCCTGCCCATATCTCTCCTCTTGGGCAGAGGTCATACCAGGAATGCGGCTGGATGCAGAGCAGTAAGAGACCATATGCTAACTCATATGAAGATCTGGGATATCTAAGATGTAGCCGTGACTGTAATTTCTGTATTCTTTCCACGGCTTTTTGACTGGTGTTTACAGCTAAAAGTGCAGCGGGGATTATAAAAGTCTTCTGCTTGAATCCTCATTACAGAAGACAAAAGAGAGATCAGAGTCTGGCCTATGTATTGAAAGTTCCTGCATTGAAATATTTAGTTTTGCCTTTTCTCTTTGAGGGCTACAGCTCTTTCCCTGTGTATTAAATAATCATTAACACTTTTTCCTTCCCCCTGCAGTAAAGCGTGCCTGTCGGACAGGAGTCCATCCATCCTGATGGATTGCATTAAGGAGAAACCCACTTGTCTCAGGAGGATCTCCATTGTGCTCACTTTCCTCCATCTGCTAAACTACACCTATTTTGTTCTCCTGCATCTTCTGCAAGATGCTCTGTATCATGGAGTTTGGCTTTTCTGCCATTCTTGAAGTGAACATCTTCTTTTAGAAGGCTTTTGACATTCTAGCATTGTTCGCCAAGTGTTCCGAGTTCCATTTTTAGCTAAGCCAAGGCCAGCCTTCAGACTGAAACATTGCTGGTTTTCAAAACTCATTGTGGCATGAAAAGCATTTGTTACGTTCAGAGAACAATAAGTTTCTAAAGTGCCATGGAGAGAAGTCTGTAATCTGCACATTGTGTCAGGTGAGCAAGATTTTTCTGAGGATGTCAAGTGAGGCAAGAATAGAAACCCTTTTCAATAGGCTTATATCCTAAGTACTGAGCGCCGTGTGCCGGAGAGTTGGGAGAGGGATTATATCACACTTAACCCCTTGTGACTTCCTCTTGCTTTCCCACACTGTTACCTACTATCCAGCACCATAAGTAAATGGGAGATTTTTGAAAGATTTTACTTTTCTCTGTTTATATGTTCATCATAGGAGGCCTGAAAGATGGATTGGCCGTACCAACTAAATGGATTTAAATTTACCTTCTCTGGGTGGGCTTTGGATTACAAAACTAGCTTTAACTTGAATGTTGATATGGTTCTTGTCTTGCGATGCTATAAATCACTGGCATTTCCCTGTACTAAAAAAGAATCTGCATTCAAAATGCTGTTTGTGCAGAGTCCTAACTCTGAACTGTGAAACTAATATTGTGGGCAATGCTGCAACAGGAGTTGCGTTTCACTCTTACCAACCTGGGACAAAGAGAAGGGAGACAACACATGAATGGTTAATGCAGAATCTAGGGTGTCCTTGCAGAATCAAGCTTTGAATTTTAAAAGCAGAGCACCCAGAGTGCCAGCTACTGAGATTGTCCTGCAGGTGCCACCTGAAAGAGAACAGGGAATCCTTCTGGTTAATGCCGCAAGGGGAAAAAAGGAGCTAAACACCAACAATACTGTTGGTTTATTGCAAAAGCTTTTTCTCGACTCTGTCTCCTTATAATTGAGAGCCTTAAAATTTAGTTGTATTCCTTGTGAGGTACAACAATGCCATTCTCTCTATTTAAGATCTTGTTTCTATAGCATAGAAATTACTTGCACAGTAGTTTGCTGATGTATTTAAGAAATTCAGAGCAGCATGCAGTAAAGCAGGTAATTAAGTCAACATTCTGTTATTGTAGCCCTTGCTAGATCTTGCTTTCTCTGAAAGAGTGATTAGGGTCTTTAAAACAATACATTATGGGTTTGTGCCTTCTGTATAGCAGTTTTCTGTTGTATGGAAATCTGCTTCTTAACATTTTACAGCAGGAGGTGCGGCTCCTCTGATGACAATTAGTTTGCAGTCATCGGGCTAAATTACTTTTGAAAGGTGCCTTAGGAGGATGGAGGCTATTGCAGATGTGTTTCAATAAATAGCAGAGTGTGACAAGTCTGTAAGCAGTGTTCTTGTCACTGTTGACCCTTAGGGCAGACCTGGTTGGTTTTTCCTTTGGAATTAATGAGTCTATCCTAATCTAAGAATTCTGAGCATAGGTGGTGAAACAGGCAACTTCTAATTGAGAGTAAATGATCTCTAGAACTACGGGCTCTAATGCTTTTTCAAACTGTGAAAGGAGGAGTAGGAAGCATTTAATGAATGTGTTTTTAAATGGGCAATTTGTGTTTAGCTCATCAAGCTAGAAGCATGTTAGGCTTCTTGTACAGATCACAGATGGCAAAAGCAATTGTGCATCATACTTAAAACAATGTAGATTAGGACGTTGTGATAACATAAATGACAGATTTCTGTATTTGGAGTTTAATGGGTACGTTTCAAATGGAATTAGGCAGTGACTTAGTGCTTTTGAAAATTTAATCCTTACCTGCTTTTCTCTCTGTTGGGGTTTGAGCCCCCGTCCTGTTCCTAGTTTCTGTGTGCGGCATTTGTTCTGTTCTGTGTAGGTGCCTGGCTTGTGTCCTGTTCGGCACCTTCTATCGGGTCAGGTTGGTATACAAAGGCATTCCTAAATGGGCTGTGATACAGAAAGATGCTGCTAACACAGGCAAAAAAAGGAGAAGAAGAAGAAGGCGAAGAAGAAGAAAGCACTTTTCTCTAACCCTTTTTTCCCTACAGCTGTAACATGTCACCTAAATCCCTTGACTGGATAGGGCAGAACCACGGCTTTAGGATTAGTGCGTATGATGGATTTAGATCTCAAGCAAACATGTGTTGCTGTGTTTGCATCGTATCTAGTTTTTACTGCCTAGAGGACTGTTCTTTCTTTTATCAGGCATGTCTGTTAAAATACTGAATAGAGCCTTCTAAGGAAAGATGAGGACTGGTACAATGATATTTTGAAGAGCCCTGCGAGAAAAAAATGTGATCGCTCTTTTTTTCAGACCTGGAAAGAGACTTGAAGAGCCTAAGGACCTGGACAGATTCACACTGAAAGGCAAAGGTGGCTCAGGAGAGCAGAGAGGGGAATGGATTGCACTGTTAACTTTGCACTTATTTACTGCAATGGATGCTGTTTGTTGGTTTTGAAGAGCAAGCAGAGCCCTCAGCAAGAGTGGGACTTGCAAATCTGTTAGTAATTGAATGTATAAAAGGGATACCTCTATGTAGGAATTGACAGAGGAGGAAGCAGCATGGAGAAGCCGACGACTGTGAATGGGAATAATGTCTTGGATGCCTGGCAGCTGGTAATGTAGGAAAGGAAAAAAAACATCGTCAGGAGGCCTTTCTGTCCAGAAATGGGTTCTGCTACGTGCCATCTTGCCTCGTGGCCCTCTCTGTAACCATCATGTGTCTTTAAAATGTTGAACTGAAACCCACGCAGTCCTCAGACAGCATAGGTCCATCACATAGAATAAAAAGGATTCTAAATCTGGGCAGCGGAGGGAGTCTGGATTTACTGTGAAACTACTCTGTAACAACCTCAAAAATACCACTGGATTTTTGAAATCTCCAATTATCTTTCTTCTTCTGATAATATTTTTATGCTGTTATATTGAAAATGTGGACTACAGAATCTTGATTTCTCCTAAGCCTGGAGTTCTTGTCTTCAACTCTGAAGCTGCCCTTTGTCTCAGATATGGATGCCTCAAAATCTCCCTTGCTTCAGAATAAGTTCTCAGTGGCCCGTCTGGCTGAAGAATTTTTCTGGATTGGTGGCATCATTGTAGCTTCCCCAAGATGGAAAGTCGGCCACATCGGTAAGATGCAGGCTGAATACCTGCCGCTTCATTGAACAAGATGGTATCATCTTGAACGCTTTCGTGTTTAAATCTTGCTTGGCGACCACTCTGTCTGGCAGTAGTGCGGGGGAGTAGAAAAGAAGGAAGAACTTGAGCCACAGACCTTGTCCTGTCTTGTTGTGCATGGTTGCTAGTGCAGTTCTTTGATTTTTCATGCAATATTGTAGTTTTCAGTCTTTGAAATGAGCAGAGAAGCGTCTCTGTCTTCTTCCATGTGCATCATGGGGCTCTTGGGAGGTTTTCTGAATACTGAAATACAGTGGCAGAATCTGAACCTTTGCCTGCTGTCTGAGAAAGGTCCCTTCTTCCTTCATAGCAGCTGGTCTTTTATAAAGGTAATAAAACCCAGGAAACCTACCTGGAAATAGCTACAGGAATGAGACGTTTCCTGTCCTAGTAAGTGCATTTGAATAGTAGTCTTCCTGAGACACTCGTGTCCAGTAAGGAAACCTGCAGTGGCCTTGAGCAGAATCACCTCTTATCTTGCAAGCACTTTATTTGTCCTACTCGTTTGTCAGCTTCACCAACCAAAGGTATTATTTTAACAGGAAAGTTGGAGGCATAGGTAGCTGAGAAATTAAGGGGGGTTTTTGCAGAAGGCCAGAAATGCCATCCTGCTCTGCTTCTGCATTTCCCTGATCCAGATGGCTGCTGGAGTCTCAGCTGAGATGGAGAGCTGACAGACTGACCTCGAATTAAGTGCCCTAATTTCCAGAGGATTAAGAGCATCTCTTCTCCCATTAACATCTCATCTATTAGGGCTTGTGCGCTCTAAGGATGAATTCAGTCTTGCATTCTCTCTTGTATGCAGCAAACACTGCCCCAGCCAGTGCTGGCAGAGTTAAAGGGAGGGTTTCTTTTTTCAGGGGTTGGTTTTTGCCTTCTGACTTTTCCTAAAGAGCCTGGCGAGGGCCGGAGCCACAGTGAACTTGGGACATGAATCTTTTGACAAAGCTGGTCCATGTATAAAAATACTCACTGACTCAATCCTACTACCTTCTTTTCATCCTCACATGCTAAAATACTCCCACTCCTTCACACATTTACATCAAACCCAGAGACTCCTAGAAGACAATAATGCTACTGAACCATAAATAATTAACATACTTTAGAACATCTTCTTAACAATAAGCATGAAATAGGGGTCTTTTTTTCATTGTATCAGGGCAAAGTGTAGGGGCTTATGAATTATATAGGGTTTTTTTATTTATCTTTACTTTAAAACTTTTTATAGTATCTATGAATGTTGTTAGGAACTACGAGAAACTACACCAGTTTAATGTCACTTACTAAGATGACAAAGATGGAACTGTATTCTACCTTTCTGTTTCTGGCTCTGCCATGACATCACTTTTTGCCACAGTACAGAGATCCATCAGCTCTGTCCTCGTGTTATTCTGTCATGCTAAAAATGTCATATTTTTACTAAAGGAGTTTCAAACTACCATTGTTGGTAAATTCAGCCTAGCTGCACCTTGGGCACTTTCTGCGGTGAGAGATTAAACATTAACTTTACAAATCTGGTTTCCTTTGCAAACATATTGAGATGCTTTGGTGTTAACAAGCAAGTTAAGAATATTGTCTGAATTTCCTTGGCCTTGTTCCTTGTGGTCTAGAAACTGATACTTATGGTAGTTTGATTCAGACTGTGATGAGATGGTATTATTAGCCCTAAACTTGTAACGGCTTTAATAGAGAGAGGTGGCTTTCTGAGTCTGCTTATTAGGATTGTTCACACATTGGGAGCATCTTCTCTGGGTAAGTGTTTGTAGAACTGAGCTTCTGAACTTGAGATGCTTATGAAAAAATGACGAGTCTTCCATAGCAGTTACGCTGGACAGTGCAGGAAATCCTACCGTTTGACTCAAACTCTTAATTTGGCAGCTACTTGATATGTTTTCTTCCTGTAAAGGCCATTTTAGGAGGAGCAACATCTGACTTACTGATATCACTGTATTTCTCTCTTCAGTGGAAAGATGTATGAGTTCCATGCAAGCTGGTACACAAATGATCAAACTCCGAGGCAGCTCCAAAGGATTGGTCCGCTTCTATTATCTGGATGAGCACAAGTCATGTATTCGCTGGAGACCCTCTCGAAAGAATGAGAAAGCCAAAAGTAAGTGTCGACCGCAGGACCCGATTTCTTCTGGGGTTTTGCCCTCTTATAAGCAAACAGGCATGAAGGATTTGGTTCATTCACAGGTGATTAAGAAGAATGTCATACTTGAAATTAAAGGATGGTGAATGATTTTATGATTAATAGTTTATGAAGATTAAGATGGTGTTAGCTGTGCAGGCTTCGGTTGTGTGTTATAGTGTGTTGTAGATGAATTACAGGCAAGGCCTATGTCCACTGGGGACACCGAAATGTGAGATTTGGGCCTTTTCTCTGTGGGATAAATGCATCCTGTCTGGCCTAGAGCATGCACGCAGTTGTTAACAAGCTACATGCTTTTGTCATTCTAGTTTCTATCGACTCTATTCAGGAGGTTTGCGAGGGGAAGCAATCGGAGATCTTCCAGCGCTATGCCGATGGCAGTTTTGATCCCAACTGCTGCTTCAGCATCTACTACGGAGACCATATGGAATCTCTTGACCTGGTGTCTTCCAGTGGAGAGGAAGCACGCACCTGGATCACAGGGCTAAAATATCTGATGGCAGGGATCAGTGATGAAGACAGCCTCTCAAAGCGCCAAAGGACCAGAGACCAATATCCTTCCTATCTTGGAGTGTTTTGCAGTGCTGGAGAGCTGTCAGTAGAATAAGGATTCCTTTAAATACTTGTTTTGTTAAGAGGAAGCACTAGGCTCAAAGCTTCAAAGCAGGTCCTGTTGTGCTCCTGGTTTGCAGAGACAGAGGGAGGAGGCCTTGAAGAAGAATTTTCTGGGAAAGACTGCAGTGCACTGCACAAGTATATTCTTTCGTCTGTTATTCCCTGCATAAAGCTGTCCATTTCATTTGGTTAGAGGGGATGAAATGTGATGTAGTGTTGCGGTCCGCTCAGAAGTTAGTTCTGTGCTGCAGAATGGGTGGACAGCACGTGCTCTGTGTTGAGCCTAGCAAGTCTAGAAACTGTTACTGAAATGAGTGGAGTTATATTATGTATTAACTTGAACTTTCTTTCATCCCCAGCCTCATCTACAGTCACTTCTAACGTGAGAAAAATTTTATATAGGTAGTGTCCAGTAGTATTTTTTGATATCCCATGCTGTTCCTTAACTCCTGTTCAATGTGGTTGAAGCAGACATTTGATGAGGCAGATAAAAACGGTGACGGCAGTCTGAGTATCAGTGAAGTGCTCCAGCTGATGCACAAACTGAATGTGAACCTGCCCCGGCAAAAAGTGAAGCAGATGTTTAAGGTAAGAATTGAAAATGTATTTTTTCTAAAAGAATGAGGATTGAGCTGGTGGGGATTAAACATGAAACCAAACAGGAGGGATTGTAACTCCTTCAGCAGCTGGTTTGTTTCCGCTCTGCTGAGAGATACTAGAGAGCTCTTTTGGGAAATTGAAGAGAGCTCCAGAAACACATCATAGACGAATTGTTATTCATAGAAAAAGGCATTACACCAGGTACCTCCTGGTGTTGCATAATATAACGACATATAGTACAAAGATTGCTTTTTATCTGCACTTATTGATCTGAAACTCAGTCGCATTTCTTCTTTGATTACATTCTCTCCAATAAATATTATCTAGTGAAGTATCCAGTGTCCCCCAATAAGTGGTACTAATAAAATATCTAGTAGGCAAATTTCTGTACCTGTCATGGGTTTTGCGTTGCTCAGAGCTGTTTGTTTGACATTGTGTTGCCCTGACCTCGACCCAGTTTACTGGGCAACCAAACCGTGGAGGTGTGTGTGCTTTCATCGTCAAAGATGATGTGTGAGGACTCCGGCGGAAGATGAATTCATCATTTTCTGCATAATAAAATACTATGACTTTTGCACTACTCTCACTCAGGGGCATCTCAGCATAATTTTCCAGCAGCTCTGCTATTTGAAAGATTGTTCTCTCAGAGAGACTGCAAGAGATTGCTTTAGAGAAAACTCAATACTAGAATTTCAGTAGCGCTCAAAGGGATCAGATACCAATCTCCCGCTGGCTTTGTGGACAGCCAAAATCTGTCCAAGACTCTGTGTGTAGCTGAATACCTGAGTTTTGCCTGACTTAAGATAGAGAAATATTCTAAGCCCAGTTTCACAGGACTGAAGCAAGAACAAGTAAATTGCTTAAAGTCATGCAAGGATCTGAGGGAGGCAAAGGTAACGCTGTTCTCTGTTGGTGCTCGAAGACTGAGCTGTATTTCATTCTGAGCACTTACTGAGGTTGTGCAGCTCCTGGGCAGCTTGCAGCCAACTTAAGACTGATTAAAGATACCTCAAAGTTCATGTCTACATTTTCGAAATTTTTCTTCTTGTTTTGAGGGATTTTTTTTCCCGTGTTTATGGAATGAGACTCTCTGGACACATATCTTTTCCTCTGCTTCATGTCTAGAAGACCCCAGAGCAGACAAATAGCAGTGCTGTATTCTTTGCCCATTGATGTTCATTCACGTGTCTGTACTGCCTTGCCTCCTTAGCTGTGAGGGCTTGTTACATGAAGCACCTTTATGTTTTTTCTCAATTTTTTTTTCATACCAGCAAATACTGGGCTTATGGCTGTAGCTCAGTGAAGAGCTGAATTAAGAACCCGTTAAAATTACTAGATTAAAGTGACCATCTTTCCAACCATTAGGTTGATGCAAGCCAAATAGAAGAAAGAGGGTAAAACCTTGCTGGGAAAAAATGTATGCCATGTTCTGGTTTTACTGTTTGTAATCAATAACGATTACTACACGGATCAGATGTTTTAGAAATGCTATTAACAAAGAAGAACAGGTTTGCTTTTTCCATATGCAGTGCAGAATTGAAACTGAGCTGGTCTCCGCTGGAAATATAATTGCTGTTTGATAGCTTAGAATCAGAATGTTAAGCAGCCTTGAAATTAAAAAATCAAATCTCAGTTAATAGAATAGCTATGCCAAGTCTCTTAAGATACAATAGGGTAGATTATGTATAGGTATTGAAGAAAATTACCTTGAAGAATTGCCATTTTTCTAGTTTAAAAAGGAGTGCATTGTTTAAAAAAGATCTTGCCATAGTTACAATGGGGAAAAAACACTTTTGTATGCTACCCTGTGCTCACAAATGCATTTGTATTTTCACCTGGGGTCACCTCTAAAGGAGCTTCATCTCTGACTTCATGACTCCTCATTCTTCAGCTGTTTCCTCCATCATGTCAAAGCTGGTACTGGCTCTGAGCTGCTCGGTGTGAGGCTGGAAGAGAGACGGAGCAGTGGAGTCTATCAAAATTAAAGAGTAGGGAGCAACTGCAGGGTGTCCTCTGGGAACAAGGACAGAGGATGGTGTTTGTGGGGGTTATTAAGAATCTGGGTGCGTTAGACTGAATCACAGGCTGTGGCAGACAGAGGCAGGACAGAGGCTGAGAATGCTGGCCATCCTTGGGATGATTTGGATTCTAGTGATCTTCTCAAGCAAATAGGAATGAGTAATTCTGCCAGACATATGCCTGTTCTGTTCTCTTCCGTGTTGCAGTGTATGCTCTTTGTCTTCGTTGCCACAGACAGAAGAAATCCTTTGAGTAGAGTTCCCTTCCATAAAGACCTTAAAAGTTGTTTCTTGGCTCATGCGCTAGCGCATTTAAGAGGTTCAGAGGGGAAAGCTGTGCAAAGCATTCATATGGCAAGCATCAGATTGATAAATCAATCTGTTCTAGCAGGCCATACAGTGCGGAGGTCTGTCAGGCAGCATCAACCTGCACTGAATTTTGATGTTGCTTTGTTCTTATGCAGGAGTTTGTTCATTTGAAATCTATTCAAGCTATTGCTGAGCAATCGGGTGTCTCATTGCCATATTGCTTTGTACTGCAGGAGGCTGATACAGATGATAACCAGGGCACGCTGGGCTTTGACGAGTTCTGCGCCTTCTATAAGATGATGTCAACACGACGTGATTTGTACCTGCTGATGCTCACCTACAGCAACCACAAGGACCACCTTGACGCAGACGACCTGAGACGCTTTCTGGAGACTGAACAGAAGGTAGGTGCAAGCCAGGACAAGGCTTCCAGTCTGTGCACCTCTCTCTTTGCTGCTGGGCACACATTGCCTTTTTAAAGGGGTGAGAACTTTACTGTCCTGCACGGGAAAAACAGACAAAAGCCTCTTGATTTTCCTTTTGGCGCAACTATTTCTTGAACCTTCATGCCCTCACTACCTGTTTTTTCTTGTGTCCTCTTTGACTGTACCTCGAAATATAGTCTCTGCAGCTTCTTTCTTTTTTACCTGTTCTCTTAGGACAGTTCCATCAATATCTTGTCTTTTCCTTGCTGCAAAGATGCTCTTGCTGGCTCTGCTTTTGACTTAGTGCACAGTCCATGCTGAGTCACCGAGTTACTTCAGCACACTCTCTCAGTTTGTAAAATGGGTCATTATGGTTTTGAAGAGCTGTTGAGAGGAGTATTCATGTCTGGGGGAGTTTTGTGAGGATATATAGTAGTACGTAGTAAGTTGTCTCACTGACTTGAGCCTCTATGGCATTAGAAGCCTTTGTAACCAAGCTACCTGGCAGCCTGGTACTTTTACTCCTATCCCAAATACTTCTTGGTCAGAAGAAATTTGGGTCTTTCTTTCTGGTACACGGTCATTTGGCAGACCAGAAAATGGCAAGGATCTAATATCAGTACCATGAGGGGATTGATCTGTGGGAACAGGTTGCCTGGAGAGGTTGTGCAGCCCCTTTTGAGGACCAGACTAGGTAGTACCCCAAACTAACTGATGTGACCTTGTAGTTGATGCTGTTTTGAGCAGGATTTTGGGCTGGATGATTTCTCAAGGTCCCTGAATGATTCTCTGATCTTTCATCTAGAGATTTATGGAAGATTCTAAAGCAAGTAACTGGACAGCAGGATGTAGTCAGTGTAGGAGCAAACGCATTGACTCATCTTTGGCTTCTTCCTCTCATGATCCCTTTTGAAGCTGCATGCCTGCAAGTCATAAATCTCCATCGGTTTCAAAAGTTGTCTAAGGAATGAATGAATGAAAGGCCACTACATTGGCAGTTATCTGTTTAGATAAGTGAGGAATGTTTCCAATTCATTGGTCAATTGATCCTCCAGATGGTGAGGAAGATGGACACTGGCCACAGGACAGAAATCAGCTCATCTAATCATTCGTATCGACAGCTCCTGCCTTGGGGCTTCTCTCCCTTGCCTGATGCCACTCTTTCTCATATGATATGTGTAGAGAAAATGAGTGTTTCTGCTGTCCGTTTGAAGCTGTACCAGAAAAAAACTGCTGTTGTTCCAGAGCTTTTCCTTAAGAACCCAGCAAACCTGTAATGTATGGGCAAATAAAGAGTTAGGGGTTTTTCTTCCTCTTCTTTTACAATTATTTGTTAGGTTTTAAATTATACCCAGAAAAGGCATTGATCTGGTAGCACTTGTGCTGCTGGTTTCATTTTCCCCTAAGCAAAGATTCCGTGTTGACAAAACAGTCATCAGCTTGGTCATTTTATTGGCAGTTCCTCTGGTGACAAGGGTTGGATTTTCATGTGTTGTGTACAGCATCTCATGGAGAGGATTTGCTGGACCACGGAGGACAAGAATATTAAATAATAGCAGAGACAATAATTAGAGCATAAATAGGAGGAATATTAAATAATAGCATTGAAATTTAATTACAAAAACACTGTGAGGTGAAAAAGCTGCAGCTTACCATAAATGGCCCTTTTTAATAAATGCCAACGCTTTTCTTTTTCAGTTGAAAATGCAAAGCTACCGTGAAGTTAGCAGATTTCCTTTTTAGAGCATTCTGTCCTGATTCTCTGTAACCCTGCTAGCAACTGATTTTTCTGTCTGCTGCATAAAGATGAGCCATTTTCCTGTTTTATTTGAAAGTAAAAGCCCTTTGATAATGCAAAATAATCCTTTAATCATACAAGAGAAGAAATCCCCTTGGTTTGTGACAAAGCTTGTTCTGTTTGGGTGCTCTGTGCCCAATAACCCTCTAACCAGATCTGACCTACAAAGCAGAACTCGATCGTTACTGGCTGTGATCAGGCAGCTGCCAATAGGGCAGGAACTTTGCACAGAGAGGTCTGGTTCTTATCGGGCCTGACACTGAGTGACAGGAGTGGGAATGTCACTGGGTATCTGAAAATCCCCAGTACCACTGCGGCTAATCTGGCTGGTGGTTAAAGTGCACACAGACAAAAGAGCTGACAGAAGCTGTGCTCGCGAGTTAATGCTTCAGCTTGGCTACTTTTGCAGATGACGAATGTGACTGAAGATCACTGCCTGGAAATCATCAGCAAGTTTGAACCGTGCCCAGAGAACAAGAAGCAGGGAGCTCTGGGGATCGATGGTAAGCTGGCCAGGGTAGCTTTTGTAGGAGAGAGGCAAATGGTTAAATGCTTGTGAGAATATTGTGTTTGTTTGTGTGATGTATAGTCAGTTTTGTCCTGTTGTATGAAGTACACTTTCCAGTAGGTTTTTGTTTAATGTCTGTTATGTGATGAGGAACCTAAAGGGGAATTGGTACTCTTTGGGAGATTTTTAAAGGTATGTATGATGATGAAGCAGTAGTTGTTGAAGGTCAGCTGGAGCTGCGTGTCTTTTTTGTGCTTTTGGAAAATACAGCAGAATTCAGCTGCATCGTTCCTGCAGGTATTTTTTTAAATCCTTGAAGGAAGAGGAGTGATCTGATCCAGACTGAACATGTGAAGTGGGTTGATAGCTGAAATTTGTCTAGAAGCATGCTTGCGTGACCTCTGCTGCTGCAGCCTTCACTCTGAATGTAATGATGCTGCACTATCATGATGGTAGCTGTTATTTTGAGGACTGATTCTAAGTCGTTTCCCCTAAATAGTAAATCTTCTGCCAGATCTTATTGACTCCAAGGGCAGAGTGTGTTCCTCAGGAATGAGGTTCTGTGCGAAAGTTCTGGGACCTTTTGAAGATCAATCTTGTCTGTTTGTGTGGGTGAGTTGTCATAACGAAAAGGGGCAAATTGTTCATTCACTTTGCTTTACTGCATGAAGAAGTGGGCAGTTCCTGGTATATTGTGTAAGGTGTTTTTTTAATGAAATGACGGTTGCTGAGGATGGATTCGAGTCTGTTCTACTTTCAGACTGAATTTTCAATTTATTTTAAAGCTTATGCTAATGCTAGGTGAGTGTGGCAGTTCACATGTTCATGTTGTTGTTTTCTGGTGCTTTACAGTCACTTGTAGTCACATAAATTATGAATAATCAGGCTCGTTATCTTGCCTTCCTCATAGCTAGAGAAGTCAGACTGGGCTTCTCAAACAATTGTAGTTATTCCTACTGGAAAGAGAAACTTGCCAACAACCAGCCCTGGTCTATAAAATTGCTTTGCTCAGGCCAGACTGAGGTTCTCTCCCACTCAGTCCTAGGGCATTGTTCCAAAGTTTTGGGTACTGTTTGTATTTATCAGCACTTTCTCCTTAATAAAACTTCCATCAATACAAAATGTTAAGCCTCTAAGAACCACCACAAGGGTGACATTTTATCTTAAATTCTACCCAAGCTTGATTTCTGTGTTCTGCAGACCGCTATTCTGAGACTGAATGTGAGGACTGGAGTTATTTTGCCTCCTGTAGCTTTAGTGAGACAAAGCCCTAGTCAGAGGAAGTGCAGTAAGACTTTTAGAAGGTTGGCAGGATTTTTATATGGGCAAAGTTTTATTTATGGACTAATGAATGAGATGTTTGGAGAACCAGAAGTCTTGAAGCAGACACCTTGTGCTTTACAGCTGAGATGTAGTGGTGCTATTAATGTATTTATTTTACTTACATGTTCACTAATGTGTTGATGAATGTCAGAATGCATTTTCAGACTGGTTTTAGAAAGGCTACAGTAACCAAAAAGACAAAACTGTATTATTTACAGTGTTGTTTGTTTACAGGTTTCACCAATTACATGCGGAGTCCATCAGGGGACATATTCAACCCGGAACACTACCAAGTGAATCAGGACATGAGTTATCCTTTGAGTCACTATTTCATTACCTCTTCACACAACACCTACCTCATGGGAGATCAGCTGATGTCCCAGTCTAGGGTGGACATGTATGCATGGGTGCTACAGTCTGGCTGCCGATGCGTGGAAGGTAAAGATCAAAATGGAATCATCAGTGGGCTCTGTAGTTTTGCTTCTCCTCTATGAAGGAAGATTCATGACTTCTGCAGAAGAGGTAGTAACTGGGTGGAGGAAAATCCTGATGAACTGGTGTCTTCCCTTCATAAAGAACAACAAAATAACGTTGCTATATTAGGGATAAATTTCTTGAGCTTGGAAATAAAGCCGACGTTCTAAGAGTAGTGTTGTGGGCATGGCGATGAGTGCTTCAGAGGAGTGAAACATTACATGGAGGTATGATTGTAAACAAGTGTAAGGTTAGGCAAAATCCAAGGAGGTCAAGAGATGCCCAAGCTTTGGCTTTGCTTGTGGTGTGAGAAGCTTGGCTAAGATTCTCTGCTTTCCTTTTCAGGCTTAGCAGTAGGATAATGAAATTAATGCTATGCTATGTGATCTCTATTCCTGTCATAATATGCCTCAGCACTTGTTAAAGGAGATCAGTTTTGCTTGGGGCTTTCTCAAACAATGGGAACAGTTGTCCCTATGCGATAGAATGCGAAGGCCAGGGAGTTTCTTCAGAGAAGGACCATTCAGCGCAGTGAGGAGGGGATACAGCTGAGGGGTGGGAATGAACCTGTACCCTGCTTTGCTGGGTGGCTGAAAGGAATTGCAGGGTCTCAGTCTTCCACAGATATTTCTTATCTGATGGGTGTAATTGTTTCTGTTCTACAGTTGACTGCTGGGATGGGCCAGATGGTGAACCGATTGTCCACCACGGATACACTTTGACTTCCAAAATTCTCTTCAAAGATGTCATTGAAACAATCAACAAATATGCCTTTATCAAGAATGAGTACGTATACAGTCTGCCAGCTCTTGAGTCTCAGGGCTCTAAACTGGTGTTCCTCGGCATCCTTGTAAAGCAGCCAGTGAAAATCTAACCTCTTTCTGTGTGTGCCAGGCAGAATTCTGTGTTGTTTTCTTCGAGGAAAAAGCCCTTAGAAAGAAATACCAAGGGGAAACTTACTGGGCATAGTTGTAGGGCTGTCCTTATCCCATTCATGGAGACAATATCCAGTTATGGAGAAAAGAGACTGTTGCAGAGAGATGAGTTATTTTCCCAACCTGTATCTTGCTCGGAAAGTCAGATAGTTATACAAAGGGAAGTTTCGTATACCTTGGCAGCACTGCCCTCCTCCTGAGAGTGATAACATGGGTGTCAGCCTATCTGGTTTTTTTAAGATAAGTTAAATTATCTCTTTAAAGTTTTCCGGTATCTTCTCCAAGGCAGTCCATCTGCCTTCACTGATGGAGCTAAACTTGTGCGGAAATTTCAGCCCAGGTAAACTTATTGTGAGCATGGAGGCTGGAGTTTGCCTAAAAACGTGGTAAATAAATCAAAAGAAAGCTCCCCAACAGAATATATGGCCATGCTTCTGAAATTGTTGCAGTTGCTAAAAGCTTTGCAGAAAGATTAACTGTGGCTGTCAAAAATGGACCATTCAGTTCAAGTGAGTAGTGGGGTACGAGTCCTGTGCCCACACTGATTGTCTGGCTGTGGATTTCGGTGGTGGTGATGCCTGTTACTGAGTGGCTCGGGCAGTAATAACCCTTATCCTCTTAATGCTCTAACAGCTGAATTTGCAGTTGGTGATGATTGTTTATGTCTCTGCCAGGTACCCTGTTATCTTGTCAATTGAGAACCACTGCAGTGTTGTTCAGCAGAAGAAGATGGCTCAGTATCTTACAGAAATTCTGGGAGATAAACTGGATCTGTCTTCTGTGCACAACGATGATTCTACCAAGCTCCCTTCACCAGAAAGTCTTAAAGGAAAGATACTGGTTAAGGTAAAAACTGGTTTTGTTTGGTCTGTTCCCTCATTTTGTTTGTGATGATTATGATTTCTGCCTGGTTATCACTTATCATTTAAATAATTTTAAAGTAGTCTTTAAGAACCTGGGGCTCGAGGTTCTGAAGAAATCTCAATAAATAATAACCTGGTTGCATGCTTTGACTATATACATATATACATATATACATATATACATATATACATATATACATATATACATATATATATATTTTTTAAATGTGTGATAGTGAAAGTTGCACACTAACCTGCCTATGTGATCATTTTATCTTTTAGGGGAAGAAACTTCCAGCCAACATCAGTGAGGATGCAGAGGAAGGTGAAGTTTCTGATGAGGACAGTGCTGATGAGATCGACGATGACTGTAAATTAATGAATGGAGATGTAAGTTAACATACATTTATATTCAAATGGTCACTTAAGTTTTCCTATCCCAGTGAGAAGAAACATTGTATGAGTAGTCTGGAGTGTGGATGTGGTCTAATCTTTGGGGTTCATCACAAATCTTTTAGGTTCTAAACCTTTATGGGCGCAGAACTGAAAAAAGTGCATAGTAGGCAGCACAAATTCTGTGTTTCAGGTTTAGAATTTTTGTGTCTTTTAATGTTGTAAATAGTAATGTCTCATGATTCTTTACTGGATCATAGTGTTCTTCCCTTCAAATGCCAACTAAAAATACTACTGTCAAATTGTGGTCTTTACAGAGCATCCCTTTGGTTTGCTGGATGCTGGGTTTAGTTCATTTATACAGTAAGGAGGTGTTAATAGGGAGAGAATATTTTAATCTCTGCTTGCTTTAACCTGAAAATCCCTTATTTCTTTATCCTCTTTAAAGGTTATGTTTTTTTGTCACTTTAATCTTCTCGCAAGTGTCATTGCGTCTTACAGGAACAATAGAAAATACACAGAGAAAGCATTGAATAACTTGAACCAGACTGCCTGGGAGAGAGATTGTGTTTTCAGTCCTTGCTCCCTCAGGCTATTGTCTCATTTTCTATGATGGATTTGATCCTTTTCATCTAAAACTAAAATAGAAACTTCCTTATGAATAAGTCTACTAAAGGGGAGAAATAAATTGTTTGGGTTTTAGAATTATTATGTTTTAGCATAGCACTTTTCAATTTTTTAAAGCTGAGCTCTGTGATGTTTTAATACTCTTGGGTGTTTTGTTTAATACTTCATGGTTTTTGTTTTAATACGTCATGATTTTTGACGCTTTCTTGCTATGCGATGCATCTTTTCAAAGCAGAAGGCGTTGTACCCGAGCGGTGATACAGTTCAGCCCAGCAGGCTTTCCACCAGTATCAGACCAGGCCTGGGACCATTTTGAACTGGGAGAAAATGAGATGAAAGCCAAACCAAAAGCCTTTTCAGCCTACTTAGGGGCTACCTGTGTAGTTAATGGTACAGGGAAACCAGAACTACACAAACTGAATAAAATGATAATTGGACATTTCTTGACTGTGAAACTTCATTGTGGTGAAGAAGCTCACTCAGCTTTTTCTCCTGTGGTTTTCTAGTTCCTAGTCTGTATTCCATGCATGGTAGTCTTGTTTCCAATATCCAGAGGAAACAAGGCAGGTGTTTTGACAACCCTGCTGAACTGGGGCACTGTGGCACTTAAGATCCTGATTTTGAAAGCTTTCCAGATAATTTCTGGACCTTAAGATGGTTTGTTTTGACAGGATCCTAATCCAGATGCTTGAACAAGAAGAAATGTTAGGAGGTCTCATTGATAGGAATCACTTTTGCCATGATTCTTTTCAACTTAGTCCACGTAGATGCTATTTATAAAGAGGCGTCACATAGTGTTTATTTTTCTGCTGTTAAATGGATGGAGAAATTAATAGCAGTAAGAAAAGTGTCATCTTTCATATCAAAGTGAGGTGGTAACATGTTATGGCTGGGTGTATTGTTCTCACTACAGGCTCAGCTGGCGTTGCTTTGCTGACCCCATTGTCTTTGTTAGTCATAGTTCACTCTGCTAGAGGTTTACTGATGCTTTAAATCTGAGATTTGCTACATCTGGTTTGCTTTCCAAGCCAAATTCTGAAGAGCTCCAAAAATCATAGCTTGTTTCATAACAAATTTAACTGGGAATTCTTAAGGCCTACTGAGAAAAGGCAATCTGTCACCTCTTAAAAGACCTGGGATTGTGAGTTTATGCCTCGGGGGTATAAAAACAGCTCTAGATTTCTATTTTTCTTTCTCCCACTTCCTCCCATGGGCTATGATGTGCACAGAAAGAGGCAACAGAAATTCTCCTGTATTTTGCCTTTGAACTGCTGAAATGGAGGTTCTAAAGCTTCTCCTGCTCCAGCAGAATCCTGCATCTGTCGCAGCTGCAGAGTGAACCTTGACATAGCAGATGAAAGCTGCCTGTCAGCCCAGTGTGTGAGAGATACCGCATCCTCTGAGTTTCTGCATGTATCCATTACTATTCAGTTTCCTTGAAGAACAGCTTCTTGGACAGCAAGATGGAATAGATCTGATTTTTTACTGAACGAGCACTGCAAAACTCAGCATATGTTGATCCAGTTCAGTACGAGGAGCTGTCTCAGTCATAACTAGTTCTGATAGCACATCCTTGGCTTGTGGCAGACATTACATCTGAATAGCTCTATTAGCAGTCAGTCTTGGCTTAATTAGAGCTGTTTTAATTAGTTTTACTTTCTCATTACTTCAGACAATCTGTTTACAGTTTAGGTGTAACAGCTAGTTCAGAGCCTCATATGCTCCCATACGTTAAGCCTAGTGCTGAGCTGCAGGTCACTCCTTCACATTATGCAAAAATACCTCTTTATTTTCTTTTTTTTCTTGCACGTAACATTTTAGTTTGTATTAATCCTGGCTGGAATCACTAAAACTTTTTCGTTGCTCCTACTTTAATGATTCTGTTCTGTTTGTAGGCATCTACTAACAGGAAAAGAGTGGAGAGCATAGCAAAGAAAAAACTCGATTCGCTGATAAAAGAATCCAAAATCCGTGACTGTGAAGATCCAAACAATTTTACAGTTGCCACCCTGCCGTCGTCAGGAAAGGCTGGTCTAAAATCAGACAGTAAGAAGGTGAATATGTTTTATTGTACTTCACTTACACTGGGACCTGTCTCATTTTATTTGCCTCTGAAGCACCGAGCTACTGTTCTGTTGTAACAATAATGCTTGTGCTTTCAAAGGTGAATGTCCAGAGCTGGGCTTTTAAATCTGTTTTGAGACTCCCCAGTAAAGGTATTCCAGATGTCTGCAGTTATCATGGACGGTTTGGGTTGGAAGGGACCTTGGAGACAATCTAGTTCCAACCCCCCTGCCACTCATAGATAAGAAAACACGTTCCCTTCTTCTGTAGTATTTTCTGTATATTTTCTCATGACATCTTACTAATACCTCATGTTGTTTATGTATTATAAGGAAGAATACTTTTTGCATCTATGTCCATTTAGTAGAAGCTTCTTTTCGATTTGCTGGTGGTGAGATTTCAATTTTAGCTGTTTTTATGATTTACTCTTGATGGGGAAGGATGGTCTGTTATTGCAGATGAATAATGAAATATGGCAGTCCTTCAAAATACAAACTGAAGTGCTAACCACCTCTTTCTCCAAAGTCATTAACTTTCTCCAGTGACTTCAGAGAAAGAGGTGTTAAGCGTTTCCATTTGTTGTGTTTTATTAGCTTACTGAATAAATCACTTATTACTGAGTTCAGATTCATAGCTGAATTCATTTGGTTTAATGATGATGCCAGGTGATCATCACTGTCAGCACACAAAGCATTTTTCTTGCTCACGCAGCAATTGGAGCATGAAATGTACACGTGAAGTTACTTTTCAACAGAAAGAGTTTTATTATGGGGGCTCAGACTTTGCCTGGATGAAAATAAAATTGGGGTTAAATATTTGTGTGATTTCTGTCTGCTCTGAAAATTCCTATAGACAAAAATGATGGTGATTATAGCCAGGACATAAGGCCTGGTGCCCAGCTTGTGTTCAGAAAATACCTAAGTCTGCACCGGTCTGGTCCAGTTCTGTCGACACTGAAGGGAGGATTGCTTTCCAGACTGTTTCTGATGACGTTTGGATGTGCTGTCTGTAGCACTCTGTTTGATCTGCTTATTATTACTATTTCTGTTTGATTGCTTTAGAATAAACTTGAAGATGATGTGGAATCTGGGGAAGACTTCAGTACCAATAAAAGGCACAGCCGGTCCCTGATGGGCAGTTTTTCTAAACGCAAGGTGAGCTACTCAGTAGATTAAGCCTAAACAAACTCTCAAGGTCTAGAATTGTCTGAGATCTAATCGGAAAAGCCTAACAATTCATTTGCACCTTTTATCTGAGGATTTGTGACTCTGACCTTGGTCTGAGTCTTCCCAATACGTGTTCCTATTGTTCTACAATGCTGGGTGTTACAAAAGCTGTTGTATCCCATTTTCTGGAATTAACCTACTCATTGGAATACTGAAGCAGAATTGTATCTAGTTGCTCAAATGCCAGTCAGACCGTTATGACATTATGGTTTTATTTCCTTGTGGCACAGAAAAAAAGCAGCAAGTTGAAAATGGCAACAAGTCTGGAAGAGGGCGAAGATGATTCGGATTCTCAAGGGAATTTAGCCAGGAGCTCTGCACATTACAGCAGGTCTGTAAAAAGTGACTGGGCGATTTTGTTTTTAAAAAGGTGCCTGTGTCAGTGTATCCACTGAACAGATGTGTTCCAGTCTAGAAGCCAGTTTGCTGAAGGTTGCAGGCACCTGACAGGGATCTGGTATAAGGGGAGGTCTGAAGTCTGCCACAAGATCGTGCAATTCAGACTAATTAGCACAGCGGACCTTATATGTGTTTTGAGCTCCTACAACTCACCTACCCAGCACATGGGCCCGGCAACATTAAGGTGGATTTGCAGAGTGTATCAGGTCCATAGCTGATTTTTTTGTTGTTTTATGATTTGCCAGATGAAGTTGGCTCAACATTCAGGTGATGATTTTGATTTTTCTTTTGATATTGCCTCATCAAAAATCCTGACAGCAAACATCCTTTGCCGAACGGTTGCTTAAGATTCAGACTTCAAAACTAAGAAACCAGATCAAGCAGTTCTCTAGGATATTTTGGAGTTTTCTTTGGAGACAGTAGATAAGCTGTCAGTGATAACCTGAAGCGAATGAGGAGGATCAGAGCTTTCTTGCTCTTTCCTTGGGATATAAAAAGTTTTTTAGTTAGCTCTTGAATAGATATTCTATACTTTGTCAAAGCCACTTAGAGTTCCTCCCCAGCAGATCACAGTAGATGAACACTTACGTCTGCCACTCACATGTAAGAGCAAGACTTAAGTGTTCTGTATGCTTCCACGCTGTTGGTTTCACACCTTCTGTGCTTTGACAACGAGGCCTCGTGTGGTATAAAACTATTAAGTTCCTCATGGTTGAAGAAAACCTTCTTGTATTTCTTTACCCTGATTTATTTTTAAATATGAAAGATAAATTTTACCCCTTAATTCATAGGAAATCAATTTGTTTTCTCTTTCTAGGATAAACCGACAGAAGAAAACAATGAAGCTGTCTAGGGCACTCTCTGACCTGGTGAAATACACCAAGTCTGTTGGCATCCATGATGTTGAAGCTGAAAGTAGGTTGAACTAAATGCCTGATGAAAATAATTCTTATACACAGAAATTGGAATGTTTACCTTCTTACATATCTTCTCATTAAAAGCTGGTTTTCTGTTTGTTTCTTCCTGACTCTGCAAAGATTTTGTAACAGAAGAGCTGCCCACAAAAAAACTAGACAATTTTGAGGTAGCTGACCATATATATATTCAGCTTCATTTCCCCAAACATAACTCCTGAAAAGCACAATGATTTTGCTGCAGCGTAGGAACAGCATAATTCCCTCTGCACTGGGATGCATTCAGATGATGCTTGATTGTTGCGAGTGACCAGTGCTATGTAGTTTTGAATGCTTTATCAAGATAATAAATAAATAAATAAGGTACCTGTAATCTCCTCCTCTGTTCTTTGTAGTCTCTTCCAGCTGGCAGGTTTCATCTTTCAGTGAAACAAAAGCCCACCAGATACTGCAGCAAAAGCCAGCCCAGTATCTACGTTTCAACCAGCATCAGTTGTCCCGCATCTACCCGTCTTCTTACCGTGTGGATTCTAGCAACTACAACCCCCAGCCATTCTGGAATGCTGGCTGCCAACTTGGTGAGCAGAAAGGAAAATTGGTTTGTTTTTTTTTGTATTCACATTTTAATAGGAACTCTGGAAGCACCCCTTAAAATACTGTGAGTTCTCTGCTCACCCAGCTTTACTGACAATCGAATCCTCCGTGTTATTGCCAATGATGTTACCTAAATAGATCACCTCAAATGCATCTTACATGCAAGCAGCCATCTGATAGTAGAAATAAATGAACTACTTAAATGCAAGAACACTTCAAATTTCAGGAAAGGCTCTTTTGAAGAGCCTTTCTCCTTGAAGCTGTGATCTGTGTTATATAAGAGAATTCTTTTAAATAAAACATTGGAGATTTTGCATCCAGGAAGTCAAATGTGGAATGTATTTAGGTGTCCTTCTTCTAATTTGGTTCGACAAAGAAGAATGTTGTTAATGTACTCAGTGTGTAATATCACCTTGGGTTTTTTTTGTCTTATAATAGTTGCACTAAACTACCAGTCAGAGGGGAGAATGTTGCAACTGAACCGGGCCAAATTTAGTGCCAATGGGAACTGTGGCTACGTCCTTAAACCAAACTGCATGTGTCAAGGTAGGAAAAATGAGCTAAATAAGTAGAACGTTTACTGCATAAGAAGAGTGGGTGTTGATCCTTATTATAGTTTGTTTAAAAATGCATTTCTGATACTAGAAGCTAATAAGCCAGCAGGTTTCTATAACTAAAGTCAGCCCCAAAATGGCACTTCATTCACATTATCGGAGTTCTCATTCTTACAGGTGTCTTTAATCCAAATTCTGAAGACCCACTGCCTGGTCAATTAAAGAAACAGCTGGTTCTGAGAATTATCAGTGGTCAACAACTCCCAAAACCACGTGATTCCATGTTGGGAGACAGAGGAGAGGTATGAGGCAATAAGTGATTGTCCTTATGTATTGGAAAAAGTTTATTGCCATATTGGCTGGGCTAAGGATGAGGATTTAACTTCCTGCAGTTATCTTCAGGAGACTTGGCACTTGAATAAATTAGGTCATTAGCATCCTAAATCTTTGGGTGGTTTTCTGCTTTTCTGAGACTCAGGACCAATATTTGTTAGGACAGTGATGTACAATGCCCACATTATAAAGCCATGTGCTTGCATTTTATCTTTGTCACTCTTCCTTTTCAATATGTGTTACTTTCTGTTTTCCAGATCATAGACCCATTTGTTGAAGTAGAAGTTATAGGCTTACCTGTTGATTGCTTCAAAGAACAAACTAGAGTAGTTGACGATAATGGTAAGATTCTGTGGGCTTTGGGGTTTTTACGGCTGAAACATTCTCTGTCAGGCAAGTTTTGTTCATGAAGATAGGAGTAGATGAAATCCGGTTCCTGTTATGGCAAAGCACTGAAAATTTATTTAAGCATTGTTGATGTTAATCAGACTTGGGCCTTGGATTGTTTGAGTCGATATCGTGTTGTCAGGGTCTTGGTGTAAAACAAGTCATTTGTCTGAATTCTTGTTTTGTATGAGAAGGGTATCCTGAGCTTGCTGTGGTCAAAAGAAAGTCAGGTTGTACAAATACCTGCTGAAAGCAGAGCCAGTGTTAAGATCCAACTCTATTTCTTTCAGATTTTTGTGCTGTTGTGTCTCCTGCTGAAGTGAGTGGGTGTACTGGATTTTCCAAGAACAACGATCAAACTATTAGAAAGACTTAGAATGACTTTGCAATTTAGGTATTCCTTGTGTGGGCAGTCTTCTTACATTTTGTGAAAGAAATATCTAAAACCCGATTCCTTCTTTTTGAGGTTTTAACCCAATGTGGGAGGAGACGTTGGTGTTCACAGTTCACATGCCAGAGATTGCACTGATTCGGTTCCTTGTGTGGGATCACGATCCAATTGGGCGTGATTTTATTGGACAGAGAACAATAGCTTTCACCAGTATGATGCCAGGTAAGACAGAAACGTTTGGCTAGGATTTTTTCTGCGATCACTGAAGCTGCACATACTGGATTAATGTGTACGCATGTGTCTGCTGCAAAAATTTCTAGTTAGAACAAGAGTCTGGGTGTTTGGACAATGAGTTCTCTACCTTGGGCCATTACTGACTTAAGTGATGATGAAGGCTGAATCAATTAACTCTATAGGACAGGGTTTTAAAAACGTGGATGAGATTGTTAAGCAGGATGGCTGAATATTGTGGACTTGTAAGACAGCCATACTGAATCTATACTCCTGTTACCCCAGACTGCTTTTTCCTCCATTTTCTTCACAACAGTTCTTGAAAGACTCCTGAGTTTTGATTGGTCTCATTACTATCTGAAATGGTTTGATAACAGAACTGGTAGTTGGCTATTCTAATCATGGGATCTAGGTTATTACATGTCATTTTTGTGAGGTTCTGTTTTCAGTTCAGTCTTCTTTCACATTAAAGCTTCTTCTGTGTGTAGTTTTATTTTCATTCAAAGTAAAGAAAAAAGTCTGTCTGTAAGACAGAAAACAAACACCCAGTCTCAATAAAATGAACTTGATTGAGCTGTTTGCAGTATTAATAATGGACTGTAAGTCCTCAGGAGAGAATGTAATTGAGTTTAAGTCAGGGACTGACAGCAGCAATAGTCGATATAGGACAACACAGGACATGGCTCTTTTATAAAATCAATGATTCAAGAAGAAATGGCAGTTAAGTTTCTAAGTGCTGTGACTCAGATAACTGAGTGTGGCTGGACGATGCACAAACCTAGATGTTTATTGCAGGGAGAAGCTGGGGAAAAAAGTTTCTATTGTTGTTTATAAAAGAAAAGTCGAGATGCTCTTTCCATCCCCCGTTCCAGCTCCTCGTCAGCTTTGTGCACTCTGTTTCAGGTTACCGACACGTGTACCTGGAGGGTATCGAAGAAGCATCCATCTTCGTTCATGTAGCGATCAATGACATCTGTGGTAAGGTGAGTGCCAACGGCACGATGCAGCACGGCTCGGGGGTCTAAGTGAACTCACAGATTGTGTGTCACGCTTGGCAAGGCGACTGGGTGAAGGTCCAAGCTAACGTATTTGTTCAAGTAGAGTAAACTTCATCTTCTGTGATCGTCACGGTAGCCTACGATCCTTCTGAGAAAAAAATCATAGGGAAAGTTATAAGAGATTCTTGCAGTGCCTTTTCCTGAGGGAGCCAGAGGGGCAGGTTATGTCACTGCAGCATGCACACATTTATACTAATAAGTGTGATTGTGTCCAGTACAGTAAGTGCACTTCACTGAACGAAAGATTCTACGCTTGAACCATGAGTACTTGTTGTCTTCAGAGCTTGCTCTATAAAGGCTCTGTCTGCCTGAGGCTTTCACATTTTTTAATTTAATTAAATTCTTAAGGGTTATTAGCTTTGGATTTTTTCCATAATAACACTTAGATGCACAGGAAGAGTGATCTTTGTAGTAGCTGTTGGACTTACTTTCACTGCTTATCTGTTATTAAGCATGTATTTGCTTCACATGCAGCAAAACCACAACTTTCTGGCTGCTATAAATAAATTCACATGAGTAACTCCAAGCTTTTTACTCCAAAGTAAAACTCTGATTTCAAACATTTCCTAGGCCAGCTGGAAAGGAGACAGCTTCTTTCCTCACAGCGCGCTGCATTTGGTTACTTCTATGCCATTCATTTCAATTAAATTCAGTTAGCTCAGTATCTTACAGCACCCTGAGAGTGTCTGAACCAGTTTATATCCACTAGCAATGACAGGGTGAGCTTCTCGTGGTAATAAGCTGTAATATCAGCATCGTGACAGCAAGAGGCAGCATTGAATGGGCTGGGAATTCCAGTGCCGCCTCTTGTGGTGCTCTTCATTTTAGAGGAATTAAAACTGTTCTTAGAAAAGAGCTTTTATACTGCTAGACGCTTTCTGTTTTGTTCTTCTTGAATCATGTTCTGCTTTGATTTTTCAGTTAATAAGAGTTAAAATACTGTAAGAAATAGATTTTTGAATTTCCACACTCTCAATTATGGGCAGAAAAATCACCATACTTATCAGCCTGGTTTTACGTGTGCTCTGATAATCAAGATATTCTAATGCAAGCATTAACCTTTGGGGGCTTTTCTTCTAAATGTACATATTGTGTGCTCTCAGTAGCTTGATATTACTAAAGCAGAGTCTTAAATTTTCTTCCTCTTAATTTGTGTTTAACTGGAATCTCTTTCTAGATTGTGCTATGTCCTGGAAATGCTTTTTTCTGTCTGTCTCTTCTCTAGTCTATTTGTGTATTGCAGAATTTCTCATGGTTTTCTCGGTGTGCCTATCTCCAAATTCCTCCCTCACTGTTATTTTGCCTTTGCTCTGTCTGTTTGTGATTTCAGTGGGCTTCTCTGTGTCAAAAAAAGTCTACTTTTAGAAGCAGAGCATTTTTAGACGCCTTGAAGGTACCCCCTCCTGGCTCGGGGAGGTGTAGTGACCACCACCACACACCTGCATGCCTCTAACCAGTTGCTTCATTGACATTAGTGTTTCCTCATTAGCATTTTGAAGCTCATCGACTCATGTAATGTGAATTGCGACGTTTGACTTGGTCAGTTCTGCTGGGCCATTGATCTGTCAGAGAGCCCTCCATGTATGAAGCAGATCCAGGACAAAAGTCCTTCTGTGCCCTCCCTCTCTCTTCTCTGAGGCTCTGCCTCGGCTCTGTTTTTGCTCCTGTGCAGCAATTCAGACCTCTTCTTTCAAACAGAAAAGCACATTAATAGGGAATATTTGCTAAATTGTGGGCAAGCCTCTTGTTTAAACTCTGCTTCAAAGAACAAAATAGCCCTGAAGAAGCTGAAAGCCCATGTTCTGGATCTCCGTCAAACAGGCTCTTTTTCCCCCCACCCCTCTTTTTTAAAACTTTTTTTTTTAGTGAGTTCCCTCAGTCTGTCTTTGGGTTCTCGATCGCTCCATTGATTCCAGCAGTAGCAGCTCGCTTGCAAAGATGCACTGGATAAGCTAGAACGATTCCTGGGGCCCTGCACTGCCTGTCACCCATCCCATCTGTGCTTTGCTTTGCTTTTTGTTGGATATTATCTGTGTATATGTATGTATGACAGTTTTTTCTGGATTTTGAAAATATTTATGTTGTCTGATTTTTATGGCAATAAATTCACCTACTTGCCAACTTGTCTCAAGCAGAGCAGAAAGCCTTTGCCCTTCCACTACTTAACAAACATATATAATCTTGTTTTGAAGCTTTCTAGTGAAAGTGAATCCACTGAGATCCGGTGGCTGTTCAATAATTTGGCTCTCGCTGGAGGTTTATTAAAGTTTAAGTTACATTTTCTCTGCCTTCTGCGGGAAAATCAATTCCTACCTTCTTTCTCTTATCCTATAGATACTTCTAAAAGCCATTTTATGTCTCTTTAACCGTGTCCTCCTCACACTGGATGTTGGCATGTGGTAACTAAGCTTCAGTCAATTACGAAAATAATATTCTGAATGTTTTCACTGGGCTGTGTCAGACAAATAAACCTCGATCTGATGTGCCAGATTGAGCAGGACACAGGAACGCCAGCAGCTTTTAACCCAGGCTTACTCTACAGTGCAGCTAATATCTGTCCATTGAGTCCTGCAGAGCAAAGTTTGAAATGCACGAGCACGCACTCAAATATTTGGGGGTGAGAGCTGGACCATTTGTGACTTAAATTCGACATTCGAGTGCCGTCGTGTGGCACTGCGGAAATGTGACCTCACATGACACCACAGCGTAAAAATTGAACTGACAGCAAGAGCCGACAAGCATGGATGCTGATCAAATGTTATCACCAGGTTCCTGCAATGCATTGCGATCATAGGCTTATGTTCTCTATTTCTGTTCATTCTTTACACTACAGCTGCTGAAGAGTCTGATCTCACTGGGAGATAAAGGCAGCAGAGAAGAAGTAGATTGGAAGGGAAATGCTTCTTTCTCTGCTCTAAGTGGCTGGTGTGTGAGGCCCTGTGAGCAGGGCAAACGCAACAGACGCTTTATTGGGCACCAGCCTGAGGCTTTAAAAGTTGGCAAGTACACCCAGAATGTTTACAGGAATGCTGGAACTCTGTTTCACTGAAATGTAAATAAATTTATGATGGTGAATATATATATTTAATCCTTAAATAATTACAGAAGTATATGTGGTACTGTGTTATCACCCTCTCTAGCTTAACTTGTTCATAGTGTGCTCCTTCAGTGATGGAAACACACGAGTGTCTTTGGATAAGTGTTGTGTGGTAGGAAATGATCAGATTGTAGGTACATAGGTAGAAAGTGAAATATTTGATGATCATTTTTTGCATACTGTTCAACTGCTGTTTATGACAGCGCTCAACTCAATTGGAGATCTCCTAAAGAATGTCAGTCTTTATTTGAACATCGAGTTTATTTATTATCTGTTTCAAATAATGTTACTTAGCTTAAGATGTCACCATCAGTTAAATACTGTTGCATGTCACAAATTTCTTGTCTAAAATAAGAGTGCTAGTCGCTGTCTGCAGTGGGAGACAGGAAAAATTAGGTTTGACAGTATCTGGTGTCCAGTTCTACCCAAGTATAATGTCCTGCACAAAGTGGATAATTCAGCTCGGTTCTAACTGGTGCGATGGGGACACGGGGAACTAAACAGTTCTCCTGCTGGTGATAGGAGTATGGCAGGAGACTGTGCGTGCATATGTGATCATGTGTACAGGGACTCATGTGCCGCAGGAAGAGCCTCACATTTTCTGTTAAGGGCTTTTATTTTTTTTCCCAATTTTCCAGGCCAAGCAAGCTGCAGGGCTAAAAGGCCTGTTTCTCAGAAATCCAAAGCAGGCCTCTCTGGACAGTCATGCTGCTGGTCAGCTTCACCGCAAACATTCCTTTAGCAGCCACATCCTGAGACGGACGGCCAGCGCACCCACCAAGAGCCAGAAGAAGAACAAGAAGGGCTTCCCTGAAATTGCTTTTGACACAAAAGACAACAGCTCCGAAGGGGCAGGTGAAGACCGCGAAGTGGAAGCTGCCTCGCATCCTCGCTTTGAGCAAGAGCCAGAAAGCGCTCCTCTGTCACCAGCTCCCCGAGATGGTGCCAGCAGGGAGGCGCACGGGAAGGTGTTGAAAGGTAAGGCACATAGCGCTCGTAAGGCCAAAAGCCAGAGCTGTGCTCGAGGGGGTGCTGCTTTCAGCGAACCCGTACAGAGGTCTAACAGGGTCCGGCTTCAGGAGCACCAGAGCGAGAAGCAAAGCGTCTTTGCACGCTGTGCCATCAACAGCTCTGGTAGGATCGGAGTGGCCACCAATTGCATGAAGTGCATGATTGGTTCCAAAGAAAGCCCAGACCTAGACTGCAAGTGGAGTGACCATCCTTCCAGGCCTATCGCTAGCGATATCCTTCACCATGAGCAGTATAGCAGTATCACTGGAGAAGAGAGGTTAGAGCTCGCGACCTGGGTTGTTGAAGGTCAACCCAGGCAGCAGTCAGATTTGCAGGCTTGCAGCAGCTTTGGAACTGCAGATGATCTAACAAGGAGCAGCCAGTCTTTTGTGACCTCAGGGAAGAAAAATGTTGAATCTAAATGTCACGGAATAAAGGCTCATACCCGGCAGCGGTGGCAGTGCCAGTCAGGTGGCAAGTATGGAAGCACTGTCAACTTGGTTGAAGCCAGCAATGGCTCTATATCCTCCAACTCCAGCAGTCTAGAAAGCCTTGGAAGCCCAGAATTCCCCAAGCGCTGGCCTGAAACTTCTCGAAGGCAAGTGGGCACCCTACAGAGGGAAATGAACGCCTTGTTCGTTCAAAAATTGGAGGAAATTCGAAGTAAATCCCCTATATTCTTTACTGGTAAGACCAGATTTTCTTCACCCTTCCACCTTAGATCACACCATTGTCTCAGCTTCTGCATAGCGTCTTGACTTAGAAGCTCCTGTATGTTCTTTTGCTACTAAGAGATCTTTTTCTTTATTTTTGGCAATGACGGAAAAGATGTCCATTTAAATATTTTTCTTTTCTTTTCTTTCTTAGCCATGTCTGGTTTAGATTAGTCCTTCCATGCCTAGCAAACCATCTGCAGTAGTGAAACTGTCAGTAGTCCATGAATGTCTGGCTTGTTTGTTCAGGGGTTTTTGTTTCCTTGGGGTTTTTTAGTCAATGTGCTATGATACTAAGTAAATTTTAAGTTCCAAACCAGAGCATTAAGTAGAGATTGAATATGGGAAACCCATAGTAACAAACATTGTTTCCATTATCAGTGTTGTTCACCGAAGGATAACCACATCAGAAATGATCTGTAAGTGCGCTCTGCTAACGATGAAAGCAGTTCCTTGCTCAAAGAACTCGCAAAATTACCGCTGGCGGTTCAGGGATCACTGGATGGCATTCTCTGGTCTGGGTTATTCAGGAGATCATGTTTTATGAATGTAGCAGACCATTCTGATCCTAAATGTTTAAATCCCCAGAATGCAAACATTTATAGCCATGCTTAATGCTATGGATATGATTTGACTGTGACCTGTGGGCACGGTTGCATAAGATAAAGGAGCAAGGTGCGTGACTTGATGTTACTTGACATCAGCCGAGTGAGGTGAAGCATTAGCATTTCCCAATTGCAAGGGAGAATAAATCCATTTAAAGGGAGGCTGCTAAAGCTGCAGCATTTTATAGTTGTTTCAAGGCAGGAATATGCCTGCGGGCACCGGGCTCACATGAGTTTATGTTTGTAAAGATGGAAAATAGGCACAGAGGCAATCAAGGTATATATTTCTCTATGGGAACTGGCTTTTTTCCTCCTGATTTGGCAGGGAAGGAAGGGAAGAGGTTTTGACAGGATATTCTCTGCTTCATGGAATTGCGAAGAGGAAGTAAAGGAATACAGCTTTTGTCTATAACTACAATATCTTCTCTTCAAATCCCTCTCCTTCTCCCTTAATTGTCCGTGGAATTTGGACATTGATGGTTGCGTTTTCAGGAACAGTTAAGTGACTTTGGTGCTTCTTGAGATGTAATTCCTTTTTTTTTAACAGTAGATTCTGACTGCCCACCTATGCTGGGCTTCTTTGAAAGCCTCATACAGAGATCCAAAATATTCTATTTGATTGGTTTAATCTGGTCGAGTGTCTATAGTTTCTCTTTATTTCTCTTTTTTAATTCTTTTTTTTTTCATCTTTTTTTCTAATATCTACTTTGAGATTTTAGGAAAAATACCAGGACAATGGAAGGGAGAGGGAAGAATTTTGCCAGTTCCCATAGCTTGAAATTAATCCAAAGTAGCAGAATTCTTTCTGTGCCTAAATTATCGGCATTAGGCTTTTCAAAAGCTCTGAGTAGTGTGACATACGAAACCAGTTCCCATTATCAGTGCCAGCTCCCCCGCCAGCCCCTCGAGCCACTAAATAAATATTGTGATATGCTTGAAATTTGATTAAATCCATCTGACTTCTCAAGCGTGGAATCAGCAAACCTTCGAAATGGTGAGATAGTCACTTGGATGGGATGTTGCTGATCCAGTGACAAACGCTGTGTTTGCACAAACAGCAGGATCTCCCCATCTGCCCGCTACTTTAGTGCCTTGGGCCAAGAATCCAAGGAAACCAGCAGCGTTGGCCTAACACGGCTGCATTTCATAACTAACATTCTGTTGCTGGGAAGTGCCACGAGGATGAGACAGGAGACTGTAGTCTCCACTTGTCCCCTTTGTGGCAGCAGCATCACAGCTTCCAGTATCTCGCCTTGGAAACGTGCCGTAATCTATGCTGACGGCCGAGCCTGGGTGGGGAGGAGGAGAGCTCGTTGGTCTGATCAGCTCTGGACTCCTCCAGACTCTGAACAGGCTGCTGGGCTGGGAATGGTGGGGTTTGACTATGGTACAAGTGCCATCTTCCCTTTTAACGCTCCCAGCTAGCGTGATGAAGGCCCCTGAAGAGCTGTCTCCTCCGTTACACTCCTTGTCACTGCGCTGGGCTGGGAACACTGGGGCTGAAGGGAAAGGTCCTGTATTTCCTTGGCATGTTTTGGTAGTGTAGGTGGTTTTTTCCTATAGCATCAGGAAAGGGCTTAGGCAAAAAGGAGGCAAGCTTCCTTTCCCCAGTCCAGTGGAGTGCCTTCCTCGAACAAGAGCAACAATGGCTTTTTATTAATCCATGATGAAATAATGGACTTAATAGCTGGCTGTTTATGGATTCCACTGAGTGCTCTGGTTGGTCAGAAATTCTTAGGATCCTACACAAATGTGTGAATATTCGTCTGTCTCCCTTCCCTTCCTCTAATTTATCCTGTTCTCTGCACCTGCCTTCCCTACATTAACTGGATTTTTCCTCTGTTCTATCCTATTATGCTACATGCACACTCTCTCTCTAGTTAAGAACTGAAAGGACAAGCCAGTCAAAGGTAACTGTCTCCTGAGTGTTGCCGATTCGAGCACCTTGTTGCCTATAATCATGGGGTTTGTTTGTTTGTTTGTTTTCTGCCCTCTAATTAACTGCTCCCATGTTCCCGAGGTTGTTGGCTGCCTCAGTGATGCTTTGCTAGTTCTTGGACGCATGTTTGCATTGTGGTTTGGAGACATGGGAAGAATTCTCTTTGGCATGATTGCTGTGGCTCATAGAGTGGAGGTTACAAACTCTATGGGCTGATGGAGCGTTTTCCTCGGGTACCTGGTGGCTGTAGTGGTTCTGCAGGGCTGTATGGTCACCCTGGGGTTCATCAGTGTGTGCCTGTGTCGGGTTTTGTACAAGAAATGAAATACTTTGTGGGGAAAACAAAGTCTGTTTTAAATTGTTTTGTTTTTTAAAAGACACCTTGACTACATTCCATTGTGTGCACGCGGATCATTGTAGTTGTAATCTGCTCCCCAAGTCCTGTGCTGCTGCTCTTCTGAGCAGCTGATGGTGGGCACCCCATCTGCTGGCTGGACAGTGGTGTCCTGGCTATTACACGTAGTCTGATTATCATCTCATACACTGACACCTCCGAGTGCTGGAAGGGAGGAAAAAAGCAATTCACGTGGTGCTGGGAGGAAGAAAAGTTAATTTATGAGAGGGGATACAAGGACACAAAGAAATTCACAAGCACAGTTGTTTGGATAAGATAATCTGAAGAGTAATGTGGTGCTACCTTACGTGGACTGAGGTTTTCTGGAAGCAACAGGGCTTTTGGGCAGCTAAAACTGAATGAACAGGAATTTTTTCTGCCTTTCGCTGGCCGTTTGAAATCATACATAATTTTACAAACCATTATTAATACATGCAGCTACTGCCTTAAAAAAAATGTACAAAGAATAAATCTTCAGCTCAACCGCAGTTTGTAATAGCTCACTAATCTCATGTCTCTCTTTTTTCTTGCTTCTTTCTTTCTCCTGTCTTTTCATGTCTCCCCAGTAGATATCTGCCACGTGTCAATGCAGAGGTCAGTCACCTCTTTGTGCAGCCTGGAAACAATCGCTGAAGAGCCTGTTGTTGCCAATGAAAACCATCATGCCAGCCTTTTCTTCCCTCTACCCATTGCACCTTACAGCGATTCTGAAGAAGGGTCTGTGTCTGACCATTCCACTGAACCCCGCTCAGGAGCAAGCAGCACATCCAGCCAGGCTCAGGGACTTCTGCTCACTAGAGAACACAGAAAAAATCTAGCTGCACAAGGCCAAGTGCAGGGGGTCACCAAAGCAGCTGACACAAGTGTAGCAGTCCAAGCAGATGAGAGGACGAGCGTGGCGGGATGTCTCGGAGAAGATAATGGTTGGACACAGACGTTCGGTAAAGCTGAAGATGGGTGTGGATTGGCAGCGCATCCTCAGGGAGCCCGGCTGGCACTGGCGGCAGGTAGGAGCGCTGGCCAACCTCTAGGAAACTGCCAGAAGCAAAATGACCAACCAGGTCAGGTGTTAACAGGCACAAAAAGCACCATGGAATCCAAAGGCCAAAAGCTTGGTTCAGTAGCTGTTCTACCACAGGACAGTGATGTAATTAACAGCACACAGACAACTTTGCCTCTGGATACTTTCCAGAAAGCCCAGCCTGCGCAGGCTGTACCTGCTTCTGTTCCTCAGACGAGCTCTTACGTGTTAGTAAGACGGTCAAAGAATGAAGGACCGAAGGTGTCAGATTGCTCAGCCTTAATAAAAACTCCAAGTAGCCTGTCTCCAGCAGCAGAAGTATACTTCGATGCCACCGTCAACGACCGGATCTGGAGCAAGCTAGATTGCAGCAATCATCGTGACAGCATGTCTTCCTCTTCCAGCATGTCCTCCAATGACACTGTGATCGATCTCTCTTTGCCCAATCTAGCTCGCAAAAGCCTCCCCGATCTTGGCATCCACCGTGAAGGTTTTGAGCCCCTTGCCATCAGGAAGGGTATGCGCCCGCGATCTGCTACGACATCCAGTAACGAGATGCCAATGGTGAGCAAGAGCAAATCCAATCCTAACCTGAGGTCTGGCCAGCTGCCAGCCGACGAGCTGTGCCCCCGTCCTCTTGCCAGGAGCCCTCAAGATGCGTTCTCCTCCATTCCTAGAAGGCACACGTGGAGCAGGCTGTACATAGAAAGTCTCAGACAGTCTTCTAACAAATCCAAAGCACAGGATATGGTTGGGAGTAACCAGGCAAAATCCAAGAGTCTTGGAGACCTTACCTCTGATGATATTGTGTGCACTTTTGAAAGCAAATACCGTAGCATCAGCAGGAGCTTCGTCACTCGATCCATGCGGGAGCAGCGCCGCTCTTCGAGCCTGAGATCCTCGGTCAAATCCCCGGATGAACTGACTGAGCAGCTAAAGAAGCTGACGGCCTTTCAGCAGGAAAATGATATCACTTCCCCTATCACACTTGATCCGACCGAGTCTGAAGAAGAAGGGGAGAGCCTGGGACTCCTGCGCAGGTCTTCGTCTCGCAGTCAGAGCAGGGTGCGGTACATCGCCAACAGGGCCAAGCAGGCTCAGGAGAGACAGCGGCTGCAGAGCCTCAGCCAGCTCGGTGGGAGCCCCATCGAGGAGAGAGGGAATCCCGAGGGAGCCTGCAGCGTGGCAAAGGCCGGCTGCATGGATATGGCTTCTCCTGCTGTGTTTACATCCCAGCCGAAGAAACAAACTGATTATAACCCTGACACAGAAGTCTTCTTTATGCTGAAACTGTAATTCTGGGCAGCACTGATGAGGCGATGTTTACATTCCTCTTGGAACAAAACAGGGCGACCCGAGAGGCACAAAATATCCTCTTATGGCTCGGTGCTTCCTGGCCGCCTCTGGGTCGTGAGGGTTCTTAATATCATGACTCTAGAAAAACAATTGAGTGTTAAATTTATCAGCAGGTTTTGGAAATAGAAAAATCAAGGGAAGTCGGAGACTTACACTTTTACAATCCTAATGATCTGGCCTCCTTTTTTTTTTAATTACACTTTTCCCAGCCTCAGATTTGGCCTCCTTCGTGCGTGACCACTTCTTTGCATTTGCAAATCTCACATTCTTTACTAATTTGAGTAACTGCTGCTTATAAGACGTGAACATCCATGTGATGTTAACAACGGCTAAGGTAAATTTAGCTTTTACAGCCCGTGGCTCCATGAAAAGAGGCTGCGTGTAAAATGATGTTCCCTGTTCTGTTTTATTTTTTGGAAGGGTCGGAGGACTTTCTGTTTATTTCAGTGAAAATCCATATTGTCTCACTCCTGGAAGAAGAGCTCTTACTATGTTCCAAAGCAATGGTTTTTTAAACTAATATTGTTTATATATAAATATATATATGTATAGACATCTTTGTGTGTGCAAATATCTGTCTGCACACACCCGTTCACATGCACACGAACTGAACTGTGACTGTTCCTTGTCTCCAAACATCACCTGTGGGAATGAGACACGAGAGAGAAGGGAATTACTGAACAGAGGCAGGAAACGTCTCCTGACTTTAATTTGGATACGGCTACAAAGCATGCGAGTCTTTTCTTGAGAACAGCACCATCCCTTCTCTCTGGTATTCTAACAATGCTGCTGTACATAGCACTTTTTGGATGAATTTTCCTATTTCTGTATTGCACTGCCATGCAAAATTTTCAATGATAAGTTTAAAGAAAAAAAAAAGATATATTTAATTTTTTTTAGATGGATGTATTTAGAATTAAATACCAGCCTAAAATGAATAATAATAATTTTTCATCCCCATTTTTTTTTTACTTTTAATTTCTAGGGATGCCCTCCCTCCCCAATTCTTACATCGTTTATTGTAGATGTACATTTTATCAGTGATGGAGAAGAATGTTTACCCAGATGCATTTTAAAGAGAAACAGAGGTTTAATTTTATTTCAGGCTGCATAGAATCCCTATTATTGAGAGGATATTTTGCTTCTATTGGTAATGATTCTTTTGTGTATATTGCAAAATCTAAACCAATTGTTTGTAAAACTACCTTACACTACTAAAATAAACATATTTAACCTTCCAGCTGGTGGCTCATTAGCTGTAACATAACACTTTCTCTCTGCTGTCTAGAAATTTGTGCAAACTAGAAATATGTACAAACATGGTTAATTGTCTGCTTTGCTTTAAAAATTCCGTAGGGGATAACATTTAATTTTACCCTTCTTCAGACTTGACAGTGTGAGGTTTACAATTGGACTTGACCATCTTGAAGGTCTTTTCCAACCCAAACGGTTCTGTGATTGTTTCAAAGCGATGCCTTTGTTCAGCAGCTGCTGATGGCTCGATGAAAATTCTAGGGGGACTGATGTAACTGGTAGTCAGACATAATCCAAAGACCTGATCTGTTCTGTTGCAGCTCTTCAAGTTAAGACTGGTGGCTTGCAGGGCTAGAAAGGAGTTTCTGGTTTCTAAATTTTAGTATCGTTTGGCCGCAGGCATTTAAATCCCAAGATACCAAAATATAAGGCTAACTGTGGCTAATGATATCATCATGACAAGGAGGTAGGGGATGGGAGGGGTTAAAGTCTCCATCTAAGTCTTTTCAAATGGTCTTCGGTATGTCTTGGCTAAAAATATTCTCTCAGTTTTCTGTCCTGGCTCAGACCTTCGGTGCTTGTCTTTGTGATTTGGATGAGAGGCCCTTGAGGTTTGTGCAGCAGAGGTTTGGAACACGCCCTGCAGAAACCCTGCCGCGTCGCTGCAGCCTCTGAAGGAAAAAGGTAAATCGGCAGCAGAATGTGGGATCTGCCCAGATTAGTCTCACATTATGTCCTAACACAAAGCAAATTTCATTAACATTCCTTAGGCGAAAAGTCACTCTGTAATACTTCGGTTTGGGGCTGAAAAGCTGCAGGGAGTTGCTGCTTTGTTATCTTTAAAGGAAGAAAGTACATGCAACTTGACAGCTTTAGAAAGTTAATGTTTAAAAGGCCTATTTGTGCCTTTTCAAAGATCAAGTTTCAATCAGATTATTTTTAGTTTAATTTATTAAGCAATGCTTGGTAAATTAATGCACCTCACAGATGCAGCATCACATAGGGCTTTAAAGCATTTATCTTGCTTCAAATTTTTAGAAAAGAATCTAGATTTAACTTACATGTGAATTTTGCCCTCCTGCTTCCAAATTAATAGTAACTACCTTTACAGGTTGGTTTGTTATGCTACATAAGGCAATTAATTATGTGTCTGTTTATTCCTATGAACAGAATTTATTCTGTTGAGCAGCAGAAGCTCACTGAGCAGTTTTGTTCTTCATTCACCTGGACTCCATTAGGGAAGAGGAAAATTACTTCTTTAGCTCTTCCCAGCAGGCAGGGCGCTATCTAAAATGGTAAGGAAAACAATAAGGATTGGGTGGCAGTGGAGGGGGTCGAGGTTCCAAGCAGCGCTGGTTTTCATTTCATAAATGCTTCACTCATGGTGATCCTCTGGTGATCTTCTCTACAATTGATACGATAATCGAGGTGAAAAAGCAGATTCTCCCTCCCCTATGCGGCCAAATACAACGTAGGCAGAGGTTGGATGGGAAACCCCCGAGGTCAGTGCATCACCCGCCGAGGCAGGCACGTTTGCTTTGTGATAATTGCTGCTTCCCATAGTTACCTTGAAGCTCAGGCCTCACTGTAGCTGTCTCAGTGGTGTGAGGAGGTGTGAGGTGTGTGTAATGCTTGTAGGGGTTCTGGTGTTACGAGCACTCCCGAGACAGTCACAATGTGGAGACAGTCTCGAGCAGCTCACACCATCGATAGACGGGAGAGGTGGGCACAGCCGGATAGGATGCTGTCAGAAAGAAAGAGGACTTCTGCTGGACTGCACAGCAGGCCAGTAATTTCAGTATTTTCTGAGTCTCTGTTGCATTCAGCTGCTGGACTGCACTGCTTCCAGTTGTCTTTTTGCTGGGTGTAGTCTCCTCCTCTCTTTCCCAAAGCCCGAGGTGCCCCTGGAGCGTGCAGGACAAGCCGGCATGTTCTGCAGAAACCCCTTAGCCTGGCCCCTCCCTCTGTTTAGTCTTTATAACGGCGCTTAACGCCTGTGAGCATCCAGAGTGGCAGCAGTTGGATTTTGCCTGTCCGTCGTGTCGCTCCTGCTGGCAGCCAGTCAGGCAAACGGGACTAGGAGAGGCGAAAGGAATTGCTGTAAGTGAGACACGCTGCCTTCAGCCCCTGCCCTTCTTGTTCCAGAAAACAAGGATTGAAGCCTGGGTGCAACAGGCTGGGTTTTTTTCCTAGCTGATGGCTGTTCATATTCCCCACTGCTGTCTTAACGCTGACACCTTCCTTCAGCCCTGCGCACGGAAGACATTGAGGAGCGATGTTGTCTTTTTTTGTTTACATTTTGAAAGGAGTTTGAGCCCTAGTCTAGATTGGGAAATGAATTTTTCACAGGTCTGTTGCTGTTTTACAGTGACCAAGGCAGAATTATTTCAAGCCATGCAGAAATTCTGTTGCAGAGTTAAAAATTAAAACACAGTGGTGTTCACCCTCCTCCCTCTTCCCTTCTTCAGTGAAGAGCAGGAGGCTGACGCAAGTGAGGGCTTCAGAAACAGCTTCTCATCTTTTGATACAGGATGAAACAGCTTTGTTTCTCATCATTTTGGTGTAAATGAAGCAAACTCCGTTGTTTTCTGCAGGCTAAATGGAAAGTGAAATTCAGGTTTTGCTTTTAAGCCCCCAGATGAGACTCTCCTGGGGGAGGTTGTGTTATCAGTCTCTCAGCTGGCTACTAGAATGTCTTTAATAGCTCCTTCCCATCCCTCGGAGCAGGAGGGCTTGGTTCTTGGGAGCAATTCCCTGGAGCTGCCTTTCCCTGCGCACCCCTGGGCGTGTGCCCCTCGCTGCCGCATACCCTGCGGCTGCCTCTCCTTTGTGGGGAGCTGACTGGAAGAGACACCGGGCAGCAACCAGTGCAGAAATTCACTTTTATAGCTTTGTTGTGTCCTTTTTGCTGCAGTGAAGAGTTTGCCAGAATGTTTTCTTTAGTACTTTATGGCTGGTCTTGGAAATGACCTGAAAGCGTGTTTGAACTGGGACTCCTCAGAATGAGGTGCAGGAAATCTGGGACGTACTGATTTTAACCCAGCAATGAGGAACCGTAAAACCAGCTTTAACAACTTGCCTTTCGTCTCCAGCAGGAGGTTTCCTTTAGGCAGTAGATATCTCAGCTCCAATGGACAGAGGTCTACGCTTCACGTTCTGTGTGATCACAACCATTCTGCTCCTGAGAGAATCAAGTCAGAAAGGTGAGAAAAATGATGCAGAAGTGCTGATTGCGTCCAAATCTGGTTTTGTTCTTCTTTACACTGTTAATTCTTCCTTTCTTTAACTGTGAATGCTTATAGGATTTTGTCTTAATCTAAGAATTTGCTTTCAGATGGGTTATAAAGACATCACCAGGGACTGCCTTGTTGTTGCGGCTTGTGATGGTGACTTTATCAGGTTATGAGTGCTGTACAAAGTGTCTTTGCTGCTGTAGCTCTAAATCAGATGGGAGAGAGGAGGGAAGATGAAAAAGCCTAGAGAAAGGGTGGTTGGGTGTCCTTGGACACAATGTATGTGGTTAAAGCTGCACTTGTTTGAGTCTTTGTTTGTCCACAAGCAGTTAAGCAGGGAATCTTCTCCGGTTAGGAGGCTGGGGATGCTTTGATTGGAGAGGTAAGAACAAGGCTGATTGTTTTGCACCCACAGTCATTTCCTGCAGCCACCAGCTTTGAGGAACAGGAGTGGAGGGATGAGCCTCTTCTTTGTTTTGTGTTTTTGTCGACTTTCTCAAAGGATTCTCACTTGGCTTCTGAGAAGTGTCACTGCCGTGAGCTTTGAGCTAGTGCCGCAACTTGATTACTTATGGTCCTTTCAGGGTTCTATTACACAACAGGGTTTTGAACAGCTGCATCCAGTGCCGCCGTGGGGGAGCTGAAGCCCTCGGTACAGGCTGTTTTCTTCCAAAAAAACCTAGCAAGTATTTAAAAAGAAGCCTCAAAAAGCTTTTTCTGGCTTTAATGAGTTTCTAAAGGGAGACAAGAAAACTCCTTTGTGAGGATTTCCAGCTCCCATGGAGAACTGTAGCGGAGAGGGTAAAAGCGGGTTTTGTTTTACTCTAATGTAGAGTTCAGCCGAAGGCCAGAAAATGCAAAACCAAAGAATGAATAACACATAATGAATTATGTTTTATATTTAATGAAAAACTTGCAGCTTTTGCTTCAAAGAGTGAAAACACCCCAAAATTTCTGTTTATCATGAGGGACTTTTGGTATTTGCACTGTGAATTCTCTGATCCGAAGGTGCAATGCAGAGCATGTTCTAGAAAAAACATCCCGGGCAATTAATGAGTCATGAATTGACACAATTGTGGGTTTAAGTCTGCATCTTGATCGTTGTAGTTTAGCCTCTTGCAGCCTGAAGCTGGCTGTGCCTGTTGTACCTCTGGGTGTTTCACACTAACCTGTGCTGGGAACGAGGAGCAAAGGTGGCAGCACTGCTGCGAGTCGCTGCACGATGAGCTGGGAGTCAGGGAGAACCATCCTGTCTGTTTGAGCGCCATGTGAAATGAGGGCGTGAAACACCCCTTCTAAGGAGCAGCAAATGTAAACTCTGCAAGAAGCTGACCTTGTTATTGTATTTTTTTCCAGCAACGACAAGGAGCGATGATGCTGCGAGTAAGGTACGTTTGAGTTGATGGATGCAGAGCTACCCGTGTTCTCTCACTCTGCCTAGAAACATCGCTGTGGCATTGAGAATAAAGGGGTCCATTTAAGGCCAGAAATCTGATGGAATTGTACTGCTTCATTGGCCAGAGCTTGAATTGTTGCAAAGCAGCACAGAGAAGAAGCCTCCTTGAGTTATGTGACTCTAAGCTTGGAAGCTGTACTATTGAATTCAGTATTCTGTGCAGAAGTGAATCCAAGTCCCTCTCCCCTCTCAGGTTTCCTGCTGTTCTGTGTCTCCTGGAATTGCTTTCCAGTGAGACCTTAACTGGCTGCCAACCGTTTCATCTGCAGCATGAACCGGTCTCTTTGGAAGCCCGTGTGCACCGAATGTCTGCAGAACGGTGGCACCCGGGGTCCGGTGTCAGCCCTGGCTAGGTGGGGCCGTGTCCAGGACTTTGCAATCCAGTTATTGCTGCTTCATCTTTTGATTTGCAGGGTGCTGACCCCAGGGCACCAGCGGAGGGTCTTCCAACGTTGACTGTCACAACGATCCTGGTAAGGCAGCGACACGGAGCGGGCAGACAGCTGGAATTACACCTTGCCTTTTTTTCCCATCCATGTATATTTGCAGGTGCTTTATGGGGCTTTAACACTGCTATCGCTGCTCATCACAGGTGGTGGTTTTGAGGGCTGGCTCAGCCGTGTTGGGATTCGTGCTGTCTGTCGTTTGCAGTGGGAGGATTCCAGGGCTATCAAAATCAGCCCATGAAACGGACTGGGTACACACTTCTATAAATGGTTGCTCTGAGAAGGCAGCCAGGCCCCTCTCCACTCTTTGGCTGCTTCTGAGGGCTGTAATGTTACCTCCATATTGTTTCTGTCCTGCAGTGGAAATATGTAAAGATCACATGCGTGCAGGGATTAAATCAGGCTATAAAACTAGAAAATGCATCACCGTATGCACCAGTCCAGCAGCAAATGTTTTGATTCTGCTGTCAGATCCTGCGCCAGCACGTGACCCTGATGCCTTGATGGGCCAAATGAGTTGTATTTGGGCTTTTGGAGCGAGAAGCGATTGTCACGCGCTGCTGTGGCTCACGGGGCCTGCAGAACACAGCTGCCCGGCTGGAGCTGTCGCCTGTGGCTGATGGTGGAACATGACTCCAGTGAACAGCTTTCTAGTTTGGAAATGCTAACCCCTCAATAACGTGGAGAGAGGTTGTCGGGGTGGATTTGCCATAAAATATAGTTTTAATTCACAATCCGTTGGAGGCCGTGGGAGCCAGAAATTCTGTATTTTTCCCTCACTGTGCAGGAAGATCCCTATGTGATGGTGAGAAGCGCGGAACTGGAAGGATACTGCATCGACTTGCTGAAGGCTCTTGCTACGATGCTGCACTTTGGTTACAAGGTGAAGGTGGTGGGCGATGGGCAGTACGGTGCCGTCTCTTCCAGCGGGAACTGGACGGGGATGATTGGTGAAATTCTGAGACAGGTAATTTGCTATTTGTATTTTTGACAAAAAATCTGCCACGCAGCTACCTGCCCCCTCCAACTGCGAAGCTTTCTGTATGAGAGGCAGAGAGCTTCTGGTCGGGTGGATGGTTGATTATGTTTTCTCCGTCTTGCAGGAAGCAGACATTGCCGTGGCTCCGCTGACAGTCACGTCAGCGAGGGAGGAGGTGGTCTCCTTCACCACGCCGTTTCTGCAGACTGGGATTGGGATCTTGCTTCGAAAAGACTCCACCTCTCAGGACACATCTTTCTTCCACTTCCTGGCCCCTTTCAGTAAAGAGACCTGGACTGGCCTTTTCTTTGCATACGTGCTGACGTGCTTCTGCCTCTTTCTTGTTGCCAGGTATAAATTAATTTGTTTCACAGATTTTGTTCAACTGTCTTCTCAGCTCTTAAGAGATCTCAGCTCTAAAGAAAGTCCCAGTGTGCGTTTGGCTTAGAGGAACCCTCTGTACAGGTCCAGAACCAGGGCTGCTAAAGCTTAAGGCGTGTCAGATTAAGACAGCGCTAAGTGTGGGAGCTCCCCGCAGAGAGCACCACGTTGCTTTACGGGGGTTACCTGGGGCTGCTGCAGTCTTGAACAGAAAGTCTAATGCTGCTTTCCTAGGTTTATACACAATCTTTATGGGTAAGTATTAGCTCCAAGGAGCAGCCTTCAGTCTAATACTGCAGAACAGAGCCAGTATCGCCTCTCGTGTGTGCCAGGGAGACCAGAATATACCATGGCTCAGAAAGAGGGTATCTGGCAAACCTGTGCAGGACCAGAGAGCTGTCACTGTTGCAAACTACACGAAGCATTGAGCAGGAGAACTTTCCTCTGCGCTTGGTAAACTGGAACTTGGGTGAAGGAGGAGCTGCGGTGGGAGGAAGGGGCGTTTCCAGGTTCTCTGCACTGCAGTCACGCTGCAGAGTATTTGTATTTTTACCCCCCGATGTCTGGTTTTATTCTTTCATTTCCCCACAGACTGAGCCCCTGTGAATGGAATGAGCCAAAGAACGAAGAGAACCACTTCAGCTTCTTAAACAGCCTCTGGTTTGGAGCAGGAGCACTCGCCCTGCAAGGTGAGCTGAGGACTGTGACAAAGCAGCGCTGGGAGCAGGCCTTTATTTAAAAAGGAAGTCTCTAACTCTGGCTTATGGAGCTAAAGTTCTCCATCTCTCTGTCACCATCCGTCACCTCCCACATGTTTTATCGGCTCCTCTGGTTGTGCAGGTGTCACCCCTCGGCCCAAGGCGCTCTCTGTGCGGGTCGTCGCTGCTGTCTGGTGGCTCTTCACCATCGCCCTGCTGGCTGCCTACATCGCCAACTTCACCGCTCTGCTGAGCTCTGGCAGCGAGGAGCTCCCGATCCAGACTTTTGAAGATCTTGTGAAGCAAAGAAAGCTCGAGTTTGGGACACTGGATGGCTCCTCTACTTTCTACTACTTCAAGGTGCAGACAATCTCATTGTGCACGTGCACGTGTGCTGTAGAACTGCTAAGCTGGAGCCAGGTTGTCTACCCCCTGCCTACAGGTCCTTGCAGGCTCCATCAGTTTTCTGTACTAGCTCAAGTAGTGTGATGGGTGTCTGTTGGTTGTTCCTCTCGTATTCCGCCTTTTCTCAGAGAGAAAAGCACACAGAGGACTATATTTTTATGGATTATTCTTTTTTAAGAAAGCAGTGCTGGTCTTCAGGGGTCATCCTTGTGTTCCTTGAACACACGAACACAGTTGATTTCTGGATAGGTTAACAGGACGCCTGCAGAGATGGATTTGAGGGGAGGGTGGGTGGGAGATTTAACACCTCAGTACCTGTATCACTGTGCATGAGTGAGGAAATCTGCTAGCGATGTGCTGTTTGTCAACAGAGAAGGCTCAAAGGGCAATGGCTTAGGGACTCCTATTCCTCAAATTGTTTTGCAACACTTGCACAAACATGCAGAGTTTTTTTGTATGATGGTTTTATGCTTCAATTTGATGCTTGGATTTCTGGGCTGCAGAACTCCAAGAATCCCATTCATCAGATGATCTATGAGTACATGGACAAGAGACGAGACCACGTCTTGGTCAAAACCTACCAGGAAGCAGTTCAGCGCGTGATGGAATCAAACTACGCTTTCATTGGTGAATCCATCTCCCAGGACCTCGCTGCTGCCAGGCACTGCAACCTGATCCGGGCCCCGGAGGTTATTGGAGCCAGAGGATTCGGCATTGCCACTACCCAGGGTTAGTCCTTGCACACCCCTTCTGTCCCACATCTCCACTTGGGTTTCATGGGTTTGACAGTGGCCTGGCAGAGTCTGTGTTAACAGCAATAATCCAGTACAAACTAACTGGTAGCGCTGCCAGGCGATGGTTTCATCCTGTAACTGAATTATCACTTGCACCCTCTGACTCTTTTAATGTAAAACGCAAAAAGTTCCAACTCCCAGGGGTGTCACTGGTTCACGTGGGGCTTTTTCTTTTGCCTTGGTCTCAGTAATGCAGAGCTCCCAACATTTGCTGTCCTGTGGAGCCTGACCCCTTATTTTTCCCTTCCCTGTCATTATTCTGCGAGCGCTGTCGTACCTCTGTGGATGGGATGGGCCTGGCTGTTACCCGAGACGAGCGCTTGGCTTGGTCTGTTACGTTCTGTTTGCAGAACGACCGTGTGAAAGGGGGAGCAGTGCCCGGCTCTCCCTGCTCGGCCCAGCAGCGCATCCCTTTCTAGCTGTTAGCGTGGCTGTGCTCTCTCCCATGCTCTTCTCTTTCATGCTGCTGCTGCCAGCATCCCCGTGGACGAAGCAGCTCTCCATCGCCGTCCTCAAGCTGCGCGAGTCGGGGGATCTCGACTACCTGCGGAACAAGTGGTGGGAGAGCAGCTGCCTTCACAAAACCCGCGACCGCTGGAGTCCCCTGCAGCCCCAGGCGCTGGGGGGGCTCTTCCTCACCCTCGCCATCGGCCTGGCCCTGGGCGTGATCGCCGCCGTGGTGGAGCTCTCGAACCAGAGCAGACACGCTGCTGGACACGTCAAGGTGGGCGGTGGTTTAATCTCCCGTCCTGCTTCTTCATCTCCCTTCTCTCTGGCACCATACTCTGCACCGCATAGCGCTGCCTTCCCCTGGTGACTTTGTTTTCTAAGGAGAGCGATGTTGTAGGGCGAGGGGAAGCCGTGCTACATGTTCACTCTTTAGAGCTCTGAAATTTCATAGCTGTGTGAGAATTCTGTAGCCCGAACAGAGGAACAATAACAAAAGAACTCCCCCTGCCCCTAAAATATACCAAGTAGAAGCATCTACTCTAACTCCTAGGCAGCCAAACTGCATTCCAGTCGAGTGTGTACAGAGGACAGTAAATCAAGAACAAGTTTATTCTCAAGTATGGCTATTCGCAAGTCATTTGACAAGCAGGAAAACACACACAAATGAAATTGCACTGGGGTCTGACTGCGCCCCGTGTTCTGTTCTCTGCTTCTGGGGGCCTGTGCACACTTGCAAGGTGATTCTGTGAGTCACAGCAACTCACTCCCTTGTCTCCTTCCCTTTTGTATTTCAGAAATCTTGCTGCTCCATTTTCATAGAAGAAATATGCACTCGTCTACGTATAAAAGAAAACACAAGACAAAGCCAGGAGACTTCAGGGAGACCCAATGCTTAAGAATTTTTTTCTTAAAGGAATGGGCATGTATTAGGTTTATACCATACGTTTTGTAGGAACTACATCACTGTAGGAAGAAGTCTTTCTGCAAGCCTAGCGTGTTAGTTTTCTAATTGCAAACATACAGAGAGCAATTCTGGAGTGGTGGCAGAGCAGGAAGAAAATTAAGTGGCTTGGAGTAATTTAAACTGATAAATGCTAGAGTGTACCTGTTAAAAATAAGGGAGGTTAATGACTTGATGGAATGAAGCTGAGATGGCTGAGGTGGTGGATCCATGTTTAGTTTAGATGTTTCCTATGGAAGTGCATGAATGCCTGTAGGGGTAAGTGACTTGGGACAGGTTAATATGAAGCTTCTGTGTACTAATTACAGTATGAGGTACAATTGTAAAAATTAAAGCTCTTATCTGGCTGTTTTAACCAAGAACTGCTCCTCAAAAGTGTTGGTTACAAAGAGATCGTACTCTTCCCCGCTTCTAAGCAGAAGATGCTGGTCACTGTGAATGTCATTTCTGAATCAGAAATGATCAAACCGCTGCATAAACCCCAAAAATGCAAGACCTGACGATGTTCTTTGGCCTAAAACCAAGAAAGGAGACCTTGCAGCTACGGAACTATGAGACTTCAGATGCGTATGACACAGACTTGTCCTCTGTCAGCTTCCCAGCACAGGATAAGTTTCACTGCTCAGCTACAGCAGGCATTTTGTCCCAGTTAACTAGACGGGGAATTGTTTAGGAAGAGGATTGATAATGAATCCTACTGTACTGGAGCTTCAGGTTTGGCCTTCAGTCCATGAAAAGGAAGTAGGAGCTCACCAGGCAAGGGTGAGGCAGTGAGTGATGGGAATTGCCCATTCGCTGCTTGCTCTCAAAGAAAGATCTTTGAAATTTAAGGGGCACAATTATCACAGCTGCATATCGAGTAGTTCTCTAATTAAGCTGTTTTCAGTGCTGGACTGAGCGATGCACGCACATGCTGCCTTGTGAGTGCAGAGTTAAATCACTCTCCTGTTGTACTGCACATCTGACTGAGGGAAGAAAGCAAATTCAGTTGCTTTAAGTTGCTTTAAAGGGCTTTAACTGCACTGCATGAACAAAGAGACTCATTCTTGTCAGTCGCAGCATTAAATATTACTGAAGGCGACAGAAACTAACGTGCCTGTGACAGGAAAACATCTGGTGTTCCTGAATATAGCACGACACGATTTCTTTGAGGGCAACTTAGCGAGAGTCGGCTTCCCACTACCACCAAGTCATTGAGTCCACTTGGAGGATTCCCTCCCCCCAGCTGCAAACCAGAACAAAGAAGGAAAGTAATAGGATTAGTTCTTCCAGCTGCCGTGCTAACCTCGTGCTGCTCAGCAGCCTGCTCCGCGCTCTCTGCTCACGGCAGCTCCAGTCCAGCTCACACGGTGTTCGTTAGGTCAGAGGGCAGCTCAGTCCTACAACCAAACTAACTGCAAAGAGCATCAAATGGTTTAGGTAAGCTGAAAAGCTGATATGGGAGATGCAACGTCAGATTCACTCAGCACTCTAAAAACTATTTGGTATGTCCCACGTCACTGCTGGCAGAGTAGACAGATGTATAAAAAAAAAAAGGTTTCTTTGACATTTAAATATATTTCTATATGAATGTCTCACAGAACAAAAAAATAAAGTCTTTTCATCACAAATACTGCAGCATTAAAATAAACACTTACCAAAATAAACAATGAGTGATATACATATATATATTTGAGTGTGTATACTATAGAGTGAATCATATTGTTGCTTTTAAAGTCACAAAAGCACAATATAAATATGGAATTTCCTGTGAACTCTTTTCCCTGTTGTAATAAAAATACATTCTTTACAGTTAAAGTAAAACTAGTGCAAGTCCGTTCCGCTGCTCCTGTTCCCCCCTCATCATTTACATGGCACTTCATACTTAAAAATGACACTGAAAATTTTCCCTCCGAGACGATCGGCAAGCCAGGAGTTTTTGATCACAGCAAGTTTGAGGCTCTCGCACTTCAAAGCCGCATAATAATTGGTGTGGATGGCCCGGCCCATGCCCTCGATGATAACCAAGTCTGTCTTCCGCTCCCTGACCAGCACGGCCAAGCCTTTGTCCAGACGGCTGAAACGAGAGGTTCGGTTTAGAAAGGGTCATCCTGATCTGTGCTACAGAGATGAGCTGCACTAAGGGCTTTATCATCTAGATAAAATGTGGCAGGATAGGGAATTACTGATGCCAATAACGAGTCGGGCTTGATCAATACTCCAAGTCTGTAAATCCAGACTAAGCAACTCTTAATGGTTTTGCAAAAGTGATTCCTTTCAGGAAAAGTGGCTGAGACATTCCAGCAGTGTCTGCTGACATCCTCCAGGTGACAGAGATGAAGAACAAACAGGCCCTTTGCCAACGTACCTTAGATCCAGACACGGAGAACTCGAACCAGTCTGAACCAACAGCAGCTTCTCTTCCCTCAGTGCGGATCTTTATTTAAACAAAGAGACGGAGAAGTTACGCAGTGACCTCACCAGGGTCAGGTGAATCAGGTAAGAAGCCAGATGACAAAGAATATCAAATATTCTTTCCAAAGGCTTCTTTTCCTGCTAGGACTTTGCCAAGAAACATACTGTTTCCTTGAGCAGAAGGATTACTTAGTCATCCATACATACTTACGTATCCTCTATAAATTATACCCTATATAGGAAGCAGAGATATTTTCCTCTATTTTTAACATAGAAAATTTCTATTTTAGTAGCGTGAGTGCTCATCAGGGAGGACACAGACAAGAAATAGAATTATAGATGTTTAACAAAGATCCGATTTCTAAATTTTTCACCTTAATGACAGTAAATGATCTGCCTTATCTTGCAGGTTGCAGATTCCGGACACTAATAAACAGTTAACTCTGAACCCAGTGTGCAAGAAGGAAGTTCCTTCTTCCTCTTCTGTATCGTATGCCCCATCATGAACACATCAGAGCTTACTGAATAACGGGATCCATCGCCGCTATCCGTTCAGCGACAATCAGGGATTCGCTGTAGGTGACATCATTTAGGGCAGGGCCAGAGTTACAAGCCAATATGACCTGAGGAAGAGAAGTCAGAAGAGTTCACTAATTAACACAGTCCACAATGCTGCTAGAGCTGCTTGTTTGTTTAAATCAACCTTCCTTTTACAATAAAGGAAACGGGAAGGGAAAAGCTGGAGACCTCATTCTCCCGCTGTTAACAAGCTGGTTCAGGTCTCTGACGTTACAGACCCTTGTTCAGCAAACTTGGGTCTGAGAGAGGCTTGTCTTTGCTTTGCTACATTCCCAGTCTACTTAAAGCTGGACTTTGGCCTTCCAGGGATTTGGATATCCCATATTTAGCTGCCAGGAGTCAGTCTGGTAAGCTGCACAGCTGGTAGGTATCTAATAACCCTTTCACCAGTTACCAGTGCTCAAATTCACTATTACACAGTGAATTCACAATGAAAATGACTTACCTCTGTCCCTCTAGAAAGGAGCTCTCTGACAAAAGGAAAAACTCCTAAAATTATGTCTATTCCACTGTTATCTGCGAAAATTAAGGCACATTTATGAGGGGGGCCTTCCTGTAAAAGAAAATCAACGTATTCAGGATTGAGTTCACAATTCATTGCAGTGAATAGTTTGTTATTTAGAGCTCCTCACTTTAATACCCCACATTTTATACCCTTAACTGATGGGCAAGTTTGGTTATCCATTAGCAGTGTACCTTGTCAGAACATCACCTACCCTCCACCTCAAGAGAAAACTGTTTCCCTACGCTGGTTTTGCACAGTGATTTAAAACAGCCTTTAAGTACTTTACTTTGTTTGAGACGGGTCTTTCAGGCTCCATTAACCAAACCTCCCTCTGCGAATTACAGACACGCTTAACTCTGGCGGCTCTGACCAGGAACGGCCTTCAGAGGCTTCTGACAGTGGGAGTTCAGGCCTTTAATCCTCCTGTTTGGAGACTGGATCACACCTAGCGGTTTGTTAGGCCTCGCAGCTGGACAATGTCGCTCTCTAAAACAGGAGCCGCAGCGTGGGCTGGTGGCTCTCAGGGTGAACCTACCTGTGTGGCTGTTTTAAGCTAGCGAGCTGTAGGGTGAAGAGGATCCCCTTCTGCCAGGAAAGGGCAGTGACATCCTAAAAGGAAAAGATATTTCCTCTTCTCCATTAATCTTTTAATTTGTTCTAAAGCTGATGCTATGAAATTTCATTGACTCCAGTTGATACCAGCAGAAGTATTTTTATAGTTACCAGTGCTTAATTCCTAACACAAAACTGTCAGGACGCGACTTGTTCCTTAATTATCAGTTACCCAGGATTAGCCAATAGTTTTCTTTTAAGGTGTAATGTGTAGTGATTTGCAATAGCCCACTCCTACCAAACCCTCTGGCTGTCGTCATTTCCAGCACAGAGATTTACAAAGAAACAGAGCCTTTCAATTAACTTTAATTAGACAGGAATAGAGATCACACAGGGCAAAAAAAGCTTTGCTAATTGATGTTTATCCCTTTCAGCAAGCTCCAAGGGAATGCCATTTGTAGGTTGGCTACTCAGGTGGAGAAGCGATCCAAACACTACATTTGGACCCAGGTTTTTGAAATCATGGGCCTTGCTGTATGTAAACAAGGGCCCTGAGAAAGCAGGGGGACAAGATGGTCAATGTGGAACAGCTCTGAAAGCAGCTGGGTTCCACGTGCTGCAGTTTCCAAAGGAACCTGGCTAAGAAGCTTAGTAAGTAATGAAGTATCAGACTTATTCCTTTCTTTATGGTAAAGAGCTGCTGAATTACTATTGTTTGAATGGAATGTATTTTGAATTGTCTAAACAGAGTTGTTAAATCTGTTAAAACCCTGAGATTAACAAGATGGTTTGTGTTTAATTACTCGGTGGTTAGTAACAATGGCAGTCGTACCTTCAGTCGCTCCAGCCACTGACTGTAGGAATCTTCCAGCCAGGGACGTTCTGCGTCACAGAAAAACCATGTTATTGTTTCTTTCAGGCAAACAGCGATTCTGTAGATTATGAAAAGCATGAGGTGCCTCTTTACAGGTGCTTCAGGATTAAAGCATTTGAGCTCAGGTTCTGCATATTGAACTTGTAGATTCAGATGGCTCCTATGCTCTTAATTATGAGAATAGCTCGACTACAGCAGTTTGGAAATGGACTTTTCAATGGACTCATAGAAGTTGGCTGTTGTGGATGGTGTTCTACCTTCCAGGACACCACCTCCTGGTCAAGGTTAGAACAGTTATGGAAAACCGCACAGGCAAATATTCTGAATATCTGTGTGGCCAAGGTTTCTGCTCAAGGAGAGAGGGTTTCAGCTCCTTTGGAGCACAAATGGGAACAATCCACTGCAGCTGCAGCCTGTATTTCAGGTGAGCCTGGCCAGTGCTAATGACTTCTTGTCATCTGGGTAACAGAACTGCCACAACAAACACGCTCACACTCTCTTCACTCTCTTATTAACACGACATCCAGTTCCAACCACCACCACAGATCTCCCTATACCTTGTAGTTTTGACTTGGCTTCTTCAAATCCAAATTGTGGCTCAGACTCCAGAACACTGCATCAGAAGAGAAATAAAGGGTACACAGTTAAGCAACTTGATCTCGCATAAGCATGATTCAAGCATTTCTTTAGTAGCTAGTCAGCAATTTTATCACACTGCTTATGATGGGGAGTGTGGGCAGGTCCAACAACTGAGAAACAGATACTTTGTGGTTATGTTAAAAACAAAAGGCTCAGGTGTACATTAAGATAGGGTTCTCATGCTAAAGGAGAAAGGTTTTGGCAACGTGCAAGTGTTTGCAGGCACAAGACTATGGGCAAAAAAGAAAGACATGTTTTTGGTCTGTAGGCCACTATAAAATGTAGTCATCATCTAAAATATCTGCTGGTAAAACAGTGCTTACAAAATTTAATTGGAAGGTTGGTCTACAAGTTTATTTAAAATTGTACCTGTGTGAAAAAAAGGAATTAATAATAAGAGAGAGGTTTTGAAAGCTACTGCTGTTGGCTGCATGCGCAGTAAAGTAGCCCCAAACCATAGGTGGTGACGAGGATTTACATGGCGAGATGGCTGGATTTGATGTTGTCAGTTAACATACAGCACCACATGGGCAACACTCGCCAGTCAAGTCTCCTGGAGTTCCTTAAGCCAAGTACTAAGTGACATTTGAGTCAGTCTGTGTCTCCGAGTTCCTTCCTTAAAGGGAATGAGCGCTACCCCCAGCACGAGTGCTCTGTGTCTGCTTCCCTTTCTGGTTGTGGGCAACGTCAGAGGCAACACAAAACCAAGGAGGCCCATGCAGCCTCGATGCACCTTGGTTTTAAGGGACTACTCTTGATCTAACCAGAGGGAAAACTCCTCCGAGATGCAGAAAGGGACAGGAGATGCTGCAGGTGACCTCTGAAACAGCGTCTCATGCTCTTGGATATATATTATCAGCCCCACAAAAAGAAAGTTCTAGAATTGAAAAAACAAAAATGTCAAGACTATTTGGCATTGAAAGGAATTCATGGTAGCTGACAGGAGAAAAGGAAAAAAGCACTCCAAATAGTAACAGAAAATGTATGTTGATCAAAAATAATTAGTATTTAGTGATTAAAAGAGACCACTTGACCTAACTTACAGCCCACTGTGCTATCAGGACAGCTGGAGGCTGCAGAAAAACAGCGTGTTTCTATTCCAGGAACATGGTAGCACACAGCCCCAAAGCAGAGCTAATAATGCTGCAAGCAAAGCAGCCAGGCTAGAATATTAAACGCTCTATCACTTAACTGAAACATTCACAGCGACATCTCTCCCGGATTTAATTGTGGGAAAGTAAACTTCCCCGTACCACAACAACGCTTGTAAATAAACAACCAACATTTAATTATGGTGAAATAGAAACTACAGTTAGATTGGTGCACTTTATTCTTTTATACAAAAGAACAATCGGATATTCTGTATCTTAAAAGGGTGCTTTTAAAATATTTAACACCTACTCTGAGACTGCTTTTGCTCCCCAGTCAAAGACATTCCCCGCAAGAAGTCCTTTCACCAGAGCAAACTGCCTCTCCTCCCAGCCTAATGAATCCAAAGATTCGATTACGCTTTGAAAACATTTTAAGGCTATGCCATTTTCTTTCTGCTTTACCTGTAAGAAAGACATGAAACATTGGATTTATAGACAAAAATTTCTTACCCATCATTGGTTGTCTCAGTCCCAAGACCACGTTCAAGCATTCTCCTCTACGTTCATGGCCTCTAATGGACCAACAAGTTACTGTTATCAGCATGCTTAGTATCAACAAGAAAAGAGTTTCCTGGGATTCTAGTAGAAAGCTTCATTAGTGCTAGAATAGAATCTGTAGCTCCCGACTTATTTTCTCTTAAGTTAGAGGTGCAATAAATCTTGAGCAGATTGGGAAATGGGAGAGTGGACACACATGAAACACTTCAGTGGTACCGCAATCCCTTGAGCCCAGGCAATTCCAGGAGAAGGCTTACCACTAGCAGTTCTATAAAAATAAAAAGTCTTCTCCTCTTTGAGACACTTGCATCAAGAGTTTCATCATCCCAGCTGCTCAGAAGCTCCTGACTCTTTTTCTCTGCTTCTGGCTCCAGGGAGACCAGTGTTACAGAGCTAGTGACCTTAAAGAATTTTAAAGCAATACTGGGTACCATGTTTATACTCACATCTGTTCTGGGTAATATCTTGTCCAGATCACCAAAAAGCAAGTGGAAGTAAAAGCCACCTTGCATATTTTTTACCTCTCCCCAAGTGAAGGAAGCATCTGACAATACAGCTCAGGAGAACCTTCACTGTATTTTGTAGAAATGTATCAACAGCCAGAAAAAAGAAACGATAAAACCAGACACTGGCACTGCTATTGTTTATATGCCCACACAGACAAGTGGGGAGGATCAGACCTACATGAAGTTCCTTTTGAGAAACACTCGTCCTCTCCCCCATTCACATCACCTTACAGAGTACAAAGAGTAAAGAGCTGCACGATGGCAACAAATGCTTTCAGGAGACAGAGATTACATGTTTGCATGCGCTCCAACCCAACTCTGCCAAGCATCTCAAATTACAAAAACCATCAAGAACCTTTTTACAGCACAGCAGTAAAGTAACCTGCAGGAGAGTGTAGCAGTTTGGTTTAGGACTGCGTCAGCAAATAAGGCAACATCCGCTAGTTTGGGCTTTATAAACTGTAACCCTCTGATGTGTCTCCCTGGTGACAATCACTGACTGGTTATAACTGCTGCAAGGGAGCCAGTCGCTCATCTCTCTCCCTCCAACCCATCGCTTACACAAAGTTTCAGAGTACAGAAAAAATGTCTTGAACTTACATGTTGTCCACCCTGCAAAGCAAGAACAACTTACCTTCGAATAGGGATCTGGAAAATTGAACTCATTTAAACAGTGTTCCCTTGTATCCAAAAGACTTCTGACTGTTAAGGTACCATATGCACTTCAGAAAGGGAGAAGGAGAGAAAAAGAGATCAACCTAGCATTTCACTTGCTCTGCTCAACAGAAGCAGTGAGTGATGAAAAAGGGAAAATCAAGACACTTACAAAGGCTGCTGCCTAAGTGTCTGGAGCTTATTCCAGTATTTTTGTCGGAACTTCTCGGCTCTCTCCAGTGCATCAATGGAGTCTGGCTGACTGGCTGCAGCACGCTTTGCCACCTGGTAGAGAAATTGGGCAAGAATAAAGTTACCAAATCAATTCTTCCTTTGTGTAACTAATCAGAAGTTCAGTCTGAAAAATAACCCCTCCATCTGATCTGCTCTTCCGTGCCTGCACGCTATCTAGTCCTTCCCACACAGTATCTTCCGCCTTTCCTCTAATCCAACCACTGAAGAATAATTCTAAATATCTCCTTCCTTCCCGAAAGATTTAAAGCTTGTGTTTCTGAAAATGCAGTGTGGAAAATAAGTTCTAGGTACCTGGGGGAGACTTTGTAGTTTTGGTCTTAGCTAGCAAGCAAGGTGGTTATGCGCTGTATAACGAAAAAAAGCACCACAGCAGAAGAATCCTTCTGCCTTTGAAGGTATCAAACACTTCTGAGGAGACTGGGACAAAGCCCGGTGCTTCCGTTACCAGGGAAAGAGGGGTTGTACCTACACAGTATAGTTTGGACACTGCAAGTAGCATTCGCAGTGTAAAATTACACGCTGGTCCACAAAAGATTTATTTGCTAAATTTTTGCATCATTCATGCGTGTAACTGTTTTGTGACATTTACCCCATCCAGTGCCTCCTCAAAGCAGGTGAGCCAGTATTTTCTGGCCATGGCATCGTCTGTGAGGTCAACAGTGTCTGGAATATAGGTGGATGGGTCTTTCAGCAGTGGTAGGTTCACAAGTGGTCTCTCCAACCTGTCCATTTCCAGCATGTCAAACTGGGTGAAAAACAAAAAACACACTGAGCTCTGCTATTCTGCTTTTTCAAAAGCACACCAGTAAATGCAGTAATATTTAAGAACCTGAATGTATTTGCTGGTTGCTTACTGTACGCCCGTTTCACTGTGAAAGCACAACTACTGCATTGCCAGTGTATTTAAGAGATGCTCAGGCTCTTCTGTCCCACTACAAATTGCCCTTCTCATAGGGAGTAACTAACCACTGCGTAAAGATAGTGGAACATCAGATTCAAAAATTCTGAAGCACAGTATTTCAGCCATGGCGAAATCAGATCAGTGATTCCCTCCACCCCACTTTCGTGAAGAAGAGTAAGACACAGGAGCAGCCAAAATCTTTCCTTATGCGATGTAACATGAAATCGTCACACAAGACAAGACATCACGCATGACACAAGACACTGTATCAGACACTTCCTTTGGCAAGCAGGAGTCTTGGGGTGAAGAAGTGGCTAGCTTGAGACTAATCATCTATTTTCAAGTCACCGTGACTAGAAGGCTCTAGAAAAAACAACCACGTACTGTCCCACTCCTCGTTCTCTGCATAGGGTGAACGTCAGGCGATGTGCTCATAAGACCAGAGCTCCCAGCATAATTCTCTCCCCAGCTATACTGATTTGGATCTAGAAAAGAGAAAGACAGAGACACACATAATCTGAAAATACAACTGAAAATACTCCCGCGAGTGATCTAGAGTTCGCATACCCTCAAAGAAGATGCTTCACTGCAAAAGCCATTTTTCCTTCTCTTTATAAACAAAGGTAACCTTTCCCTCTAACCCCCCACAAGAGAGGTTTTGACCACTCAGTGAATGACCCAGCTCCAAAAAACTTTGACTTGAATGAGACACAAGACAAAGTTCTAAAATGTATCTTTTTTTGCCTTTGAAGCACTGCCACTGATCCTAGAGATGATAATCGATCTAGATTTAGAAATAAGTTAACAAAATATAATTACCAGAGTGTCAAAGCACAATGCAAGATTCACACAAACACTAAAGTTACTTCCAGAAATTTTAAGACAATGTTTAAACAAGTTCAGATGTACAGTACATGCTCTAGAAGCAATGTCTGTAATTCTCAGTAACTGTTTCCTTGCCTGATAAAACAGGTATGAAAACAATTCCACATCCATTATTCTGAGGTATATTTGGTATTTACTAAAACTGAGTGCCATTACCATCCCTATCTGTGTCACTCTGACTGACTTATTGAATGGTTTGCTAGTGCATCAACAAGAAAAGGCATAATTCAATTAAAGCACCCTATACCCAAGAATGCCAGACAGAAGTGTCTCATCCTTCATAAATGCCTGTGTGGCTTTTCACTCTCAAACAAACACCATTTTGAGATGCTGGTCTTCTTCAGTACATTAAGTGAATTCAGAAGCTGGCCTCTTAAATAGGGGAAAAGCTCTCAAAGACCATATTTCCCCAGTTTGAGTTTTATGACTGCTCTTTGCAGAAATGCAGAGAAGAGAAGAGCCCAATCCTGCTGTCTCCCCACAGGTGCACAGGAAAAGCAGTGAGAAATTAAGATGTCCCTGCCAGAATATATCAAACCAAAGCCCAGCATCTGTGTTTATTAGTGCCAAATGTATTGGTTTAGGCAACGACTCACATGCAGCCTCTTAAGAGAAACTCGGACATTACACTGACATTTCAGAACACAGCATATACAGAACAGAGCAGCGCTGTACTTACTGTCTTGTTCAGCTCCTTTTAAAAATGCCCCAATGGCTCCCAGGTAGCCTTCATGTCTCAGGAACAATGCCTGAACCTCTCCCTGCCACAATATGAAACATTGCAATTGGATGGTCCCTGGTGGCTAACAGGTACTTCTTTGTCACTAGTTTTACACTTAAATTTAATAGAAACAACTAGAAGATGGTAATATTCATTTCTGCTACAGCCCAACATATTCAGTAACTTTAATGGTGCTCCTGAAACAGCTTCAGGAAGAACTGCTTGCACACATCATCCCACAAAAACACATGCAGAAGTGGTGTGTAATCTAAGCCTGCCCGACCACGGAGGCGGAGGGAAGCCAGTGCCTTCGCTAGAAAAGATCGCAGCATCGTTCTATGAATATTCAACTCCTCTTGCTTGAACAGGCTGCAACTATGAGGTCACCTGATCTGTGTCATCAAGGTGTGCGTCACTGCATCCAACGCATTCAAGAAATTGCTCGTTACCTTTATTTCATGACACTACTATTGAACATCCAACACCTTGCAGACACTCTCATTCTGCATTTCCCCCATCAAATCAGTTTAATTGTTACTACAATAAATGAATGCTAGGGAGACTAAGAAACCCTCCTATCTAGTGGCAGGGTTCTTTAGCTTTCCCAGGCAGGGCTGGGTGAGGCACTGCCTTCTCTAAAGGAAAATCACCTGTGTCTGCAGCAGTGACCATATGAAAAGTTACCATCAAGGTCAGCTGTAGCACATATCAGCTACAATTCACTGTTAGGTTTGGATCGAAATCACTGATAAAGCTGTTCTTACAAAATCTAAAGCTGTAGTTTTGTGATAGTTTTCTTAAAACTCCAAGCTTTGCAGAAAGAGATTGCAATGGTGAAATAAAAGGGAAAAAAAGCCAGCATACAGGAGTCTCTTGCCTGAAGTGCTGAGATGAGAAAAAAACCTGAGCCATCTACTCTATAAAACTGCCCAAGTGCAGAAACTAATCTACTTGTAACAACCATTACGTGAGCTTTTGGACTTGACTGTTTCTCTCTTCAGTGTCTTCCACAGCTTCAAAACCTGCAAAGAACTATGGCTTGGTTGTTTTTGTTTTTTATTTTGAACAAAAACCAAACAACAAAAGCCACCCCACTACTGCTCTAACTGCTATCTCAGCAGAATAATCCCAATTGCATAGCCTAGGGGTGAAAAGAAATAGATGCAAGTCAGCAAGAGGAATTGAATAACATCGGCAGCTATGTAAGAAAATAGTGAGAACTCATTACTTGGCAGCTACAAGACAGACTGTCAATCAAATAATAATAATGAAGAGAGAGAGGGAGGAAGGGAGATAAAAAGAGGCTGGATGGAACTCCCAGGCAATTCACATTTATTTTACCCCTCCCACAATAGGTCTTTATAGTCCTGCCTTACCTATCTGTACAGCAGCGCTCTAAGCCTACTTCGTGTGCAAATTCATTTATTAAAGCCTCCCAACAACCTAGAAAGACAACTAAACACGTGACTTTGCTATTACAAAAATCTCTACTTTCATTACCTTGGAGAAGAAGTTGATGCTGTAGGTAATTGTGCGCATGGTGACAGGGTGACCCCGAATAAAGAATCCTCCAAAGTATATTTTATCCAAGTTATGGAGTTTGGCATAGAGGCAGGCGAGTTGACCGATGTCATTGCTGATCATATGTAATAAACTTTTTGCCATATCTTCTTTGGAAAATTCTTAAAGGAAAGAAACAGTGAGGCAAAGTAAACAGGCTGAAGAATGCTCAGGTGGACTGTACTGCTAACAGATAGCCTACAGTCTCTTTGTGTGCAGAAGAAAGGTGACCCTCGCCAGCATCACCAGAAATCTTTTATAAATAAGTACTTCAAACAAGGGAAGTGTATTTGACTGAAGATACCATGAACAAACCACTATGCTTCTGTGAAATATCACTGGAAAAATCCCTGCTTGAAAGGCCAACAGCAAATAGCAAGAACTCCCTTTCTTCTCTCTAGGAAGCAGAGATGATGGCTGATCCAGCCACCTTGACCTGAGATGCTCAGCATTTTATTATAATACTGCAAGCAACACTGCAAATTGTGATAAATCACTCCCATAGGTCTTTTTCTGGACCAAGAAGGCCAGGAATGAACTAACACTGGGCTAACTAGACAGTTGTTTTTGTTGTTTGCCTAACTTCATGCAATCCCAAGCTAGTAATCTGAATGTCTACTTGTAAAGGAGTACTAGATAACAGTTTTGATCAATAAAATATTGTGCAGGCAAAACACACGTAGGCAAATCATGAAAAGACGAGATGGTTATTCTCCAGCTCTGCTTGTCAGATCATTAGGAATATCAGATTCCCAAGGGCCAGAGGAGATGGTTGCATTTCTCCTTGTTAGTTTCAACCAACAGCTCCAAATAACTGGAGCCACTCAAGCAGTGTTCCCTGTCCCCTCCTGGCCCATGCACATAACAGGAAAACAGATAATGGAAGATGTTTATGCTGATGAAGCTGGTAACTATCCGTTTTGGTGCTGATGGGAAGCTAGCACAAGCAGCAAATCCATGCTGACAGGCAATATAAAGTATTAACTGTAGAGCAAATCGCAGGTGAATCATTTTATACCAATACCTTTATCCGCTGTGGTAGATTTCCCAAAGCTGCTGGCTATCAGATTGCCACTCAGCCCCAGGGTCTGGTAGGCGCCTCCATACACGTCTTTCACCAACATGTCTACATTTGTGTGCTGGCCCTTTGAAGCGAGCTGCAGCAATTCATCAAATTTCTGAGGAAGAGAAGCAGAGTTAGTCCAGGTTTCCTGGACAGCCAGGGAACCCTGCCCATAAACCCACAGCTCTGCAACATCTGTACTGACAAAAACCAGGGGTTTGTTTTGTCTCCGGATCAACCCTGCCAGCAAAAGACACATCAGAAAAACTACCAGGACTTATCCAGTGTCCATATCTTATCAGATTCTAAGCGGAGCTCGTATAATGGTGAAAAGCACAACATTCTCAGTTAACAGCAAGTAATTTCCTGAATTTCCCCCCAAAACGAGAGATGGATAAGAACATATAAAAGAGTTAGAAGCCTCATTCATCTCTTATCTTGGCAGGAAGTCAGAAACACAGTAACTAAGAGCAAACAGAATTCTATCTTATTTAAGCTTAAGAAAAAATATTCTTTAAAACCCAAGAGACTAGGTTAGCTTTTCCTGTTGCAGAAATGCATTAACATCCTGAAATTAAACTTGAATGCAATCTGCATTACACTAATACCTAATTTATAAGACTGCCAACCTCGATTTCTTCTTCAAAATTAGAATTAAAAGCAATCACTGTCATGTTCCAAAATTTCTTTTTTAAAAGCATCAAATAAAATATTGCAAGTACGGGTCTTCCCTTTGCCATTTTCTTACTTGGCATGTATGTAACTCTAGCTTTTTCCACACCGTTGACATTTAGGGACACCTATTTAAGCCACATGGATCTCTGAGACAGGAAAAACCAGCATGATTTAAGAGCTGAGTGAGGCAGAGCAGTGCTAGACCAGGCCTTATTCTGGCAGATTACCAACTTGGCATTTAAGTGACAAACCCCTGAAGTCAAAACATGAAACAAAAAGAGTCAGAATGCCTCCTATCTACTCCCAGGTGTTTTGCAGTAACTGGGTTCTCTCTGCTCTTCCCACGCAGGAATGAAGCAGGCAATTTAAGTTGAAAAAGAGTAAGGAAAATTGACAGGACGCTTTGAGGAGGCTTTTCTTTACATTATATGCATTATTTGTCCTTGGTGACAAACTCCTCGAGTCCAAGTAGGATGACTATTTTGCCACCAATGAGCATCTTCTAATTTTTGTCCTTATAACATTCCAGTATCTTTTTGCATTTTCAAAGCTTCCTTTTAAGCATCAGAAGCATCAACCAAAAAGCAAACATAAGTCAAGGACCACAAGTACCTAGTGGAGAGTATTAACCTCATCCTGCGCATTGCAGAACTGCCTGTTCTGTTTCTGCGCAAGGGCAGAAATTCTTTGAATAAAACGTAAACCCACCCCAAGAGACAGACTTAATTTTTTTTTCATCTTCTAGTATCCACACAATGCATTTGATACTCCAATGTTTAAAGCTTCCTCTTAGCATCTCATTTAATCCCACACCCCTTAAAACTGATGCTTTGATACCTTTGTTTTTGTGAGCAGTGCTCCGAGACCCCAGAAAGTTCCACCTCCAATCGAGCTCCCTCCGATCCATTCAAATTTGTCTTCTGTTTCTACCTGTCAGTAAAACGAGGCAGATTTGACCAGAAAGTTCTATTATAACTATAAACACACAGTTAGATATGAGAGCATGTGGAGTTGTGGAATTGGTGTAGGTGGAACTATTTAACTGTGTGAATATCAGGTGGGAAGCTCTCCACAGGTAGACATTCCAATACTTGCACCACAAGCACTTTCTGAAATCTTTATATGTAATTCTTGGCCAATAATTCTAAATATAGACATTAAATTGGGTCCCTCAACGATGCACCAAAACAAACAAACAAATATCTGAAAATCACTCTGTTCGGACAGCCTTTGTCCTCAACAGTTAAAATAACAACCTCTCTAAACACTGAATTAAATATGATTAAAAGTAAACTACAGCAGGGTAAAGCATTCGTAACTCGATAACAAATGGAAATATAAAGATATAATTATTCTTTTTTTAACTCTTTATTACCCAAGAAGAAACAGCTACAAATGTAAGGTAGGAAGATGTTTCAGACCACCTTAACCAAATTCTACAGTGAAACATTTCAGCAAGCACTCACCTTCACTATAGAAACCCCAGAGCCAATATTCACCAGTAAATATGGGAAAATATTTGGGTGGTTTGTCTGAAACCGGAATTCAGTCTCTGAATCTTTCTGGTACGCAAAAACTTCATGGGGTATGTTCCTTAGCACAAAGTTGCATCCTTTAATTAGGCAGGTCATTACGTCTTCTTTATCTACTCTGAGGGGAAAGGTGAGAAATAACATCCTTACATCAATTTCACAGTCCTGTCGATAAGCAGGTCTGCTTTTAGAGGAGAGGCTTTTCCAGACTCAGAGATAATAACCCACACCACAAGGCAAAATTCCAGACGTCTTAAAGATGAAACCTATACCTGTATGTGTTCTGCTGGTCCTTGTCCACACCAGGACACACAGTCTATAGCTAGACTGGGGTCGCACAGTAACTCTAATCTCACACTAACTACGTTGTCATTAAAGCTAATCCTGCTCCCCTGTTTGCTTGGGTTCACTGCCTCTTCCGTGCCCCCTAGGGCCAGAAGGAGTCTATGTGCAGATGTAAAATAAAGCACGTCAGGAAACTCGAATGCAAGTTAACCTAACAAAACAACTTCCTAACTACTAATGATTTGCTATTGCTGCTCCCTTTTCTTCCCAAGCAATGACAAAGTGTGTCCCCCTGCACCTCCCAGCTGTCAGTTCTCGATAGGTTTATCTGTCTGCAGCCTGTGTTTGCCAACAAGTCAGTTCAGCCTGGTCTGACCAAAGATAGGTGCACACCTCCTAGGGCTTTGCTCCTGCTTTTGAGGGCAGACGGACAAAGCACAAAGTTAGCCTACTAAAATCTCATTGAAAAAGAAACATACTCCTATAACTAAGTTTAAACAGTTCCACTTACTTCAACCCCAATTTCTTCTCAATAAGATCTTTGAATTTATAGGCACCACCACCTGTAGCTTTGATGACTTTTGTCTCTGTATTGACAAGATGGTCTTTGATGAAATCTAGGCAGGTTTCGATGTAAGTGTTTTCAAATTTAATGAAGTGAAGCCGAGCTGTAATCTCTTCCTGAACTGATATTTCATACAAAGGTTCATTTTCTATGTCCTTTAAAAGAGAAAAGAATTCCTTACACGTTATCCAAATTCCTTCCTCAATGAACAAGGTTATATGCTAAACTGCTGAACATCAATAGCTGTGCTTGCTTTGCCTTGAAACTGAGTTAATGCTATTAAAAATGTAACATCCTAAGCTACTTTCAAAGAAGAATATAGTTTCAATAGATCTTAATACTCCTTAGGCTGAGAATATAATCATTTCTCCCATGCATTAGACATGTATGAAATATCTCTAGAAGAAAAGTTTAGATGGGAGTATGGGTTTTTTACAGGAGTACCATACTATCTGCCTAGAAATTGACTATTTCAAACTGGCAATTCAAGGAATTCCAAGAAGTCGGTTGTGACAATTTCAGAGTAACAGACATTACAGACCTAAACTTCATCTAGAACTTCTTTATAGTTTTATATAAAACAGGTTTTTGGATGGGTTTCAGACAAAGTTTCTGTTCTACAAGAAGCCAATCCAGTACTTCACTCTTATGAGCCAATCATGTGGACCGATAAATGATAGAATCCTCACCTTTCCCGAATGATCAAAGGACCTCACTCTTGCCACCTTGTGCTGCACAGTTGAATAATAAGCCAACTTTGTTAATGAACCACCTGTTAATAAAAAGATGATAAGTTACGATTAATGCCTCACCTCAGAGCAAACGATATAACTTATGTTTATGTCTGCTTCACCTAAGAGTTGGTGGGTTTTAAGGTCTCCTCAGCTAAAGCCAGATACAGTTAAGCCAAAGGAATAATGCAGTGAGCCAAAGAACTCTTGTCTGGAAATGGATTTGGTGCGATTAACTCCACATGCACTGCTTACGGGGACAGGTCCACAAGTTGAGCTTGCGCCCAACTGATGTGAGAATGATTGAAGATGAGCAGAAATATTGAGGTCTTAATTCACTTTTAATTTTTTTCCTCTTCAGAAAGAAAAATGCCTCTTCAACTACTTCTAAATATCAGGATCTGATTAAGGTACCAGTTTGCTTCATAAACCCCTAAGCTGCTTTGGCTGTTGGAGGAAAAGCCTTAATTGTCACTCAGCATAAAAAGGGCCCTGAGCTGTAGACTATAACCATCCTTATCTGTACAGAAAGTCAGTTCTAACTCTGTATCCCTGCTCTCCCAAGAGCAGCACAAGGCACTCAGGAGGTCCATACCAAGTGCGACAGGTCTAACGCAGCGGAATTCAAGTCTGGGTTACCCCTTGCAGCACGTTTACCGTGCACTTCACACAACACCCCACGTACAAGATGAGCAGTTATGAGAAACTACTGAATTAAAATTGAAGTCCCAAAAGTAAATAAAAATCTAGCAATGTTAGATCATAACAGAACAGCTAAATTCTGCAGCTCTGCTGCATCATAAACAAGTGTAATCAAGAAATGCAGCATGGGCAAGCAAAAAGTAATCAGCCAGTGCTTATAGCTTTGCACTCCTAACAGTGCTCTCGTGTCTTCCAAAGTGCTCAAATGAATAGGAGAGATTTTGCAACCTGTAGGTGAAAAATAAACAGCTTTCTCCAGCAAAATTCAAGTGAGGTCAACTCAGAGTGTCACTAACAGACACTTATAGTAATAAAGGCAATAAACTTTCCTGCCCTCGGATCTTATTTCAGTGGACCAGCCAATGCTTTAAAATTTCTGGCAAACAAAATCCAAACTGTGCTCTGCTAGCTAATTGCTTAAAGGTGAGGCTTATCTTAGCTTTTGGGTATTTTTTCAAAAAAAACTCAGTAGCTCCGCACTAGATGGAAAATACTTCCTTCCAGACCCCTAAATAGAAGAATCATGACACTTGTGTTGGAGAAGAGCACTGTTTGTACAACACTGATAATTATAGTGGCCCTTCAGCAATTTATCACCAGATAAATGGTATGTAAAGCTATGCTTTATACATTCTCCTCTTCCCCTCCTAGTTTTTAAAGACTTAAATCCATTCAGAACACCAGCTGAGACACGTAATGAGGCTTTATGACTAATCCCACAACTCTAATTCCGCTGTGACCCACAGAAAGGACCAATTCCGGCTGTTATGTTTAACAGGCATGAAACAAGTGGCTTCGGAAGGAGTTAAGTACCCTTGTGATACTACAAGATCATGTATTATGGTGCACTTATTCTTCTCACTACACAGTAGAGTCCACAGCACCTGGAGTGGTGTTAACCAGAGGATAACAGCGGCTGGCACCAACGCCACACAGCACCACGGCTGAAGAACACTCTTCTGCCTTTCCTGATAAAGAGTCCCCCTGTCCTAGTAACCGTAAACTTGAAGCAAAACATGTGAGCTGGTTTTTTTTAGTTTTGCAGATCTTCGTAGAATGAATCACAGAATGGCTTCAGCTGGAAGGGACCTGGGCGGTCTGGGCAAGGGCCTCCACATGCTCACAGAAAACATTTTTTCCTAATAGCTAATCTAAATCTCGCCTCTTTCAGCTGAAAACCGTTTCCCCTCATCCTATCCCCTGTGCTCCCTGATCAAGAGCCCCTCCCCAGGTTTCAAGGAGCACTTTTAAGTACTGAAGGCTGCTCTAAGCTCCTTTTGGAGCCTTTCCTTCTTCTTCAGGCTGCACGAGCCCAGTTTTCTCAGCAAGTCTTTGTCCTGGAGGTACTCCAGCCCTCTGAATGCTGATTCTTGCAAAGGTAAAACTACTGTTAAAAGAGCTAGAGCTCTGCTGTGTCCCTGCAAAGCCACCAGAGCGGTGCTTTTCCCTGCTGAGGTGCTCGGGGGTCGCTCTGGTGTGGATTATTCTGTCTGTCCCTTTGCGCAGGCTGTTGGGACAGCTGGAAGCGCAACATCCTCCAGCCTGGGGCATTTCTGGAGGTGACTGAGGAAGCCCTTGCAGGCAGCTGCATGTCCTCGGCGAATACCAAACCCTCTCAGCTTGGCAGCCACCCTGCCTTGCTGGGTCAAAGGTGGCACAGCAGCTTCCTCCTGATACAAGCAGTAGTTGCTATTACAAGAAGTGGAATATATTGGATTTAAGCTAAAGTAGATTTAAGTTTAGTTGAAACTTCGACTGTATTTTTTGAAAGTTAGGCAGAATGCCCATCTGATAACATGTTTTTTTCAAATAGTGAGGTGCTTATGTCTCGTGTTCAGTGTGATCTGTGCGTCACCTCTGTTTGCAGCCTCTCCCTGTCTCGGATGCAAGGTCAGCCAGAGCTGGAGCCAGCACCAAATTCCTCAGAGATTTGGCTGTTGTGAAGCTCGTAATAACATTAAAACGACTCCTTGTGAAGTAACAGAACATGAGTAAGACTTCTGGGAGAGTTTATACATGTGCATGTAGTATATTCTGTCCCAGCTCTAGCCTCGCTGCACACGATGGATGGAGAACGCTCCTTGTCTTCCTGGGCCTGGTTAAGGGGGCGTTTGCTTCCTAAAACTCCAAAGCGAGTCTCGGAGAGTTTATTCGCCTCTCTTTTCTGCATCCCCCCAGGTCTCCTCCTCGCGGAGCCCACGCAGCACCGAGGTACGAAGGGGAAGCACCCGGCCCCGCTCCCCTCGCATCGTCCCTTCGCCGAGGTGGCTTCTCAGCCCCTTCTCCCCTCGGGCCGGGCCCGCTGGGCCGCCAAGGGCAGCGCCAGGGTGTCCCCGGCCCGCTCCCGTTAGTGGCCGCGAGGGGCATGCTGGGACTTGTAGTTCCGCTCCCCGCTCCCTCCTACACGCAGCCGGGCGGCAGGACTACAACTCCCACAGTGCCCCGCGCCGCACCCCTGCCGCGCCGCCTGCCGGGAGCCGTAGTGCGCTCCCAGCTTCCCGCTTTGCGCGGGGCCCCTCAAGGCACTACATTTCCCAGCGTGCCCCGCTCAGAGCGGCCAGCCCCGCCGAGTCCTCTCCGCGGAGGAGAGAGCCGCCGCTCCTCGCCTCCCTCCCTCCCCGCCGCCCCCTTTCCCCTCTTACCGATGTCTATGGCGAAGCGCTTGGCGTTCTCCAGGTTGCGGAAGATCTCGTCGGGCGGGAGGGTGATGCTCTTGTCCAGGCTGCCGTGGCCGCCGCCTCTCCCGCCCCGCTCCGCCATGTTGAGCGCGCGCCGCTCCCCGCCCGCCTCATCCGCAGGCAAATGTATGCGCGTACGTCTGCGCTAATGAGGGCTATGTTAATGAGGGCTATGTTAATGAGGAGGGGCCGGGCGAGCGCGGGATCCGAGCGGCTGGGGCTGGAAAGGGGACCTCACAGCCCACCCAGCCCCGCTGTGGGGTATTATATGGATCTGCTGCCAAGGTGGAAAAAGACAGCTGGAGGCTTGGCTGGAAAGCAAAACCCTCGACTCGTAGAGTGGGTTGGGAGGGACCTTAAAGATCATCCAGTTCCTGCCATGGGCGGGGACACCTCGCACAGGAGCAGGGGCCCCGAGTCCCCTCCTGGTCTAGCGTTAAGCTCTGACATAATCCTAGCAAGATTGTGCTTTACAAGTGTGATAGATAAGACCCTTTGTTCATCAAGTAGTAAAACAAATGAGGAGGAAAGCTTGTGTACTGTGATAGATACAACCCTTTATCCATCAAGTAGTAAATCAAATAGGGAGGAGAGCTTGTGTAGATAACAAGAAACCACAAGACAGAAAACAGAGACAGTTTTGTGTTTGCCTAGGTACAAATTGGGTTGTATAACCATATATGGATAAAGATTAAAGGACAGAATATATTTGTAGATAAGGGTTGTTGTGTCAAAATTGCCTTTTGCTAAAACTAATTGAACTACAGGAAAGCAGGGAGTCGGGTATATGGAGGAATTCGGGGGGAGTTGCCGAAGTGTTGCAGCGAGCCTGGACACACAGATAAGAACTGGCTAACTGGCGACGCAGACGCAGAGAACCCCACGAACACGGAGATGGAAACATATAAAAGACTGAAAGAGGGGGGGGAATCGGTGTGAGCCGTTGGCGGAGCGTGGGCTCCCCGGCTGCACCCAGCGCTGTTTGCTTGTCATTGCTTGCTGTAATTAATAAACGATTAATTGATCCGTAAAGGCTGAATCAAATTATTCGCCTCAATTTATAACACAAGTATGGCCAAAGAATTAACAACGTGATCCTTCTTAATCATAAAATATATGACAGTGTGTTTCACCGTCCTTCACCAGTCTGCATTGTCAGTGCTTTTCATGTCAAGTCTTTGGAATTTCCTCCTCAAAGATTATCCAGTACCACCCCCTGCCCTGTCAGGGACACCTCCCACGGCATCAGGGGGCTTAAGTCCCCATCCAGCCTGGCCTGGAACCCCTCCAGAGTGGGGCAGCCACCACTGCTCTGGGCAGCCTGAGCCGGGGACCCCCCATCCCCACAGGAAAACATTTCTGCCTGAGATCTCATCTCAATGTCTCCTCTTCCAGGTCAAAATGGTTCCCCTTGTTCTGCCCCTCCCCAGCTTTCCTGGAGCTCCTTTCAGTACTGGAAGCTGCCTTAAGATCTCCCTGGAGCTTTCTCTTCTCTAGGCTGAACAGCCCCGACTCCCTCAGCCTCTCTTGAGACTCCTTGCGGGGTCATAGGGCTCCCAGTTGATGCTCTAGGGCTTAGCTGGTATCATGCTCACCGCAGGCTCCACGGGCTGGGATGTCACAGGTCTGGCTTTTGACGTTACCTGCACTGGCTTTCATGTCATGAACATGTACACACGCTTATCGAGCAGCCACACAACTTCCCTTTTTAGGCAAAAAACATTCCTGGGTGTCTGTCTGTTCTGTGGCTTGGGCACACACTACAAAAATGGGTAACGTGAAGTGCCTCGACAAACTGTTTTAATTGGAATAGTTTCCTGTGTTTGGGAGTCAGGCGTGAATTCTCCTGAGCTCGCCCTTACTCTAACCCTTCCTGACAAGTTTCCTGGCTCTAAATTTCCTAAGAATTTGTTGGTTAGGCGTGCCTCTGTTTTGGTCTGGCATTGAGAGAGCTGGAGTTTGGTATTTCAGAGTGTTTTCTGCTGTGGGAAATAGCACTGCAGGTCTTCCAAATGGACACAAATCTGCTGAGGCAATTAAATACCAGTTCTGAATAGCTTTGCTTTTACTGAAATCTGTGTCAAATGTCCTTTAAGCCCAGGAACCACAGGGAAATCAGCTACATGAACTATTCAAGAAAGAATAACTGGCTGGATTTGTTCACTAGATATTTATTTATTTTGCACTGTTAACTTTCTGTGATTTCAGAAGACCAAGGTAATTTCTGGCACAGGTTATACAGTAGGTGCATCTCACACACAACATGTCATAGTATCCTTCAAGGACAGTCAGGAATTCATATTCTCCCCTAATGGGAAGATACCAAAGAGTAAATATAATTTGTACACCTGCCTTTCATGAAAGACTTTGATAAATATTACTTGTAAAATCGACAACACAGCCGTAACTTTCTTTCCTATAAGGATATAAAAATGAGCTTTTGCCTTTATGAAAGGCATATGCATCCTGAACCTCACAAGCAGAATTCTGCTTTTGTGAGCAAGACATCCTGAGGAATTTCCTCTACACTATGGTTTAACCATTTTCAGAGCATGCTCAGTACGATCTACAAATATTATAGAACCCTTTATGGCACCCATAGGAAAGCCTGGTTTTCAAACATGCCTGGTCAGAGTAGCTGTTCTGCTTGAGACCCCTTGGGCCCCTCCAGCTTCAGCTGGGGGTAGCATAGGACACAGAAGTCTCAAGCGGGGCAAGTCAGAGCTAAAGGCTCCTCCCAAATGGACATATTTGAAAGGCTGAACATCTCCTAGCCGGAGGATTACATCTCACATTCTTTTAGAATAACTCTTTCTCCATGTGATGGGATCATTTCAGTCCTTCTAGAAGAAGGGAAGCAGCCATCCGAGCATAGTAATGCTCTGCAAAAGGAAGACGTTCTTCCCTACTTATGAGAGGAGTGGGGGGACTTGTATAGCAAGTCACAATCTCCTCTGGAATACAAGCAAATGTCCAGGAAACACATCAGAATTCTCTTGGCCTACCAAGGCCTCCAGAGGCTGCCGGAGGGTTTCAGCGCCGCTTGTTTTGCAGGGGGCTGGTGGCTGGAAGTGGGTGCAGAAAAAGAACTTGTCTCCTTCGGCACCACTTGTGACCTCTGGAAATGGCAGATAAGCTTCATTCGGGTTTCTGTGTTTGCTGAATGGAGAGACAGGAATTGCAGAGCTTCCTTGAGGCACCAAGCGTAGCCTTCACAATAATCCCGCTGCAGGCTTTTGGCAGAGGCTGCAAAAGCTGCAAGGGCAGAGAAGAGAGCAGTGTTACAGACTGTGGCTGGCGGTTTGCGTAAAAGTACGGGAAGCAAGCATGGTCAGGGGATGTACTCACCTCGGCTGTATTTCAGGTAGCTGACAGTCATCTCCAGGATGTCGGCTTTCTCCAGCTTGGAATTGGGCTGGTGCCTCTGAAACTCCTTCTCCAGGAGCAGTTTCAGCTGCTCGATGCTGCTGTTAATCCGGTCCCGGCGCAGTTTCTCTACAATGGGCTTCCTGAGCTGTAACACAAAAGAGGAAAGTTAGCGGTGAGACTTTCCCCGTCCCGTCTCTGTATAACCTGTTGTTGAAGGAGTCTGGCCCTTTCCAGCTCTTCGCTCCTGCAGTCACAGAGGCAGCAGATACTTACTCTGTTTTTCTCTTTGGGTGTTAGGATTTCCAGGGAGAGAGCACTGGGTGCCATTATCCCGAGTGCTGGTTTCAGCTTGGAGCTTGTTGGTTAGCTGGTGGAGAAGGGAGGCAGGAGTTCCTCTATTTATACGCTGTCTCTGCATACAAATGTCTGAGTCCAGAGCAACTTTGAGTTTCCCACAGTCGATAGCCAATCCATGTGTGCCCTGGGACAATAGAGAAAGCATCTATTACAGCATGGCAAATTGACTGTGAATTGCCTGGGGATAATACCCTGCTCCCAAAGGAGCAGGTGGACTGGGGAGTGTGTGACACAATAGGGCTTGGCATTACAGCGCTGGGGTAAGAACGTGGGAAAGCGTTTGCCGTCATTATAATCAAACTTCTGCCTGATGTTGGGAATGTCAACATCTCAATGTGCTGCCTTTTCCCAGGCTGTGGTGAAATTAAGCACAGAAGACTGATCCCGGGAAAAGATAATGCTCTGTGCCCACACCAAAAGAGAGGTTGAAAAGGAAAAGATGCAGAATTAGAGGGGCTAAACCCTTTAATTGACATTAAACCATGCTTAGATGAATACAGTACCTGATAATTTTCATGCAACATGAAGGCTAAAATTGAGGGAAATACCTTTAAAACAATTTGCACTGAGCAGTTAGCTTGACATATTTTCCTGTCTGTTGTTAAAATACCTAAAGTCCCTCTATAAGTTATATTCAGAGCTCTTCCTTGCATTTTTTTGGGTAATCTGGGCTTTCCTATGGTAGCCCGTGACATGTAATGATTATGATGCCTTTCCTGAACATGTCCTATTTAATTTCATGCCACTTCGCCAATGCCTCACTGTTGCCTTGGTCCTGAGTCCCCACGTAGAGCACCTAAATGTATTTTCTATTTACAGACAACCGAAACAGTGAAAAGTCAATTCCTGTCTATTAATGTGCTTGTATTATCCCACTTGCAGAATGTAAATAGAGACTCTATTCAGTTCTGGGCTTTCTCCCTCCATGTGCCATGTATTGCAACGAACACAGGTAACGAAGTGAGAAGGATCAGATAGAATCCAGGATTAAAGGTGCCTTTTTGAAGTGTGTTTTTAAGGCTGTCCTAGGTTGCCTGCTCAATTCTACTGCTGGCTCCCCCTCGCAGTGCAATGCAGTATAAAGCTAGTGACATTTGTCATCTGTCAGTCAGGCATGTGAGGCCTTGGGCTGATGAATTCCCGGTTATACTTTATGGTACATCTATTTCAGCTGCAGTACACGGAGGTCTAGGGGTTTAAGGGGCATAATTTTCTTTCCTTAATTCCATAGTCAGAGGCTAGATGGGGGAGTAAACCTAGACTGTTGCTAACAGGCTAGCAGGTTGGGGATGTTATTTTTTGAATGCTTGTTTCTCACTACCACAATATTCATGAAAACCCTACGTATTCCCTGTGTCTGCTTTTCAATACCAGAAGGAAACCTTCCATTTCACTGTCATCTGCAGGCAGTTTCACTTGCCCTCAGCATCCCTCTCAATAAGCCAGGGCCAAAATCTGTGCCTGAGAGAATCTGTGTTCCAGCACAAACAGGCTTGTTGCGTAAAGGGACATGATCCTGCGAAGGATGATCCTGTAACTAACCTGAAGCTTACAAAGCTCCTTTTAATGTCCTGGCTTTTCATGGCAGCGATTTCCATAGGTCAGCTACTCTCCCTCCTCCCTTTCCAGTTCGAAGATGATTTATCTTTAGGTAGATCACAAAGGGTGCAATGATTTTAATTGTTGATGGTTGTTGAAAGCCTGTAAGTTAACAGGGAGCATGAGTTCTATTAAAAATCAGTTCCCTGACTTATTTTGTCAGCTTGCACTCAGCAGCATTGCTTGCAGCCAGTGCAACTCCTGGGTGTCTGTACTTGTGCCGTTATTGGAGCTTGAAGTCAAGCACGGGGCTTTGTGCGTCTCTCTCAGGGATCACATGAGATGGAATGAACAGCAGGTCCCACCACACACTGTATGGGAAGGAATATGTTTGCGGCAGCGGCGGGTACAGTGATGTGGGAAAGAAGCTTTGACCCAATTTTCAGTTCTGGAAATATGGAATGAGTGGTTTTAAATAATGCCATCCGATCCCCAGCATAATGTGCCTGGACTCCAAAGGGCTAAACCAGCTCCCACTGATTAAAGAATTATCCCTTCCTTTAAGAGCAGGGCAGATGGTGCAGCAGGCGTTAGCTTTCTTCTCAGGACCCTCAGAGGCACACTTCTTTTGTTGACAGTTTAACACTGTGAATGGGGTGATGTGGGAAATCCTGGGAGCTGCGGGCTCACACCATCTGATGTGAATGGTGAACCAGGCACGCTGCCTTGCAGCAAGCACACAAAACGAGAGCCTCTGCACTCACCAGCTCTTCTGCCCCTCCTGTCAGTTGAAAAGTTGGCAAATCTTCCGTTACCCTCTTCCCTGCTTCTCTAACCCTCTGTGTGCTGAGGGTGGATAAGAGAAACAAATACCTGCACCCAGCTCCACCTTTGGTTTGATTATTAACGCCTGAAAACTTAATGGCAATGATATTTCCTAACTGATGCTTCAGAATAATAAATTGTCTGAGTCTGTACCTGGAATATATTCATTATGGAGCAGGGCTCAGTGTGCACTTTCTGCAAGGATTTCAGTAAAGAAAAAGAACTCTGTACTGCAGGCACTCCAGTTGCTCTTTGTGACGAGTTTGTAACTGGCTTGCTCAGCTTGGGCTCTTTTAAAATTCAGCTGTTAGTGCAATAGCCTGTTCCACTGACACATGTTTGTGATCCAGATCCTTGTCACTGTCCCGCACGTCTTTGGGAGGAGCTGGTGCTTCTCTCTGGCTGTCACTGCAGAGCTAGAATGAGAGATTGATTGGGGCTTAGAAGCAGGGGGTTCCCTGTTTTGGGAATGAAGGATTAAAAGAAACAAATCCCCGAAACTGCCAAACAGGTGGAGCTGGCTAAGTAATGTTACACAATAATTTCATTCTTTGGAGGATGGCTTGAAACCTGGACCTGCTCTTGAGAGATGACGGCTGTGCTGTGGACACAGAGCCTTGCTCTCTAAATCACATCACAGCCAGGAGTCGTGTTGTGAAGATGCCACAGGGAAAAAGGGCGGTGTCTCTACTCTCACTTGGTCCAGATACTGAGGATTGTAGGGGGAAACAAATCTGCAAACAATTGTCAATGTTTGTACCTACAGACCTTGCGGAGTGCCTAAGGCAGGATCTGCCGCGCTAACTGTCTCCAACAGCAGATACTTGCCACGTGACCCTGAGCTATGGTGTGCAGTCTGTGCACCACAGATTGCTTTGAGTTGAAGAAGAGTCACAGAGAATCCAGGAAAGGTAACTTACAACCCCAAGGCTATCATCGGTTGGGCTGTGTCCATTATAGCCCATAAATCAAAATGTCAGGAGGACCACGAGCCTAGGAAATGAATGGTGGGCCATGGAGCTTCCTGCTTCTGATTTGTAGGTGGTGATTTCAGCCCAGGTGCAGACTTGCTCCACGCGCTGTTTCACAAAAGCTGCTAATGTTTTTAATGCCAATTGACAACTTGCTTAGCCCATCGGATACTTGGCTTTCTGTGGAAGGAAGCCCAGCGTATTGCAATTTAGCAGCAGGTCTGGAGGAAGGTGGGCTGTCAGAGAAGAGTATAGAAAATCAGAATTTCAGTGTCTGTGTTATGCAGATCTAAAATGCAGGGACCCTGTACTTATAGCACACAACCTGATGACTTAAAGCTTTCCTTTCTACATCACTTTTAGAGCATTTTTATTTTAGAATATTTCTTACATCCACATCAGTCTGTCTCACAAACATTATTGGTCATGTTTTTAAAGAAATAATTACAAGATTTATTTCTTGGTGCCTTCCTTAAACGGTTTAAAATCTTTCTGACAGCCGCTCTCGAGACACCTATTTAGTGTCAAAGAGCATAACGTTCCCAAGTTTTAAAAGGGGCTCTCGCATAATACTGATCGATCAATGTGCTCCTTGGGAAAATAGCTCTCCAGATGGTCTATCGGGACAGGAATTGCTGGTCATCACAATGCAGAGCCAAAAAGCGTCACTAATGTGGGCTGTTGTGAGGCACGCTTCCTTTGTGGTCCCTTTCAATGTCATAAATGGGGAAGAAAGTGTGGGAAACTCTGAGAAACTCTGGCCCACACTCTGAGGTTAATAGGGGCTTTGTCAGGAGAATATTCCTGGGCTGTGGGATCAGCATAATAAACAACATCTTCCCTAAGGGTGGGAATGTGTTGGAGCAGAGGAGAGTCACCCCAGGGGACAGAGGAACAGTAAGAAGCTTTGCGTTCAATTATTAGAAGTGGTAATAATTAATAAATTGTAAACATAACCTTTGCTGTGCCACGACCAGTGAAACTGGAGGTCTGGCTTTTATCTCTCAAGTAATTGGTAAACGAAAGCCCTGAGGGGGCAAGGCTTTGGCTGGTGTAAACCTGAAGTGATGCACTTGCACTGGGTATGGATCTTACTCCCCAGAGCAAAGGGATGGTTTCTGGTGGGGTTTGTTTTCTTCCCTCTGCCCAGAAAGGAGGCACGTCTCTGCAAACAGTAGCTCTGAATCCCTTGTGCACTAACATCCAAGCGTGATCGACTGTCCTGCTATAGCAGGGCACATAGCCAGTGATGTAACATGGCCTTTGTGTGAATGAGAATCAGACCTCACTGTCAGAAGGATAGCACCCGTGTCTCTCCAGATTTATACTCTGGGCTTAGAAGCCTGACTGTGATCTCACATGAGTTTTGCATAGTTGTCATTTCAACAGCTTGTTCCTGTGTTAGCCCAGAACTGGAGGGGCTGGGTTCGAATCCAACAGCTTCTAGTTTGTGCAGCTTTTCTTTGGTTTCCTTTTCTCCTTTCCATTCATGCTGTTTTAAACAAACTGCAGTGATGCTGCTGTGACAGTCACAACGTGGTTTAGGTGGGTGGTAACACATGAGCTGCAGAAGATGCCCATCCACATAGCAGCAGCAGACCTCACCGTGCCATGAGTGACTGTTCCCAGTCTCTGTGGTGCATAGTCAGCGTGCTTTGGGGTACCTTGCATTTTGACTGACTCTGAACTCACCCAAACCCGCAAACTGCCTTAATTAGGCTTGATTTAAAAATGCACAGGCATGGATGAACAGCTTGAGTTTTGCTGGGATTCTGAAGCTTGTACTAATTGACACAGACAAGTTGAACACTGCAAGGTGAAGTGGCTTTTTCAAGATCACTAGGCAACCACAAAATCTAAAAATATCTCTTCTGAATTATTTAGTAGTTCATTAGGAAGAACAAATCTGTCTGCAGCATTGCTGTCAGCCCCCGATGAACTGCAGAACTGTACCAAAGCCCACCTTGTATTGCAGTGGCACACAGACAAAGAGCACTCAAACCAGGTCATGCATTCAGGGTGAAATAACAACCTAAACAATCCATGCAACAGTAATGAGGAGGGGTAATATGCTCTTGACTTTGCTATCTGGCTTTTTGGTCCTTCCCATATGGATAGCTAAGGGTCTTGTCACAAATCAAGTGAGGACTGGCCAGGTATAGCTAGCAGTTTGTGAATGCAGTTTGATCTGATTGGCTTAACGATGTACTCATTTGACAAGATGAGATATTCTAGGTTTCCTTTTGTTCGAGAAAAAAAAAAGCATATGCTAGAAGTAAAGTTTTCAAGGGCATCTCTCCCAGGGAATCTGAGGAGGGTTAATAACGTTGACCAATGGTGACCAATATTCTTCCAAGTAGATCTTGGAAGAATAAGAGGGTTGCCTGTGATAGGTCCAAATCAATGTATTACTGTGGTTAGAGAACAGTTTTGCGAATGGATTACTTGTGCAGATTTCTTTTACTTTGAAGAGAAGGAAAAATAAGAGGTGAACAGTCCCCCCCCGGAGCAATGAATAGAAACCCTTTTGAGAAAAAGGGAGTGAATGTCACTGGAGAAGGTGTTGTGTTTTGGAGAGACTTTTGCTTTTAATGTGCCCAAGAGTGACTTTAGGATCCCTTTCTTGCGCTTTTCTTCCTGCTTCCCCCAACACCTTCTGAATCCCTTTGTGCTTGTTCCCCTCATCCCTTCCCTCTGAGTAGCTCTGTGGGAGAAGGACAAGCACATCTTGTACAACAGGTGCCAGCCTTCCTCCCTTCGCCAGAGTGCCCCTGGGTTGTGGGTAGTTCCGAAGAGGAGGGTGGGATCCCCCGACAGAGTCAGGTGCCAAACTCTCTGGAAGTTATTCGGAATTTTGCATGTTGTTACTTCCTGAACAGACAGAAAGCGAAAGAGTGAAATCAGGCTGATGGACAAATTAATGTGGGAAAACAAACTGGCTCTTGAGATTAGTGATTTGCTGGAATATGTTCCTGTGAAGCATTTAGGCCCACAGCTGTCACTATCTCACTTCAGCTTTACCTCCATTTTGACTTTTTAATAACTCTCCCAGAGGTCGCCTCTCGCTAAAATCTGAAATCCTGTCCTGCCAAACGAATTTCACAAATACACCTCCCAGCAGCTTCCCTGCTGCAGAGAGTCTGCATGCAACACTTACTCCAGGCCATTTTAATAATTTCAAAGCAAAGGATTAATGACTAGAATAATTTTTATTGTACAGCAAAGACACCAAAGTTGAACATCACACAGGATGAATACATCACAGCTTTATAAAAGCTTTTTAGGCTCTTGAGCATGTTCAGTGAATAATTATAAAGTACTTATTGCCTCCCTTCCTCCCCTTTTCCTTATGGTATATCACAGGTATTTCCTTTACAAAAGGCATCAATTATCCCTCAACTGAGAGCAGCACATTCTGTTCTCTTCATAACTTTCTGTAAGAAAGCGTATTAAAAATAGCACAAGAACTTCAGAAGAATGAGCATTTCTTAATGACACCTTTCACTCAAAAGATAAAGGCTAGATACTCTCTTTATGATACAAAATACATTCTTCAAAGTGCTCCTTCTTTAGGAAGGTCAATACATTATCTGGAGACAATGGAGCACTTGAACCAGTGACCCAGGGAGTTAGAATGATTTCCTCTGACAGCCACAGGCTGTGTGTGGGACTGAAGGGCACTTGGCTCTCTAAATCAGCTCAGAGCCTGGTCCTCTCTTTGGCCAGGAACCACCAATAAAAGCAGCAAATTTGCTGCAATATACAGACACATTCCTTCACTGTGAAGGGAAACGACTCAGCGACCCTCATTTCTTGTGACAGAAAAACAAGAACTACCCCCCTCCCACCTTTGGAAAGCAATGTTTCCTACTTTAAAGAGGAACCACTTATCACAGGTCCCTCTAGTTTTTGTGGCAAAACGTGAGAATAAAGCAAGGTTCAGCCGGTCTACCAGGGTCTCCAGATGGTAGGAGCAGGAGCCACCATCTTCTGGACAGGTTGCTTCCTGGCAGACAGACAGGGTGACAGGGGTGGACTACACAGAGCAGGAGAGTACATGGCATCTGCACCCGTCTGAGCTTTGCAGAAATGTCTGAGAAGCTGCACCTGAGTTTCTTTCTTGGCTTCGTAGTAGGAGAGAAAATGCATAGCTTCCTTGAGGCACCGCAGGTATCCACTGTTAAAGTTCTGCTCCAGGTTCTTGTGAATGAATGCTGGAAAAGAAAGAAAGAAACAAATGCAGTAGGTTAAAATCATGACCAGACATGGGACAGTGGTGATTCGTGCATTAAGTTTCTTTCAAGAGCCTGAATCCATGAGCTTGCTTAGGTGAGCGACCCGGTGTGTTACAGCCCCTGCACGCTTCAGGGGCCAGGGCTGTGTGGAGGGCACAGAGCTTACGTGGGCTGCGTGCAACACAGGCTCTGCACTCACCTTGGTCCTGCAGCTGGCTCTGCTGCTTCAGGTAGCTGACAGCTGCCTCCAGGATGTCGGCTTTCTCCAGCTTGGAGTTGGGCTGCTGCCTCTGAAACTCCTTCTCCAGGAGCAGTTTCAGCTGCTCGATGCTGCTGTTAATCCGGTCGCGGCGCATCTTCTCCACCACTGGCTTCCTCAGCTGTGAGAGGGACAGAGCAGATTGTTAAGGATTTTCTGAGCCCTGACCTGATTTCCCTTTCTGATGCCCTCATATGCACGTGTTTAAAGACGCTTTCCTTCGGTAGGAGAGCTTTGCAATGCTGTCTACCTGTTCCCCACTCAATTTCATTTTTAAAAATCTACATAGTTTCCTTTCTTCTTAACCTATGTGCCTTCCCCCAGACAACCTGCTCCTTCCTCATCTCATCTTTTCCCACATAGTATTTATTTGATGGAGGCTTTACTTCCACAGAGCACAGACCAGCCCTTCCAATCCTGACAAGGGCTCTACTTACTTTATTCTTTTCTTTGGGTAGCAGTTTGTCCTCCATGTGGATCATGAGAGTGTTACTGGGAGCCATTCTAGGTGCTCTCAGACCCCTGCGTCGGGCAGCTGTGCTAAGCGTCAGACTTCGCTTTGGCAGTTACCCACTGCCTCTATTTATACATCAGGGAGCTTTGGCAGATATGTGAGTGTGGGGATTGCTGGTGTTTCCCACAGCGGTTCAGCCAATCCAGGCACGCAGCTGAACAATAGAGGAAGCATCCATTAGCGCGTGGTACGTTGATCGCAAATGCCCTGGAGAGAATAACCTTCTGCCCACGCTGGCTGGTGGAGTGTGCAGCGTGGCTCTTCAGGGCTGCCCGGGGATCTGGGAAAACACTGACCCTCCAGCTGGTTGTCTGGGATCAGTCACATTCCTGAGTCCCTGCATGTGCCAGTCACGTTGGTGGCGTGGAGCAGGCACGCTTTTGGGGGAAGGTGGGAAAAGAAGAAGGGGAGGGCGATTACGGTTAAAATCAACAGCACTAAGGGCGTCTCTCTTCTCTTTCGAGCAAAGACACATTCCAGCCAGCCGCCTGGCACAGTTTACCGGGATGTGGGTGCGTTTATGCTTGTTATTGCTGCCATTGTGCTTTTAATGGGTGAGCCAAAGCCTCATCAGTGTGAAATGACAGATTTGTTTGCATGACATTTCTAAATGCTTTGGAGAACTTCAGCCAGGATGCACTGAACATAACCCAGGACCAACCTGAGGAAAGCTGTTCTGGCAACCTGGAGGTCTTTGCTGCCATGCACAGGGACACTGCTTGTGCACGGCAGCAGGGCTGAGATCTGGAAATGGAAGTGGTGGAGGGAAGTGTGCAGTGAGGTGAGAAAGCCAAAGACGATTTCTTACTTGGAAACCCTGAAGTGGATCCAGAGTTTAATGGGCATCTGAGAGGTATGAGAGAGATGTCAGCGAAATAGCCAGCATCGTGGTTTTCATTGTATGGGCCTGAATGGGGTTAGCTCTGTGTGAAGGGCAGATGTTGTCCTCAGATCCCTTTATTCCCTGCATTGTGGGAAAGCCAGGAGACAAGACATCTCATGAACACTTTGAAGCAGTCGAAGGATTATGATACAAAATAAGATACAGCCCTCAGACCGTGCCCCAGCTTTTGCTAGCTATAATAAGGTGTCCCTTTTTCTGTATTCTTTGGATGACCTTCCTTCAAAAGCTGGTGTCCTATGTTATCCCCTGCCTAGCAAGCAGCAATGGTGATGGGTCTTGAAGCTGGGAGCTGACAGGTAGGCATGTACCAAGCTGGTTGAAGAGGCTCTTCAGTGTCAAAAATCATCTTTTTCCCAACTCCTGAGAAGCAGCCCTGACCTTCATTGCTGTATTATAACTGATAGCCAGATGGTCTTTTGGGAGTTGGATCCTTTCCCTTTAAATCATTCAGGCTCAAGCACCGTCACTAATGTTGTGAGTAGCTGCATGGCACACTTCCATTGTCCCAAGTAGAAATGTTATCAATCGGGGAAATGTATGGGAATCGCAGAGAAATTCAAACCCACACAGCCTGGTGCTAATAACTCCTCTGTGGAGCTTGCACTGCTGTCATGGCACGATGAACTCGCATGACTTTTTCAGGGGTTTCTCGGAGATCCATGTTTACCAGGGGAAAGGGGCAACATGGGGCAAGGGGACAGAGATACTGGTTCGCAGTGGGGGTGGACAGCAGCAATGCTAAGCTCCACTGCAGTGCTGCTGACCTGGGAGCTGCTGGTTTGCTCCACCGTGCCTCAGTCTGCTCTTCTGGGGAACGGGACTGGTGCTGCTAAACGCTTTCACAGAGCCCTCTTGGAATCAGGAGCTGAGCCCATCTGTGCGGTGGGGTAGGGACAGGGCTGAAGCGGCCCTTGTGCCTTCCTGGCGCTGCCTGTGGACACTGCTGACCACCGGGGAGAAGGTAGTGGAGAGGGAGCCACTCTGGGGACTGTGCTCCTGCGCAGTGGAAGTGCTGAGGGGGGGCCTCTTCTTGCTATCGTCTTCTGCATCCGCTGGGAGCCTGGCAGAGATGCTTCCCTGGGACACTCCTTTACCATTGCAGCTGCTTCTGTGGGGAAGTCATAGAGTAATAGAAGCATTAAGGCTGAAAAAAGACCTCTAAGCTCATCCAGTCCAACCGTCAGCCCAGCTCCCCCATGCCTACGAAACCGTGTCCTGAAACCTTTGAATGCTTGGTGAAACCATTGGATGGGATTGTTGTGCCACACTCAGACCTTACCATTGCTGGGTGGACGTGGTCTAATGCTTAAGATTCCTTGATTTTAGCACCACAAATCCCTGCAGCATCACTGCCTCCTTTCGTCGCCCTTACAGCCTTACGACTCACTCTGTGGAAGTTTCTTGGATAAGGTGTGAAAAGACAGAGTCCTGTCTGTTTGGGGTGAACCTTGACTTTGACAGTTCTTAACTTATGAGCTGTCACTTGCTTTGGTATTGCAGATGAAGATCCCTTCTCTAGCCCCCCAGGTGCTTCCAACACTGCCCACTGCATTCTGCTTGGGATTTTTCAGGGATTTTCTGCACAGTAAGGAGTTTAAAAAAATGGTTTTGCATGGGAAATATAAAAATAAATGGCCTTGCGAAACTTGCTCTTCAGGATTGGCTTCCTCTGCTCTCACAAGCCAAGTGCAGTTCTGCTGTCTGAACCAGTGGAGTGGAAGTGTAGTGAAATCTGCCTCTTTCAGGGGAAAAAGTTATGTTGTTTGACTTATTGTATGAAATATTCCATTAAATGTCATTAGCATGATATTATCTTGTTTCCTTTAGATATTATAACTATGTCATAAAGGGTCTTTTGTTACTGTAAAGTACACTTTTCACAGGTTTTACCTTTCCTAATTAGTTTTTCTTTAGACCCCGAATGTGTAATATACTGCCATTCCAAGGTACGTAAGTGAAGGAAAGTGGACTTTGCTTATTAAGAAACACATGAGACAATTTGATCTGCATTTTCTGAGTTGCTAGAGGCAAAAGCAATTTCTATAGCTGCTTGTGTGGGTGACCCTGAAATAGTCATGCACCAATGACATAGTCTTTCTACACTGAGTATTCCAAATAATTAAAAATTAAGGAGTATTTATTATTTTTCTGCCTAGCTGAAATTCCCACAAGTCACCTCTCGGCATATTCAGGAGTGCACAAGAGGGATTTATTATTTCCTGGTATATTGACTCTGAAAGGTCTGGGGATTACAGCTGCTTTGCACATGAATAGCTGGAGTGTGTTGTACAAAAGGCATGGTCTGAGGGATAATGGGGTTGGATGTGGGAAAGCGCTGACCCTGGGGGAGAGCAGGCTGGTGCCTGATGGCAGGAATCAATTATACGTCAAAGGAACACATTGCCCGGGGAGTAGGCTTTGCGGGAGCCACCGTGTTATGTGTTTACCACCCTCCTCCTTCAAAAACCCTATAAAACCACCACAGAATACATCCTATCCTTCTGCTTTTACTAGGGGAGTCAGCTACAGCGTGCTCTCTAGTTACACCAGTCAGTGCTGAGTTAGTTATGATGACAGAGTGGTTTGGGTTGGAAGGGACCTCCAAGCCCATCCAGTGCCACCCCTGCCCTGGGCAGGGACACCTCCCATGGATCAGGGGCTCCCAGCCCCATCCAGCCTGGCCTGGAACCCCTCCAGGGATGGGGCAGCCACCCCTGCTCTGGGCAGCCTGGGCCAGGGCCTCCCCACTCTACAGGAAAACATTTCTTGCTAAGCTCTCATCTTATTCTCCTCTTGTAAGTGTTGTCCAGCTTAGCAGCAGGGCAGGAGCTGGGACGGTTCGCTCACTCTTGCTGCCAGAGGGTTTGGAGCTGTGCTGTACAGCACCCCAGGTGCCGCTGGCTTCAGTGGGAGCGCACGCTCCCCAAGGTCGTGTGAAACACGCAGACCTCGTCAGTCAGTCGCCTACTCAGCTCTGGCCAAGGGAGAGCGGCCCGTCACTAACAGGGGTGTCTGAGGGAGCACACGTGGGAGCTGCTGAGTTCATGCACTTCCTTTGTTGTTTGGGTGCAGTTTTTTGGAAGATGGTGGCTTTAGGTTTTTGTGACATGCTCAGTGTCTCTGAGGAGGTGGCATTACTGCTGACCTTTCAAACATCAAAATTTGGGCTTCAAGAAAGAAGAAATGGGCTGAAAGTCGTAGGGATTTAGGAGAAACATTCTAATGTTTCTGAAAAACATAAAAGTGTTTTTGATGGATTTTTTTATTTGCTTTTTGATTACTGAGCAACTGGACTTTGGATCGATATCATTAATTTTCTCTCTTTATCGAATCACGAGGCTCAGATGTGAAATCTTATTGAAGGCCCTAAGTATTATGAGCCTCATGATAAACATCCCAAGGCGTAATGAACAGTGCTGCCAAGCATTTTGACAAGGGGAGGATTTCCTGCAGAGAGAATATTTCGGAGGAATGGGTAGAGAGCTGGGAGCGTGGATGGTGAGGTCGGGCTCCAGCCACCACTTGCTGTCATGGACAAGATGGGAATGGTGCATTTGTGCCAGATACGAGGGCAGTCGCCTCTCCGTTTATGAGAGCAGCGATTAATCCTGCCTGCATATGTCAGATATTTAATGTAATTTAGGGCACAGTGCATCCTGTCTAAGCAGCCCAGGAGAACTGTAACTGCTGGGAGGCAGCTGATCGAAATCAGATGGAGCTGACAGAAGGAGTGAGAGCCGCAGCTTCAGACTGAGGTTCTGGTAGGTCTTCAGGAATGTGAACAAACAAATTAAAACTTAGCTTGCTTTCCAGAGAGATCAAGTTAATTTCTGTTGAATAGATCTTTAAGTGTTTCCTGATGAAGGATTTGTGTGCATCGTCCTTTTCAGCCATTTCATAAGCTTGAGCAACTTGTACTAAATAGCATTTTCACAAACCACCTCTGAACTTGAGTCCAAGGAAGAACTTTTGCATCTGCTTATCTAAGTGATGCATGTCTGTGAGTGTGGTCCAGACTGGGAATCCAAATTCTCTCACAAGCTAGGGAGCTGGTTCCCTTTCAGAGATGCCAAAGCTGCATAAACCAAAAAGTGGGTGTTGAGCGTCTTTGCAAACCTGATGTCTCCAACAGCCACTTGGTAACAGAAGCACTGCAATCAGTAGGCTACTTGAAATACTGAAATTCTGTTTTTCTCCTGTTTACCTCATTTTTTTCCTTTGTAAAGCATTGCTAATAATACACCCTTATCTCACGGAGGAGGTCGCTGAGAATTCATTAGCTGGTATTTGTAAAGCACTTTGAAAATGCAAAGCCAGTGCATTATTCCTGGTCTTCTGGATGCTTTCCATGTTATTAAAATCAGGATTTCAGAAAGGCTTATCAGGGATCAAAACAGCATCCCAAACTTGAAAGGAACCAAGACTGTTAAACCATCAACTGTTGCCTCCCCCTCCAGCCAGATGTTAAGCCCTAAAGAACTGAAGTGGCACAAGGAATTACTTTCCCAAGTTCCCCCAGCTGGGCTGACAGGTCTTGATCAATGGGTTTCTCCGCAGTGAGTGCTATGCAGATGGTCTACCCCGAGCAAGGTTTCTGTGGAGTACAAAGGCAAGTCAAACAGCATTTCGAATTCAGCTTGTAGCATGGCACACTTCCTTTATCCTCTGCCTGAATGCGCTGAATAGGAGAGCAGTGTGGGAAACTGGAAGGAACTCCGAACTCACACAGCCTGTGGGTCTGTAAGAAACTCCTGTCCTCTAACCACATCTGCCTGTGACAGACAGAGGGGGAAAAGAGTGACAGAATGAAAAATCAGATTATAAAAACTTCATGAAGGGAAAATAAACCCCGAGTAAAAGGGGAAAACGGTGAAAGAAGGTATGCAGGCAAAGAGAAATTGTGCCAGGCTCGAACCAGGGACTGCTGAGCAGCAGAGCGAGATCCAAGGAAGGCTCTTAGGATTGGACCCATTTTAATTTTCACCTCAGGATGGTCTGTAGGACTCAGCACTGACCAAGTCCCCTATTTTGCTGTCTTTCTATTCAGCAGCTTTGCTCTGTCCCTGCTCCCGAATGTTGTAGCCTTCTGAATGACTTACTAACAGAAGGCTGTGGAGGTTTGTGTACCTCTGAGTTTCCCACATCATTTCTTAACTATATTCATTCCTGCCACAAAGGAAGTGTGCCTGACTACAAACCACATTAGCAACGCTGCTTGCCTCTGCATTGTGTTCAGTGGGAAACCCTGCTCCCAAAAGGCCATCTGGGCAGCACGTAGCAGGAGAGACGCAATGGGAGCAATGAGCATCTCCCAAGACCTGGGAAAGCAGCAGCATCTTGAAGTCTTCCTAAAGAGCGAACATCTGGCAGAGATTATGGGGCAAATCTGTTGCTAATGCCATATTTAAAATATCAGGCCCGTTATCTTGGGTTCCTAATCAGTTTTCCATGCAATACTGTGTATGTTTGGAACCATAGTAGAAAGTGTGTGATTCAGAATTCATTAAACTTAGTGTAAAGTCCACTGACTCTGCTAACTTTATAATAGGGAGGAATTTTTGGTATCAATTTTCTTTAACTGATAGCTAAAGCTGCCCCAGCGCAGGCAGCAGCAGCCACTCTGGGCTCTTGCCTTTCTCCCTTATGTCTTCAGAATCACAGGGCAAATCCCAGAAACCAGCAGAGCCAAGGGAAGACCTGGCTCAAGTCACACATCTGTTCTACTGCAGTTTTATCATGGAAAGTTAATTTGTTTTCCCCCAAAATATAAGTGCTGTGATGCAGGAATACAATAACGCACAGATTCCTAAGAAGTAGGCTTAGTTTCTTGTTGTGCACTCTGGGTAACTGCAGGGAAGGCATCTGACACTTTAAATAGCTTTGTTGGACTAAACCTGGAGTTTCTGTCTCTGTGACTTGTGCTAGAAGGGGAAGTTACTGCAGTTCCCATAGCTGCTTTATTAGTAAGTTAATCTGGAAAACAGAAACTGTCTGTAATATGCCCTGTTGATCACGGGACTGGCACATTTCTTCTTCGTGCACTTGATTAACGAGCTCAAGAAATGAGTTACTACTCAAGAGTTTGTTTCAGAGAATTACCCCAAGAGGGATGCACGGAGCAAAGGATTGGTTTCAGAGGTGGCGTTACATAGATAATCCACAAGCTTTGAGGAGAACATGTGAAACGGTGTCACAAAAGCTTTCCCACAACTTGAGATAAAAGACTTGGAGCTCAACAGCTGCTGCCCTGTACGAAAAGAAGGGAGCCTATTCAAGACGAGGACAATGGGGGTGGAAAAGCAGATCCTGGAAGAGGTCATTTCAACCTTACCTGGTCTTACGAATAATGAGTTGCAGTGAGAGAGAAATGTGTCTGTGTGTATGTGTATTCACATTAAAAGACACGCATGACCACACACATTAATATATAGGTGAACACACGTACGCAAATATTAAACACAAATACACATACACTGTAAACCTAAACCATAGTTACTCAATAACATTTCTTCTTCAGTAAGAGATGCCCAAACATTAGCCCTAACATTACTTTAACATCAATTTATCTGAACATTATTATTCCTATATTGAATCTTACAGAGCCTGTTGAACCGATTAGGTCACGCAGCACGTTTCAAGTACATCTGGGATCAGAAGGCATGTTTCTGCCGGTGTGGTTATTGCTGCTGCCTGCCTGCTTCCCCTGCTTGTGGTGTAACGGGGCAGCCTGGTGTCAGCCTTGCTCCACACAGTCCAGGGTGCGTGGCCAGAGGGCGCAGAGAACATTCTGCTGCTGTGTCCTCCTCCAGCTGTGCCTCTGAGGTCAGAGCTCATAAAAGGAAGCGGTACCTGCACAGGCAGGAGGCAGGATAAATGCAGGCAGATCTGGTTCGAGTCTTCCAATTCAAATCTCTGTCTGTGTGTTTATAGGATAGAAATAGCAAGAACTGTGCATCTCCGTACGGAAACTGGCCTGGTGGAGAATGAGGAGTCAGGAACTCAATATCTAATAATATTATGGGCTATGTAATTTTTTACTGCACTCAGTTTTGCCTTTGTGCTTAGATTAAATGCGAATCACTAGAGTAAAGTGCATTTTGGGAGGAAGTGAGAAAACAGTACGTGAGACTGAACCAATCCCAAAATACTCTGAGATCGTTCTCCTCAAAGATCTACCCTGCAGGTTTCAGAAAACAGAACCATAAAGTGTTTGTGCCCGGGCTTGAGAAAGTTGTAAAAAGGTGCACCAGATAGCAAGGGAAGAGAACAAACAGAAATATTTACAATTAGGTGTATTTCTTTACACTGAGCTAAACTGGAAAAGCTGTTTTCTGTTTCACACGGGCCAAAGTGGTGTGACAGTCACCTGAGGGAGACCAGCCGGCTCGGGCTTACGGGGAAGATGAGCTGAGCAGATTTAACGAAGTTCTGCTCTTAATCTCAGCAAGCCAGAGAGTGCTGGTGTGTGCGTGTGGTTCGGCGCGGGCTGAAGCGTGTGCCTCCGTGCAGCCCCACGCAGCAGCGGATTTCCCTCCGTGGGCAGCCGACCTCCTTCTTCCTCCACCAATGTGAACCCAGGGCCGCATCTGGAATGCTATTGATCTGCGGCATTAGTCAGCAGCCTTTTCCCATTGAAGGCCAGCTCTTTCCCAGCTTCGGACACCTAATTCTGATCCCAGCCTTTCACTGTACTACACACTCCCCACCTGCTCATCTGGGAGAAGGTCATTATCCCCAGGCTATTCACTGGCAATGGAGCATGCAAGAATGGATGCTTCTCCTATTATGCTTCCTATCTCCCTGATTGGCTGTGGAGTGTGGGAAACTCCATCAAGCCGGAGACCCACAGACTCTCGAGGAGGCTGCGCGGTATAAATATCGGGCAGAGGCAGCTTTCGGCAACAGTTTCTCCTGGACTTCCACTCTGAGACTTCCCTCCTTTGCTCAGGGCAGATGGCTCCCAGCGCTGTTTTCATGGAGCCTGACAACCTGCTGACACCAAAGGAGAAAAACAAAGTAAGTCCCGGCACGGCGAGGCAGCCTTGGGCCACGCTCTCAGCTGTTCTTGTAGCAGTTTGCACCAGCTGACAAGCTGGTCCAGTTTGTTTAGGAACAGTGACAGGCAACAAACAGTCCTGCGAAATGGCAGAGGAAAGACCCTTCTAATAATACGTCTTTTTTCCTTTGCTTTTTACAGCTGAGGAAGCCGGTGGTGGAGAAGATGCGCCGCGACCGGATTAACAGCAGCATCGAGCAGCTGAAACTGCTCCTGGAGAAGGAGTTTCAGAGGCACCAGCCCAATTCCAAGCTGGAGAAAGCCGACATCCTGGAGATGACTGTCAGCTACCTGAAGCAGCAGAGCCAGCTGCAAATGAAGAGTGAGTATTGCGCTTTGCTTCAGTCTCTAGCTTACTGCAAATCTGTGAGTTTTACGAATCTCTAGCTGTGAACAATTGCTCTAAACTATTCTTCTTCCCCCTCCCTCATTTCTTCCCTTCTGTAGCTGCAGGATCCTTCCACAAAAGCTCTCAGTTTGACTTCAGAGAGGGCTATTCCAGGTGTTTGCAAGAAGCTTTCCATTTCCTCTCTCTTCATAAAGTCCGAACTGAAACGCAGACCAAACTTTTAAGCCACTTCCAGAAGAGCCAGACGGCTGCCTCGGAGGTCGCCCTTTCTCCTGGGAATCCCAGCACCCTGAAGCAAGCATCTTCGAAAAATGCCAGTACCCTCTGGAGGCCCTGGTAGTCGGGGGAATCTTTACTCCATGGGCCTTTGCCTTTTCCAGTCTAGAGGAAGGATCTGACTGCATCTGATAGTCCAGCTCTGATCCTCTCTTCTGTAGGGGTTTTTATTTCCCCATGTATTTTATTTATGTACGAAAAGAATGCCATACTTTTGACTTTTATGGAATCCTTTGGCAAAAGTTCAGGCATTCTGGTGACTGATATTGAAGCTGTGTAGATGGTGGCGGTGACAGCACACAGCGTGCTGCCCCGTCAGGGGCAAATGGCTTCAGAATGAAGGAGGGTATTTTGTAAAAGTTACAGTTGTGACAGCCAGGAGCTGCTGTAAGAGAGATTTCTCTCCTATTGCCTGTAAGAGCCGTCGGCTTTGCTCTGGATTGACCAGCAATGTTTGTTTGCTCAGTCACTCCGGAGGATAAATTCACTACCCTTAGGTTCACGCACATTTGATTAAAACCTATTTCCCTGTTTGCTTAGAACTCATACAGCATCAAAGATGGTTTCTGTTCTGTTTGGATTTTGCCTGTGATGACCCTTTCATAGTTCTAGAATATAAAGTGTGATGAACAGAAGCTAGGGATCTTACGTAGAATATTTCTACTATTTTGCTGCTTTTTTCAATTTAGAAAAAGAGTATGTTCTGCTTTATGTTAAAGAAAAGGTAGTAGGTAAAAGACTTGATTGTTCAATGTTATACATTTTGGGGGTAAGCTATGCTTTTTCTAGCATTTTCATTATAATAATGATTTTTGTCTGTATTGAGTGGTTTAATTCATGGTGGATATTGTTTCTCCCACTATTGGGACAGCCCTATGGGGTACGTGCATACTGCGTATGCGTCTCTGTGTCTGTAGAGAGCAATAAAATGCATTTGTGTGCAAATTCTGTCTGGGTCCTTTTCTTCTGAGGGATACACAACCGCTTGTGCTCCTGGAAAAGACCAGTGGAGCAGCCTTCTAAAGGGGCAGGATTATTGGTTATGTGAAAGGAGTTCATATTCTCCCGGACTATGAGCTGTCTATTCTCCTCACTCCTATCAGACGAGCATCTTGCACCCTTTACCTCACCAAATAAGCTGATTCTCTCAGCTGAATCATATTGGGCATTTCCTTAAGTCACTGCCTCTCCTACCCACACAAAACCTCCTCACCTGAGTAGCAGAGTTTTAAACCTGGCCCTTTGGTTTTCCTGGAATCTAAGTCCTCCTCTCACAGTGTTTTTTCATCTGATGCTGGGAGGAAAGAGGCTCAGTCACTGCAATACTGTGTAACCTCTAATGCCTTCTCGCAATTTCTTCTCTGAGACCTTTGAGGGGCAAATGGGCTGTTCCCTGGAGCCTTGGGACGAGCTGTATTGCAGCATGGAGCTGGGGGAGTCCTGCAGGTGCAAGTCCAGAGCGACACACAACCTGGGTAAGATCTTTTGTTGCTGTTGTGCTGACCTAGATTAGGGCTCCTGGAACACCTCTCAGCAGCAAATTCAGCTGTAAATTCATGTGAACTGCATAGCAAGGTACAAATAAAAAATTGCTCAGTGTTTTTGCCAGTTGTATGAGGAAATAGTATGTGTCTTGACCAGCAGGAATTAAGATGTAAAGCGTAAATTAAGTAGGCTTGTAGCACCTTACTGCGTGGTCATCCCGGGGAAGTAGAGGATTGCAGTAATAACTTGCAGAAGCTGGTGATTCATGCTTTATCTTAGTCGAAATTAATCTTCCATATACTTGGCGTTGCTCCCACAGAGGGGGGAAATCTGTGTTTACGTAAACTGCTTCCCTGTCATATTCAAGGAACGGTGACACATTTTGGCAGCATTTTTAGTGTTCACAACAGGTGTTTTTAAACACTGCCTACGCTTTTAGTAACTCAGCATCCGAGGCTGATTGAAAACCCGAACCGGCTCCCCGACCCAGCTCGCCTGCGCTCAACAAGCAACTGTTAACAGCAATGTTGTGCTTCCAGGTCAAATAGTTTTATCAATCAGGCATCTGTGACCTCGATTGTTTTCCTCTTAGTCTAGTGTGTGGGTGTTTTTTCACCAACACAGACAAACCGTGGCCTCCAAACCAGGCTTTGAGATGTTTGCTGACTCTGGGGCTTGGCTGCTGCCTCCAGCCCTGCTTGACCTTTTCTCCCTCACTGCCATTGTGCAGGCATCTGGGTGACACCGAAAATGCCAGCAAATAAACTCTGTAAGGGTTGTTTTGGGGTTTTAGAAAGCAAGCGTTCTTTAATCAGGCCTGGGCAACGTTGGCAGTGATCTCCATCAGTTGTGTGCAGCGAGACAAGAACTGGAACAGAAGGTTTCCCATTTATACGTGCATTGGTATAAATTTTCCCAGGAATCTTATGCATATTCTATTACTAAGGACTAATTTTAACGTTATTATGAACTTCACAACAGTCAAAAGTCTTGCTAAGCGGAGCTAATTATCTCCAGCTCTGTCTGACCTTGTGTTTGTTTCTGGTTTTTAGGACTTTGGGTTTCCAAACCTTGTACTGCCAGTTCCATTACAACGCGCAAAGATTGTGTTGAGGGTACATCCACAGATCCTCCCAACGGTTTAGAACACTGCAGGCAGGACAAACCATTGAACAGTCGGGGAAGGAGACGGGATGCAGCAGCAGCCTAGAATCAGGAGTCTATCAGCTGAAAAAGAGAAGTGTTTAGGTGCGTGCTGTAGCAGCCGGGTGTTGAATACATTCAGCAAGCGTGTGTTTGACAGAGTCTGAAAATACTTGCTAATGTGTAGTGGGTTTTGGTCTGTTTTAGAAGCTGAGTCCACCAGATGGCAGCAGGGAAGAAGGAAAAACTTGGTTTTGCTCTGGTCTGGAAACCGTTTGACTCTCCCGAGGTATATAATAAAGCTTCTCTAATGCCTGCGAGTCTAAAATGGAATCAGGTCTGTAGAAAACACCTCTGGGTACGTAATTTTCCTAAATTATTAGGAGACTATAGTATTTTCTCCAGGATCTGCTGATAGTTGCCCACTTAGATGTATTAGTCCACTCTGAGTTATCGACTGAGCTCTGTGGTGGTGAGACCTGTTTAGAGGGGCTAAACCGGAGGCTGTTCAGCAGTGTCTAACGGAGACAAACAAACGTGTTGTTTGTAGCTTAGCCTGGAAACAACTGTCACGACAGAAGCGCCGTGTGTGCGAGTCGGCCTGGCTGTCTGGCAGGGAGCGTAGGTGTGGGTAGGGCAGTGTGTGCGCGTGGAGAGCACCCTGTGCTCAACTGGCCTCAACAACAACTGGCCTCAAGCTCCATCAGGGGAGGTTTAGGGTGAACATTGGGGAAAAAGTTTTTCACGAGGGGGGTCATTGGGCACTGGCAGAGGCTGCCCAGGGAGGGGGTTGAGTCACTTTCCCTGGAGGGGTTTAAGGCACGGGTGGATCAGGTGCTGTGGGGCATGGGTTAGTGTTTGATAGGAATGGTTGGACTCAATGATCCAGTCTGTTCTAACCTGGTAATTGTATGATTCTGTATGTACATGTCCGAAGGCTCTGCAGGCTGTCAGTGTGCACGTTGTTCCTCCCTGGAGCGCATGAGCCCTGTTTCAGTAGTGAAAGCTCTGGGTTATTTGGGATTCCTTTAAAAATGATTATGGACAAGTATATTTGGGGGACAAACAGTGTCAGACTTGCCTAACTCGAAAAAGATGGTGGTGGACAGGGCTGCTGAGGGGATTCTGCTCCTTTGAAAAGGTCTGAAGGGTCATCGCAGCTGCTGAAGGAAGTGCGAATCCACAGGCAGGGCAGGAATTGCTTGCAGCTCAAATCACCATCCTGGTTTGAAATGGGGAAACCAATTGTAGCTTCTGTTTTGCTTGATTGTGGGATAGATGATAATCATCGTCTTAGGAGCACAGCAAACGGTCCCTTCTCCTGCCAACGCTGACTCCCAGACGCGGAATGCTGGTCACACTGTGTCCTGTCCGTGCTGCTGGCGTTCGCTAACTGAGTGTGTGGCTGCTGCCGGCAGCAAAGCGCGAGCTCTCGGTCGGACCCCCGGCTGTCCAGCAGGAGGGCTGGCAGCAGGGACTGGGGCTCATCTCCTGCGTGTCCCTCGTGCGTGCGGCTGTGGGAAAGTATCACATCGGTCAATAGGAGTGCCGTCCCCTCCTTGTTTGGAGCCCCTCTCCTCTGTGCTGGTTTCACCGAGGTCACGGCTAGCCAGCGTGGTGTAGGGCGCTGTAACTGGAGAGGGGACACACCAGCCCCACGGGGCTCTAACGGAAGGACGCGTGTGGGACGGCGGGGAGGCTGTAGGTGACACGCTTGGGTTGTGCTGGCACAGGCACGAGGCGACAGACGGAAAGAGCTGCCTGCAGGTGGGAGGCGTAATAAACTTACAGAAAAAAAAAAAAAAGTAACTTCCGTGTGTTGTATTAACTTGGAATAAAACCTCCGAGGCACATTTTAATTATCGCTTTAGTGGTTGCATGTGCCAGCACTTCTAATGGCACATCTCCAGAGCTTAATGATTTTGCAGATTAATTAAATTGTCAGCCATGTGAACTTCCTCCACCTGACCTCTGCGCACGAGTCTGCAGCTTCCCTCGCTTGGCTTGTATACACAGTTGTCGCTTCCCCACGTTCCATGTCTGCCAAGCTGTGCCACATCAGACAGTTGCATCGGCCCTCGGCTCAGAATTAAGGGAACAAATGTAAACGAATGCAACTCTCGAGGCCAAATGTGCCCCGTGAACAACTTGTGCTGTGAGGGAAGGATCGTACGTGGGTCTGGCCAACCCTGGCACCCGTCTTGTCCTCTGGAGAGCACGTGCTAAGGTTACTGGAATACCTGCTAGAGCCCAGCTGAACCCGTTAATAGCACTGTAGGACTGGTCAGAACTTCTGTGCTCTCATGGGTTTGTCCTTGTGTGTAACGCTCTGGCCTCAGGAGCAAGGGACCTTCCCGATGTCTTGGGAATGTACTGGGCTACCCACCTCGATCCCCACTCCTAATTATTTCTGTGTTTCTTACAGTGCAACGAAGAGGCATATGCATGTTATCAAAAACTAAGAGCAGGAAATACCTAAGTGAAACTGAAGCTGGCGAGGGCTGTCCGTGTTTGTTACTCCTCACTGATGATAAACTTGCTTTTTTGCATTCATGCTTGTGGAACAGCTGGGCCCCTGCAAATACGAATCAGTCTTACAGGTGAAAGATCCAGCCCCCGATTTTATCCTCAAATTTGTGGTAGTGTTCATATTAGCAGCCAAACTAAAACTCTCTCTGGCAAAATGCTTGCTGAATTGGCTGCTCTGATTGGTTTTTTTTTTATTAAAAATTAATAACCTGTTACATTTTCCAGTGTAAATACTGCAAAATAGCCTATGGCAAAATGAAAGGCACAGGATTAAAAACAGCTTAATTATCTCCAAGGGTACATGTTTGCTATTTGGCAAAAAGTATCTGATACGCTTTCTACAAGAATAAGCATCATTTTAAATATAGCTCTGAAGGGAGGGACCCTGTGTTTTTAACCACAATGACAGCATTTGTGCTCCTAGACTTGTTAGAAGCACCCGACTTCGAGGCGATGTCGCAGTTGTTCTTTGGAGCTGAGGAGCGAGCAGGCTTGTGTTAGGTCAGCAGCCAACGGGCGTTCTAAGGAACAGCAGCCACATACCCAGACAAACAGCGATTCTTACAACAAAGCAGCAAAGTGCGAGGGCACAGACAGCTTGAGAGGCTAAGCTAGCTCTAACTGGAATGTGGGGAGGATGCGCCAGAAACGGAGTTGGGATGCAGGAGAGCAGTTCAGTGAAATAGCTCGTACAGCCCCGCTGGATCTCAGAGGGCACGGTTGTAAGACATATTAAAATTACTGTTCCTTTCTGAAAAATAGATATACAGTTGTGTGTTGGTTTTGGTTTTTATTTAAGAATGAGTCTTTGCAACCCTGATGCGGTGTCTTAATAACAGTCAGGATGTCGTTTGAACAGTCGTTTCTGTCCTGGAGCAGCCCACAGCAGTCAGCCCGGCCCGTTAGTCACTGGTGGAACTGCAGGAGCTTGAGTGCTGCGGTTCCTTCATTTCCCTGCAGAAGCTGCCCCATCGGCCTTGGCTGTGACCAAGCAGGAGAACCTCGGGAGTGTCATTGGCAAGAACTATTGGTTGCGGGATTCTCGTCGGCGCTGTTTTTGGTTACCACACTCTGCATTTCCCCGCAGGATGCATGGCTGTGCCTCTCTTACAGTGGAACACCTCTGAGAACGCTTCGAAGTTCTGCAGAGATCCCATCACCCTGCACAAAGGGAAGGAACTTATTTAGAGGGACAGCGGGCTGGACCGAGTCAGCATCGGTTAGGAACTCAGTAAAACCCACCTGTACTTCAGAGGGCTGTGAACATCTGTCTTTATGGACTGGCTGGCGTACTCTGGTCTGTAGGAACCACACCAAACCTAGACGAGGAAGATTAATAATTAGTGGGTCAGTATTAAAGGGACGTTTGGCGGCCGCCTTATTGATTTCTCAGAGTTTTTGCTGAGACCCATCCCAACTTGTTACACTGTGGTTGGAGTAAGTTTTATAGAGGAGGCAGAATAGATAGTTATTTATGGATTAGCTTTTCTCTTATCTGTTTCTTGGACCAAGATCTGATGCTTTGGGATGGATATTTCAGCTCTTGTTTTCACCCGTGGGTTTCCTCAAACAGAGGAGCTCAAGTCCAAGGGCCTGAAGCAGAACACTCGGTGAGCTGGCCCACTGTCAAATATCTGACTTGCTGTTAAGCATGGGAGTTCCTCATCCAGGCTGCAGGGTGATACTCAGCTCTGCAAACATTGTTTCTGCTTTGTAATAAAGTACAGAGGGAAAGAAGTGGAATCCATAGCAACACCTGGGATCTGCATCTGTACTTCTGCTTCAGGGCTGGCTTGGGATTTATCAGGCACTCAGTTTACCTCAGGACATATGAGAAAATGGATGAAACCCTGTCTGTGTCAAAGGCTGAAGGAGTTTTGTGATAAATGCCAGTGGAACCAACATTTCCATGAAATGAGAAGCCCTTGGGAGCTGCTGTTCCCTGTGGGCTGCTGTCTTAATGCCTTTTTCTCGGTCGATGCCCTGTTTGTGTGTCCTCACTCAACAGGTTTCAGTAACACCCTCGGAAAAGTTATTGGAAATTGCCTTGTAATCACCAACTCATCTTTTCCCCATCTCTCCCGAGGGCCTTTCAGTGTGGTCAATGGTGAACGCTGTCCAAGCAGAGCCTGGGACTGATTTTAATCTAACCTTTAGGATAACTTAATTTATATTTCCATGCAGTGTGGAGCAGCTGCATCCAAGTGTTCTTACCTGGGCGAAGTTGAGGAAGAAAAGCTGTTTGTGGGACAGATTCAGTCCAGGCAACTTTGGCTCTGTCCCTTCTCGTTCCAGCCATTTCAAGTAGGCCTAGAAAGGATCACAGATTTTGTTCAGAGCAGCAGCAGGATGGCCTCGTCAGGCTCAATGGGTGTTTTGAGTGTTATTTTAGGACGAGAGATTTTAGTCAAAATGAATCTGGACCTGATGTCTCTTCCCTTCTGTATTTTTGTAGTTTTTATCTTTCTAATAGCACCAGTACAACTCAACAAAAGAGCTGTTATCAAAGCACTCTGACTGTTCTAGTAAAAAAAACAAACCCCACAGTTAATACAAGTTATAAATCTACAGTTCTGGGGTGAGGATGTTTAGCTCATCAGGTAACTGCTCACAAAATAGCAGATAATAACCTTGCTCGATGTTAAACCCATTACCTGTTCTCGTTACACATTAATTGGGCAATTTTCTTTTTTTGAGTATATTGACATAATGGAGACAAGTTGATGTGTCCTCATGCTGCTTAATTTCAAATGCTTCCTTCCCTTGTCCCCACAGTTGCTTAGATGGTCCCAAAGCCCACGAAACCTAAAAGGTGGAGCTGTGGGCAGAACCATATCCAGCACCTTTCCTTTCATGTCCTACTCTCTTGAAAGCAAAGGTGAAAAGTGTGAGGCAAATAAACTTGGAGAAAACCAGTTGCTGTGCTTCATGAAATCATCAAACTGCACTGCCAAGCAGTCCCTGCTCTGTTTGAAGCTGTAGCTGCCGTTTTCAGAATCGAGGGCTTTAGAAAAAGGGTGTTTTACTATTTTCCTGGCTAATACTGTGCCTCTTGGTGAACTCTGCCCTTGCTGACCTGAGGCAGGAGCATCGAGTGCTGCCGTACAGCGAAGCGGAGTTAGAACTGGCTGTCTCCTGGGTGCAGGGATTCCAGCAATCCTACACGGGGACTGAGGCTTTCAGGTTTTTATTATGGCAATAATGCTTTAAGTGTCCATTTTTTAATGACAGAATAGGGACCCCCATTGCTGTATCCCAGGGATAAATTTAACACGGTGTATTTGAAAGTTACCTTGTAAGCCTGCCGCACTCCTCCGTTGTCAGCGATGTTTTCTCCTAATGTGCTTATTCCACTGACCTGTAAGAGAGTCACCGTTCGTTACAGCCCATACCATCGACAACCCTAGGAACCACAAGCTGCAGCACAGTCATCATCACAGAGGGACAGTCGTGTCTGGAGCACAAAGAAGCAGTGACTGTGCCAGGGCAAACAGAGGAGAGAACAAAAGTAAAGAATTAATAGGGTGAAAACTGTAGATTCGACAGAATCACTGCGGCTATAACCTGAACAGATTGCAGTCTGCTGGGCACAATACACGCTAACGGGATTGGCAAAATGCAGGAGCAGGCACTGGATTTCTCTTTCCCTTGCAAAAAACCACCCCATGGGCCCAGTTCACCATGAACCCAACAGCACACAGACATTCCTGGTTCTCTAGGCTACCCCGCTATCCCTAATTTATGAGAAACAACCTTTGCATTTTATTTCCAGATCAATTATCCTCTACTGCATGGGACTATATGCGTATTCTCTGTAGAGATTCCCCATTTAGATTCCTTACTTTTCTGTATAAAGGGACAGTGGTGTGGAAATGGCTGCTCTCACTCACGTTTTGTCCTCCAGCCAGCTCCCACGTGTAGTTCCCGTACTGATAAACCATGCAGCGAGACTGCTCCTTGAAATGCGTAGCTGAGAAATTGCTCCACCAGTCAAACATGTTTCCGTCTTTATCAAAGTTCCTCCCTGTACAAAATGTAAGGAAAAAGGAAAGTTCTGAGTGAAAGGACATTGGCAACCATTCCTCCAGGGTAGCACCTCTTTTTTTTTTTTTAATTGCAGAGCTGCACTCCCATGATTTCAAGACCCCACGACAGCTCAAAGACAGACAGATTTCATTTCCCTTGAGGAGCCAGCGTACCATTGATGATGCTGTGAGTGGAACTTCTGAGAATTGTCTTTGGCTCTATTTATCTCTTAACACCCATTTCATTCTTGCATGATCTGCTTAGTCTATTAAATACTCACTGCAAAATGTTCAACAGAACGTTACCAGCGTGCTCCCCAAGTGACCTGGCAGGTACATGACGATGTGTGTGTGGCTGCTTCTGTTACGGCAGTGTCCGAGTTTAATACCTTACAGCACAGAGGGCAGCTGAAGGAATACTATTTTCTCACCGTTGTCATCAAAGCCATGAGTAATTTCATGCCCAATGACCATCCCGATCCCTCCGAAGTTCAGGGCCTGTGGTTGGTGTTCGCTGAAGAAGGGGGGCTGTAAAATCCCGGCAGGAAAAACTGCAGAGAGGGAGAGACGAGAGGCTGTAAGGGAGCTTGCTCATTGCGTACTTCGCAGACAGATTGTTTGCTTGGTGTAAGGATCAGGAAGGAACAAAAGTGATTAGGAACAACGTGATGCCTTCTCATGTGAAATTGCTTCTCTCTTGAGAAATGGAAAATGACAAGTTAATAAAGGTTTAATTTAGCTCATCTGCAACAACATCTCCAAGCTGCAGAACTGAGCCTCAGCTGCATTTCAGCTTTACCCTGATTTGGTCTGTAACCTACACTGCAGGAGTTGCGGACAGAGTGTTTAGTAACTCTTTAGGAGATAGGTATGGTGTTTGCATTAGAGCTGTTTTATAGGGGAACTAATGGATGTTTTATTGTTTTGGTTTTGTTAAAGAAAGGTTAGCAACCAGATGCTGATTGCCAACACCACCAGGGGGGGAAAACACGCACAGCAGTAATTCCTACAGAGCAGCAAGTGCACTTGGATGTTGCTGGGACAGGTTGGGGGCAGCAGGAGGTCTGTTCCTCCTCACCCTCCGGGCAGCTGCCCTAGATAATCAGTGGGTTCAGCCTTCATCCCAAGTACATCGAAAAAGGTGAAAAGTGGATACACCTCTTGAGGAATTCAATCAGAGGGCACGAGGAGTCTGGCAGGTTCACTGTGTCTTAAGTTTGACCATCTCTGCTAAGAACGAGAAAGCTCATCCCAGCAGCTCAGCAGAAACTTGGACCCAACGTTCTGTAGGCATGGGCAGGTTTCTCTAGTCTGGTAAGCTTCCCATCAATGTGGTTTTGGTTCTATCCGTACAGATAGCAAGCTGGAAAGCTGCCCATTCGTTTATCGGGAATGTGAGCACAAACAGCCCCGAATGCGCTGTGAGCGGTCTCTGGTCCCTGAGGCTGGCACTGGCAGAGCAGCAGCCACTGTCTCAGGCTCTCAAACACAAATTCCACAAACATAAATGATGTTGGCCAAGTGTGTCACGGGCAGGTTTGCCTCTGGACAGCAGACTTGTACCCTTGCGTCACAAAAAGTCATTAATTAGTTCTATGTAGCTGTTTAAAATAGCTGGAAACCTACCTATCTGGTTCCGATTGGGGGAATAGAATGCGTTGACCACTGCAGCTCCAATGATCCATCTGGAAACAGATGCACACAGTTAGTCATAGGTTTGTTGGGTTTTTTTTTTTTTTTGATGTTCTTGTAGTTGTATTAGTCTTGTTAAGAAAATGCAGGCTATGTGTAAGGAAAAGACCAAGGCAGGGTGGAACACTATATTCTCTCCTTCAGGTTAATTAAACAGTGATCTGGAGTAGTGAGTGGTTTCATGCCTCCTTGGGAAAACCCTTCAAGCTGCTGGAGATGTCACTACAAATATGTAGTTCATTACATATTAAAAAAATGCAAATTATTGGTACATGATATGAAACTACCAGGCAAAGGTGGCCTAATTCTTGAATCCATGAAAAGGTTCCCACAAACACGCTTTAAACCACACATAGAGTTTGCAGACATACATTAGGTCAGGGCTCAACTTCCCCAAAATTGAACATCGTTCAATTGAATTCTGGCTGGAGTGTTTTCAGCTTTCTCCCCTATTGTAAATGCTTCCAAGTTCAGTGATACTGCTTCTCTCTTCTCTTGCTGAGCTCTCAAAGATTCATCGCTGCTTTTGTGTTTAGTAGCAGCTTCAATGTAAAATTTGCATGGGCAGCAGCTTGATGAAGGGTTAGGGATTCTAAGAGCACTGGGTGAATTCCTGCCATGTGAGGTAATGAACTACGGGTTTCATTCCAGGAAATAATTGTAAGATCTCAGACACAAACATTCCTGGTCATCCTCAGTGAATCACCTAAACATACAGCTGTTCTCTTGGGATTTGGATCGCGCCTGTAGCCTAGTGTGCAGCCTGGATACTTACAGATCTTGGTCAACTCTCTCACGAAGTTTTCTCAAGCTCTTCTGGGCTCCAGCTCTCAGGTTTTCCAGAATATTTTCGAAGTAACCATGTTCACTGAAGGTTAACTAAAGAAATGGATACCCATGTATGTTAGGGAGCTGTGTGGAAGGAGGAGCTGCTCATGCTGCTGAATGTGCCTTCTAAAACCAGTTTGGATGCAAGGTATCACTTAGTATTTCTTTGCATACATTTATTAAATGTTCAACAAAATCGAGTTTTCATGCTACCCAATCACTTGGAAGTGACAGTTGCACAGGTGTAAGTATTGGAAGTGACAATGAAATAATTGTGAACTTTTATATTGAGGTATATTGAGTACAGCATACTTACATTGGCATATTCCTGATCAAGTTTTTCATTCTGATCTTCCAAAATATAATCTGGATAGCCAATTTGTTCTTTAATTGCCATTGCCTAGAAGAGAAGAGTTTAATGTTTCTTCTTAATTGTGTGTGGGAGGGGTCATGTCTGAGTTTTTTAAGTTTTAATACATATAATATTACAAATTCTTTATTGCCATTGTCCACCTATTTGTGAGAAACTGGATGCAAATATTTAAAGCCTTTGTTCCAATGCACCCTATCGCCTAGTGAGACATTTTTAATACGGAACATAGTCTTTCCCTCATCTCCTGGTGTCCAGTCTCCATGGTGGACTAGCAGACCCTGCAGTGCCTTCTGATAGGGATTAGGCTTGAACTTCATTTAGTGCCTCTTTTTTCCTTGCTGTTGGAACAGCACTGATGGCCCTAAAGTCAACGGAAGGTATGAAGATTTGCCTTTGGGGAATTGCGTTGTATGGGGTTATCATTCTGGCTGATGCGTTGGGTCCCATCTTGTGGTTCACAAAGTTTATTAAAGGAAATAGAAATATATGTGAGTTACCGAAGCTTTAAAAGAAAAGGACAATGTAATAGGATAATGGGATAGTGAATATCGAAGTGCTGCCTTCATTTGTAGGGGAACCGGTGACAGTGATACTACAAAATTCCAAAGATTTCACAGCTGTGACAATGCTCCTTGTTCTCTGACCTTCTCACGAGCTTTCTCCTTGGATGCCTCATCCATCCATTGTAACTCATCTAAAGTCTTGATGAATGCTTCGCGAATCTTATCTATTAAATCTCGGACCTAAAAGACAGGCAGTAAGAAATGAATCATTTAATGCTATTGTTCCCAGGCACAGCTAAGGAGGAGTGAAAAGCATCCTAATGAAAGAATTCTATGCTCTAAAATACTCGGCGTTTAAGTGCATCACGAATGAGTTCCTATGCCTTCTGACTCTTGGCTGACTGATATCTTTAACAAACAAAATAGCTTGGGGGGTCAGGTGAGGGGAATGGGCACCGTGGGCGCTGTGGATGTACGATAGTACGAAGGGTAAACTACCTACCATCCTCTTGCTCTCACCAGCAAATGTCTCCCTGACGTACATCGCTCCCACTGCATTCTCCATGTTGTTGTTGACATAACTCACGCACTCCCTCCAGCGGGCTTCTTCCAGTGTCGTCCCATAAAGTGCCTGCAACACCAGACACCGCAGGATTAATTCTGCCTGCGCAAGGCTCTTCTGTAATAAATCGTCACCTAACGAGGAGCTTAATCTCAGACAAAGGATTCTATTGTTGTGACTGCTGCTCTTGGATTTGTCTGGGGATTACGTGGCATGATAATGTCCTTGTGTTGACGAGGACTCGATTTGGTGAGTGCAGGACCCTTCCAGTACTATGTCCTACAGTCTCTTTGGCAAGAGAGCAAATACCTTCCTGTAGCTGGCCCGAGCATCCTTGAATCGCCGACTCAAGCTGCTGACGCGATCAATCACCAATCGCCAAATGAGGTAGTTCTGGATGGTGCTGTGGGGGAAAGCAGAGCTGAGCTTAATCCCCTGTAAAAAGGAGCCCTAGAGCAGCCAGGTAGACCATGGTCTTGGTTTTGAATGGATATAAAGCAAATGATTCCTGCCGATCACCAGTCTCACAGTGTCTCCAGGTGATTCTCTGACAGCCTGGCTGGCTGTAGCAGCGTCTGGACTGAGGACTCACTGCTCATTTTTTACTTTTTTCCTCCCTTTTAGACTGTAACAAGAGCTAAGTCTGTGATGTATTTTTTTCTTTCCATTTAACCTTTTCCAAGCATGTGAGCAAGCGAGACACAAACTACCAGGACCTCAGAAAATATTACTCTCATTTTACAGTGAAGTAGGGTCACTCTTCTCACCCAGCAAGCAGGACCAATAATCTATACTTCCACAATACTTCTATGACTTTCATCTTGGATGTTTTTCAACTTCCTTACCTCGCCGAGTACTTGGAGAGAATTGCTTTCAGCTCTTGCAGGTAGGGCATGCCATATACAACGACCTCTTCTTCTGGATCAACCTGAACGTTTACTGAAGACATGACACCTTGGATGAAGAAGGTCCAGTTAAATTCCTAGGCAGACAGAAAGACATACACCAATGCCAAGGGCTTAAGTTCCTTAGACTCTATACAGTCTAGACATTTACTACGGGATCAGATATAGTTGTAGTGTTGTTCAGCAGAAAAATTATTTTTAAGAGATTGAAGACAAGATTAAGAATGGGAATGACTTTTTACCTCTTTGTTGCATCACTGATAAATTTGCAAAGCCATTTCCAGTTGGCGTGGTAGTAAGAGGAGGCCAATAGTATTGGATTGCTCATTAAACACTTACGTTCAGTGCAAACTTTTCCTGTAGCTCTTTTAAGGTCATTTTGTGGTACAACAAGGTTACATCATGCCTTTCTTCTGCTGGGGTAGTTGCCTGAAGACATTCACATGGTTATTACTAGAATCAACTGACACAAGTGTGAACGGCTGAAATTGCATGCGTGCATGTGCCCATATACACATTAATAAGCGAATGAAAAAAGAAATTCATTTGGTGTCCAGTGCTGGTTTCTGAATTTCAGTACAGGATCTCAGCTCCCCCCATTCAAAAATGTTTCAGGAATATGCTGAACCAAGTGGTTCCCTTTATCCTCTTTAAGAACGGAATACTTAAGCTCCTGGTGATTATTATGGTGCTGTAGACTTCTAAGGATGCACAGGCTTTAGCTGTGGTGTTATCATAGTGTACGTTTAACAGAAAGCCACAAGTTTTGTGTTCAACTGCTGCACAAAGCAGCGAGCGACCTTCCTCCTCACCCTTTGACCCCCAGCAACCTGAGAAGTTCTCAATTTCTGTACTCACGTTTGCAATCTCTGTTTCGAGCTCCATAACTTTTTCCATTTCCTCTTGGACAAAAGAATCATCTCTAGACACATTCCTGTCTTCCCGGATCATTCTGGCGATGGTGATCATGAACTGCAGGTAAGCTTCTCTCACCTGCACATGACAAACAGTATGTAACAGTGAGCAGAAAAGGTTTGCTGTCTATCATTTCTCATTCAGCAAACCATTCTTCGTTATTTTAGGTTGTGCAAAAGCTGGGCCTGGGGTCCCAGCCTCTGCCCCCATCTCCAGTGCAGCCCTCCTCACTCCCTTTCCTTGTCTTTTTTTTCCCTACCGTAGTAGGTGCTATTGCAATTCCTAGGCTCTGATCATTCTGGGATACCTTAGGGTGCAGATGCAAAAATACAGAGTGAAAGCACTGCTTTCTGCTTCCTCGGGCAATCCAATGCTCTGGCATTCTGAGTCAGGATTTCTGCTTAAGCAAAGAGAAAGCTCTGTGCTGTGGGAATAGGGATCCCTTCTAGCCAGAGATGGGGAAGGTTAAGTGCCCTGAAAATAATACCATAAATATACTAAAACTCTGTTTTTACAGTCTGAAAGAATAAGCTCTGTCTTGGATGATTCCAGGGATACCGTTTCTTTATTTCTGGTAGGTGTTACGGCTGCGATTTATGCTTCAGAATGGACCTTGGAATATGCGTGGCTGCTGAGGGATGCCGATCCCTGATATGGGAAAGCTAAATAGTACCTATGCTTCTCGCATACTTTCCTTCCTCCACAGACCCTGGAAACCAGATAAACACAGTAACTGTTGTGAAATCGAGCCTGGGCATTTACATGATGATGATTTATGTTTTTAGGCTGAGTGCTGAGGCCTTAATCAGGCCAGACTCCCACAGGCCTCAGCAGGAGTTGTGCCAAAAGATGCTGGGCTAAGCACAGAGGGAGTTTGGGTCATCAGAGTCTGGGTCATTGTCTGTGGGAAGTGAGCTGTTAAATAGCAAATAAAAAGGGGTTGTGTCTCCTCCTTATTCATTAAGATTAAATACACAGCCTTCTTCTTAGGCCTTCTTCATAGCTTCAAATTAAAACTGTATTGAGCAGTATTGGTTTTTGTTTGCTAATTTAGGATTGTCTATGCACTGTACCTGATATTCTACCTCCTATAAGCTGGTCTAAGTCTGACTTTCATGCAACGATGCATAAATATTCCCTCTTTTCTACTGTAACTGCCACTATATAGGAGAAACCTGCAGAAGAGAATCCTAGTTCTGGCAGCTCTCTGCAGCTCCCAACACAGCTACGTGGAGATTGTTTGGTATTGTGAGATGCATTAGCAGAAGTTGTTGGTTTATAAAGGTGTGGGAACAACCTCAAGCTTCTCAGGGCTATATTTTGGACTACAATATATATGAGAATATAGTAGAATACATTGCAGTAAGAAGAAAACAAGCCTCACTGATGTTTTCATCTGCCTTTACAACCACCAGACAAAAGAGTCTAAAATGCTGATTGTCTCTCTGTATTCCCTTCCATTCGTGTTAGGAAAATTAGTTTGATGTTGGGCTGCAAATCCTCTTTGTTAGTGTGACATAATTGAGGAAACCAAAATGTGCTGCAGCAGTATTTTCAGCTTGGAAGCTGCTAAATTATCTGGCTACGTTTGCAACAGCTTTCTACGTATTTACAGAAACGTTCATGTTTTTGCTTGGAGTGTTGGCAGAGAAAAGCAGCTAAAAAATAGTCTGACAACTTTCATGTAATTTTGGGGAAGGTGTGGGGTAAGTGGCAGCAGATACTTGTCAGTGGAGTGTCTGTTTTGTTAAGGCAGCTTCTGCTGCTCCATCCAAAATGCTTTTCTGATTATTTTTGAAACTTTTTTTTTTCTTCTGAATGTACACATGAAACATTCTGAATATTTTGGTGTTTGACAAAATGTATTTTGGGGTATAGTGTGGTCAAATGTGGTCCAGTATGACAAGAGTTCTGTATCTGTGATTCATCATTCCAGTACCTTGTAAAATAATAGCCAGAACCACTGGCTTTACATGAAAATTCAAGATAATCTGCCCTGAAAATGTGAACTTGTCCTTCAAAATTAGAGACTGGTTTGAGCTATAAGCCATGATGATTTTATTTTCCCACAACCTTCTCATCTGTATGAGTTGGCCAGTTCTGGGGAGGGTTGGTATTTATGCAGTTGTTCAGTCCTTGTGTAAACGTTACGAAACTTAGGCATAATTTAGGAAAAAATGAGCAATGAATGTCATGTTCTATAACAATCGGCATTTAGACTATGAAGATTCATGTATTCGATTTTTCCAAAACACAGAGATAAGTATGAAGTTGTTTTAGTGGAACGTAGTAAATAAATTACACAGAATACTCACTCTTTGATAGTTGCCCCCGTTGAAGTAGTAATCCCTGGATGGCATCCCTAAACTTGGCTGGTCAATCTAAAAAAATCATACATTTGTTTAGTCAGTGATGAACAGGAGCTGGCGTTCTCCCTAGAAAGGCAGCATGAGATGGTGCATGGGCCCTTCTTTCGGTGTTGGAATGACAACAGTGCACTCTGACAATGAACTTTGGCTTTCTAGGAAGACAGAAGGCACAACTTTTGCCTCTGGATTTATAGATAAGGACAGGATCAATACGTAGCACGGGTTATTAAGAAACCATTAAGATCTAAGAATAAATTTAATCAACTTGGAAAACAAGTTTCTTGACTTGAGGGCCAGACTTCACGCATAAGCATACACAAACAAACTCTGAAACACTACCTGCATGTCTTGAAAACATTATTTCCTGCTGTGTATTAAACCTCAACATCACTTTGCAAGTCATAAGAATTTACAGCCCTTATGCTGTACATCAGCAAGAGTGCATTGTTTTTTATTTCTTTAACTGAAACAAAACCTATGCTATTATAAAATGTTTCCTGGTATGACTTTGAGAGAGATCTGCTGCTTGGGTACAGAACTGTTGCTTACGTTTGCTGGTGTTGTGCAACTTACTTACAGGAGGCTAATCCGTACGCAGAGTAAATAACTAGCCATGTGATTCTGGCATATAAATAATTCCCTGCGCTTTTTTTCTTACGTAAATGATGTGTCTGCTGGAGTCCCGGTCGTCATTCCATACAAACATATCAATAAGCACGCGTTTGTTAAACCTTGAGTTCATTATGGAGAGTTTTTCTTCCATGCGCCAATGGGGCTCTGGGAGATTAAAGGGAAAATAGACATTAGTCATCAATATGGATCTGGACTGATAAGTTGTACAGTTTGCAAGCTTATTGCTGAAATTGTTTAGAAACAGACTGGACACGATGTGAGAATATTTGCACAGGGTATTCCTATAGTGTCTAGAAAAGGCTGGACTGTTATTACTGGCCTTAATTGTCTTGCCAAACCCTATTAGTATGCAAGTATTACAGCCACATTGGCTATATTACTTTTGTTTTCACGATTTGTGTTGGTCTTTTAGATTTTTCTGATTTTCTTCATGTACAGCGCTCAGAAATGAGATTACATAGGTATTAAATTGATATCATCATATTTATACAGATCACTGGATGCTAAATATGTCTTATACCCTGACTTTTGCTTATGAATTAAAAGTTAAAAGGGTGGATCTACTAAAATGACAGCAGTCTCCTCAGAGTAGTCAATAATTTTAATTTGGGTTCAGCATTACCTTTGGTCTTATTCCAGTCTGCAGAAGCCACTGGCCAATCTCCAACCACCATTAAGGCCTCTAGCAGGGGCAATGAATCTCGTTGCTCTATAAGACCTGAGAGAGGAAAAACAAATACTATATTGTTTTCATGGGCCCATTACCTATTTTTCTTCATTATTTCCTAACAGTTTAGGTCTAAAACTGAATTTGTCATGGAAGAAAATAACAGATATTGTACCACGAAATCACCGTTCTCTGACATTAGCCCTCAGAAAAGTAATGAAAATACTTGTGTTGACTCAGTACTGATTTTCACTGAATGAATTAATAGATGAAATGGGACCTAGTTCTGCATTCAGAAGGGAAGACTTTGCATTGATAACAGAGGCAGGTAACCAACACCGCTCCTTTCCACATCCCAGAACATGTACATTAAGCCTTAATGATGATCCAAGGCATCTCCACGCATGTGCAGATCAGCTTCCCAGGAATTGGATCCATACTGACTGGAATTCCGCTTCAAAGTGCATTGGTACTTTTGTACATGTGGTATTGAACAAGAGAATCAATGCAACAAGAAGAGACTCACTCTCATTCATGCATGACTTGTAAAGTATTTTAGCTTTCCGAAATGCTTCTCTGTCCCCTTGCTCTGAAGTCTCCAGCACACCTGGGGAGGGAATCGTTGCAGTGAGATTTGTGCCTGGGGCAGCTTTGATCTTTTCATAGAAATCGCTGAGAATTTGGGGCTATGGTAAACCTTGTCACTGTCAGCTTCAATTACTGTGTAAGTGGAGTGCTCTTTAAAGGAGCTGTTAATGGAAAAAGTGTCAGGAAGAAGGGCATGCATGCAGCTTGTCCTGCTCCTTTTCAAGTTGGTACCAAATCACCTATGGCTAATGTTTAGCAGGAACATCCTGTTCCTGCAAAATGGATGTAGTAAGAGATGCAGAGATTAAAGGACTAGTGGAAAAAAAAATCACAATCTACCCTCCTCTGGAAGTTTATTTTTCTGTATAATGTTCAGCAAATAACATCTGAAACTAAACACAAGTGCATACTCAAAGACAGAGCAGCCTCATTCTTACCTTTTAGGACGATCTCCAGCTCATCTCTCAGGATGTCAAAAATGCTGTATCTGGAGCTGGTTTCTGGGATAACGTGCCGGTTCAGCCAGCCCCCACAGGCATACTGGTAGAAATCCTTGCAAGGGTCAGCTGTTGGGTCCATATTCAGAACTATCCTTGCAGCTAGGTGTCAAAATTGGAGAATTGAATACCACAGAGTGTCCAATAATGTCTAGGACTACCACAGACTGACAAGAAGCTGCTTGGCAAGAAGGCACATTGCTTACGTTATTTATAGTGGGTAAGGCTCATTCTTGAGGATCCTATTTTCTGGTTAAAAATTCAAGGAAGCCTCTGACAGCAGCCTTCTGCACGGCAGTTGTACTGCCTTACAGAGGGAGCCTTTGAGTGGCAGAATTCTCCCAGAGCACAGAGCCTTGCAGGCACAAGCACTGCCCCACGCTCCACCTGGGGCCCCACCTTAGGTACCAGCCAATGAAGTTGGTGCTTCCAGCGTCTGTCCTGGAGGCTCAGCTCTCTCGATTGCATCAAACAGAGGTGTACAAGGAGATGACAAAACCAAGGTGAATAGCCCCATGTGTAGAAAGCACGCTTAGAGAGCACTGGGTCTAAGGAGATTCTTATACTTCATAGATGCAGACTGTGTGATCAATCCATGTCCTCGTGGCTCAGGCCAGAGCCAGAGAACTGGCCACACTGGCAATTTTCCTGTACGACTTCCTTATGAATTATGCTCCTGGTGACAAAGTGTACAATGGAGAAGTAAGAATAGGGCAATATGGTGGTTTTGCTCAGTGTTAACATGTGGGACTGTATTTGAGGACACCTGTACTTGTTGCCTTTGACTCTCCTTGGGCTGGATATTCATGGCTACTTCTGTCATTCCTTTTCAACTTCTTCAGTCTTAAAGCCTGAACTATTGTTTATTCAGGTTTGTTAGCATTAACAATATGTAAAAAATCCTTTCTGCGATAATAATTCATAGCAACAATCATTACCTGCCGTGATGCATCCAGGTGTGGTACACACGTTGCCTGAATTGGTGCCATAGTGACAACCTGCAGGGAGAGGAGTAAGAAAGCAGATGGAATTAGCTGTTTTGGAAAGAAACTGCTGCCAACATCGCTCACCTCATTGCCAGCTCTGTTTAGTTTTGCAGCAAGTGAATCTTCTTGCCAGTACAAGGTACTGAATGAAGAAATCCCTTATCTACAGATTTATGAGGAAAAAATATTGAAAGCAGCATTACAACAGTCTTGACATTGAGTTTTGACTATCCTGGAAGGAGAATAAGACTTTTTTTTTTTTTTCACCTGCCAACTGTCTCCCCAATCTCTGACACATGCTGAAAGTACAAGATCTCTCTAGACAATCTACTAAGATGCTTTGAACATCTGAGCTCTCTCAGTGATGCCAGTTAAGTTGCTCTCTTGTGTGCTGCTCAATACAGAACTGGAACGGGAGGTATCTTGAGCACCTCAGCCTGATTAGTTGCCCTGGCCTTGGGCACAAGAAAACTAATTTTGCTGTTTTAATTTTTCCATTTGTGAAATTAGGCTTGCTTCGTATTGATTTATGTTAAAGAGAACTGCCTGGTTCCACACTGGAAAACAAAAAAATGGATACTCTTGGTTTCAAGCAGGCTTGTGTATGATTTTAAACTCTTCTGATCCTTAGTTAGGATGTTAGCAGAAAAGAGTAACTAAAAAAATTCCTTCCAATCCAAACAAGTGTTGTACATGAGTGCAAACAAGATTACAGTAATTCAGATAGAAATAAAACAGTAGGGAAGAAAAGAGGGCTTTGAAGTTCATCAGTGGAAGCAACATAAAAAGCTCCCACTGTGATTGGGAATGGAACGTTCACGGTTCAGCCGAGTGCTGTCGTGCTGCGTGGGAGATCTGCATTAGAGTAATTGCATGCCTTATTCTAGTTCAGCATCTAGCAATCTGAACATGGGATGAGCAAAATATGTGTAACAATGCAAAGCTTCACACAGAGGGCTTTACTGCCCCTTATTTTGTACTGGCTGAAGCTACGCCACATTTTGGGAGTGTCCTAAACTCTATAATAATTTAAAAAAAACAAACATCCCTAAAAGCCCAGGGTTATTTCCAAGGAAAAATCCTCTTGGGGAAAAGAAACAAGTAGTTCAAAGGAATGTGGAACTCTTTCATAAAGGAGAGAGTGATGGGCAAGGTGACAAGGAGAACTGTACACCTATGCTGAGTTTCTCAGGGACCAGAGAGGACTCAAATGAAGTCTCTTTTCTTTTTAATCAAACCTTCTCTCTTTAATATAACCTGACAATGTCCAACTTCAGTTTCAGGAACCCGACTGTTTTCAACAAGATTCTAACTCCCCACACTCAAAAAGCCCTTGTGATTGTGAAAGTGTAATTGAGCTGCATAAGCAGGGATGCCAAATCTGTTTTGAAACATTGGTTGCACACTTAGGGCTCTGAAGCTCTGCCACAAACCCGGATAATTAGAAATGGCTGGTGAGGGGCTCTCAGCTTACTTCTGGAAGTGGCTCCTTTGTGTTTTTATCAATTATCTCTTATGCCTCAGTACCATGCCTGACAAAGAACCTAGCCAACCTGACTCTGTACGAGATACGACCAACACTGCCCTCTTTTACTTTGCAATATGTTTGTTGGGTCTTTGCTCACTTGACTGAGGCTCTGTCTACTGTGCTGCTTGACTTTCAAATAATGTGACACAAGACCATGCCCTAATGTGAGATGGGGATTCACAGCAGAGAACTCATACAGGTTGTTCTGCTCTGAACTTGGTGTTCCTCCTGCTGCACAGAAAGACAACACATCAGCCCATGGGTTTGCGGGGAATCAGTACTTGTCTGTTCACCTGTCAGACCTCACCTCCCGCCTGCCTTCTCCCACAGCCAAGTTCAGCTAGGATCTAGCTTCTTATAATGTTTTTTTCTCCTTGAACATTAATCACTTCATTTTCCTTCCTCTTTCTTCTGAGATACCCTCCCTTGGTTATACCTGTTAAAACTGCCAGAGAGAGATGTGAAAAGAACAGAAACAGGCCAGAAAGATTTCATCACTGGAACTACTTTGTGCAATACCAAGTTCCTTTATGGCTTTCAAAAATCAGGACCTCTGCACTGTCACCCTTATGTTTTCTTCATTATGTCAGTCATACTCTTGTTCTGTTGATAGCCTTGTAGATAGAAAAGAACCAATGAGCCCTTGGCAAACTAAAGGCTTTCCCCACTTTGTCTGATAGGGCAATATCAGAATTGATAAGGGAAGGTAAACTTTAATGGAGCTAAATAAAATTATTGTAGCTGTGGAACTACTTACTGCAAGTGGAAGAAAATGAGAGAGAGGGAAAGTCTCTACTGCAGAGGCCAACTGCTTTCCTGAAAATGGCAGGGCTGGGACATACTTCAGGCCCCACTGGAGTCACTGTGGAGGATTCTATTGCCTTAATTTGACTTTAAAGGAAGCTACTAAATGGTATTGCTACTGCACATACTGGTCAGTGGCAAGATGTGAGAACGGAATACTGTGTTCCTCTTCAGCAGTCAGTCTTTTGAATGACAGTTTCTTGAAATATAACTTGCTTTTTAGAGTCTTATTAAAGTTCCTTTTCAGACAACAAAAGTGAAGCAAATCATTCTGTGCAGTCTCTGAAGCACAGTTTGTTTAGTGTTTTCCCCCGTGTGTTTTGAGGAGCACAGATGGCTTGGAATGGCACACTGAAACAATTAGATCCACAGTTGTTACCAGGCAGCCAACTGTGAGCTTTACCTTTCAGCACCTTATCTATTTTGTGCACAGATCTCATCTGCAGGAGTGCTGTCAGCACTGCCTTTGCTGTTAGAACAGTGAATAGTTTGCAACAAATAATGTAAGTGCCAAATTTAGCGCTTTTTTTCTGCAGAGAGGATTGTCTATGCCAGATGTCAGTATCTTCAAATGGTCTCCATGGCACAAGTGTTTGGTTTTTTTATTCCACCTTTCTTAAGATGTCTTACCTATAGTCTGTCTATCAGCATGGTCAAGATAGAATTTCATGTGAGAATTGGTTAAATAAGTATCTGGCCATTTTTGCAGCTCTGTAAAATCCACCCCCAGAACAAGATGCTTCTCAGTCAAGTGCAGTATTTCTCTTTAGTTGTTTGTAACCTGCCTAAAAGCGAAGAGCAGAGGTATGTAAGTTTTGTAAAAGCCTGTGTAATAGATGGGAATAGTTGAGAGCCTGTGGGGATGTGGACACGCACACAGAATCTGTGAATCTTACTTAGGAGAAATGCTACAAACTTGGAAGACAGAAAGTGAATAAAATATCAATTCAACTAATAATGTGACATTTGAGTGGTTGGAACTAGTAATTAGGTGAGAATGGAAGTTGCCTGTAACTAAGGTATCTGGAGAAGTCACTGTGACTTGATATGCCAGCTGCAACGTGTGTCGAAATATTCTCTAAGCTGTAACCTTTCCAACAAGTGATGAGATTTGGAGTTTAGTAAATATTTGTAGAACACAGCTGAGAAAGAGCTGTGAAAAGACTGCAAAGATGTATGTGTGGGTGTGATGGAAAGATTAAAAGCATGGTGTATTTGGATTCAAAGCCAAATTACCTCAGTCCTGTCTGCTTCCCTTTCTACAATCACCAAAATATTACCTTGCTGTTCTTGTTTTATTTTCTTTTAGCGTATTTAGACAGGGTTTTATGGGTATGAAAACAGTTCTCTTGATGTAAAAAAATCACCAAACTGCTTCTAGAACGCTAACTGCGCTGCTGTGAGAGCTTCAGTGTTTTCATTGTAAAGATGAACTTAGTCAGCATTTACATGTATTACAGGCTTTCTTGCTGTAACCAGAGACCTGCTTCATGCACCACAACGCTCTTCTGCAAGCACACAAGCAGAACAAAACATATTCCCAAAAAAGAGAGAATATAAGGCAGGCTGGGTGGTGTCATTCTGCAGAAAGATGTACAGAGATGAAATGGTGAATGTGAACCTGCTCTTAGTAAACCATCCAGCATTCAAAATTAGCATTTGAGTGAAACTGGAAATAAAAGAATCCCAGGTATGCTGCTCAGCTGCATATTTTCCCCCCATTGCTGTGTAGGATTTACATTTACATTACACAGCTTTGTGCAATTTGTTGTTTCCACCACGAGAGACTTTAGGCTTTTGACTGAGCATTGGGCACGGACCCAAACAAAACATCAAATCAGAAACAAGTGCAGTATTTGAGCAACAATTTTTCAAGACAAAACATTGCTGTTCTTCAGGAACATTATCCGGCTGCACTAAAGAGCTCTTGCTCTGTTTTAGACCTTAATAGTGCACATAGGCATTCAGCTAACAGACAAAAGTTCCTGCTGCTCGGTTCCTACCTATGAATTATTTAAAGCTTGTGGCTGCTGTATGATCACATCCTGGTGTCTCCTATTGCAGAGTTCAGCTATGCGCACTGAAATCTTAGCTGTGAGAGGTAGAATCCTTGGGTGGTGCTGAAAACCTTCCCTTAAGGCAGGAGGAAACAGCCGGGAGGAGCCGCACGCTGTCCAGGACAAGTGGCGTTATCGGCTCTGTGGTTATTTTGTACTCTGCTTAGGAATGTTTGAATCTGGGAAACGCTTCCAATGAAGGTTTGATTGCTGATACAAGCCTGCAAAATACTGAGATTTCTGTACTGCTTCCTTTCGGTGAAGCTTTTCACCAAAGCCATGTAATGGGTAGCACTTGCTTTAAACGTACAGACTCTTCCCATGGATTGGGACGAGGCCGACGTTTGGGCAAATGTTATCAGTTCCTGAATTCTGACTTGCCCAAACCCAGGAAGCAAGATGTGGAGCAGGCTTCTCAAATCCTTTATGCATGCAAGCAAGAGAACTCTGCACAGATCAATATTTTGATGTAGAAATTCTCAGGTTTTTTTTTTTCTCTCCTGTCTCCTGAGCTAAGAGAATAAATACAAGCAACTTCCTACTGAGTATTATGAATACCAAATACTCAGAATTCATCTAACACTGGAATAAATGTTGATAATGTTCAGTTGTTGGTAGCAAAGGAGTAAAGAAGAAACAGTAATTCTCATTAATTACTCAGAATTGTGCAGTGTTATTCTTGCAAGAGCTGAAGAAAGCATTTCCCTGCAGGCAGGGGATGCACTGACAATATAAGGAGAAAACAATGCCATTCTTCAGTTTTGCTACTCATAGTCCTGGGTTTTAGCAAAGCTCTGAACCCAAGAGGTGTTCATGGCAATGACAAACCCGAGGCAGGCGCTGTACCAGTCATGCTGATTCCTTTGCAGAGTTTTTAAATAGGACTTTGCAGCTGCTGTGCTCACAGAGAAACTTCATTTTAGGAGTAAGCGTGCCCTGCAGTCACATAAAGTGATGTGGCCCATTGTCAGGTTCCTGGCAAGGCGTCTGCATGAAAGTCACTGAACCAAATCTCACCTAGAGCTCAAATTGCCTGATGCAATATTAAAAGTCTCCCTTTCCTCAGCAGTGTGCTGGCTGTTCTTTTTTTGTTGTTTAAAAAAAAAGCTTTCAGGTTGTAATAATCAATCTCCCTTTTAGATCTAATAAGCAGCTGTTTATAACTCCTGGCAATAAAGAATCTTGATTATAAAATAAGGGAATGTCAAGTCCTACAGATAGATACACACTTTCCCTTCTAAAATAGTACAACTTACTTCTACCTTTGTCAAAACAATGCTGAATTCAATAAAATACATAGAAATAATTAAAAACATAGAATCTTACATCAAATAAATTAAAAATGAAATAAAATTCAACTTCATCCTTACTGTGGGTAAACTTGGAACAAGGCAGAGACAGCCAAGTCCCTCACAGAGGTGACCTCACTGTCTTCCTGTGTTTTTGTTTTCATTTAGCTCTGCAAAAAGACTTATTTGTGGTTTGCAGAGGGAAGAGAATTATTCATAGGTTCCTTACCTCTGCTGCTGGCATACAGGATCACCAGGGCGACCACTGCACAAGTCATGAGGAGCAGCGAGACGGCCAGACCGATTGCCACAAAGCTCCAGGATTTCTTCCCAGACTTAGCTGATTTTTCCACAATATCCATTTGACTTTCTGACTTCCCCATTATTGTAACTCTAAATTGAGGAGGGGAGGGTAAGAAAGAATTAGCAGCACAGCTAAATCAATGCAGGCATAAACGCATGACAAACCAGAGAGAAAAAGGAAGCAGAATAAAAGCAAAAGGTAAAGAAAACTTCCAAATTATTACATGTATTTGTCCATTTGATTGTCCACAGATTTGCCAACCTCATTCTCCATCCTCTGTGCCCACCAGGCTGGCTGCGGTCGGGGGGCTGCAGGCGCTCAGCGGTGCAGTGTCCTGACTCCAGGAGCCTGCTTCGGGGAAGTAGGGAAAAGTCTCATGACCAGGTTGGGCAACTCCTTTCTCCCAAACAGGGAAGGAGGGGGAAGCTGCCTCCTTCCACTCCCCACTTAGAAAGGTATCTCACTCTTTCGAAGAACTTTCCTCTGTGGATGCCAGTAGGTCTGCAGAGCCCAGTTAACAGCAGTAGAATCCAAAGAGAGATGCTCCCAGGTGCGAGTGCCTCTGAGCAGCGCCTGCTCCGTGCTCAGCAGAGATAAAGGGCTTGGAAAGCTGAAGGCTCCTAGAACATGGGCGAGCTCCCAGGTCTGCAGAAGTTTTTGACCTGCAGCTCCTCAGTTTTCCCGGAGCCATGCTGGAAGTTCCGAGGTCAGCAGTGGGCAGTTCCCAGCTCCAGGCAAACGCTCCTGAGCGGCACGGGGAGGAGGGCTGGCATCACAGCAGCTGCCAAGGCTGAGCGCTCTGAGCCTGCGAGCCGCTCGAGCTGCAGCTTCTCGGGGGTTTCCTCTGGCTTTGCTGAAATCTGCTACCAGGTTATTGCCTGCTGTGCTCGCAGGAGGAGCATGAAGGGGAGAGGTGCAAGCCTGCTGAAGCCCTCTGGCTCTGACAGTGCTGGCAGCTCTTAGTTGCAATATACGGGAACAGCTTCTTGTTTGAAAACACACTGATTTATGGATTATTGCAGGCTGTGCACAGAATTTTTATGCTGCTGCTTGGAAAATGTATCTGGTAGCAAGTGGGAAAGACACTAAAAAGACAGGACAGGACATGTGATTTCCCTCAGTTTTAATGTTATTCTTTTCCAGAACTGACTTTGGAAAGAGGGCGAAGCAGGATTTTGATTGTTTTTCCCTCTGCTGGCTGGTTTATTGAGCTGCTGCAACTCACTGCCAAAACTCACACTATATAAATTTTAAGGTCGATTCCTCGCTTGATCCGAGTGCTTCCCTGGCTCTGTGTTGTGTGCACACAGGAGGAAGAGCTGAGGACAGAGCAGGGATTTCTTTGTGTTAGGGCTGATTACTGGGAATGTACGGGCTGAGTGTTCAAGAATGTGAACATGGACCCATTTCTGTGAATGGGGTAGGAACAATGAATGCCAGTTCCTCCTGTCAGGAGGCTCAGCCTCCTCTTCGAGGCAGCTTTTTGCCTCAAAACCTCTATGAGGATTTGCCTTTTTTAGTCATGTTATCTTTGGCTTCTGTCGGGTGTGAAGGCAGCTATTCTCATCCCACCAGCTGAACAGGAGTGTAAGAACACAAGGATCTGAAAGAAATGGACGCACTTGCAGATCCTCGGTGTCCATATGTGAAATCTAGCGGCAGAAGGGAAGGTTGTTTTTAAGGACAAAGCAATACATTTATTGACCAGTTAAGCGATCTCTTATTTCTGTTTGCAGGAAGTTCTACATCTAAAAACAGAGTAATTGTCTATGTATGTGAATCTTTCTTATTGTGGAATAGTTTTATTGTTGCTGTACAATGTAGCTGGCTGAGGAAGCTTGACCTAATTAAGGTCTGTGATATTGCAGTAGAGAAGCTCCTCGCAGGATTTAATGTAGTTATTCCTATTGCATGGCTATTAGATACAAAGGGCATTATTCTGCCCCCTTTGCAAGTGGAGAAACAAGATGCCAGTAATCTTAAGGGCTTCATTTCTGCTGCTTTCTGTGTGTGCCTGGTGTAGCCACTGTGACTACGATGGTCTGAGAGTGAGGAACACTGTGATTCCGGCTGCTTGTTCCTCAAGGTGCAGACTCTGGCACCCAAAGAACCAAGACAGAGGACTCACAAAGTCCTAACTAACATCTGTAATAAATGATTTGAGCATGGCCAAAGCAACTTAATTGAGGTTACACATGAGCACCAAGGATATTTTTATGTCTCCAGAGAATTCATAGATTCCCCCAAACTGCATTAACCTAATCATAAAGAAAATTCTTTCTTTAAAACATTTGGGAAGGAAGTGGGAATTAAATCAAGAATCTCTTCCTATCTCTTTGCTTGCTTGTGGAGCTGAGGAGGTGTTTCCAATAGGAAGTACACGGAATGTTGGATGTAGGCATTTTCTATAGGCTATGCCAGGGCAATCTGAGCATGAGAGGCTGGCTCAGGTGATCTTTTGAGGTCCTTGCCAACATGGGCTGTTCTATGATTTGTGGATAGGAATTGGCTCCAACGTGTGCTTGGAAGGTGTGTTGGATCAGGTCTTGGATACCAAATCCATCACTGGTTATAGTGAATTAGAAGTTTTCCTGTTGAGAAGTGATTTGGGTCTTTCAAAATGACACCATCTCTTCTGAACTGTCAGTTCTGTGGCATTTCCCTCTACATCTCTACTTGATGGGTGATTATATTGCAGTTCATCAGTCAGTTTATTAGGAGGTTTAATTGGATTGCATTAGCTGGCATTTAAGCCATCCAAACCAGTTGAGAATGCAATCAATTAAAACATCCAAACACATTAATGATGCAGTTAGAGGCAATTGATGTAGATGGCTAATTATCTGTTTTCTCCAGTCAGTAGATTTTACAGAGAATGTCCAAGAATGGACAAATAGTGCATGAGAACTAAAGAAATGGCATTACAAAAATACTGGTGGCACAATGGCAAAGAAAGACAACGGCAAGATATAAATATTTCTGTTATTAAAACTCTATAAAGAACAAGCCCTATACCATCACCAGCACTCAGAGGTGTTTGTAATATTGTAAGAATTTAATGTGACTTTTGGAGAACATATCGAGTCTGATAATGACATCTGAGGTTTCCAAGCAATCAAGATGCTCCGTGAGATGGTCATGTTAAGTGATAAAATACTAATCCCTGTCAGTTTTTCATTTCATCCGCTACTGAACTTGATCTAAAACTGTGGCTCCCCTGTGAGTTCAGGTCCCTGTAGATCGAGCCATGTGACACCTGGCAAGTGTATTTGCTAGGTTGCATCAGGTGTGTGTACGGTGCCGACCTGGAGATGAAAGCACAACCGAGAGGCATAGCCAAATGCAAACCAGGAATGGAATGGAATCATTAACATTCTCCTGCATTTCCCACTCCTTTCTATGTTTCCTCTCTGGCTTTACAGCTAAATTTTCTCATTTACTGTGATGCAGTACAGGAATGAGATGTGCAAACTTGTTATCATATAGTGTTCTTAATTCCCTTTACAGTCTGTGGGGAAATACTTATGCTATTTTATTCTTTGTAATTCTTGGCTTTTTGGAATCTTGTCCCCAGGATTCACAAGCACAAAAATTATAGGGTCTTACCAAAGACACCTAAAGCCATGGCTGATCAGCCAGATTAAGCTCAGTCTTGCATTGCATATAGAAGAAGAGTTGTCAGGGTCTCAGGTTAGTTTTGGCCAATTCATTGTGTGCCCAAAATAAACTCTGGAAATGAAATTAATTTAAAATTATATAGTTGCTCCTGAGGACTTCAGGAAATGAGTGTCGGAATGGGTTGTGGCACGTGTGAAATTGTCCTAGGCATGCATAATGCAGCAATGCTGCTAATTAAACTCCACTCACTGTAGCTAATCAGAAAGATCAATCTGATATTCCAAAAGATTAGTTGGAAGAGCAAGCATATAACAGAGAAATATAGAACAAATCAGAAGCTTAGGCACAGGCAAAGAAAAGGCCGTTGATCACAGCACTTTAGTGGGCACAGAAAGAGGACAGAGAAGATAAACAAATAAAAATTCTGATGAGAACAGCTAGGATCTGCTGAGAGAAGCAGCCATTAATCTAGACTGTGAGGAATAGATAAGAAGTTATGTGCCTTCCTGATGCTTAAATGAACAGTGGCTCTGGGTACTTAAACCCAATTTTTTTCTCAGCATAACTCTGTAGCAATTTTGTAGGGATGCTGCTGGTCCCTGATTTAAAGAAAAAATTCTTTAGGGGCAGTAAATAGCATTCTGTTCAGAGCAGCAAAGGAGAATCTATTACTTAAGAAAACAAAATATGCCAAAGCAGCCCAGGCCAGTGGATGGAACATTAGCCTGGGTAGACAGGACAACCAGGTTGGTAGTGCTGCTCTCAGCAGAGGGGCCCCCAATCCAGGCTCTGTGGACTGGTTTCTTCTCTTTTTGATTGAAACTCTGATTCTTTCTCCATGCAGTTCTTGTACTGATGATATTATTCTCTGTCAGTATGGGTAAGTGGGACAACCAGATTCATGTAATGAAGTTACTTCACTTGAGCGCAGCTGAGTGTCTGTGTGCCTGTTCTCTCCATGTCCAGATATCCGTGCTTATAAAATCTCCAGCAATATTAATTGTGGCAAAGGAGACAATACCCTGTCTCAGTTGTCTGTACATTGCAAGGGCATTACATAAACATCTCAGACTAGAAATTAGGAAAGTGTCTTTACCGAGAGGGTGGTTAAACATTGGAAGAGGCTTCCTAGAGGTGGTCGATGCCCCAGGCCTGGCAGTGTTTAAGAGGCATTAAGACAATGCCCGTAATAATATGCTCTAACTTCTTATCAGCCCTGAAGTAGTCAGGCAGTTGGACTGGATGATCACTGCAGGTATCTGCTAAACAAAACTGTTCTATTCTAAAAGGCACAGAAAGATCAAACTGCTAAAAAGAAACTGTCTGCTGACTGACATTGAACCAGACCTGAGACTAAAGGAGGCAATGCTAACAGAGGAGCACTGTGAAGCTATAGAGAGATTTATTATTCCAGCCAATCCAAAGCCTAAAGCAAAATCAGGCAAAACCCAAAATTTGGAAGCCCTGATGAATTACTGCTTCTCAAAAATATCAGCATGAGACAGAGAAATTCCTGTCTGTTGATTACTATTTCAAGAAAAATCAGCGCAGTGATTTCTTTCAGCTTGCAAATGTAGTTGTTAAGGATATAATTGCATATTTGGAAAGGACCTATCCTGTAGCATGTTGATGCCAGTTTAGGAGCAAAAGGTACTCATCAGTGTCACTAGGTTGCAATCAGAGTAACTTTTTTGGAATGTGGAAAGGAAAGGAGTCCACTCTTACCTGTGCTGTTAGGGAAGGGGAAAAGCAGCATGCAGAGACGAAAAAAAGGATGCTAGGGTACAAGTGGTATCATTGATAGTGGGTTGATTGCAGGGTAGAATGAGGTTTCACTCTGGATTGCTGCCTTTCAGAAAACAATGTAAAGAAAGAGAAAATGTTCCATTTCCCTTTCATCCTAATCAAAGCAGGAGAGCAGTTCTCAGTGTTGCTTTAATCTTTGTTTTCAACAGTAGTTTCTATTTTTCTCCACGGTTGTATTACCACTCTCCAAAAACACTGGGACAAGTTCACTTGTAGCAGTCAAAACAAATACACAAGTCTTGTTTTGGGCCCCAGCTCGTGGTTTTCTTTCTGCAAAGCACAGGCATAAGCTTCAATTTGTGCCACAGACTCCCACTGCATGGAGGAAACACTAAACCACAAAGAAATTTGGTATATCGGCACCGTCCCTCTGCTGCCCCCAGGTTGAGCTGCCCTAACAGATGGGGAAGCTGCTTACATGCCAGCAGGCACAATCCTTCAGAGAGTGTGAGATGTTGATTCCCGTGCACGGATGATGAACGAGTGCTGAATCACTGCAGAGCAAACACATTCCCACCTTGGCAGTTGCCTCCAGCTCTGACCTCCCTACTAATGGGATGGGATCACTTCTCTATTTGTCCATGCTCCAGTGCTGTCTTTGTGCACAAATACCTAGGAGGGTGAAAAATGATATTTAGCAGGCACCCCTACTGAGAGATTATCTCCAGGGCTCTGCCCTGGCAGACTGAGACACAGGGATCTCCAAGTGCTCATCTATGAATTCATAGCTGCCTGTGTGTCACAGATAACAGGTATCGGGCAGTAAAATGGAAATTTTATCTCTGTTGAGTCTCATCCTTTATGTTATTTATCTTCCCTGGGACAGAAAACCCGATTACTTAGCATTTGTGCTGCTCCTGATGCCCTGTGTTGGTTCTCATCTTTGCAAATCCACTGGATGGAGACAAGAGCAGCTCCTTCGATTCACAAATGGGTCATCCGGGCAGTGTAACACATGTGATCTTTCACAAATAAAAGCAACATTATGAATGTTACTTCTGACTGATCTTTTCAACTGGCCCATAAAAATATGGCTACTTAATTGAACAGCAGGTGTTAAAGCAAATCAAATAAATACCAAGAAACGACATGATTATTATTCACAAACTGCAAGCTCTTTGAATGTCTTCCTTTCCTATAACTGGAACTGGTGGGTTAGAATTAGTTTAGCTCAGCCAAACAAAACACTTTCTTCAGAAGGAGTTTTCATTCATCCACAATAATTTTAAAGAATCCTGAATACAGCAGTATGCCTTTTTCTCATAGCTTTCTCAGTCAGCTTTGTTTCACTACCTCCTCCTCCTCCTAATCTTGCTGTACCACATTCAGTGCCATGGTCATTGCTTATTTACCATGAGCTTCTCATCTTTCCCTTACTCTTGCAGCCTCACAAGTGAACTAGAAAGCAATTGGACACTGGAAAATCCTCAAAGAGATGAATTAATGTATGCTACAGCTTGATGATTCTCGCTTAAGTCTTGTTTTCAGCTTTTTAAGCTCACTGTTTTTATCAATTTTAAGACCATAGTCTGTGATTTTCCAAGCCTCTTCATAATGCTGCATTTCAAAGTAATATTGTGCAACCTTATGAAATGTTTGGGTTACAATTTCACTGCCAGGGCCGTTCATGATGCTGAACAATGCCATGGATTCATCTAGCTGCAGTGCCTCAATGTACTGCTTAACGGCTGCTGCTTCCTCTGCCAGTGCCAGTAGCAGGCGTGCTTTTGAGCAGTGATCCTCAACACGTGTCTTCATGCTGTTGTGGCCATTCTTCTGGATCACTTTCTCCATATCTTCTAAAGCCTTGTCATATTTTTTCAAGTGTGTAAGGCAAGTGGCCCTCCGTCGGAGATACTTTGGATTATCTTTGCCCGTCAAGATGGCCAGAGTGTAATAACCAAGAGCCTTCCCATAGTGGTTTTCTTTCATCAGCACATTTCCTTCTTGGGCTGCAATCTGTGGAAAACTTATATTAGTTATTAATAGTGGTAAAAAAAGAGTAAAAGCCAAAATGGCCAGACGTATGCAGAGACACTCAGAAATTTTAGATACTCTTTCAAATGTTGTTCTCCTAGTTGGAGAATGTATAATTAGCATGTTTTTTGCATGCAGATATAGAAAGCTTGGATCAATGACCTGTTGTGGTCTCAACTGTTTCCGAACCACTCCTCTTTGTTTCTGCAATTTTTCCTAAACCTTTCTCAGAACACTTCTTCTCAAGTTGTTTACATTCCTTGGGAATGATACATGATCTGAAAACTGAATAGGCCCAACTCTAAACACAGACAGTGTTCTCTTTCTGAACCCAATGGTCTGCTCTAACCAGAATCACAGAATAACCAGGTTGGAAGAGACCCACTGGATCGTCGAGTCCAACCATTCCCACCAATCCCTAAATCATGCTCCTAAGTACCTCATCCACCCTAACCTTAAACACCTCCAGGGACAGTGACTCAACCATCTCCCTTGGCAGACCGTTCCAATGCATCTTCTGGTTAAGAGAGAGTCAGCCCCATGGGCTGCCCACAAATATTTGTTTCTGCAGATAATGAGGGTTGGCCTTACTGAAGTTTACCGAGGCTGCAGGAAAAAATGGCCAACTGAGGGCTTTGCAGATCATTAATCTCCAGTGCAAGTGAATTATCTGCCCTTATCTGATCAGAAAAACAACAACAAGAAAATAAAGGAGGCAGAAAGAGCCACATAATTTTTAGATTCACAAACGTCAATGAAGAAAACTCCATTAGAACTACATGCCTCAAATGGATTTCTCATTACTTCTCTTTATCAGTAATAAACAAAGCTTTTAACGTACTGCAGCAGAGTGAATATTTAAGTTCCAAACCAAGCTGCCACCAGCAGCTTCGGTCGTACAGAATGCTGAGATTTCAAGTACAGGATAAATGTTTCCACCAGTCATTCCAAGGGCTATCACACGCTGCCTTTGGATGCTCATGGCACCCCAGAATTCAGCCACTGTCTCCATAGTCACACCCAGCAGCCGTCTCAGCTCTTCCAGTCCCTTTGCATGCTTTATCTCTCTATTTTGCTGGGTGTTTTTACGACAGTTTGGAGCAAGTCTTTCCTTCTTCACCCACAGACTCTCTTTGAGGTCCACATGCCATGAAGGCAAGTGGAATGGCAACTTCTACCTTGAGCTGATGGCCTAATACTGACATGGACCATATAGGTTTCAAACCTGTTTCTGTAGGAGTTGGCTCTGGGTACCCTATGGCATGTCAACAGCCAGCAGAAAGCGCAGCTCTGAGGGTCCGAGTAAGGAGTTAGCAAAGCTGTCATGCATTTAACCTCTGACATAGGAAACAGAAGGGTTGAAGCTACACTAGCGGCAAGCAAACTCCCTTCCTCTGACCTTTTGCGATTTAATAAATCTTTCAGATTCTTAGTCCCATGTGGCTCCCCCAGTTGTTTACAGATTTTTAACACGGGACCCCTCAGGCTATAAATAATGGAAGAACTTTATTCCTTTGTTTTTCATGAAACAAATCAGAACATCGAGGAGCTCTCCTTCCTCCACCCTTTCCTATTCAGCTTATGTAGAACTATTTTTAGCTTCTCAGACCTGACTCCAAGCTAATGATGACACATTTCTATAATGCCTGTAATTACCAAACACTCTAAAACAATGTGGCTGCAATACTTCTAGGGGGGGTGCTGAGACTGAGGGAGGAGCATAAACCATGGAGCTCTTCTTTGCTTCAGGCTCCTTATTTGTGAGGTAACAAGGAACACCCTCTCTGAGAGTACAGGTAGGAACTGTGGCAAAAAATGGCACTAATTCTCTCTGTAAGCCTTTTTGCTTTTACCAAGACCTTCCTTTCACACACAGGCTGGGATAGCCTTGCAGGCAAAATGAAGTGCCATGGGAAAGTCCTTTGAGACAGCAGGCAGATGAATTAACCAATTCCTTCACCACCCCAGCAGAATATATACTTATCCCCTTGTCACAAAATACATCTAAAAAAACAAACAAAAAAAGTTATTCTGGGCTAAGTAGTAACAAAAGTAAACACACAGTAAATCTCTGAAGATCAGATAATACAGAAAGATTCCCAGGTTCTTAAGTCCAAATGTTTACTCAAGCACAAGATTAAAGATAGAACAAAAATAATTCTGTTTTACTTCCAATGTTGGTATTGAGTTCCAGTCTTGAAATCAGTCCAGCCATCCCTATTCTCTCATGTGGCAGAGAAATTTTTCATGATAAATAAGCCACCAGAAAAGATTCCAGACCCTTCTCCATAACTGTCAAAAAAGAGAAACATAAAGCACCTCACCCCTTTGAAAGGTTGCATTGATCTGTGGCACCAGCGAGTTCCTAATACATCAGTGCAGGTTAAGCTGTACAAAAATTAGTTTGTTGGTTTGGGGTTTTTTTTTGTATTGACAGCATAAGAAAATCCCTCCTGTGTTTTCTGGGAAAGCAGCATGGATGGATTTAGCAGTGAGGCTTCCACACAGAACCAGTGATGTGGCAGCAAGGGAAACTGAGCTGTAAAATGTGTCTCCATTATAGATGCCTCCTTAGGGCCTCCAAGACACATTAACAATTGTACCTTTTCCAAATTTATATAGCAAATTGGCTTGAAAGTTGTCAAACTCTTCCCCATAAGACTGAACTTTTTACATTATCCAGGAGAGAGGGGCTCTTTTCTCTGTAATGGGGTAGATCTAGGGACTAGTAAATTAATACTTGTTTACTTATATCCTCCTGCTGTTTTGCTAAAATACATACAAAGTACTGCTCTCAATATGCATTAAGTATTTCAGCATGTTGTTTGTTTTATAACCTGGGAGAAAGCATAACAATATAGCTTCCCAACAGGGCGCATACAATCTACAAATTGGATAAAAGGAAACAAAATGATTCTCAGAACACAGAGCTTCTGGGTAATCAGAATTGCAGATGCTTGAGTTTAAACTCCTCACCATCAATCTGACCTTGTCCTGTCTGATTATTGGAGATGCTTTCTCAGAGCTGGATGTACTTTGGGGGAGAAACTTGAAAAAATACTGGAAAATGTATACCTGACAATCACTAGAGCAATGTGCCATTCTGTGCCAGATGGTTTTAGCCAAGAAAACCAATACCAACATCAAAGGCTAGTAATTCTGTAAAAATTTAGATGTCTACATGTTACACAGAAAAGCAAAAGGGATTGAAGCATTTAATATGACTGAATTTGAACCTTCCACTTAATTTCATCAAGAGTATGAACAAAACATGACCCTGGAAGCCAGCCACAATGCCATGTAACTTGTACAGAGTACAGTACTAGCAATGATCTTGTTAAAGCTCCAGCTGCTGCCCCTCACATCCCCTGTATTTAGGGATTAAATGCATTTTATGCTAGGGAGACCAACAAGAAATTCCCCCAACTGGTAAGAAATGGTAATGATGAATCATTAGCAACTGAAGCAAGGCTACTGCAATGAAGGAACTCTGGATTCAACTCCCTAATCTGGCTGAAGTGAAGGAACAAATTTGTTCCTTGTTCATCTGATAAATGGTCTTCCCACACATTTCTGTCCAAGACAAAGCAGGGAAAGTCTCTGCAGTCTAATTTTGCTTCCCATTTCTTTCCCCACTGAATCCACAGGTGCAGCATCAAAGAAGGATTGTACCTGAGAGAGATGCTCCCGTTGCTTAGTATCTATGAAGTTCAGGAGAAACCCCAACTCCCTTTCATCTCTCCTAGCCAGGATGCTGAATGAGCGAGCTGCCACTGGCACATTCCTCCTCTTCAGCTGCAGCACAGCCAGTCTTGCGCTAGCAAAGTCATCAGCGAGAGAGTGGCCAAACGCCTCCCGAAGGTGATTAACAGCCTCCTCGTACCTTCCTGTTGGTTAACACCAGCACAAGCCATATAACCCATTCCATGTGGAGAAAGACATCAAGAAAACTCACTACACAGGATTTAGGCAGTTTGTCCACAGTCTACATCTAAGGGTATTAATCACCCTTTCCCAAAATATTTGCAAATGTTTCTTGAAAAGTGCTATAGAGCAATCCACTTGCCATTGGACATTCACATTCTTTAATTTACTGCTCATTCACGCTTAGTCTGGTCGGTTAAGTAAACTAATGGGAGCTTACCATTTGCGATCAAAACGTCTGTGTAGAAGATGTGATATTGTGAATCCTTGCAAATTTTAATTAGTGCCTTTGCAATCATGAGAAGATCTCTGAAGGGTTCTCGTTTTGAGAGGTCTTTAGTGGCAACAAGCTCAGTTAGAGTCATCCTGCCATGCTGAAGAAGCCACTGACTGATCAACCTTCGGGCTTCATGCTTTAAAGACAGAATTGCTGGGATCACTACTCCTGCCTCCACCTTCAGTGCTGAGATCAAATCTTGCACTGCCTCCTATACAAAAATAAGACCAAAAAATGAAATGGTAGCAATAAGCACATATTGACAATTTGACAGCTCTCTGCTGTCCCACGTGTCAGCTGCACACCTCTGGAAGTTCTTTGCTCTTCACCAGCATATCAATATAGTGATAATACCTTCTGCTGCTTCAGAGCAAGGTGAATGAATCCTCGTCCACTCAGAGCCTGCGCATTCCTAGGATCCTCCTTTAGGATGGCATTAAAATCAAAAATAGCAGTTTTCTTCTGACCAAGGCGCCCGTAACATCGAGCCCTGATGAGAAGACAATCTTCAGCATAACCACCTGGAGGGGAGAAATGTAGCCAAGCTTAATTGAAAGGTCTCAAGTCTACTGCTCTAAATCAGGGGGCAGTACACCCCAGTCTGTGCAGACCATGATGCCCCTCTGAAGGGCTTCAAAGCAGCTACGTGAAATGATGCGGTGGCTTACGTGTTGTGTTATGGTGGTTCCAGGGATGAAATGCAAGTACCACTTGATCCAGAGCTGTGGCAAAGGTGGAATAAGAAGGGTGTGCTGGATGGAGGCAAATGGGCTATGGTAAGGAGCTGAAATCTACTGATGTGACTGGTAAAAGAATAAGGAGGGTGCTGGAGAGGAGGCCTGGAAAGCTTTGTCCTTTGTTGTTCCGCCCTAAGCTCTTCCATTTTCACAGGGTCTTCTCAAAGACAGCATTGTGACGCTGCTCTGGAAAGCAGCAAAAGGAAGATGAGGCTCTTGTAAAAGGGAATGTCTTCCTAGCTCCACATCTATCCCTCCACTACACCTTTCTGGAAAGACTTCATTAATGTTCAACAACAGAAGGCAACCTACCAATGACACGGCCACCATCTTGGGATCTGAGCTGGATTAGGGTCCAATTCATTAGAAGGAATCCTTGGAGATTTAAGTATACGGGAATAGGAGCAACACAAATGACAGAAGAAAGGTCTAAGAGGAAGATATGTGAGGATAGAGGAATAAAGCCATTTGGCTCTTTTAATGAAGGCAGAAGGTACACAGTTTTAGATGAAACAGTAATCCAGATGGGACTGAATAATTTACTGCTGCACTTAATACACCCTGCAATTTGTGACACTAAGAATCTTTTTTCTCCGCTTTCAAATAATGCTCCCCAAATAAACACACATATATTTGACAATGAACATCAAGGTCCATTCATTCAGTGGCCGTAGAGCATATATCTTTCTGCCATCCACATGCCACTTCCTTCCAAGGCAATTTCGATAAGGATCTTAATTTGTCTGGGTTTGCAATCAATAATTGTGGCATCCCAATACTGGATAATAAATCATCACTGCCACTGTAAATGTTTTTTCAGAGGAAGGTCAGCAAATGCAGTGTCTTGCACAGCTGCCCACAGAGATGAGACAGCAGGCAGGCTTCTAGCAATTCTCTTACAATAATGAGGCTTTTTCTCCCTCTGGATGTGATCCAAAACTCTCTACCAAAGGTTATCATTGCTCTGGAGTGCTACCAGTTGGATCCCATAAAGACAATATCTATTTCTTAACAAGCATCTGTTCTGGCAGGTGGGGAGTTGATAAGCTGGAATGCAGGGGCTGTGAAATGGAGCCATCTCAAAGCAATCAACAGGCATTTTTTTCCATTTTCATAAACCAGTCTCTCTTTTCCTCGATGCTGCTGTCATAATATTTGCTCAGAGTGAAAGGCAGATTTCCACATGAACATGGTTTTACTTGGAACGTGCCAGAAGATTTCCATGTTTGCCTGATCTCGCTCTTTAGGAAAAGCTTGGATAATGATGCATGTAAGTGGGTGCATTCACCCCTTTGCACCAGAACTGCACATTCCTCAGTGCGTTGGAATGAGACTGGTTGTGTGCTGCAATGACTGAAATTACAGCAGCTAGCAAGTCTACCATAACGAAAGGTTAAAGCAGATATCTGCTCTGTTACCTGTACACTCTGAACACTGAATTTCTGGAGCAGGAAAAATAGGGAAATTATTACATCAGAAATTTCAAATCACCAACCAGAAAGAGAAAGGTTCAGGATGTTAAAGATCTTTTACAAGTTATGAAGGACTCTGTGTGTTGATATAACTCAGTAAGGGTGGTTTATACCTGAACTTCACTTTTAGTATGTGACAATGCAATTTAAAATAATCCTCAGCTGTGCTCTGAGAGGATTTCATGTGCTGATATCCCCATGGAACCGAACTGAATCCTTGCAAGCCATTTCAAGGAGTTCACAAACTACTTGCAGGACAGCAAGGAGTGCAGTCACTATTTAATTGCACTATTTCACCATCCAGATAAGTTGCTGCTTTAAACAAATTTTATGGCACAATTCACCTCCCTTTCTAAGTCTGCTGTTTCGATCTTCTCATTGGGGAAATGATAGATGAGAACTGGCTGGACACGGTTGCCCCGTCACTGGTCTTGTTTCCCACAGAAGTAAATCTCCTGTCAGTACCTTGATAACCCCACCTGAAGCAATGATGGCAAAGGACAGGTAGGCGATGGCCTCCTTGATGTCAGCATCCTCCTGTTTGTCCTTCAAGATGGTCAGTGCTCTACACCGGCAGTGAGTTTTCATCAACCTCCTGTCTTCATCTTTGAAAATGTCCATGATGGGCAGGAGGCAGGAGGTGTCTCCAATTCTGATCACTTTCTTTAGCAGCTTAACAATGTGAGAGGAAAAGGCAGAAGAGAAGGATTGGCATGAAAAGATAAATGAAACTGGAAATATTACTGTCTGGGGAGACAGGTATGCTCTTACCCAGTGCTTCCCCATGTTTCACTGGGGCTCCAGCCACAGTCCAGCTAAGACCACAAATTTCTTTTACTTAAGTCCTCAACAGGCCCCAGGGTTAAGTGCATGCTGGAGACAAAATTACTGCTTATCATTTCTCACCACCACTGCAGCTGTGGAAATGATGCTGGGGAAATACTAATGCTGCTTTGCTTACTTTGGGCAGCTTCTGTTCCAGACCGGCAGTTAACTGTGTTTATAAATACAGCTGAGCCACAGGAGCATTGCGAAGAGAGAAAGTTGCTGTGGAACAGCAGGAATCCAGTGACCCCTTTTGACTGTAAGATGGAAACCAGTGAATTAATGGAAAAAACAGTGAAATGCTGTGCCTTTCTTTTTTTTTATTGCTATAGGGAAACTGAGAAAAGTATGGATTCAAATCCACAAACTACTGTTCTCCTGGAAAAGAAGCTTGCCTGAGATATGCTGTCCTTGTCTCCATTCACTAGTGTGAAAATAACCAAGCACCTCTTTACTATATTTCCTAAGGAAAAGAATCAAAAGGTGTTTCCTCTAGTAAAACAAATGGGCTTAGCAGGTATTCAACATTCCAATCTGAGTCAGGGAAGCCAGGGCAAGAACAGATTTCTCTTGATGCACTGGACACATTCATTGAGCTTATCAATTTATATTTTCATTAACAGATACAAGTATCTGAGTGCTGACAGGCAGGTAGGATAAAAACATTTTGAAGAGAAGTTTCTGGGGATACATGTTCTATCTAGAACTTGCAGCTGAAACTGCAGATAGGAATGAATACAACTTCCAAGGGCAATGTATGGACTCTAGTAAGGTCAAGTCATTCACAAATAGCCTTCCCACAGGCAGAAATTTACACAAAACTTATTTTTCATAGGGAGTAATGAAGTGGTGACAATAAAACCTTTCTCTCCATGGGATTTTAAAAAAATGCAAGAGTTCCCTCTGATGGGAGTACCTAGTAATTCAGCTCTGTACTCCTAGGCAGGAGGAGAGACAACATGTTGGAAACTCTTTTGTGGTTTCAAGCACAAGTCATTAGCCACTAAAGAAAGAAAATTGTAGATTGATATTTAAGCTTCTGGATTTTTTTCTTTCCCTGCCCTCACCTCCAGTGCTTCATTAGGATAATCAGGTAATAGTTCTGCCTTCTTTTCTCTTGGGGAAACCACCAATCCCATCACTACTGTCACTAGGGGCAGGATGCTCAGTCATGCTCTGCTTATTTAAAATCTCTCATGGGAAGTGTCATTAAACAGCAGGTGATGAATGGGCTGTACTCAGCTGGGAGTCCTTGTGTGGCCCGTGCTACAGACAGGGTGTCCGGCTCATGAAGCTGGTATTTACTAGTTTTTCATCATTCCTAAGAAATGCCTGGTAGCACAGGCTGGAGTCAGTGCAGCCCCACTGGAAAACTCACAGGGAGCGTGCTCCTTACCTGGTTGCCATCATACATGAAACCTTTCTTCAACTGCAGAAGCGCAAGCCTAGCCAGGACGGGAGAACTTTGTGGACTTTCGGAGAGCGCTAGTGAGAGGAGCTTGTGAGCTTCTTCTACACAGCCCATCTGGTACAGGGCATCAGCACAAAGGATCCGTGACACTTCATCAGAGGTGTCCAGCTCCACCAACAGAGAAGCCAGCTGGTAAACCCCAGGGGCATCTCTGGAAGGAAAAAAGAGAAAGGGAAAGATCACCTTCAAGGAAGAAAATGCTAATGAGACTAACAGAGCCTCTCTGTCATGCATGGAAGGTGAGAAGCAGGTTATTAGTCCAGTATCAAAACAGATGATATATTTGCCCAGAGCAGTGGTGGCTGCCCCATCCCTGGAGGGGTTCAAGGACAGGTTGGATGGGGCTTGGAGCCTTCTGATCCAGTGGGAGGTGTCCCTGCCCAGGTCAGGGGTGGGACTGGATTGGTTTTAAGGTCCTTTCCAGCTCAAACTGATTCTATGAGTTCACCATACTCAGCACCACAGGTGTTTCTGCCACTTAATTCCATAAACATAATCCCTCTTTACAAAAACATATTCTTAAGCAGTTGTGACTCTAAAGAAAGGTTATTTGTATCTGTGGTTGCAGCTGATACCACAGTGGGAAAAGGAACAAGTAATACTGATAGTGGAAAAAAAAAAAAGTCACCATTTCTAATGAGGAGTTGTGTGTTAAAATTTGCATGGAGTCAGAAGAACTATGTTAATAGGTAGCTTCTTGTTCCAGAACCAATGACCTGTGCTCTCTCTATTACTCAAGCTGCAATCCTTCCATTAGGAATCTGCCCAGCCCTGTTTCTTTTTCTTCCCACAAGCTGAACTGCCTCCTGGCTACCTCTTCTTCTGGAGCATCTTCTGTCCTTCTTCTTGGAGAACTTTTAGCAGCAGTCCTCTTTGGTTCCATGGCACATAGGACTTGATTGTGAAGATGGTTTCTTCCAGCTTTAACTGGCAAGCTGTGATGTAATCCAGGGCTGTCAAGTAATGGCTGCCATCAGAAATCCGGAGAAGTCCACGCCCACATAAAGCTTTAATACAGCTGTTAGGATGTGGGGAATCATGCTCAACAACCTTCTGAAAGTCCTGCAGGGCTTCCTGATGGTTGTGAGCATGGAGGGAGCAGAATCCTCGCAGTGCTAAGAGAGTATTGTAGTAAGTTTTCTGTTCTTCTGCCAAGAGGTGGTCACAAATATCCAGGGCAGTCCTGATGTGTCCATGCAGGAGATGGCAGTCTGCTAGCCGAACACTGAGCTCCCGTTTGGACCCTGGGGATATGTGGAGGAGAAACTGGACTGTCTGGATGACAGAAGGGAGCAGTTCAGTACCTCGATTGCCTCTGAGGTCAGTCCGTGTATGCACAGCCTCCCTGTATGCTGCAAATTTCAGCTCCAGGACAGCCCTAGCCTGTTCTTCTATCCTCTCTGTGTCATGTGGTGAGAAAAGCTCTTTGAAGTGTTTCATTGCCTGGGCAGGGGTTGTGGCAAAGGCTTCTGCTAAATCCTGCATCATTTCCTGCATCCGTCCGCCCAAGAAGAAATAAGCAGCAGCCCGTTGCAAGAGCAAACCCAAGGCTTTCTCATCTCTGAGATTATCGTCAGCTGAGAAGCCCTTGAGGGCCTTGCTACAAACGGCCACACACTCTTCAAATTTGTGTTTCTTAAGGAGGTAAGCTGCCTGCACCCTGCAAACCCAGATATCTTCGGGTGCCACTGCAGAGAGGAAGTCACAGCAGTTGCCCAGCCACTGGTCTGAGGAACTGTCGTCTTGGCTTTCTTTCTGATATGCTGAGAGACAATTAGAGAAGGCCTGGATGACCTCTGGAAGGTGTTCCTTTTGCCTGCTACTCACATAGGCCACTGCCTCAGCCCGATGCATCACAAAGGCTTGGATATAGTCTGCAACTCCCTTCCCAGCTTGTGTCCCTGACAGCACCCATGCCAATGCCCTCAGCAGCAGCAGTTCCATTGAATCCTTTGGGTTAGCTTCAAGCAGGGCGTTGCATTTACTCACCACCTCCTCTGAGCATCCTTGCCTGAGCAGGCTCTCCAGTTTATATACTGAGGATACCACATTGTCGGGACTTAGGGTGGAGAGAAAGATGGCAGCTATTCCCACACTGAGGGAGACAACAGCCAAGTTCTTGCTCTGGATCTTGGGAATCTGATTCTCGCCTTTGCACCACATCTCCAAGGTGGCCATCACTTTCTCCCAGAGCCCTTTGTCTAAGGAGTTCACCTTCTGTACTGCTGTGGGGGCACTGCAGCTAAAGGCAGCCATGTAGAAAGCAGTGGCTACTGGTAGCTCCTGCTGGGCGAGATGGTGGTCCCCCTCTTCACAGAGCAGTGTGGCAAGCTCCTGAGGTGACATTTTCTGCACTTGTACTTTCACCACGTCGTATTATACAGGTAATGTGGGTAGTGCCTGTAAAACAGAAAATTAGTGACATGAGTGGCTATGGAGCACAGGGTTTTTTTTGCTTGCGGGGCAGCTTTCCAGTTGACAGATACAAGCAAGCCTAGATCCTGTGAAAAGCTCACGTTTTCACACTGATGAGCTCCTTGGGGAGCAAAGAAACACCACAGAGTTTCTCAGCCCACAGCCTTTTAACACTGACCACAAAGCAGTTACATAACCTTATCAGTGCTCCCTGCCCCAGTGACTGCCTGGGACATGGGGCTGGGGACCTGCCGGGCTGCGTCCTCCCTGGCTGAGATGTCAACCGGACAACTTTTTAATCACCAGATAGTATGGCAGTGGACAAGGAGGGGACAGAATGATGCCCTGCTTGCCCACCACTTCCCTTTCCCTTGTCTTTTAAACCCCTCCAGGGACCGTGACTCAACACCCCTCTGGGCAGCCTCTGCCCGTGCCTGACAGCCCAAATCAAACACCTGAGAGAGGAGCACACATTAATTCCTGAGAGAGAGTGGGGACCACACATCACAAAATGGTTTCCGTTGGAAAAGACACTTAAAATCATCAAGTCCAACCATCGATCCAGCCCTGCTAAGTCTGCCACCGGTCCATGTCCCCAAATACAACATCAAACCCCTCCTTTAAACCCCTCCGGGGATGGGGACTCAACACCTCCCTGGGCAGCCCCTGCCAGTGCTTGAGAACCCAAATCAAACATCTCAGATTGGGGAGCACAAAGCCCTGAGGGCACAAACACCTGAGAGAGAGAAGGGGCACAAATAGACACCTGAGAGAGAGGGGGGAGCACAAACCCCCAAGGGCACAGGCACCTGAGAGAGAGAAGGGGGCACAAATAGACACCTGAGAGAGAGGGGGGAGCACAAACCCCCAAGGGCACAGGCACCTGAGAGAGAGAAGGGGGCACAAATAGACACCTGAGAGAGAGGGGGGAGCACAAACCCCCAAGGGCACAGGCACCTGAGAGAGAGAAGGGGGCACAGGCACCTGAGAGAGAGAAGGGGGCACAAATAAATACCAGAGAGAGAGGGGGGGGGGGGGGGGCCACAAATAAACACTTGAGAGCACCCAAATCAAACAGCTCAGAACGGGGAGCAGAAACCCCGAGGACACAAACACCTGAGAGAGAAAGAGGAGCAAAAACACCTGAGGGCACGATTACCTGAGAGAGCGGGGAATAAAAACACCTGAAGGGGGGGAAGAGGAGTACAAATTCCCGAGGGCGGAAGCCCCTGGGAGAGGGAGGAGCGCAAATAAACACCTGGAGGGTAGGAGCGAGGACTCCAGGCGGCTCCCGAGGTGAAAGGAGGCGGAGAGCGGCGCCGCGTTGCTCGGAGACCGTGAGCACAGAGGCGGCGAGCGGGGGAGCCCCCCCCGCCTGGAGGAAGGGCAGGAAGAGAGAGGCCTCCCCCTTCTGCCTGAAGTGAAGGGGGAAGGAGGGAAAAAGGGGGAAAAAGAGGGAGCACCTCCCGCCTGAAGGAGAATCGGCGAGAGGGGGAGCTCCTGCCCGGAGGAAAAGGGACAGGGAAGCCCCTGCCTGAAGTAAAAGCGGGGAAAGAAAGAGCCCCCCCCGCCGCCTGAGGAAAGGCGGGAAAAGAGGGCGCCATCCTGAAGGAAAAGGGGAGAAAGAAGCCCCCTCGCCTGAAGGAAAGGCGGGAACAGGGAAGCCCGGGAGGGAAGGGGGAGCCCCTGCCTGAAGTAAAAGGAGGGGGAAAGGGGGTTAAAGGGAGCTTGTCTCCCCAAGTAATGGGGAAAGAGAGAATCCCCCTGCCTGAAGGGAGAGGGAAAGATCCTGCCTGAAGGGAAAGGGGGTAAAGAAGGAACACCCCTCGGCCGAGGGAGAGGCGGGCAAAGGGGAGCGGCTTCCTGAAGTAAAAGAGGGGAGAAGAAGGAACCCCTCCAATAGCTGAAGTGAAGGGGGAAAGGGGAAGCTTCTGCCTGAAGTAAGAAGCCCCTCCCCTCGCCTGAAGGAAAGGCAGGAGAAAGGGAGCCCCCCATGCCTGAAGTGAAGGGAAAAGGGAGCCCCCCCCCCCCCCCCCCCCCGCTTGAAGTAAAAGGAAGATGGGGAGCCACCTCTCCTGAAGTGAAGGAGGGAAAATGGGGAGCCCCTGCCTGAAGGAAGGTGTGAAAAGTGTACCTGCTGCTTGAAGTAAAAGGTGGGAAAAGGAGGAGCCAGGTTCATCACACCGAAGTAGGACTGGGTTGAGTGCATAAGGTACCCAAAGCAGCCACCTCCATCTGTGGCACAGTCTGTGTTTTTAGCCTTATTTTTAATAATAAAAATGTTTTTAGCAGTAAATCATTCACACTTGTAGAGTGTTTAGGCCAACGATGCTTCTTTAAGCCAGGGCTATTTTTGAGGTCTGGATTTTTTCTTGTCTATGTTCTGTGACATTTAAAAGAGAAAAAAACCCTCTGTGATTAGTAGAGATTTTTTTTGCGATTTTATTAAGAGTTTGCCCATTACTTTCATTTGATTACTTTCACTTTAATTACCCTAATTAGCCATCAAGATATAATTTAGCATTGCTGTCATGTTAGGCCACAGGTGACATTACTGAGAAAGACTTGAGGGCATAGAAAGAAGCAGTTCTGAAATAGAAATCACATTAAAAGGAGGTGGGTTGATCAAACGTGTGCCTCCCTGCCTGTCCACTGGGGCTTGAGCACAGCTTGTGGGAATAAAACGGAGGCTGGTGCTTTCAATGGATTGTGGTCCTGGCTGCAAAAATCATTACCCATCATTTGACTTTGCCGAATGACTGAGCGGTGTGAAAGTTGCTGCCAGCCACATTTTCCCTTGCAGATACAAAGAACGTGGAGGATGCCAGTGTCCTCTATTCATCATTTCTAGCAAAGAGTCCCAATCCTGTTAAGAATCCAGTGTACTCACTGCTGTGTTTGGATGCTTTATGGGTCATTGTTTCAACCTGTATGAAGAAGCTTGGCCAGAAAGGTAGCAGCTGAAGAAATTTTGTTAACTTGGTATGTATACAGCCAATTTTAAGTTGTGCATCAAAAGGTTAGATTAATTTATGTTCCTAACTTTGATCCTCAAAGGAGTAAGAGGAACAGCACCTACAAGAGCCCAGTGCTGATGGAAAATGGCATCTCTTTCTGGTGGAAAGATGCCCTGGCATGATACTTGAGGGGTATGAATGGAGTCCAGTTTGAAAACATGTTGTAAGTGGCAGAACGAACAATGTAACTTAGAGCCCTGGTTCCTAACATGTTCTTCAAGCCCCTTTTTGCTGTGGATAACTACAGCAAGCCCTGTTTTAGGATCATAAAAATGTGTGTGTGGAGATATTTATCTAAACATTAAATATGCCACACACTTGTTAAATATTAAGTGTGCTATAATATCTCCTTGTGATGTCTCTAATTACTGATAAATTTTTAAAGAGAGGTGTGTGGGGAGGGAGCAAGCCTGGCACAACAAGTGAGGGGCTTTGCAAAGCAGGAGTTGCACTAATACATGTCTGCAGTAACCCTTTCCAAAGAGATGTGGCTCAGAAATCTTGTACTTATTTTGTTTAAAGCCTCTCCCTGCCTGCAGTGTGTGTAACAAGTCCCTCATCTCTGGGCTTTTAACACCTAGAACTGAGGGTGAGAAACCAGTAACATGTGCATTTGTACAGAAAATTTGGCTTAATTAAGTAAAGAATGAACTTTCTGCGATAAAAAGGAGTATAATGGGGAAACTTTAGTAACTTTAAAAGAAATTTTTGATTTGTTTGACTGAGATTCTTTACTCTGAGCTGTACCTGGCTTTTGGAGAGCAGATGCCAAATCCTGCTCTCATTTGGGTTGGCACCGGGAATGAGAGTGGGTTGTACTAAATCATGCAGACTGGGTGACTGTGTGCCCACAAAATGGAGTTGAGAAGCTCCGGTGATGCGCTAAGCCACATGATGAAATTTCATCCCTTGGCATATTTAGTTCCACACCTGCACTCTGCCAGGAGAGTTGGGCTGCTGCGAACTCTGTTGTCAAATTGAGTTAGGATATTCTTTTGTGAAGGAAATCTGCACCTCTGGTGCTGTATCCCCATGACTGCAGCTGCTGCTGCTCCTTTGGGTTAAAACAGCAGATTTCAAATGGAGACTTCTAAGCTTTGTTGTTGATAAATATCTGTCCTCACTTGTCTGGTAGTAAAGCATTTATGAAATGCTTCTTTCCAGGATGGTCAAGTTCTGAGCCAGCTTTTTATAGTTTTTCTTTATACAGTATTATAAGCTGTTGTTTGATCAAAATTTTCTGTGCCCCAGATGATCGCAGAAGTATAACACATCGTAGGATAACTGTATGGTTATTAAATCTGTGTTTGTAAAGTGGTCTGAAAGGTGGCATAGGTCAGAGAAGATGTTTTAGCCCTGTGATTTCATGGTGAAGTACTCTGGATCTGGTCGAGTTATACAAAATGTACCCCATTCCTCAGGTTTCTCAGTAAGGCCTTGAGGCCTGAAGTGACTGTCTTAACTTTTCATTGGGCTTTGCTGGGCTTAAATAGAAATGTGTTACTACATTAAACATCCTATAATGCTCTCAGTGCCTGAAGGTATGTGTTTGCAGAAAGCCAAAATTTATGCATTGTGCTGTTCTTGTCTGTGCTCACCCCAATGAGAATGATAATACAAAGAATAAAGATAAAGAGCAGGATTAAGATGCACTTGAGCAAGATTACAAGAAAAAGGTTGTCAATGCATTAAAGAGAGCAATAATCCCTTTGTTTATATTCTGGAGATTAAAGCAGAAAACCCCAGAGGTCACCACACATGCACTGTGCTGCCTCAATGATTGTGATTTAACTGTGGGATTCAGCAGTGCAATTGCGTCATTTAATCAGTTCTCCTTGTGCTGGGACTTCTGAAGCAGCTCTCTGCGTGGTAAAGTGGATCTGCTCACTCAGCAGACAGATAGGTGTGCTTGATTTTGAACAAAAGGTTTGTGATGGGAATGAAGTGTTTCCAAGGAGTAATAGTAACTTTAAAGGGATGGCCTTCCTTGGTTCCTGAAACTGCTTGTGGTTCTTGGAAACCTGTATGGGTCTTGTGCAAGAGTTGTCTTTGTCTGCTCCCATAGGTCTGATGTGTATGACCCTCAGCAGGAGTTACCTTTGATCAGCTTATGTTCAATTGGAAGATAATTGTCTTAACTAAAATGGACAGGACAAACATTGCGTTGTCTGAGACCTGAGAAGAAAGAATTCCCTTAAAGCAGTGGGCTCCTTCCAGAATGTGTGTGCCAGGTGTACCCGATGATGTGTCATCTGTGCTCCCCTGACATTTGTGAGTCAACACTCGTCTTGCCCCGAGACAAAGACTCAAAGCTAGAAATTTCTAGCTGAAATTCCTGGCTTGGAGTTATTTCACTAGCATTTCCCAGCCTAGCTTTGCAAGTACAGGATTTGCAACCCATGAGATGTAGAAAGGAAGCTGTTACAGCTCAGCAGGTATGCTGCCAGCTCAAAGAGACAGTATTAACCAGCCCACTTCATTCCTGCTCTGTTAATACTGAGACTTACTGCTTTTATTTCCTCTCTTTCCTTCTCCACTTTACAAACAGGGATAACACAACGTTCTTAAGGGATAACTAACTTGGTTATACAAAAGTTTCCAACTCGGATTGGTTTGAATGAAGTTTATCAACCAGCCATGGAAACATTAATCACCCAGAAAAATAGCACACAGTGAAATGACTTTTCAAAATGTCGTTGGTATAATTATCATCTTGGCCATTACATTAAATGCCACCATTTATAACTGTTATGTTTAAGTATGCAAACAGTAATTAACTTGGTAATGAACTGAGGACCCCTGTGCCTCTCTTCCCTCAGCTAATTTGCATGTTAATTATCATTAGCAACCAGGGAAACAAGTTATAAACAGCTTAATTAGCAGCTTAATCATTTTTACAAGAAAACGTGCTGCACTTTGATACATGAGCAAGAGTTAGATTAATGAAGTCAGATGAGGATGGTTTTTCAGTGCTGTTCTGTGCTACAGCGCTGTGCTTGGACGTGGGCAGCATGAGGGACACAGGCACACGCGTGTGTGGGGACACACTTATGCTTCAGGCAGGTGTTTCTGCAGAAGGTTCTGAGGAACTTCCATGTCTGGTAGCAAATGGTTATGTTAAATAGTGACTAGGAAGGCCAAAATTTCCAGCATGATCAACCGGAATGCCATGAGAAGGAGTTTTGATGGCAGTCCTCATTTAACCCTGTTGTTTCTAGCCCTGAATTTAGGAATGTTAGATAAACATCCATACAGGATGGCTTGGGCATTGTTGATCCTGCTCCAGGGTAGCAGAGTAGACTTTAGGTCTGAAACCAGGGAGTTTTCTGTGATGTGGCTGCAGGATGTCCTTGATGCTTGATTGGGAGACTGGAAATCTGACAAAACTTGTTTCACTGCAGGTTTGATCCAGAATCAGGCTGGCTTCCTTATTGCAGAGGAATCTAGGGATTCTCTCCACCGACATAAAGGTATTCATTGTTATGACATGTAAAGAAATATGTGCTTGCACAAAATTAAACTAAAAAGGTGTCACAACCTTGATGCGGCCCATCCCTCTGCCATGACAAACCGTTACCAGCAGAGGGTACCAGTGCACTGCTTGTACGGACAGAAACTGCCCTTTCTGGGTATCCTTTTTTAAAAATGATTTTTTATTTGTATTTTGTGTGATTAACTGGGGCTGACACAAATGCAGGAAACCGCTGCCCTATGAGGCTGGTGAGTTCAGGGCACAGAATTTGCCCTGACTGCTTGCAAAATCCTGACTGTAACAGAACGAAGAAGTTTAAGTGGGGTGCTCAAATCTCTTCTCTTTTTGCCTTCTTTTTTTTTCTTCCAGATAGAAAGATTTTTATTTGGGACTTTTGAATTTGTCTGCTGGCATGTCACTGGCCCTTACTAATACAGGATAGTTTGTAAGGATGGTTGAAAGCTCACCCATCTTGGGCAGCTTTGAGTTGCTCTACTGGAGAATGGAGAAGTTCAGTGAACTCTGTGGAGCTAAGGAGAGTTGCATTTCTGGCTCTGGGTGATAGATGAGTGAGATCTCACGCTGCCGGAGCAGCTTGCTTTCAAACTAGGACTAAGAATTTAGCCAAACATTTTCCTTCCTAAGAGCCTGTGTAATTTATAATAATGCAGAACATCTCTGAGGAGCATTCTCCAGAACGCTTCGGGGTTTGTGGGTGTCCTACCTCCCAAAAAGGAAACTTAGCCCCCAGTCACTGTGCTGAACACTGTGTTCCAACCCTGGTCTAGTCAGTTTGGCCACTGACTGCAGGGTAACCATCTTTTTGGTTCTGAATGTTTGTGTAGCTTTGAACTCAGCCCAAGAGAGCTCTGCTTAGCAAGCAGTAGTCCTGCTCCTGCCCTAACTACAGTCAGCTGTGGCCATGTCTGAATCAGCCACGTTCTCAAATAACCGACAGCCCACAGACTATCCACCTCATGAAGAAGTTGTCTGTTGGACTGAGAAGATACCCCAGGTCTCACTTTGACAGTCCTGTTGTGTCTTTCAGTCTGCAGAAGCCTATAGCTGAGTGTGGTCGGAGGCAGAACTGGCTACTTACTGCTAGCCCTAGCTGAGGGCTCACCTGAAAAGGGAGGAAGAATGCTTAGAGTATTTTTCTATTTACCTGACCTTTTAATAGACACATGAGATCAGATACTGACAATTTGTCTTTTTTTCCTCAGATACCTTAAGAATTGTTGCACACTTTACAAATGCAAGCTTGGAAGACATTGGGAAGCTTAACAGCAGAGACAGCGGTGGCAGAACATGGGTACATCTGAGAAACAGCAGTCCTTGCAGGTTGGTGTGTAATTCCACCAAACAAAAGGCAGTAAATGCCAAAGGGGAATGATTTTTTGCATGAGCCAAGACTGGTGAACAAGTATAGAGTGCTCAAGTCAGCTCCACAGCCCAGCATGGCTCAAGCTATGGCCCAGTCAGCGAAGCATGGCTGATTTACACCAGCTGAGGATCCAGCTTAGTGGGTTTTATCTCCTCTGCCACTGGCCCCCATCATTTCCTTGTGAGGGGCACTGCCTTGTGGAATGGCAGTCAGTAAAGGGAGAGCTTCCTGTGCTATGTTCCAAAAACTCTTTATCAGCTTGTGTAATCAGATAGTGTGGCTGGATGTTGATTTAGTTACGGTACCTGGAGCGAATCTCTATATGTTAACTTAAAGCCATAAAACTACAGCTTAGGGTTTCGGCATCCTAATTGAAACTTCCTCTTCTTGGAGGCATTCATGCTACAGTAGAATAATAATCATCATAAAAAAAGCAAGATGCAGATAAAATAGAAATGAGTTGTTTCGAGTAACCCATAAATGCCAGGAAGGCTCTGACACCTCATGCCAAGCATGCAGCCTTGCTGAAGGATCTCCATGGGACTTTCTGCTTTCTTTTACCAGCTGTCCAGTAGAAGCTCCATAAGGAGATCTGTTGCAGTCAGAAATGTGGTGTTTAGTCTTCCTTGCCAGAAAGTGCCCTCATTTGAACTGGCTTTGTGTGAAAAGTATGCAGTGCTTGGCACAGTGGGACCATCATTCCTGGCCACTGCTATTTAACTGCCCCTTTGACATTCTACTGTTCTGCTGTGGAGATGCTGCTGAGGTCAACAACAGAACTGAAAAGCAAGATGTTTGTTCTCAAACTGTTTAATTTGGATCCTGAAAACTCTCACTGTTAAGGCGGTCACTTACAGCTGCAGATCATGTCCTTCAAGTCTACTATCTGTTAGCTGAGAGTGGGGAAGGGATGCATGATGTGTAACTAAGGGGAGGAGATGGAGGGTGGATTCTTTGGGCCAGAGGTGAGATGGATAGGAATTGGCAGGAGACTCTCACTTATTTCCTTGAGATGAACAGGTCCTGTGGTGGGACCTGTCTGAAAGCAGACTCTCACCTGTTTGCAGTGGCATCTGAAACAAGTGGCTGGAGCCACATGTGCTGAAGGGCCATTGCTTCTGCAGACAGGCCAGGCCTCGAATTTGCACTAATAGGCTTGAGCTGGGCTGCAGGGTGGATAGCTGGCTCCCTTCTGCTGATCTGTTGTTTCCTTTAGCTTGAGGTGTAAGCTCTGCTCTGCTGCATCTGCCTACCTCAGGGTCTTGTCTCCAAGAAGACCATTAATGCTCAGGCAGAGGTGTAGGACCTCATGCTTGGAAGCAAATCAGAGAGGGTAAGGCAGCACCAGCCTGACTGCACTGTGAACCAAATGCTCTAACAGATCAAAGAGGAAGCTAAATTATAGATTGATAGATGACTTTAGTTTATAAGTTATTAAGCACCAGGTAGCAGGTTAGATTAATATTGTGCCTGAAGGTTTCTTTTTGTTGCTTTTTTCTTCTCTCTCCCTTTTTAAAAATTGGAGAAAACAAAATATTTTTCTAATTAAGTAAATCTACAGTGCTTGCTAATGGGGCCCGTCTGTGTGTTTGTCACAGGGTGCAGGGAGAACTGGAATAATGATTTTATTTTTTCATTAAATAGAATTATAGGCGGTTACTCAAAGCAACTGTGAGTCTAATTGAAAGAAAACCATTTCTTCTTAATTTACTTTCACGGTTCTGGATGACAAAAGAGCATGTTCGCTGGAAAACTAAATAAAAAACACAACATGAGGAAGCTTGAAATAATGTTGCTCAGGCGCAGGTGGGCAGAGAGAGCACAGTAGTTTTCCTGTTAATAGTGGGTTCAGATAATAGTGCTTCCTCCTGCTCCCCAAAATTTGCAGCCCTTCCTGAGCTTTCTTTTCAGCTTCCTGCATTACACTTCAAGAGCATCCTTTTGTTTTCCTGCTTGGTCATCCAACACATAAACCAGGAAAGCTTGGCCCTTCCTGCGGGGTTAGACTATTGCTTCCTCTCTCCCTCCATGGATGACAGCAATCACATAGCAATATCTATCCCAAATGATTCCTGACTAGTTCTGGCATTGGGATGACCAAGACCAACAGGGACAGGTGGGAAGTGAACAGGTTACAGGGAGAACTAACTGGAGCACTAACTAGGGCAATGCCAGACTGTATTGCTGAAGTCCAGAATTTGCTATAAGCGAGTCTGAGAGAAACCAGATATGACATTCAACTCAGAAGGATGCATGTAGAGTTACTCCAGGAATTATTCTTGATGCAGTATGGGAGCCAAAGTACGTCTAAGGACACATACTGAGAGAGGAGATGAGGCTGCAGTCAGAGTGGGGACCTGAATTCCCATTGTGCTTTACAAATACATGGCTCTGGTGGAAAGAGCAGGCCAGGGCAGTGGGCTTCCCTTTCCCTGTGTTATGAAGCTCTTCAGTTCTAGGCACCAGCCCTAACTCATGAGTGCACTTTTCTGGGCTCAGGCTCCCATGGCACCTTACAGAGTTGCCAGCGTCTCGTGGGTTGGTTGGATTCCCATTCCCTTACTGGGGCTACAGTGAGCAAGTGAGAATTGACCTCATCTTTCTGAGCCTGGAATGGCCCCAGAAATCTTCAGGTGTTGCAAAGGCATATGAGGGGTTAAGAAAATGGGAACTGATTAATTCCATGGCGGGGGTCCTTATCTGGCGCTGGTGCAGCCTCTGAAGCGGACACATCTGGTAGGGTCACAGCATCAAGGAATGGCTGCAGCACTGAGGCGAGGGTCTGTTTCCACTAACCATTTCTGCTACTTCTTACACTAAGTACTTCCTAAAAAAGGCACGGGATAATGTTTCGCTGTGGCTGCCGTTAGATTTACGGGGGTACTATTTGCTCCAGCTCTTGGATTCACTCAGTCCGGGACAAGATTAAAACCAACCCTTCAATTTCCTTTTTTTTCTTTAGGAAATTAACTGTGGCTTTTCGGCTAATGAAAGTCCAGAGACATGAGCTTATTCAGGCTCTCTTCTGGCTCTGTGTGTTTTTGATATGTCTTCAAGGTGCACCTAAAGGAAACAAGAAGTTAAGGCAGCAAGGGCAGCTATTGATAATTAACACTAAAGATTGTTTTCTGCCTTTTAAAAATGCCTGTGTATATAAGGAACCCAGAGCAAGACTTGGACTTGTCACTTGAGGAAATGCTCAGGCTTTTCTGTTTGAAAATAGGGTAAAGAAAAAGGCAGTGACAACTTTTCATGAAACAAAACCTATTTTGACTCCCTCTGTAGATGCCTGTGCTTCTATGGTCCTGTTACACTAAAAATCTCTTTAATTCCAGTTTCATCTGTATTTCTTCATGATGTGTAATACAGAACTGAAGAACTAATTAAAAAAAAATTGGAATCTTCTGTTTCTACTGAAATATTTCTAAGGAATATTTTTGCAACTAGCTTTCCTTGAAAAGAGCAGCTTCTTAAAACTGCTCTGCTGATGATGCCATGAGGTCTCTGAGGGAAAGAACTTCCCTGTAATACTCCTCAATCAGCTGAGTCTTAGGTCAGGACAGGGCAGTTGAGATGATTCAGAGCAGTGGGACAAGATATTTATTTTTTTTCTCATCAGTAGGTGTAGTTAGGAATTTTCTGGCAAAAAGGGCTTTCACTGTAAAGTGCTGGTTCACTAAAATTATTTTTCTTCCATCTCATTCCCAGAAAACACTAGCTGCTTTGTTTCCTTCTGCTGCTGGAGGACCTAGGCCTCTGGGATCAATAGTTCCAATGCTGTCCCAGCACACCCATATCAACTCCTCCCTCTGGAAAATATGGAGACTTCCAAGTAGTCTGGAGGGGAACTGGACGCCATAAAAATCCCTATGGAGGCAAGCAAGCTGGGGCTCTGGGATCCAGCTGAACCCTGGCTTGTGTTGGGTTTGCAAAGGCTTTGTCAAAAAAAGGTGGTTGGGATTTTTTTTTTTTTTTTGGCAGTTTACTTTCCATCAGTACCTGAATGGATGAGTTTAAAGAGATTCCTGAGTCAATACTCACTGTTTTTTCCTAACAGCTGATACACTGGGAGGAAGGATGACCAGGCCCTTTGAATTAGGTGCCTTTTTAGGTGTCAAGTGCACTTCCAGTCTGGTTTGAGGTAAGCCAAATTGAAGAGGTTTTGTTGAACCTTTTATCCTTATTAATGGTGAGGCATCCCACATTGTGAACATCTTACTTCACTGCTATGAAAAATAAGTGGTGTCCTATGAACCACCTGATAAATGCTGCTTTCAAAATAAGTCTTTTTTTCTCTCCTAACTATTTAATACCTTCCTAACCTGAAGTACAATTTTTCTCCTCTATAATCACTGTATTAAAATTTAATACCAAATATTAATATAGCACACTCGATGGCAACCTGCATATTATTCTGAAAGTAGCTGCCTAGCAAAAGAGTTCTGTGAGCTTGAACAGGAGGGCATTTAAGTCTTCCCAAACACAAAGTGGGTTCTGCCCTCAGCTATGTTCAATGCAAGGACCAAAGTGCTCCCTTCACCAGGCTCTTTGCTGTCTTTCTTCCCTTTTCTGTCCTAATTTTTCCGAGCAGGAACTAGCTCATGGAGTTGCACCCTAGGAAATGTGGATATCTGGCTTTCAGAGTTTGGTGTTCTGTAGTGTTGGAGTGTCAAACGCTAGTATAATTACCCACCAAAAGCTTAAAACATGAACTGAGCACCAAAATAATGAAGTTTGCTTAAAATCATAATATTATTGTGGAAAGTTATTGTTTTAAATTTTGGATTTTGAAACCTTGTATTTCTATCTCTCTATCTCTCTACATGAGAGGTAGAAACTTATTATGAAGGAAAAATGGATTAATATGTAAACACATGTGCCAAAGCTGCAGCTTATGCAAAATGCTGGAACTTGTGACAGAAATCTGTGTTGCTGACAAAGCTGTAAAACCTCAGATCCACTTAGAGGAAAGTACACAGGAAATGGACATTTTGATGCAGGTTCTGTTCTGGGGGTGCCTTAGCCTGTTTGGTTGACCAGTTTACAGGAGCGTGTTCTGAGGAGTTAAAAGCAGCAGGAGTTTCTTTCACAATTTTTTTTTTTTTTAATAGAATCTCTGAGTAAAATATTCTCACCTGGAAAGAAATCTGTGCTGAGATGGAGGGAGGGGAAAGAAATTAGAAAAAGAAAATAAAGAAACAGGCAGTGGGTGGCAAAAGGGAGAGAGGTACACAGTGGTGAGTGTGAAGGATGACTTGGAAAGTAGAGGGATGCTATTGAGGAACAGCAGTAGGAAGGAAAAGGGGGGCTGAGGGGAAAATCAGGAGACATGGTAAGTTAAGTAAATTCACATTTATTTCTGCAAGAATTTGCTTCAAACGCTCTTCCTGCCCTCACTGAACATTTGCTGTTTGGACGCCCTCCACTACAGGGAGGAACAAAACGGCTCTGTTAAGGCACTGGCGGTGGAGGTGAATAGCAGGTCAGTGGGAGGCTGCTGCGCTTGGTGTCTGTGTGCTCCACCTGAGGCACACTGTGCGTGCAGAGGGGCGAGCCAGCAGCCTACGAAGCTCCTGCAAAGGCTCCCTTGGGTCCTGCCTGTCCTCATGGTCTGGTGCAGGAAACCAAACTCCACTGTTAATTACTGGTCATCTCCAAAAGCTCTGTGGCTTTTAGGGTGCCTGGTTCTGATCCCTAGGGAGCAGTGGTCATGGTAAGGTTTATTAGCATCATCTTGACAGTGTTTAAATGTGTAATGGACAAGCTAGACCATACAGCTGAAATTCTATCCTATGCTGCCAGTCAGATGTGTTCGGAGAGAGATGGTCCCTGTTTAAATTGAGGCCTTGAATATCACTGCAAATGAAAGAGTTTTCAGCACCAAGGAGGACAGAATTATTTTTACCCTTAGCTAACCTCCCTGTTGCCTGCACACCAGATAGCAGATACGTTCCAGCTTATTGGGACTACAACCAACCTATTGTTTTGGTCCAGTGTGAGCTAAAGTGAACAATGGGGGACATTGTTGGAGATCCCTTGCTGAAGCTTTTTAAATACAAGTTACGCTGTGAAGGCACAGGCTATATGTAGCGTAGCTGTCTGGAGACATTGCTATGTAGTCTCAAGGAGTCTCCCTTATGTGTGGATTGCTCTGTTTTAATGAGGGCTTCTCATTTCCTGTGGAATCCTGCACAATTGCAGCTTTCGTTACTGTGAGCTTAGAGACTTCTCCAGATAAAAGATGTAACGCTTTAATGATCAATAATTTTGAAATGAAATTTTCTATGTAATGTATTTGTCTTTATCACCTGCAGAGGAAGGCTCTTCAACATAACTACAAAATTGCTTTCTGAGGTGGAGATACCTTCCTTGACACATGAGCTGAAGGAGAATGTTCTAGGCAGACTGGCATGACTGGCTGATGGGCTGGCAGTTGGGCAAATTTATTATTTCACCCAGTGCCAGTCTGGGTTCCTGTAACAGGCAGCTCCCCCACTCCTTCCAGTAGGTATCTTTGCTCCATTGAATGTAGGATCTGCTGGCTTTTCAAACCAGATGCTGTTAACCTGTGTCTCTGGTATTTGCAGTAGTGCCAGTGCCAGGATTGAGACAGGTTGCTAGGAGAGGTCAGATCCTCTGCAAGACCACTAGAAACAGTGAGAAGTTTTTTGGAATACAGTGGTGGAGGACAGGGGTCTTTAGGATATTTTTTTGGTGGTTGGTGAGTGGGTTTTTTTTGTGTGGTTGTTTTTTTTCAAAAGGCCAGCTGGTTTATCTGAACTCCCCACTAATAAACAGGCTTCTCTAGCCAGGATGCTCTAAATGACTACTAGGAAACCAGAACTTGATACCTAAGTTTCATTGATTGATTATCAGTTACAAAAGGTGGAAACAATTGAAACAAAGGATGCTGCTTCTTATGCTGTCCATCTGTAAAGTCGCCAGTGAGCCCTGAAACCCTGACAAGTACTACAGAGCCAGTCGGGACAGAGTGCAGCTTACAGCTGGATGGCATTTTACACACGTTTGGAGTATCTCGCAAGATGTTCTCCAGTTAGTCATCATCACTCACAATACATTTTACATATTACTGCACAGTTTACAGTCAGTCAGACTAATACAATTGCAGTGCAGCTGCTCACAGCAAGACACGAAGGTTATGGCACTGTGTACGTAAGCAAGCTGTGAAAGTTACAGCCATCCAGCTCCTTTACCCTCTTGTGCTTTTAAAAGCCAACAGAAGCAGAAACAAATAGTGAGTGCGCCTCTCATTTCAGCCCTGGAAAAACATTTGAAAGCATGGAGTGAAAGCTGGGATTTTGTTTTTATAATTTGATTCCCATTGCTGCAGCTGCAGCCAAAACCTTTGGATTCTGGAAAAAGTTCAGAAAGTGCTGCTTTTTGGAAGAGGCCATGTTTATTGGAAAATTACATCTTGCCTAGTAAAAGCTGACAGTATAAGTAATCCAGTCTATTAAAAGCTACAGAAGACACTGTTAAGAGTTTATTTAATGATTGCTACAGATGGGATTTGGGAAGTTGGAGCCTGGCATTGGTGTATTGGGTTTGAGATTGTGTTCTGGAACACAGAAACCATCATTGTTTTATTAGTGACCCCCCTTGTCTATTGAAATGGTTAAACTAGAACTAGCTGGCATGGCTAGCCTCTACCTTGTAACTAGGCTTGTTTTCCTGAAGTAAAATAAAAAAGATATAGGCGTCAATGCAGCAGCTTGGTGAGAAAGCTGAGACACTGTGACCAAGGCTCGACGATCCAGTGGGTCTCTTCCAACCTGGTTATTCTGTGATTCAAGGGAGCCCAAAGCTGGCAGGCTTGGGATCCTGGCCTGAAAGCAGACCCTGGCTCAGACCAGTCTTGACCCTGTGAAGCTTCCTGGAACTCTTTGGATTATGGAAGAAAAATACCTTCTGGAAAGAGAGGAACCACTGCCTCAGGGATATTAGACCTGATCTAAACTCCATCAGAATGTTGTGAGCTATCAAAGTCTTTGAACTGAACCTTTGAAGCATAAACCATCCTTGCCTCTGTGACCGAGCTCTCTATGGAGAGAGGAAGCAATTGTACTTGGAGTACTGGGAAGGACAAAGGTGGGTTTCTCATGGCTGTTTAGCCCCCGAGGAAGGGAACAGCCTTCCCCTTTGCATGAGAAAGGGCTGCCTTCCTTTTCAGCCCAATGTCCTGTCTCTGCAGATCATTTGCCAACCCAGGTACAGTGGAATGAATCAGGTGGTTTCTGTACTGGTGTCACTGCAGCACTCTTTGAGATCAATTGATGGAATTAAGAGTAGGTGGGGCACTACTCTGTTCTATGGACGCGTCTGCTCATCTCCCTGAATTTGGGAGCTTTCCTGTAGGCTCTTTAGGGACCAGCAATGATGTCTCTAATTTTGTAACTTTTTTTGTCTAGGAAAAGAAATGTATGAAATAATGCTATGATTTTGGAGTTGTTTTGGTAGGTCTATACAGACATTGTCCTCTATTTTTACTGAAGAAAACGAGATGAAACAGAGACATCAAAATTAGCACTAAGAAATCTTTACTTTCTGGAGGACAGGCATAGCCATGAACATATCTTTTCCTCTTCTCTGACTGTTGATTTTGTTAATCTTTAATTACACATGAGGCCTTTTGTATTGTTAGAAATGCCTGAGCATCTATACAAGGCATTGGCCAGGAGGAAGTTCCCTACCAGTAAGTAAATCTGAAATTGTCTGTAACACAGTGTTCCTGTGATGGCAGTGCAGAGGGTGTGGAGCAGACATTTTTGCGTTGTATTGCCTGTTGCAAACATCTTGTGTCTGCTTCTTGCAATGCTGCTCAGTCAAACTTTGTTGGAAAAGTGTAAAAACCTTCAGCATGTGTGTGCCTCTCCAGTGGTGTCAGATGTTTGAGTCAAGTCCAACCCTGCTGATTTTCTCTTTAAATTCTAACTCTTGTGTTTGCTTCTGTGGTGCCCACTGGCTTTGGGCTTTGCACGCTCAGAGAGGCGTATTGCCTAGAAGGTGCTCTCAGCCCTGAGTATTTTGGTGAGGGGAATGGAAGTGTTGTGAAAATCAATGTTATATTTTGGTTCTGGGCTCTGTTGGCTGAAGACTGAATGAGATTCAAGGGACCTGTGTAAGTTGTGCTGCTTGTCTCTGTGATTGACCCAGTATTGGATCATCTACTGCTCTCTTGAAGCCAGACTTTCCTATGAATTCTCTCTTCTCACTTACTTCACTGGCTCCTGAGGCTTGGATAGAGTGGATAGTGACTTCTGTTATTTTGAGAGGGGCTGCTGTTCCCCTGAGCATCAATTGCAGTTTTACTATAGCCAGCAGAGAGAGTGTGTGTGTGTAAAATCCTAACGTCACAACTGTTTAGAACAAATTCAGTGTAACTCAGTTTTACAAGCAATGTTAGGCTAAATCCAAATCAACATTGCTTTCAGCAAAATACAGTTATAATTCTCTTGGCCTGCTAACAAAGTGTGTGTTGCCATGTTTGTCTTTTGGAAGTAAAATAAAATACGACATTTACTGACAGCCTGCTTCAGAACTGAAATGGCCTGATCTCGCTTACGTGCCGAGACTGGAGGCAATCCATTATTGCTCCTGATTCCATGGGTAGAGCTGCTATCAGTGTAACCCACTGCAAAGAGGAAAGCGTACCTAACGGGAGGGGCTGTAGACTCTCTTCTAAGTATGTGACTTGTTCTGCTGGACTGTGGGTTTGTATCTAATGTGCTAGGCACAAGCTTCTTAACCAACCCGAAAAGTCCCCAAGGCGGTTGTAATTCTGATAGTTACAACTGAAAACTAAAGAATTCAAGTCAATGGTATGAAGAATGTTGTATGGCTCCTAGGTTATCCTGAGTGAGCATCCCTCACATCCAAAGTACTCACTATAGGCTCAGCATCACTCCTTCTGTTTTCTAGAATTACTTTCTGCTGTGGGTGACATCTCTATGGTCTCATTTACTCAGCCGTTAAAGGGGCTCATCCTCCATTGGAAACAGCCCTTTTAGCTTACATGCTTAGGCATCGTTTTGTAGAGCTATTTCCCTCCCTACCATTAAGCCTGGAAAAAAGAGGGAAAACCAGATGTTTGTGTGCACACTATTATGTTCTCTGTCTGTCTTTCTCTTGGAGATATTCCCCTTGCATGTGTACCTGTTTGGACCATGCATGCTCTCCCGTGATGCTTTCCCCTCTGAGTGTGGGCTCAGCAGCAGATACCCTCCTCTGCCAGCTCCACTTCAGCTGCACACTGTTTGGGCAAGTGAACTGCTAAGACAATGTTGGCTGCTCTCCTGGCATTATTCTGTACCTTTCCAAACCTTGTTATGTTACTTTGGTGATAAATAGTCATAATAAATTCTTTAATAGTGTGAAGATAGGTCATCACTCATCACAGCCAGGCTGTGAGAAGATCATAAATCTGGAATAAAAGCCATTCGTTTGGTTGGAGAATCCAAAGCTTCACTGTTTAGAAGGATTCATTTCCACCATTCCCCTCAGTTAATCATTCTCGAAGTCCTCATAAATATCCCAGGCAAAGGCAAAGAATGACCTATTCTTGCTATGCCATAAAATGTGTGGTGTTATGTTATGAGTTTTCACTTCTCAGCTCACATGTGAAGAATTCAGAGGTTGCAATGTGGAGTTTGTTGCTGACAGTGCTTTCTGGGTCAAAAAAGGAGGTGGGCAGAAATATAGAAGTATAATCTCCCATGAGAAAGAAGAGGCAGTAAGGATCACATACGTGTGTATGGATATATTTCGTCTTTATAAAAATCTGTATTGGTAGTACAAACTTTACAAATCCTGCACTAGACCACTCTGCCTCAGCACCGCTTGCAGCTAGACTTGAAAGAAGCTTGATTATTTCATCATTTCATCAATTTATCATTCTAAACTTGGAGGAAGTGGGATTTTCAAGCTTGACTCTCAACTGTAGAAGGTAGAAACAGTTTTGTTAATGAGGGGTGAGATTTTTTCAGGCATTTATTAAAAGTGTCTTATGAAAGATACTGAAATAATAATAAAGTCAAGGAAGATTTCCATGCTGAAAAAAAACATTGGCGGAAAGCACACATTGTATTTCCATTATAAAGAAATATTAGGAGCGCTTATAGCCAAAGTATGAATAGGCTTTGCTCAAGAGTAACTGCAGTAGCTGTAGTGTCTACTCCTAGACTGATTCCTTGAGGGTCTCGCTGTGTGTCTGCTAGAGGTGGAACTGCTGCTAACTAGAGCACAGCTCATGAGTTGATGTTGGCCAGGAATTCCTTATCCAGATGTGCAAATTATTATTTCTTCCTAAAAATGCCAGTTTTCCATGTGGGAAAGGTTTCTGATGAATACTTGACTTGGATTTTTTTTCTTTTTTTGGAAAAATGATTTGAATTTTTCAAAATGTGCTGTTTTGACAATTTAAAAACCACAGTTGTCATCTTTCTGGTTTAAATGACTCTTTCCTTACAAACTGAAGTAAAGATACCTAAAAAAATGTTCAAAATTTAAATGCTTTGAAACATAGAAAAGACTTGTTGACAGAAGTGATAAGGTTGTTTCAAATGTTTACTTCAGGAATTTCTAGATCTCCAGTTGTTGGCACTTTTAGTTAGATCAGTTTTCCATGTTTTGAGATTTTCTTCCAAAAAAAAAAAAATCTCTGGGTACTTAAAGCTGTAAAACAGCCTTCCCTTGAAGAGGCATCATTTGCATATGCCATAAATGATTCTTCTCACTTTTCCTTCTTCTCCAAGGGGAAAGGGGACAGTGTGAGGAAGTAGTTTATGTAGGCAACTGAATATCTAGAAGGTTGTGATGCTACATTCTTCTGCAGTGGAAAGGTGAGACTTAAACTGCTGCCCCCCTTGAATGAGAAACGGGCAGGTTTGTGGTTGCAGAGTTGAGCTGTATTTTGGTGATGTGAATATCTGCTCCAGCTTCTGGTTACTGGCAGCAGTTGTTGGGCTTGGTTGCTTATAGCGCAACCTGTAGAACCATTGGTGATGACGATGACCATCGCTACTGTTAAGTGTTATCCACTGGCTCTGTGCTGATGCTGTCCGTACTGCTAGTGCAGTGGAGGAAGATGCCCTTCTCCTGTGTGACTACTGTCCTGATTAAAAAGGAAAATGAGGTTAGGAGGGTTCTTTTGGCTTGCGTGTGCTAGTGCTCAAAGAAATCCAGAGTGAACTTTGGGGATGGAGAGGAGAGAGGTCGCTGTGGTGGTGCTGAGCAGCCTTTCTCAGGGCTGCAGTAGCAAAGTTCAAATGAATGCATTCAGAGGAGCAAGAACTGTGATTGATTTACACACCTAGCTTTGAACCAGAACCTGTATAAGCAAGTAATAAATCATGGCACTGGGGGAACACAGAAGCTATTGCCTGGGACTCAGCACGTTATGAGAAGGAAGTATTAAAAAAAGAGGAAAAGAAGGAAGAGAAAGAAAATTGTCTATTTTTAATAAATTGTTTGAGCTTCAGTATTAGTGGGCTAGGCTTTGGCTTGGTATTAGGAGTCAGTTTGGGAACCAGCGAGTGCTATCGTTGCCTTCATATAACCTCATTATCTCCGTAATGTTAAACACATTCTTCAGCTGGGCTCCTCGGTTGTGTCTCTGGCCCGTTTTCCTCCCAGGGTAGTGGTCCATCTCACAAGCATCTCTGTGAAAGCCCTGTAGTCAATGTCAGCGATCCCTTCTGAGCTGTTATTGTCTCTGCCTCCAGATAACTAAGCAGGTATACACTTAAGTCCAAGATAAACACTTCCTTGGCCTCTCATTTATTGCAGATATAAACTCCTATAAAGCTCGCCACTGTGCTAGCTATCATGCCCTCTATCGCCTTTTTGCAAAATGTAATCCATAAAATGCTTTCATGGTAACCCTATACATCGGCAACCAGTGATAACATCTCTAGGCCCCCGTGACAGACAGGAACTTGCAAGCATGGAGTTAATAATGCAAACTTTCAAAAAATGAAACTGGCAGAAGGAGACGAGGAGGGGAATAAAAGGGGCCGGTGTGGCCGTAATTGGGACCATGTGAGCTTCCTTAGAGAGGGATTAAGGGAAAGAGACAGGCCTCGCCTGCGAAGATTAGTTTCAATTAGACGGGCTGGAGGCGAAAGTCAGGACTTGGTGAAAGATTAAAACAAGAAGGGAGAAAGTTTCCATTGCTTTTGCTCCAGGCCTACACAAGAGGGTTCAGTGAGATCATGCTAATTGAAGGCAAAGCTTGCATGGAAGTTAGGAAGAACTCGCATTAATTGATTTGATGCTGCGATTTTTTTTTTTTATCCACGGTGTTCTTTGGGGTTGTTCTTATTTTCAGTCTTTTTTTTTTCTTTTTTTCTCCCCCCCTTTCTTGCCTTCCTTCCTTTTCAACACAAAAAGAGGGAGAAATCATCCACAATGTTTGCTGTGATTAAAATGAACCAGAACAGAGGGCAGCAAGCAGTTGCCTGGTGCCATCTCTCAGTGCTGCATTCCATCTCCCTGCTCCCCTTCCAGTTTAGTATCAACTATTAGAACCAAATTGATGGTGTCGTTGTTACTGCTGTACAGCTGAACTCCCTGTTTTACAAATTAAGAAGTCTGTTCTCTTGACAGGTTTGTTTTTCCCACAAGAAGATCCAATTTAGACCGTTATTTAAAAGTACCCTCTGAAATTTACAGTATGAGAATCAACCAGGCTTGCATTTCTGCTGTTGAGTAAACACATAGTTTCCTTATAGCCACTATAAAAAGGGGCTCATCGGGAAAGGCAAACAGTGTTTTAGCCCATTTCTGGCTGAATACAGCACTGCTGCCTGACCCCAGCGAGGAAATTCATTTACTTTTCCCCTCCTGCCTCTCTCTCCCCTGCTTCCAGTTTCAGCAAAAAAGGAAGTAATGGAATTGCGGAAACCCAAATTGGGGCAGATGTGCCTGTGTTGTCAGGAGGGCAGGGTTCCTCTCTGCGGTCTGTCTGATCCTCAGTGCTTTGTCTGGTTTTCAGTGCAGTGAGCACTGAAATTACAAGTACCACCACTTCCTTGAAGAGGAAACTATTCCAAATATGAGCATGTTTCTATGTTAAGAGTTTTCTCCCCTACACCCTTGATAATACTGAGGGCTACAGGAAAATGTATATCCAATCTTTATATTAGATCAATATTTTTATTCCATTAAACTCGTCTCTGCGGGATGAGATACATCATCTTTTGCCAAATTTCTGTATCAGGTTGTCACTCTGTGGATTTCTGTTTCATAAAGCTTTGGAATTACAGTGCCTGATCAATTATAGTTAAATGCATTTTCACAGCTGGCCAGAAAAACATTAGCACTAATCAAAAACATTGCAGCAACAGGGATTTCCCAAAGTGATTTTTTTTTTTATTTTATTTTGTTTTATGAAAATGTTCTCTCAGCTAGAAACATCAAAAGCCAACCATGAATGTGATCCGCTCAAATAAGAGAGAAAGGATTTGTGCTCTGGCTGCAGCGCGATCTGTCTGTCCCACAGATGATGTAGAATTTCTGCATTTAAGTTCATATCAGTGCCCAGCAGGGAGGTCACTTGTGACAGCTCTAATGCTCTAATAACGGCTTGCTACCTCCTTGTCTTTGGCTTCACGAATGCACATTGTTTTGTTTCATTTTCTTGGTGCCTGCTGCATTTTTCAAATTCACAGTGAAATTGGATACTGGGGGCTAATTGCTCAGTACCTTTTCATTTGTCCTGTTAGAAAAGGGAATGCTCCCCTGTCAGAGCTCACCCAGCCATGAGATGGCTGTGCAAGGTTTTGGTCGCTGCAAGAAGCTGGAGCTTGAACTGTGGGATGCTGTGGTTGCAGTGGTGACTGATTTCTTTCAGAAATACCACTTGTTTAATACACACATCATATCAACCTGTCACAGCATCTCTTTCTTAGAGTGGTTCTCCTTATCATGGGACCTGGGAATGCTGCGGCTCTGGCTCATAGGGCTCTTGGAATCCTGTGCTCTGTTGTGTTTTAGCTGCTACAGGACCTAGTCTTTGTGTCTGCAAGGTTTTTCCAGCTATCAGAACAACAGCGTGGCCATATTTTAAGTGAATTCAAATTCACCCAGTGTGGGGGAGGCTGTAGTTGACTGGATATAAAAACTTAAAAGTTCTGTCTAAGACTGGACTATTGTTCAGATCTAAAACCACTGAGCAGAACAAATTGACATCATCTGCTACCTCTGAATGGCACCTAGACACAAACATCGCTTTGTAATTATGATATTGTTTTTAAATGGAAACATTGACAACATTCCAATTTTTCCCCATTAAAACCTAGCATTCCTGATTTCCTCTCCACTCCTACCTACCCTTCAGGCTTCTTTTTGCCTCTTGGCCTGGAGTTATTACATGAAAGGCTGATAAATGGATGCTATGAATGAATATTTTCCAAACATTGTAGGAACTATTAAGAAAGTGGTTTTCCTTCTTCCCCTTTTCCCTTCCCACACTCCCCCCCTCCCACCCCACAACTAATAGAACACAAATAGCACTTCATGTAATTTTGGCGACTCTCCACTATTCCAGGCAGACTTCAGGAAACCTCTTGATTTATAGTTGGGGCATCCAAAGGCAGCACACTGCCTGCTTCCTTACGGGATGCCTACTGGTGACATTTAGTTAGTCTGAGGAGCAGTATTTCAAATAGGCAATATCCATATTTTAGTCAGATAACTCCCTGTTTATACTTATAAATTGATTTAGTAATGAAATAAGCTCCTTTCACGATGCTTGCTGGCTTTAGGGTCTTTGTTATGGTATACTCAGACCATTCCTGAAGCTTAGTTTACCAAAGCAGAGCCAAAGTTTTCTATCCATGTTCCCATAAGCAGTGTGATTGAATTCAATAGGGCTATTCATGTTAATAGGTAAAGCAGGATTTGGGATTCAGCTCAAAAAAAACCATCAAGCATGTGCTTAAGATCTACTGTCCTTCTGGTTCCCCGCTGCTGCTGTTGGCTCCTCTAGGAATGCCAGCTCTGAAATGCTCTCTTAGGTTGTTGGTTAGTGGGGTTGTGTATTTGTGGCATTCCCTTCTGTGGTGTGTATGCTTCAGTTCTGCTTGTCTTTTACCTCCTTCTACTCCACTGTTCTGCTTCAGCCAAACTACATATCGTGTTCTGCCTAGGCTCCTCCACTTGGACACTTTTTCTGAGGGTTGTAAGATACCTTTCTGTCCTGAAAACTCTGATTTTTGACCCTAATCCTTGAAAATCTTTCTGACCTAACAGGACTCATTGCCACTAAGGCTGGCATTGAATCAAAGCTTTAAAACTTCCAGGAACTCAAGGTGGGCATCAGTGCATGGGCATATGGTGAAATTTAGATGATTCACTCTGCTCTTCACTGTGTGATTTCTGTCCCCGAGTCCTGGATTAAATTACAGGTGGCATCTACTGCTTTGTGGACCTATGTGCCACCTGAAGATCACTGGGTAAAATATGCTGACAGTCGCTACTTTATAATTTCCAGTGCTGCATCACTCACTACGTTCGTATGTTAGAAGCATTTCAGAAAATGACCTTGCTGGTACACTGTGATGGAACATGGCAGAGATTTACCAGTTTAGCACTGTGCTCGATTCAAGCTCACTTTCTTTAGGGTCCTGTAAAATCTTTCTATAGGAAATACTAGAATAAGTCAGACTTCAGTTTGTGTTCTCCTTCATGCGAGACAGGACTGTCGTTGTGTTTGGAAGGAGTTGCTCATGGCATCTGCTTTTGAGCTGGCTTGGTCCTGGCTGTGTGAGAAATGTTTGCAGAAGGCAGGCAGATTGTTTATGGCAGTGAGAAGTGTCATTCAAGTAAAAAACCTGATTTTTAGACTTTCCTATCCAAATTCTCACTATGAATGAGAGATGCAGATGGATTTCACCTGAATTCCTGTAGTCCCAAGCTTAGGCAATGACTTATGACCTGGGATCAGTCACATTTGAAATAGGTTTATTTACTCTGTTTGGCAGTGTTGTGCCAGAATTTGAGTCGATTTTACAGATTGGACAAGTCAGCTGTGACAGTCACTTATTCTAGAGATGGTCTCATTGTCTCATTTATAAACATAGGAAATGCCTGTCTCTATGAAGAGCCTGCAGACAAGCACCATGTGACCTTGGGTCTGTTGAAGGCTTTTTAGAAGGTTCTCAACTTTGGATAAAATAAAGCTCTGTAGTGTGAAAGCATTATTATATTTATGGGCAGTTTGGTCTAATGGGACGAGTCCCTGCCCATGACAGGGGAGTTGGAACTAGATAACCTTTAAGGTCCCTTCCAACCCAAACTATTCTATGATTCTGTGATTATGTATCGGGACAAACTGTGGTGTCCTTGAACAATGCTGGGACATCAGCTTCCACTGAAAGCAGCAGGAATTTACCTGGTGCAAGAAGTGTTTGGAATTCTGCCCAGAGTTAAGAACATTTTTATTAGTTTAGACTTGGTTTTGAAGGGGAAAAGTGTAACTGCACTCACAGGTGTCTAAAAGATCTTTTGGGATGTAACTTCAGCTCTGCCACCACTTTGAGAGGTAAACTTACCATTAGGTAACATTTTTCTTTCTCCTACTGAAATAAATCTCTTCTGGTATTGTTTTTTTTTCCTTTATCATTCATTTGTTATCTAAAATAGGAAAAATCTCACATGAACTGTGAAACAAATGAGTTAATCTTTTTCCAGAGCACTCTGATATCTTCTCTATCTGCTTTAATTCCTGGATTATGAAAACAGGTAAAACTTCTCCCAAGAATAAACTAAACCAAGCTCATGGAGTTATAGAGATCAGGAAGTTTTTTAAATTAAATCATGCCATCCTGAAGTGGGCAAACCCCCCTGACAATTGTTCTGCTGAAAACAGAACAAAATATACTATTTAAAAGTTTTATAGAGAAGTTTGTAGAGGGAAATTTAATGAAGAAATGGAAAGCAGGTTGAGATCCAAAGAACTCTGTTCCTGCAGTCTGTACAGAGCTGTGTGGGACAGGAGCCTTTGTCTATTGAAAGAAATGGACCCAATAGCCCCTTCTCCTATCCCACTCCTCCCACAGCTTCGGTTAAATTCTCAGATCGTGAGGGCATGTAGGGAACAGCTGCTTATGATCTCTTCACAAGTGCTGGGTCATTGGTAAACAACCATCCCTCCACCCTCGTGGAGGGAAAAAAAATCATACAAAAAATGTATTCATTTTCCTGATGATGAAGAGTAATGAAGAGCACGTGCATGCTGCGCTGAGAGAGAGAGAGAAAAATGACAAATTAAATCATGTCTCGTTTGACAACCCTTTAAGTGTAACAGATCTGCACTTGTGCTGTCTGACAGGCATGATTGATACCACGGAGCACTCGTCAATTTTTAAACACACAGACTGAACAAAGAGGCACTTCATCCTGGGTCTTGTAGTTTACAGGCAGCCCCGCGCTGCACCGGGTAAGCACCCCTTCGTGCGGCGGTGTTTTACTTGGCAAGACACTGCACCTCACTGTTTGGACAACTATATTTATTTTTATGATCTTTAAAATATTGTAACCCAGTCAACTCAACAGTCATTTAAGGTAATTTCTGGTCTGAACAGCATCTATTTTCTCGACAACTTTACAATAATATATGTTTGCTGTGGGCCAAATTCTTTGTGTAGGCACCTCTGTTTCTGTGCTGTATTCATAGCTGTTAACTGGGTGAGAGTCACCGTATCTAGTAATTTCTAATAACTTGAAATCTAAGCCTTCGAGATGTTTTTAGCCATGCCATTTATAGATGATATTTTGCATGGCAAAACATAGAATCGTAGAATGGTTTGGATTGGAGGGGACCTTAAAAATCATCCAATTCCAGTATGCTTTTCTTTAGATTTTATTTATTTATATTTATTGCGTACAAATAAACCAGCCCACAGATGAGATTTATTTTAGATGATTTTTTTGGAGAAAAACGTAGTCTGAAACAGACTTTTTGAAAATTTCAGTCTGAACAATTCAAGGTGGCAAGTGTGAAAAAGGGCCCAACTGGAAGGAGAGTCAGTGTCTTTTTAGTTATCAGTGTTTTGCTGTTGTGCTCAGTGCCACAGTTAGGATCAGCCTTTTAAATGTGCCAATAGGAGTTGGAGGATAGTGCTCTTGAATTTTACATTTAACTGTTCACATGTAAACATCTATACATATGTCTGTCACCCTGAAATGGCTGTGCAATTCCATAAGAAAGTTTGATACAGGAAGGACTCGTCCATCACTGACATTTCTATGTGACCAAGGCAGATATCAAAACTGCCTCAGGGGTTTGGAGCAGCCAGGGGAGAATTTGTTGTGGAAGGGAGAGCATAGGCAAGAGCCCTGTAAGTGCACTAGAACACAGGTGATGGTGTGGATGGAGCTGGAGAGGTGCAATAGCTTTGATTTTTAAGGACTTGCATTGACCATTCCAAAGCATTGTTTGTGGAGTGGTGTCGCATCTAACCCTGGGGCCAGGAGCTCTGAAATCACAGGGAACTTTGATGGTCTTTCTCATCTCTAGATGGCCTTGACTTGTGCTTTTATGTTTCTATGAAATTATTTAATAGCAGGGAAGAATTAGTACAGTTTTTAGTGAGTGCTGTGAACCAGGTCCATGGTCTCTGTGAATGCAGGATTGTCTTTAGCCTGGGCTTGAGGGGATGCTTACACACACATCACCTGTGTCTGTGCAGGGATGAATTCCATCATCCAGGCTTTCCTTTTGTGTATCTTTACTACTTGTCCTGGGCCCTTCACTCCTTTTAGGGGTAGATGCACGACTCTGTTTATTTAGGCATTTTTAATCTGACAGTTCCAATCAAGCTATTTCACCCGAGAGAGACCAACCATCCTTTTATTTATTTTAAGCTATTTTACCAAGGTAACCCAATCCAGACCATCTCCACATCTTGTTTACAAGAGCAGCTTTGGTGACAACATCTGTCGTATGTAAAATGTCAAAGAAAAACAAACCCGAAAAGAACAAACCACCAAACCCAAAACCTAGCAAAAATCATAAAGAATTGGGATTTATGTCGGGATTGATATCTGGATTGATTTTCAGACGCGCATGCCAAAATGAGCCTTCAACATCATTGTCTATGCTGGTCAGAGAAGACAAAAAGTTTAGAAGGAGGTGTTGGAGCCGTGATGTTGGAGTCTCTATTGGCTGGGGGTCAGGCCACGGTCCATAGTGTGGAATTTGTTAGGTACTGTCCGTAGTGGTTGTTTGCACCCCACAGCTTCTGGCGGGAAGCAGTGGACTGATGGTGACATGTGAAATTGTGAAGCGTTTCACAGTGGGCTGCATCTTTTTTCTTTCTCTGGTGCTTCTTTGTAGGTTTTATGTATGTTTTCAGAAGCAATAGAAGTATCATCAAGCTGTCTTCTACCCAAAGCTCTTTAATGATAGCTTCAGAATCAAAACTGTGCACCGGTAAGAACGACTTCTGGAAGAATTGGTTGTTTCAGGCTCATAACAGTGAATTGTTTATGAGGCAATCTTTTCCTGATATAACTGATCAGATACCTCTCAAGAGAAGGTTAAAAGGAAGGGAAAATGCTGCAAAAATCAGTCTGTGGGCCCTCTAAGATCTGAATGGCCAGAAAGAAGTTTACGCTGTGCTTGTGGTTATTTGTGTACTGAGCTCTTCATAAATTCTGGGCTGTGCTAGGGAGATTTTAGCCCTCCTAGTGAGAACTGCTTATTTCAACTGATGATATGAATTAGCTTTTGCCATCTGATAAATGATGGAAAGTCTGATATAGTTCCCCTATAAGAGGCTAACTTACCCTGAAACGACTGCTGCAGCAGGACTTTCACAAAGTGGTTTATGTGAGAGAGCTGGCCGTGAGGGTAGCGATTCTGTGTGATCCACACAAGTGGGGGAAAGCTGAGCAGCTCCCATTGCTGAGATGCCTTGGCAGTACTCGATGGCTCATCTTGATCCTTGCTGATCCCTGAGAGCTCTTGTGTTTCAGGAAGAGGTGGAAGCCTGTGGAATTTATTTGTCACTTGAGCTAGTGATGAACACCAGGAATGAAACCTGCATAGTCCATTATTGCTTGCCATTGTGTTGTGGGCTCTTGTTTAAGTTCACTGCTGCGCTATGTGTGGTTTGAAGTGAACTTCATGCTGTGGAATGCTCCTTATCAACAGACTGCAGCATAACGTTTTCTGCATATGAAGAGAACAGGTAGTACAGCACGGATGGCAGTAGCACGTGCTGCCTCTGTGCCTCCCCTGGTAGCGTCAGCTCTGCCGTCCCTGAGAATAGACCCTAGGGGTAAAGCTGGCAGAAGTTTTGTGTTCCTGTGTTTTGGGGAATTCCAGCACAGCCCCAAGCCAAGCGATAAAGAAATAATTATTTTTCAAATTAAAGTTAAAACACCTCTTTTGGTCAAAAGGCTATTTCTTAAAGAAAAAATATGTTTTCACATGAATGTGGAATATCTGACAAATATCCCTTTGCTACTAAAGCTGCAAAAAAGGATGTTAAATTAGAGAGAGGAGAAATTGCCCCTTTGAGCCTTCAAATTTCAAATAAACCTGCCAGAGGTAAATCTAATGAAAAACACCGTGTACACGTTATTAAAGCCAAACAAACATACCTGAGAACGCTTTTCAGTTTATTGTGACTGAGCCTTGCTACACATATAAATGAGCCCCATCTGCTCTCTGTATAGCACTTGCATCTATATGAAAGAAAAGATTAAAACAAGGTACCAACATAAAAGTAGATTGATATGGGAGAAGTGAGTGGGAACTCCTGGAAGGAGATTATTAGATAGTAACTGCCTGGAATAACTCCAAACCCAATTGCTGTGCAGAGAAATTGACTCTCTGTTGTACCATGTTGCCTGTAATGCAAACCAGGGTGTGTATGTGTGTGTGTGTTTGTTGTTATGAAGAGCTTGTGCCAGCACAGTAGCTCAGACACGAGGGGATAATGCATTACACACTGATGCTTTCCAGGACACTGGTACTAAAGCAGTTGTGGCTGGTTGTTTTGATCAGATGATGTGAATTTTTGAGCTGCAGTTCCCCACAGGGCGTTATCTTGGCACATAAGGTTCAGATCCAGAGAAGTGGCTCCGTCTCCCTGTAATCTTCTGGTTTCACCCAGCACTGCTGGACTTTGAGGTTAGATGGGGAATTTGCTTTTTAGACAACGGACAGAACAATTGGGAAAGCAACTCCATTTCTGTTATGGCATAATCTCACCTGGGAGAAAGGCTCACTTGTGACTTCAAAGCCGTTGAGTGTTAGAACATCCTGCTGGGATTAAAGCAACTCACGGAGGATGCATGCTGCCTGCCAGTCTCTGCTCACATCCTACCCTGCTTCCCAGGCTCAGTCTTGAAGGCTCTAGCCAGTGTTTGGCTGAGGAACCGTTGCTGGAGCTCAGGTACTGGTGAGTGTGGTTGAGGATCCCGAGATGAGAGAGCAAACCCAGCACTGTGTTACAAGTTATGTTGGTTTAGGGATCCAGTGTAAATACAGGGGCCTTGATCACTTGTGGCCATTAAGGAAATCCTGGAATGCTGGCTTTGCACTGAGTAGTGGCAAGATCAACAACTGAGCTGAAAAGCAGCACTCACGTGTGGCTAAACCCTTACCTGCTGTAGTTTCAAATTAATGCCATAAATTTGGCTCCCTGTCCTCAGCTGGTTTGCTCTGAGCCGCTAGACCCCGCCACACTCCGCTTCTGAGGCAGCAGGTGTTGATTGTTGGGGAACTCGAGCTGTGTATCAATTGTAATGCATCTTGAAAAATTTAACTTGCAAAACTCTGAAAGGGAGTCTGCCAAATGAGATTTTCTTCCCTCAGACCTGGAAAACCTGGTGGTGTCTGTGGTTTTCGAAAACCTCTCATACTTTATTTATTTTCAGCCTTCCGCTAGCCCTTGGGTACGGATTACTTTCAAACAAGCTAGTTTGCTGTTTGCATAACGCAGTCTTAAATTCAGTTGGAAATAGATCATTTTTCAAGTAAAATTCCCCAGAAAATAATTACAAGTATTTGGGACTGTTGGAGAAAACACCAGAAAACTTTCTTGCTAAGGTCTGGTGACACCTGGCAATTAAAAATAAAAATCCATGTCTTGATCCGGCCCTTCCTCCCTCTCCTTGGGGACAAATTAAACCGAACTGCAGAACTTTCAAACGTGCTTCTAAATCCAGCATCATTTGCTTCTGGGTAGATTCTACATTCTACAAATTATTTCTTCCTGGGAAAGTGTCTCAGATTCATATTAATGAGGATTCCATGTTTGTGGTTAGGAGAAATTTAGTCTTGTGGCTTAAGCAGCCTCAAGACTCTCATTAAGTGCAAGAGGTTAATAATCTAAACTAGCAGTTAACTAGCTATGGTCAGCAGGGCCTTATTGCTTTTGGCTCATGCTGACTATGCTGGCCCCTTGTCCTTTCAGTGCCAGAGATGCAGGGGAGGAGGAGGAGACCAAACAAGGCAGCTGCAGGTGAACCATTTTTAATCTTAGCATCGGGACGGATGTTATCAGTGACAAGAGATCCTCACAGAAGAACGAGTCTGTGTGCATGTGGCTGTAAGAGGAAGAAGGTGAGTTCTCTGAGAGTGGATGAGCCCTTCATTCTGGTGTAATTTATGCTCTGGTGGTTTTGAGACCCTTGTCCTGCCAAGTGCAGTGCACAAACAACTCAGACAAAACCTTCTTTATTGGAACAAACAGTTACTTCTCTGTATCACAAAAATATGCAAAACTTGCAGCCACTCTTGACTCGTAGTGCTGTGTGGGGACTCATTTCTCGCAGCACGTGTCTGGTGTGTCAGAGCCTCTCATAGCTGAAGTTCCACTGAAAGAAGCCACAGAATTACAGAATGCTGGTTGGAATGAATCTCTGAAGGTCTTCTCTTCCAGCCTGTTGTTCAAAGCAGGTCTAGCTAGATCAGGTTGCTCAGGGCCATATTGAGTTGAGTCTTGAACACCTCCAAGGGCAGAGACTCTAGACTGTTATGGTGAAGAAAGGTTTCCTTATAAATATTTGGTATTTTCTGTCTTCTAGCTTGTGTCTGTTGCCCCCATCCTACTGCTGCACAATTCCAAGGAAAGCCTGGTCCTTCCTTCTCTGTATCCTCTGATTAGGTAATTGTAATCAGCAGTGATTTCTTTGATGCTGAACAGACTCACCTCTCTCAGGTTCTTCCTATAAGTCGTGTGCTCCAGCTCCTTTCACTGCAGTGGCTTGTGGCTGGCCTTGCTCCATCTGTCAGTGTGTTTCCTGCACCGATGAGCTCCAAAACGCCCAGATGCAATAGAAATAGAGGGAAAGGATCATTCTCCTGGCCCTGCTAACTGCATTCTTACCAGTAGTTATGGGGACATAGTTCACTTAACTATCAGCAGGACCAAGTTGCTTTGCTGGTCAGGAGCAAGAAAGAAGCAGGGCTGGTATTCCTGACATTGAAGAATTGCTGTAGAAATTGGAAGGCAATCACAAATTAGCTGTAACCTTCTACAGTAGTGGAAACTTTAGTTTTAATTGCACAGACCCCAAGCGAATTAAAAAGAAGCAACCAAATCAGTTATCAGGTTGGCTTCCTAGAGTGTCCTGACAGGTCCCAGAGGCGTCTGTGGAGAAGAGATTTGGTTGCTTTCTACTGCATCCTCTCTGCCTGAGTTTAAAAAGGTAAAATAAATACTAATCTATAAGAGATGTTTGCGCAGATATGGAACAGACTCTGTTCCCAGGGGAAGAATAAGGACATGATCTTAAAATCTTAAAATATAGATAGATAAAAGATGTCTTAAAATAATTTCATTTAGTTTCATTAAACTTTAGTCTGAGAAAAATTATCCAAAGTGTTGCCTAAAAATCCACAACATAATTCTGAGGAGTTAAACAGGTCTGCCTGAACATACATATGTGGCAATAACAGATTTCTTTCCTATCATGTGCTGTCCATCCCATGCCAACATTGCCTTACATCACTCTGAAATGGTTTGCAGCACGCTCTCCATTTGCCTACAGGGGAGATGCCTGCTGCAAAAGAGGTAGGAGGTTTGTTACCTGTTATTTTTGTAAGAGATAGCGATGCTTTTGCTGTTGGCAGTTCATATGGGACCACAGTCTCAGGATGGCAGCGCTCCTCCCTGCTCTATCAACAGGCATCTCAAGGTTGGTCGGAGCAGGGAACCGTCAGCTGCTGGCCACACAAAGTAGAAGTGCTCTAAATGCACCGGAGCCCCCAGGTTAATGCAGCTTGGGTCTATTCCTGAAGCCTCTTTCCTCTTATGTCAGGAAAGCCTCTCTGCACTAGCAGTTCCCCTTGGGAAGAAGTGCCTGGGACTCCAGCCGAGCCATACATCTCTGTCAAAATCTCTATGAATAAATTAACCTTTCTAAAGATTAGTGCACCCTAATACCTCAGGGTTTTTTTCTTGTTTTTTTAACAGAACAAATGCTAAAAATGCCTTGACAGACCGTGCTGGGTTTTGTGCTGCAGATCATCTACAAAGGATTATGCTGCGAGTGGCGTTAAAGGCACAGCCTTGTCATTATAGTGAGTACTGACTTTCTCCTCCTCTTGAGAAGGTCTTGAGCGTATGGCAAAATACACGATTACAAGTAGGAAATCCTCATTAGGGCAAATAATAAAACAGATAATGAAAACTCCCATGATTTCCCTTCTGAAACACCTCGAATTCAGACACCTCCTGGTGCTTCACAACTGTCAGTTCACCAGAGCAAAGGCTCAAACAGATTTGAAGGTTTTGGAAGCTCTGCTTTGCACTCAGATAGCTCAAACACTGGTTGCCTGCTGTGTCTGTGAAACAGTGGGCTCGGTGTCAGCAGCCTCATGGGCTTCTGCTTGCTCTTCTTCTCAACTCAAGCCCTTGTTTTGGTCGAACAGACTGTGGGGAGGTCAGGTATCTGTCTCTCTGTTCTCTTGCTGTTGAATCGCTGGAATTGATCTGATCCTTTCCAGGCGGCTGGGGGCAGGGGGGCCATTCCAAAGATGGTAGGGAGTGTTTTGATTTTTGATCCTTTTGAGATGAATTATGGGGAGGAAGCTGTCTGCTATCAGAGGAATTAGTCAAATTCCTTGTCAGATGTGCAATCCCATTAAAAATGCATTATCTGTTTTCAAAGCTTAAGTATGGGTGTTGGTTGAGAGTCTTTAAAATATTATTGTAAACTTTCACTGTGAAAAGGTATTCCTCGGTCTTTCATGAAGGCTAATCCCACTTCAACTACCGTAAACCATCAACTTCTGGGGTGGCCTTCCCAAGGAACACTGGGCAGAAGCATGCAGTTATTCTGGGAAAATCCCCCTGGAAGGATACATACGTTTGTGTTCCGGCATTGACAGTGGCTCTCAGTTTTCAACTGATCTGTTCTGATGGTGTTTCTATGTTTGCATTCCTTCCCAAATTCTCCTGTTGCTTTTCTGTCTGGCATCTAGAATTAAACTAACGATTGCTGTCCAGGTCTGTATGTGTCCTAAATGAGACACCTTCCTCTGGTTTCTGCAAAGAGTAAGTTCAGAACATTAAATTCATGTTGTCATAGCCTGAATATCTTAAAAGTAGAGGGAAGGAATCTCAATCAAAGCTTTGAAGTATGTATCTGTGGAAGGAAGCTACAGTTTTCTCTGTGGAGGATTACCAGGATATCCTGGAGCTTGCAATGTCACTCATTCCTTGAATTCTAACTCTATTATAAACTCAAAAAGCAGAGATAATCAAACCAGTAGGAGCATTTCAAATAATTGCCTTGCCATTTGCAGCAAAGCAGAGAACAGTTTGTCTTAGGTCCTCAAGTACCCCATACATTTAACTCTGTACCATGTAAGGCAGTGGGAATTCAACTTATTTTAATGCTGTAAAGCAAAGGTGATGGCGCTTTAACGTTTTCTTTCCTAGAATAGATTTATGTTAATATTTTGTGTTATTTCTGCAAATTGGGGTGTTTACCAAGAACAGCAGGGCCTGTGGAAAGCCAGTTGCAGCACTCTCCCTACTGTGAAGCAGCCGTACCTCAAGACTGAACCAATTTAGGAAGGCATTGGCCATATGATTTCAATAGTAACAAGTGGAGCAAATTTGTGAGGGGGTTGTTGGCCAGTTTCATAGTGAGGGGCACCTGCAATCGATCAACACGGCTCGTACAACAAGGTGTCAATGCACAGGCAGAATAATAACAGGAATCTGCTGCATACAGAGATCACTCAGCTGGTGGAGAGGTGTTAACACGTGGGAGAAAAGACATTCTGGTGAAAAGTTATTTGTTTTTTGGTTAGCAGTCACATAATTCTCAGAGATGGAAAAGGAGCAGGGCAAGAAATAAACGTGGCAGGGTGGTTAAGGTATGGAACACCTATAGCTTCCACTACTCACTAGAGAGGTGAGGTGCGTAGTGTGACTGCAGTGTAAAACTGGTGGTGGCAGAAAGTGGCCATGACCACCCGTGGAACTTAGGAGAATGTGTGCTCTAATTCAGGTGGTTCATACCTACTATTGGCCACACGTGCTGGCTTTATTGTTTTCATGGCAGGCTTTTATGCACATCTGAAATAACACCACTCTTCATTCTCCCTCCAGATGAAAGAAAGCTGAGCCTACATTCTGCTTTGCCTGGCGCTGTTTCCTGTCACTCATGATGGCCTCTTCCCAGGAGGTAAGGCAGGAACCTTGCGTACTTTTTACCAATGGTAATCTGTTGTTTTGGCATTCTGTGAATGACTGGTTTCAGGCGATTCTGTCAACGTACCTTGCCAGCAACCAGCGTTTGGATGTTTGCTTTGGGAACATTTTGTGGTTGAATGGCTGTGTTCCATTCCACATGTAAACATAGGCAAAATCTCACATTTGACAGCTCTAAACAGTTGGCCACTGGTCAAAGAGGCTACTTTCCTTCTCTTGAAGACATGAAATTTTGCATAAAGTACAGAATAATTTAGTAACAGGAATGCCTGGATCCTGCCAAATGTATGATTTTGTTTTGTTTTATTTTTTAAACTGCCTAGCACAAAGACTGAAGCTTTATTTGGAAGGACATGTCAGGAAAGCAAAACTTAATTGAATCTCAGACTGTACAGTTGGAGTTGTGTCTAAAAGGAAAGCTTTTTTCCCTTCCATGCACTTGTACTGGAGGCCAGTTTCCACTCTCGTTCATATGGGTTTAAGTCAGAGTAACTCTACCTATGACTGTGCCAGTGTGGCTTGAGATTAGACTTGCATCTTCATCTATTTCAGGCTTTGTTTTTACTTTCTTAGTCATCTGATTGATCGCAGTCCTGCCAGCCTGGTTACTTGCCATAGCCATGCACAAATCTGGCTGCTGCCACTGCACCCAGTGTGTGCTCAGTACTTTTCAAAATCTAGGTCTGTGTTGCTAAAAGTTGTGTGCTGTGCTCTGGTGAGAACAGGAGATACACATGCCCTTAAAAATCAGCAAGCGCTGTGGTGTGAGGAGCTTGTGACAGCTCTTTGTTATGGGTTACTTTATCTTTCAGAGGTTTTCTAACCATTTCTCGGAGGCGTCTGCCTCCACTCCTGAGATACTGGAGCTCGTCTTCCACATTGAGTCAAGGGAGAGTTACTTCTGCCATGTCACAGGCTGAAGCCTACCTGCTCTTCCAGGGAGCACTCTCTGCTCTCAGCCCCTGCCCTCCTGGGACAGGTTCCCAGTCTGTCCATCAGACTTCAGTTACAGTAAGCTCTGCTGCAGGGTACTGTGTTAGTTCTTGGGGGAGATGTTTGCTGTACAGAAAGCATGAATGCATTTGCAAAGAGAGATCGCGTAGGTCTGACAAGAGAGTCCTGTGTGCACTCAGAGGAACACATGAACAGAGGTGAAGGATAAGAAGTCCTTTGGCGAGAATCAAACTCAGTCATAATGGTGAAGCAAGCAGCAATTTTCCTGCTTCATTTGGATATGTGGCAGATCATTTGTCTAGAACCAGCCCTTTAAGTGTCTAACTTGCACTCTTTTTACACACTCACTGGTTGCCACAGAAGTGCAAGTTGCACTACTTATGTCCTTACATATATTTATGATAAGTAGGTGTCCACTGTGTGAGAAAAAACACAATTTCCATACTTATTTTAGCTTTAAACGTGTCCTTTTGGTCTCCGAGTAGGGCCTTTTCTAGTAAGGGATCCAGGAATAGTATAGTTCAGCCTTTCAGGCATTTGCAGTTTAAGGGCTCCTTCTGGCTTGTTGAATGTCCCTGGCATGTTCTGCTCTGGGTTTTCATGCAGTCTGTAGAGCACTGATGATCTCTGGTAGCACTTGTTGGTGCTGCACAGCACTTCTGATCACGTGGCGCTGGCGCGCTGCCTTATTTCCAGCTGCTAAATTTCATTCAAAGGCCATTTAAAATACTTTCCTAATAAAACTTTCCTATAAAAATAGTTACTGTAGCTGCTGCAAGGATGCTGGTCCAAAAGACGGTCCCTATTGAGATGAGATCCACCCTACTAAAAAAAGCTGAGAAATCTCAGCCTAAGCAGCATTTCAGATGAAGTTAACAGCAGCAGCAAGCAAAGTGGCAGAGGAAGTGTTAATCAAGCTATCTGCTTTCTTAGTTAATGCACGTCACTCCTGCCACTGATGAGTTAGATAGGGAGCAGGGCTTATTGGACAGAGTTTTGAAGCTGTTTAAATACGTTACAGCTTTGCTTTTGGAGTGGAAGAGCTTGGATTAATTGGGTAAGTGGCACTTAAGAGATTGCGAGTTAGGAGGGCGTAGAGTGTGGGCAAATTCAGCTTGGGTGTTCACTTCTCCCCCAACTTTAAATGTGTGGCTCTACTTCCCCTGTAGCTGTGGGGTTAGGACAAAGCCGCTTGACTGCAGGTTTTATTGCCAGTGAGCTGAGCCATGCAGCTGTTTCAGGTCTTTGATCACAGAAGATAGCAGAACAAGCAAACTCAATGCTGATACAAACTCTGTTTTCCGCCCCCCTCCTGTGTAAGCTCAGTGCAGCTGCTTGGACTCCCCCGAGGTGGCAGGGATAAGGACAGGGGCCAGGGCAGGGCTGGCAACGCACACGTACCGTGTCCCTGCAGCGGGTGGTACCTGCTGAGTCTTCTTGCTGGCCAGCTACAACCAATCCTCTGTTTGCATTTCATGCCCAAGAGTGCTAGAAACGCAACTTTTAAAGAAGCTATATTCTCTATATGCAGAAGGAACTCCTGGACACTGGCATGTGTCTCTCTTTACATGTCTTGTCACAGATGGAAGCGTATGTCTACCTGAGCCGTATCTAACCAGCTAGCCAGACACTTTAACTTACCCTTCTCTTATCATTTGCTCATCAAGAAAAATACTTACAGGACTTTCTGACTCGCATCTTGGAAACCTCATTTTCTTCTCAGTATTTGAGCCCCGGATAGAGACTTTTTTTCTTCTTATTTGGCCATGCTTGGTGCCTGTGCCAGATAGCACAAATAGCCCGGTCTCTTCTTCATCAGGCAGCATCTGGACTTTCTCCTTCTGTGTTGTTACAGGGGTAGATTTTAACATCAGTCCTCTGCTGCATAAAGGATAAGAGCAAAATAACAAACTCTGGGGGAGCTGATCCTATTTCATAGCTCATACCTAGGAGCTCTATACCTTCTTGCATTTTGCAATGGAGATTCAAGGGCAAACATTGCAGGAACTCTTTTCTTTCAAGATTTAAGCTCACGCCAAGGATTTAAGTGGTAGAGGAGGGGGTGTTTTTCAGAATCAGAGGGGTGTTTTCCCTACAACAGCAGATTCCTGTATGGAACCAGCACCGTTCCTCACCATGCAGATGCTTTTCTAGTCAGATTCACGTCATGCATGCCCCCACCTTCGGTTGCTTCTGTCACCATGACCTTTCTTCAGGGTATTGTCATTCCATTGTCACAAACTTCACTCCAAACTTCAGACTGGTCCCTGCACAGATCTGTGCACATCTCCAAGAGTGCCTGGAGCTCTTAAAAGATTTGTACTGTGCTGCAATCTTAACAAATTGTGGGATAGTCTGATTGTGCACAGTGGCTGCTGGAGAGGCAGTGTGGTTTTCCTGGAGCTATGAGTCCCTTCAGAAATGGGCTGAAAGCTTTTCTGTAGCACCCTCTTCTTGCTCTCTCCTCAGTCTTTGCTTGTGATTGCTTGAGAGAACACGTTGCAACGCTTTGTTTGATGGTGAAATCAAACCTGGGATGTTCTGGGTTGATGCTAACAAATGGCAGTGGTGGAGTGATATGTGGTATAGGTTTTCTGTCTTTGGAATGATCTCTGTTGTTTTGACTGCAAGTGGGAAGTATTTCATATGGGAATGTTAAGACATTGGTTTCCAGTGCTAGAATACTGCTTTCTCTGAATTTCTTCTTTGTTTTTTCTGAACTTGCCCTGCTTTGGAACTTGTTAAAACTCAAATTTTTATATTGCTGATTGGGCTATTTTAACAAGACCTAAGATAGTATATTCTCCAAGATGGGTTTCTTCATTTTTGTTCCTATCAGAAAGCTGTAGCAGAGGAAGTGATGGGTGTTTTAGTGAATTCTAACTAAAATATAGGAACTCTTTCTTTTTAAGTTGTCTAACTCAGGTGTGGGCATTTAGAATCATATTTTTTCCATCTTGTCTAATTTCACCTGCCCTAAGTGGCATAACAGAGGGATATCACATATTTCATCATTGTCCAGTACTGGAACATGGTACTTCTGACTTTCAGGATCATTATCCAAACAGGCTGTGTGAGTTTTGTTTGGCCTAGATTATTAATATTGGGACCAAAATTACTTTACCAAAGCTAATGTTTTCTGAAGTACTGTATGTGTTAAAAACACAAGTCTTAAGTGATGTTGGTACTTTTCCCTGTGTCTAGCAATGCAGCTGATGTTTAGGACACTCTTAAGGATGTGATTTTATAGGTGCTGAGCACAGAAGTGCCCATGTTGGCTCCAGTGATACTCAACCTGGGTGGAAATCAGACTGCAGACTTAGGAACCTCACTGCAGGCGTGTGGTTTCCAGTGAAGGAATGAGCCCTGCATGGTTTCTTGTCTGACATTACTATAACCATCTTTGCCAGTAGGTGGGGTTCCAATCCTGTTAAAACAACCTGGGAAACCTTGTATTAAAATGCTCGGTCCTCTTGCACTTAGACACACAAGCTGGCCACATCTGGAAATGTTTGATTTGATATAGTGTCGTTTTACATTGCAGAAATGAGCGTAAGCGGTTTTTTAACCCACCAAGTGAGAAATGTGATCTGGGTTTTACTACCGACCCTTTAAATAAAAAACAGATCGCTTATTAAACCATTATCTATCAAGGATATGGAGAGAGTTAGAAATATCCCAGGATCAGAATCAAAATTGAAATGGACACATTTCTGTCTACTGTCTGATGCTGACAGCATGGGCTGGTTGTGCAGAAGTACAGAGCTGAAATACCTCACAGGAGGAAAAACAAATGCAGAGAGACAGGAAAAAGGAACAAGCTGGTATCCTATCCCTATATCTGTGTTTGCTTTCACCATTTCCATTTGAGTATAGGCTGTTGCTTATAGAAAATCACTGAAGATCTATTATTGTGTGTTGCTTGCTATCAAGATTTGGATTGAATCTTATCTTGTGAGCTTCTTGAGCAGCAGTAGATCTGGGAATGCCAGCTGGGTTCTTTGCTAAAGCCAGTGTATTCACAACAGCCTCTGCTGTGTGGGCGAAAGGCAGCGAGGGGAGCAAACTCCTGCCTAGCAAAACAGAATCCTGAAATCTTGATCCCTTTATTGCTAGTTATGAATGTGCCAGTTTTTAACTCTATGAAGTGCAGCTGATCTATAGCTCTTTGGGTTCCAGTTTAAAGGATGCTTACAATGTAATGCGACCAATTCATTCCCATGCTCTCCCCCCTGTTTGATCGAATGCTGCGTCCTTGCCGATATGGGTACATCCCACTGGCTTTGATAGAGCTGCTCACGTGGGCAAAACCAGAAGGATTTGACGCTCTGTGAATTATGACAGTTGGCATCTGAAATGAAACAAAGATCAGATCTGAGATGGATTTTTGCCATCATGTTGCATTTAAAAGCTCGTATTACTTTGGTTGTATTACATTGCATCACACTCGACCGAGCCAATGTGTCATAAAGCTGCCTAATGTAATTGTACACTGCATAAATGCAATAGAATGCCTCCGAAAAGTGATATTTCATGCTTGCTAGCTAACGCCTCAGCAAAGATTAAATCCACAAAAAGTAGGTATGTCCAATTGTTCGTTTGGATCAGCAAATAATTCATTACCCATATTATCTTTTTTTTGAAATGTCACTCCACATTGTAAATCACCGAGCTCCTGCTTAAAATGCCAACGCAGGGATGGTTTAAAGAGCAAATTAAATTTTAGGGCCAATTCACATGGTATTCCCCTTGAAGCAGAGCTGCCCATCTCCAAATTAGAGTTCTTGGTGGAGCATTTCTCTCACTTTGCAGGTAGTGATTCTTGGTGATCTGAGTAGCTGGAGTTCAAGCAGTTCTCTTCCTGAGAAGAAGGGGAGGCAACTCGATGAACTCATTCAGGTGGGCGCTGCAGAGAGCTGCTCCAGATGCAGAAACAAAGTCTCAGAAAGGCATAGAAGGAGATGAGAAAGCCTGTGATTTTGTATGGCAGTTCCAATTCCTTAATGGGCACGGGGACTGGGAGAGGCTGGGGGCCAGCTGGGGCCAGGCAATGCCTTTTTGGCTGGGTAGAGCTTGTGACGGAGGTGGTGTGGGAACCGGCGTGTGCAGAAGAGCTGGTGTTCCAGCAGGTTCAGACCTGAGTGATGGGTGAGCAAACCAGAGTGTGACCCGTTGAGGCACAATGGTGATTTTCAGTGTGCACAGCAAGTCTCTGGCATGGTATAAATCTGATGCAGTCACGGAGGTGTTAGAGGAGAGCAGGAGGGCATATTTGTGTGTTATGAAGGATTGCTCTGTGGAGCACGTGACAAAGCCGTTGTCTTTCAGCAGAGGAGATTTTCAAGCTCAGGTTATGTTGTGAAATTGACAGCAGACTAGGAGTTATCTCAAGAAATGAGTTTCTCTCACACTGCTGAAACTGGGGAAAATCATAATCTATGTAACATGTTATGCTTGAAAAGCTTTATCCAGCCCTTACTGCCTATTTCCTTCCTGGGAATGTGACCTGAGATGGCCTGACCGCCAGCCTCGTGCCAGAGCCAGAGCTTGTCTGTGTCCGCCTCTGGGCAGAGCCCAGATGTGCCTGCACGGAGCTTTCTCCTTGCCCACCCCAGTTTCTCCCTCTGGAGCTGTTGCAGGAAGCGAGGCTGGGGGCCATGGGGGGTCTTGTGTGCAGCTGCTCCTAAACCCACCCAGAGGGACCACATGCTGAGGCTACTGCCCAAAGAACGGTGCCCGTTTTAAGACTTCCCAACAAAATACCCACTAAATCCCGAGGATTTCAGTACCTGCGGCGCTGGCAAGGAGGAAATGTGTTTCCCAACGTGTGCTCCGCGTGACACACAACCTTTCCCAGCACAAATTGACCTTTCTTGGTACTGATAACTGAAATAACGTTTCACCGTATTGTAAAATTAGAGACACTTCAGCAACTACTACAATATTTTGAGTTCCCCCTTACCAAAGAGAAAGGGGAATTCTGATCCCTCCCGTGCCGAGCCCGCGATTGGCTGTCACCCTTCCTGACATGCCCTGTTGCCTGCAGTGGATTGGCCAGGGGCAGATTTATATTCCCCTGTCACAGCCAATAGAAATATAGTGTTTTCCGCGTCCCTGTTTAGTTACAGTGACAGAACCCTGATTGGGTGAAGCCTTGTGATTTATGGGTTTTTGCTGAAGAGTAACTGAGGTTTATCAGAACATAATGATGTGGTACTAATGCTCATTGCATGGCAACATGGATGGCCGGGTTGGAAAGGGCAGCGCTTGACCTTGTCTGCTCTGCGTTTTAAGTAGATCTTGTTGCATTGCATGCTGACTGGGGTTACCTGCTTGCTACAAACAAAAAAAAAAAACAAATTGCCTCTTTCTTTGTGGCACCTCTTACTGGCTTCACCCCCAACCCTTCCCAAGGAATCAGGCTTAAGGATTTGGGTGGGGTGAAGCTTTTCAGGTTGGTGACTGCACTGCGCTTCTTACTGCCTACACATGATTGATTTTCAAGGCGGGGTTGTCTCTGCTTTCCAGAAGGAGTGCCAGCTTCCATTCTTCAGCTCAGAAAAGGTGGGAGTGAGAAAAGGAGATACCTTGAAGGAAAGATCTTCTCCCTGGTAACTAGTGGTCTCATCGCCCTGGTAGCCAGTGACAGGGCAAGCAGAAATGGTTTCAAGATGTGACAGGGAAGATTTCGGTTGAATAGTAGGAGGAATTTCTTTACTGGGTTGGGTTGTCAAGCACTGGCAGAGGCTGCCCAGGAGTGTAGTTGGGTCACTATACCTGGAGGAGTTTAAAAGAGGGGTAGATGTTGTACTTGGGGATGTGGTCTGGTGACAGACTTAGCAGGGCTGGATTGATGATTGGACTTGATAATCTTAAAGGTCTTTTCCAATCAAAACCATTCCGTGAAAGGGTGGAATCCAGGGCACCCACTGGAGGAAGTGTAAAGATTTGATCATTAGGCAATGACCAGTTATTGGACACGTCTAGTTAATCTCAGGATGTGCTTTCCAAAATGCCTCTAGGGACTAGGTTAATACAGAAAGGAAGATGCAGACAGGTGGTTATTACCATTTAATTACTGCTTTTGATAATGAACCTGATCCAAAGCAATCTGACAGTAGGAAGTTAACGTCTCTGGGCTGGCTTTGTTGGTGTGGCATCATTCAACCTTACAGGTTTTGTTGCTGGGAATGTCAAGAAGTTACATTTGTTGGAATAAAGCAGGGGTTATTTTCTGCATTAGTTAATGGCACTTCCTCTCCTCTGTTGGCATTCAGACTGGAGGGTACAAATCTTAAGTAGAGCAGCAAAACTCTTAGTAACATTTTAACAGGATTTATGAGGCTTGTTTGCTTGAGTAAACATCAAGATCCTCAAGCACTTTCTTTTTGAAGATTAACAAGCAGCCTGGTTGTGTGACACTGCAATTCCAGCACGTTATGGGTGTCTTTCTCCTCTGTCTTTTATTGGGTAGTGGAAGCGACAGTGACTCCACAGTGCACACCTGTAGTGGCAAGTGACTGAGCTCATGGGTAACACAATATTTCTACAGCTGGTTTGTAGCCATTTGCATTCAGGTAGGTTCAAAAGATTCTACACGCGCATAAATCGCAGTGTCACCCATACACACTGGCCAGATATTTACACAACACAAATACTCTTACATACTAGTGTTATGAATCATTTTTACATCACAGAGAAAGGAAGACATCCCACCCCTTTCCTGTGAGCATCACTTTGGAAGGAATATTATTGTGATTCATGTACATGTGTAAAATTTTATAGCTATTATTTAATGCTTGTTACACCTCAGTTCCTATCTGTGCATGGAACTTGTTTGTTCTTTACGTTTTTGCTTGTACTTTATGTTTAGTTTCTGACATCTCTCTCCTGCTATTGGCCTTGCCCAGGTAATGAGCTGTTTCACATTTGGTGCCAATTAGGAGACATTCCAGGCTACTGATACAGTTACAAATGTTGATTCTCAGAAATGTGTGGGCCAGGTTCTGATCCGTTAATTCCAAAGGAGAGCAGCACCAGTAACCTCAGCTGAGTCACTCTTGATTTATAGATGTGATTTAGACACAATAAAAGAGCTTGGCCCCATCTATTTCCCTGTTTCAGTTCTGTTTGCTTTGGAGGAGTCATTATACTGTAGGCTGTTGCTTGTGTAGGGCTAACGGTGAGCTTATGAACCAAATGCAGTCTGGAATATGCTCTAGGAGTTAGGAGAAAGCCTCTTTGGATTGCATTTGGAACTTGGGATCCATAGATTACATTCCAGTTTGGAGTGATCATAGGCAAGCTGCTAAACCTCTCCTGCTCTAAGCCTCTTTATTCCATTTATACAGTAGATTTAGTGGGGATTTTTTTTTTTACAATAATTCTAATTTGTGAAATTATCTGAATGCCTCCAGTTGAAACTTTTTAAGTTTTGAACAATCTTTTTATGCCTATATTGAAAATATTAACAGACTGTTTGTGGAGGAAAAAAAAGTTCCCTTTCCATGTGGAAAATGACTGAAGGGTATGTACAAATTAATACTCGCCTGCTGAAACATTAACAGATTTGTCACACTGTTAGTCTGAGCTAACTCGTGCAAAGCTGAGAAGAAGGCAATTCCGTATGGATTTGGAAGCTCCTCACTGTGTGAAGAGCTGCTCAGAATGCTGAGCAGGGATGTTCCCAGTGTAGAGCATGTACTCTACTACATTTAACCTGTGAGGGGTATCTGGCCTTTGGATCTGTTTCTCTTCAACCCATCACAGATAAGTGGAGTGCCAGAATGTGTCACTGATGCCAGAATCCCCTGGAAAAGGTGTGCAAAGAGCTCTAATGTATCTGGAAACCTGAGAAAGGGAAACAGTCGAAATAATGCACAAGCACTTGGATATTTACTCCTAGTGCCCTGTCATTCCCATCGTCTGAATGGTCACCTGCAAATGAGTTTTCATGATGTAAGACAGCTGAAAAGTTGTCCAAATTCCAGTGTGTCTTTGTCACAGCGGAACGTAAGGGAGACCCCAAAGCAATGCAAGTTTGATCTGCTGTGTGTAAATACCCAAGAGACCCAGTGCTTTGTAGTGCTTTGTTCAACAGTACGAGCCTGGAAATCAGGGTGATAATCAGGAAGAGTAGTCCTCCTGTGCCGACTTAGACTGGCTCTAATATTGTATCAAAACAGGCCTTTGTGTGGATCAAAATGGGAGAAGATGCAAAGAAATGTCTTGCTCAAGTGTATGCAGTTTCCTTATTCATATATGGGCACTGGAATTGTTCAAAGTGACTAGTGTTGTCTTGAATTGGCTGGATCCTAGTGCTGAGGGCTCTGTCCCTGGTCTGCAGATCTTCTCTTTAATTGCATTCAAGTAAGCACAGAGAGCTTCCAGGGCTAAATCTTCTTGATAGAGGCTCAGCCAGCTGCTGGCCAAGTCTCCTGCAACAGGTTCAGGCTTTGCTGTGATAACTGCGGGAGGCGATGCACCGAAACAGGCAGCACTGTGTGATGAGATTGCTGTAAGGCCAGGGAATTGGTGCATTTGGCTGCATGTCCCACTCCATATGCATGACTACAGATAGCAACTGTATTCCATGCTGAAGCTGCACTTTGATCTCAGGTTATTCTGGTTTAATTTCTGTTTTGTTAGCTTTTATCCCCAAATCTTTCTGCCTGGAAACTAGGGTTTTATGCCCACACGGTAGTTGGTGTATGAGGCGTGGGCCTAAAGAGACAAAGGCTGACATTTCCAGGCTGCAGAAGGCTATCATTTTGCTTTTGTTTTGTAGTGTGGGGTCATGGGGGAGTTGTTGTTGCATTCCAGTTCTGATCCTATCTGCTAAAATCATAGCTTGGCTTCACCCTCTCACAGTTTGATGTCCCAACTTTTCCTTGTTAGCACTGGGAAATCATAAGCTTATAGTGAGCGATAGCCAGTGGATCTGGGATTGATTACAAACAAAAATCCTAGATAAGATCATAAATTTAACCCATCCCTGTGATGTGATCGTATCAGGATTCAAGTGCACCTAAAAGTTGTTTCCGATTTTCAGCCACTTCATCTGGTTTCCATACATCCCAGCTGGGAGTGAAGTACTCTTGCGGGGGACTCTAATCCGTGCCGGCCTGGCTTGGAAGAAGCTCTCATTCCTGTTATTATTGTATTATAAAAATGGATGGAAGTGCTTCAGATGAGATGGACATTTCAAGGAGGATCAGTTCAAACACTTCTGAAATAAAACTGGCTTGATAATAAGGGCACAGTGCTGCTTTCCCTCCCTGCTGCCATCCTTCCCATTCCTTTCTGGCAGTTTAGCTGCATTTAAACAAATGCACAGTGGTGTTTTAACACCTTGAAAGTCAGTGCAGAAACACTAGAGATTAAACTCGATAATTGTTTAAGTAAAGAAGTGCAAAACAGACATGGTCAATCTCAGCAAAACCAAATGCTATGATGTTTAATGCCTACTTTGCTATTTCAGGAAGAGATATTTGTGCTCGGCTTGCCATCTTCCTGGAACTGCTGTTTGTGGGTTTTTATATGTGTCCTACATCTGAGCTGCCTGCTCTCCCTGCTGTAAATGACCGCTGGGATCCAGTCCCTTTGCCTGAAAGCAGATTGAGCTTTACACCTTCTGCAGTGCCGAAGCTGATGTGGTCCCATCCATCCCCTCGCCCCATGGTACCAGGTGATTTAATGTTACTGTTGCTTTAACGGCCTCATCGCTGCTCTGGCTACACAGTAGTTGTCTCCTGTGTGACTGTGCCTGGGAAAATCTATTACTGGAGTGCCATTAATCTGAGGCTGCCGCCTCTGGCACTTTCTGACTCTTCTATTTAATGGGCCTCTGCTTCCGGAGCTCTGGAGACATGCTGTTTTCCTCTCTTGATCAGCTTTGTTTAATTATCAAAATATTTGATGCAGAAAATTGACATTAGTTGTGAAGGTTTCTGCCTTCCTCCTCCTTACAGCCTCCCTCCCTGCTTTGTGGTGACATTGAGATCTTCCGCATGTACCACCTTCACCTTAAAACAGGAAAGCGCTTGAACAATCATTTGCTTGTCCGGGCACGAGCTGCATTAGCCAGCTCCAGGTATTGCTGCAGCACCAGTTCTGCTGCAGCGTGGTGCAGGGCCTTGCCCAGGCGTGAACAGAGCCCATTGCGTGGGGAGGACCTTTGTCTCCTTTCTGCATGTGGAACAGTGCAGCCAGCCAGCATTCCTGGAAAGCTCAGAAGCCGGGAGCCCCATGAACTCCTGTGCTTGTCTTCAGGGTGAGCTCGGCAGTAAGCAAAGGCTCAGCAAGATTCAAAATCATCAAAGTCCCTTAGGAGCTGAGATTTCCACTCTGACTTCCTGCTCTTATCTTCAAAGCAGGAAGCTTTAGGTGTTGCAGGTGTTTAAAGTGCATTTTACTTACCCACTGACCACATTTCTCATTCCAGGACTTGTGATGGGCCCATATGAACTGATGTTTATTGCTAAAAAGAAGATCCAGTGGCAATATAGTTGCCATGTTTAAGTATCTTCACAGATAAGAGAAGCCAAAGTCCTGAAGAAGTCCTCACTTTAGCAGATAAAAGGCCTGGGTGAGGAGAAAAATGCAGGTTACTGCAAGTCCTTAGCTGGTATCCAGTCCATAACTGTGAAATGAGGGAGGTAGATTTTCTGTGCCTGAACTCTTTATATGGGGACCAGATGCCATTTTGTAAAATATGCATTTTCCAAGCATAACTTAATAGGTTTAGTGCAGGGCAAGAGAGGGAAGGTGTCTGGGCTCTGTTATTCTGGCCAGGCCAGAGGAGCTGGTGTTTGTTTTTGGTATTTGAGACTGCTCCTGCTGCAATCCTCTCGGCACCACCTCGTTACAGAGGAAAATACCTTAAAGAGTATCCTGAATCAGTGTCCCTCTTTTCACCAGCTACATCTCATATTTCTGTTGCCTCCCTCTAAGACGCAATGAGCAAGTGAAATGTGAATTACTGAGACTTGGGGCTACTAGGAGACAAAGCCAGAGAACTATTTATGTAGCACTGAAACACATGAGTACCATAGCAGTATTCTTTCCTCATCTGTTTGCCTCTTTGCTCCATTGGGCTGAGTTCCTTGCTCCTAGTGTTACTGCTCTCTCTTTCTCCTATACTTCCCTCACAAGACACAAACAGGCTGTAAGGAAGGTGAGTAAAGTACAGATGGGGCCCATAAAAATTATCCAGCTCACTGTTACAGTGGCTTTCAACAAGTAAATCACATTCCAGCAATAATTATCCTCTTTTACCAGCAAACCCTTACCTGCTGTTGTCACCATCAAACTGGGATTAATTGCTGTTTGATGTTTATGTAGTTTATTTGGGTCTCAATATGTATAAAAATATTTTTACTTTCCCTTTTAAATTCCTATTAAAGGAATTATATTTGCTAATTAGTTCATATTAGAAGGCTATCAGAGAAGTTGGAATGCTTGAACAAAGCATTTTACAGTGGAAAAAATAATATTTAATTGAAGCCAGAACATTTTGCAGAGAGACCAGGGTTTTGACGAGGAAGCTTCTCAGCATCAGAGCATATTCCCCAGCCAAAGGGACACTCCAGAGCAAATGACCTGACACAAAGGAATTTTGCAAAACTGTTCAGATGGATTTGTTTTCGCCCTATACAAATTATGTCCAGGATCTCAAAATCTTCATCCTCTTCTCTCTCTTGCTCTGCTTTTATCCTAGAAACATTTCTGATGATGTTCATGCTGTTACCTGTGTGTAACTCTGGATTAATCCATTGAAGGCGTCTGTGGATCACTCAGGTAAATAATGAGTCCACCACAAGAGATAATCACATTCAGACTCACCTTGTGAATATCTACAGTTAAAAGATCAGTTAGGAGCCTCCATGCAAAGCTAATTTAGTAATAGGTGTTTGTTGCAGCACAAATTTGGGTGTAAGGAAGAGGAATTCTTCTAGCTTCATTTGTACTGCAAATGGAAATAATCATAAAGATACAAACCGGCAAGGTGCAAAATGAGTTTTCCAATTCATAGGCACAAGCCACCATGAGTTAAAACCTCTTGGTTTCTTCCCATAGTGCCCCAGGCAATAGTTTTCATATATATTTCTTCATGGTCAGAAGTCAGAGCAGACCACTGCTATCTAAGACCTTGACTTTTCTTCCCTGACAGTTACAATTATTACAGCCCGGGGGACTCATTTTCTCAGTCTGGCCACCTGCTGACCTAGCCTGCAACCAGAATACACTTTAAAACAAACAAACAACAGCAAGGCTCCCCTCTCTGCACTTCTCCTCCCCCAGCTCTGGAGTATTTTTACGCCGTGCCCCTTGCAGAAGGATATTAGCCACTATTGCTGAAGGCACAATCACATTATCAGCACCATTCTCTCTCCCTTTTCTCCCTCTCCTCCCCCCAAAGATAAATTTTTTATGTTGCTATTTTCTTCTCTTTTGTATTTGGCATTCTATATTTATGTGATAAACTGCAGAGCTGCTACTAAATGGGCCCTGATACAACTTAATAAATACATAACAACATCCAGGCTGCACTGTAATGCTTTGCCGTGTAACGCTTCCCGGGCTGCTGAGGAACCTTGGAGATAATACCTGCTAAATAAAAGTTATGCCATAGCATAGGGAAAATAGGTACTACTTTATTCTGGAATAATTACTTGTGTGTTAAATGGCTGCTGTTGCTGAAATGGGCTGGCTGATAATCCTGTCTCTCCCCGTTTGTCTTTCTGAAGTGCACATGTGCTCTACGTTTCTCTCGGCCCTGCCTGGAGCCTTGCTGTGGTGGAGCACCTGCACTTCTTGGGATGAATATGTAAGTAATACACAACTCACAGTTTTTCTGCTGAGAGCTTGTTTACTGTTCTAGAGTGGAAATGTTCACAAGCAACACCCTGACATTTGGAGGCTGAAAGAAGTGTGGGTTTTGGTGTCCTGCTGAACCGAGTCGGGATTCAGTGACCTCAGTGAGATCCAAATACAGGGGCTGGGCCTTATGGAAGAAAGGTGTGAAAGGAGATACACCAAAAAGTTACAGATAGAACTGTGGTGGAGGTACCTCACTTTCATCTGAAGTGCACAAACTTTTCTCTGTTCTCATTGCTATAGCGTAACATTTCTAAGGGGTTTTTTTCCATCTTTATTTTTTTTTTTTTTGCTACAGAAGGCAATTTAATGTGGTAGCTGCTGATCACACAGTGCACGAAATACTCTTCCTACGTATGCCAAGCATTGACCAATGTTCAGTGAGATTTCCCAGCTGTGTCGGGGTGATAGGAACCATCAGTGAGGGCTCTGGAGACAGCGATCCCTGTCTCAGCAATCCTGTTTGGACCCAGATTTGGAAGCTGTTCCCAAAGTGCTGTTTCTTCAGCTGTAGGTACGTAGGCATTTCATAGCCTTTCTGATGCTAGGATGATTTTTTTCTGGAAGTAACATTTCCTTAAACAAGGAAATTCCTGATAATAAGATGAGTCAGGGCCTAAAAATTAGGATGGAGATAACCTCTGAGAATCGTACATCTGTGATTCATGTGAGGTGACGTGAGTTCCTCTATTGCATGCACCGGTGTTTTGCTATCTCTCCAGGAAGAAAGGAGGAATTATCCCAGAGTTTGTATCAACCGCAGAAGAATGTTTAAACAAAATACTTCAACAGTCTCCAAAATCTGTATTTTTGAGATAAGCTGTTCTGTCTGTGATGACATAGATGCTGAGGATATACACATGCGTAAGGGTGTAGACACACACAGACTCACGCAGAGGTACCTTCAGGAATCATTCTGCTAACCTTCACTCCACTTTCCTTTCCCAAAATGGCTCTTTTTTCTTCACCAGAGTCTTTTCGAACCTTGTTGTAATGGCTGAAACTGTCAGCACAAAGTACCATCAACCAAAATGAAGCAAGGCAGACTCCCACAAGCTGCAGAACTTTGCAACACAAAGCCACTTTACAAAGAGTTTAGCTCTATAGAAACCACAGTGAATGCTAGGAGGAATCCCAGAAAACTTTGCATGATGCTTCAAAATGCACCACAGGGATCCTATGCTTGTTACCTCCTGACACCAACTTTCTATAAAGGAAAAGCACACAGTGCTCTGCGCAGGGATTACCCTGGGGTCCTGTGCATTCAGCACTAGTATTGGAAAGTTTCAGATCGCACAAAGAAGACAACAAGGACCTTTGATTGCCCCTGTTGAAGCTCCTGGTAAGAAACAAGTCACTTCCCTCCAGCCCTTGTGAGCCTCCATGTGTGGATATTTCCATGCCCGCTTGACAGGTGACTGTTTTACCAGACAGGGTTGTCAGTGCTGTTGGGGGTTATCTGGATTTCGCTGTAGGCAGGAGCCGAACCACAATGAGCATTAAAAAAACCTCACTGTTCTTCATTTGTTTAGAGACAAGCCATCTCAAACTTGTTTGAAGCCTTTTTTATTGAATTCACACTCTTGTGCCAAGCACTGAAAGATTTACTTTGGCTATTGCTGTAAGATGGAAAGCATATGAATGCGTGGCCGCCTGCCAGCTATGGGTGAGCAGTGAAAGGTCTGGTACAATGGACGGTTACACGGAACAAATGTGAATGCGCTGGGCAGACGTGACTGAAGAAAGCCTTTGGCATTCAAAGAGCTGCTCGAGGTTTAATCCAGTGCTTGAAGTAGGGTCAAGAGATAACATGTCTAACCTGCAAAGCTTTTAACTGTGCAGCAGCTGAGAAGCAGTAAGCTACAGGTATGCACATGTGTCATCTGGAGGAGCAGCTGCTGGCCTCCCCTTGCAGGTCTCAGCTCTTCCACAGGCTCCATCTGCGAAGACGAAGACCCAGTTGGACTTATCCAATGCAAGGTACCCCAATTGCTGGTGTATATTTCTTGCAGATGTTGCCATAATTTTGTTGTGGTACAATTTGACATACGACTCCCTGCTGCATCCGAAAGGGGCACATTATCTCAATTAATGTTTCACAGCAAACATGGCACTGATAGTATTCATGGGACTAAAGACTATTACCATTTGCATGGTGACTAGCACAAGAGTTATGACTATGTGTGTTTTCTGCAGCAAAATTTGCCCTCGGGCTCCCTTCTCCCCCCCCCCCCCTTTTTGGCTTGTGACAATGTTCCCTTTTTCTTCCTCCTTCTGTTTTGATTTCTACTTAAAGTTTTATGGCTCTGTCCCCTCCAGGGTGCTATTATCTTGTATGCTAATAGGGCTATGCATATTCTATTAGCGTTGTCAGTGTGAGATAAGAGGCACATTCTGTAAGGAGCACTCAGGGGGTAATAATCACAGCAAGGGGTCTCAATGTTAGTACATTATCAGTCATCTTCACATTTCAGTGGAGCCTGTTTATGCACCTCTTCAGCCGTGTGACTCAGACACTGAAAATTGCTGAATGTTTACGGAAACTGTTGTAGAGGAACATAATGGGATTTGAGATTGACTTGATAAAGGAGCCTTCTCCCTTGTTGCTTCTAGATACAAGATGTTTGTGACTGTGTGCAGTAAGTAGGATAATATGTTATATGGCAGTTAGCGGCTATGAGCAAGCTCACATCTATATTTCAAGCGATGGAGCAGCTATCTAGGAAAAGGTTTCAGAAGGGTGCACGTTATCAGTGTTTCTTCAGAGATTTCCTTTCTCACTTTTGACATGGTAGCACACAAATGCACTCACTTGGTTCACATCAATAGGAGGGCTGACAATTTTTGCACTCTTTAATCTTGAACTTGAAAGATTATAGGTAAGTAGACCCATGGAAAGAAAATTGGTGACAGTGTGTGAAGGGCAAACGAGTAACTATTTGTGACACTCTTTGCTGGTTAAGTGGTGTTCCTTGGTTGTAACAAAGGGAAATAGCATGGGAAGTAGGTGCCATGCCGATGTTTTCAACTGTGGATGACGCTATGGGCTGGGGAGACAGAGGGGTTTCTGTTGTTGGACGTAACTGTTGTTTCTCCCAGTTCACGTGTGTTCCTGCTGATTCATAGGAGTGGTAATGCCGTAGGCTACCATTGCAGCCACCTACAGGTACACCTACTGGCAAGAGTTCATCTCCTAGGAAAAGGTTCTGTTCCCGCCCTTGACTGCAGCATTTCTTGAACTGGTAACCAGCAAGCCCACAATTTACAAAAAAAAATGGATAAATTTGCTCTTATTTTCTACTTTTGTGACATCACAGTTTTGAGGAAAGCTTTCACAGTGTTAGATTTTCAGTGGAACTTGTAGGAGAAATGGTAAAGCACAGTGCTGATTCTTTGTATGTTATGTTAGAAATAGATGTACATAAACAGCATTTTAATAGGGCTTCTGTATATTTCTCAGCAGTTTAGTTACTTCTATTCCAGCAGTAGTAGGATATTTGTATGTTGTCTGACACAAGGATTATAACAGGACTCAAAGTTGTCATTTAGTTGGAAGGAAAAAGGGATTTAATGTGTTTCTTAGGAAGGTGGAATCTGTAGTTGAGTCTAAAATGAGGGACTTCGCAGTAAGTTCTGTGCCTGATTTTGCAGACAATGGGAAAACAACCTAATGACAAAAACCATGGAGGCGAGGAATGAATCTCATATTTAGAATGAAAGAGCAAACAACTTTTGGAGGCCAATAGGGAACTTCTATTGTTCCTTTTCCTTTTTACAAATAGAAAACTAAATGCTCTACCACGGGTAAAGCTTTAAGAAAGCCTTAAAATGTCACTCAATATAAATATGCAAACTCCTAAATGCATTGGCGCCTGTTCAGATGATCTGAACTTAATTCCTGGGAAGTAGCAGCTGTGTGATTGCTACAGCCCAACAATCACAACAAGGAGAAAAGGGCTGTGTTTTGGATCACTTCTGTGGAGCTTAAGATTACACATGCTATATGAACACTCCTTACTTTAAAAATATTTGTCCTTGACATTTCCAGACACATGGCTCACACCAAATGTATGCAGCTCCATCTCCTGAGGGTCTTGAGATTAAAACCCCTGCTTTCTCACCTTGTGATCTGGCATTAATAGCTGATAGAAAAATCACATACATGACTGACATCTTCCTAGAAATGTGAGACTGCGGAATTAATGAATGCCATGCTGGAAAGCAGGGGTCAGTTTGGAAATAGGATTTCTGTTGCCAGCCATCCAGTCATGAACTGGACAGTCTGCTGTTCATTTTTTTGCTTTAGCATTGAGGAAAATTGGTCTGGAGAATAAAGCAGTCAGAAAATAAGCAGCTGTTTCTTTGGCCACTGGAGGTTGATGTACTTTTATAACTTGTGGAAATTAGGCTGACTTCTGTTTTATAGAAGAGCTGTTAGCGCTTTCTTTATGACTGCCAAGTTCTTTATCCTGCTGTTGTCTGCAGAATAACTGTGCAGATCTGGAGGCTTAGGTGGCTCCAGGGGTTGATGGTCGAGCACTGCGCTATGGTAGGTCACTGATGGTGGCTCAGTGGCATCAGACGGCCGAGTTCCCAGCCTCTGGGTGCACGATGAAATCACAGAATCACCAAGTGGTTTCAGCTGGAAAAGATCTTTAAGATCATCAAGTCCAACTGTTGATGGTGAATGTCGGGGGGAAGGGTGCCCCTGCCCTGTTTGTGGGAGAGGGCTGTTTCCAGTCCAAAAGTCCATCAGCCAAGTGAACAGGCTGTGGAAAACTGTTCTGTAGGATTTAAAATTATTTTCAGCAGACCAATATGGGAGATGGACCTGATCTTCATGTTGGAACAGTCCTGTCGTGACAGCAGCAGGGCTGATATTTTTGTTGCCTTTTTCTGCTGCATCTGTCTCCACTTTTGTCATCACTGATGCTCTCAATGTGGCCATGATGAAATTACATTAACATGCTGAAACATTCATAAATGAAACGGCTCAGCTCCTCTGCAATCATTTTCACTACTATGGATTCGTACTGCTAGAAGTTCTGTGCAGCAAGTGATGATTTTAATGAAAACATTCACTTTCCCACAAACTGAAGTATTTCATCAAAGAAACAATGTCTTACTGTGTATTTTTAGCATGAGATAAAAACTTGGAGGCATTTTCTTTGGGAAAAATGGATTTCCTTTTCCCTTTTATTTCTTTCCATTTTTCTGTTCCCTGTCTTCTGTCAAATGAAAACGAAAAAAGAAGATAGATTCAGAGGGAGCTGTGAGAGGAAGATTGGAGAGGAAAACCTTTTAGTTAAATCCAGAATATTTGAACAGAAATATAAAACTGCTGCAAACATTTCATTTGAGAGCGACACGCCACTTCTCATTGTTCTGTCAAGGTAGCTCCTGCTACCTCTTTCTGCTGCAATCATTATTGCTGCTTCTAGGTGCACACCTGCTATTTTGGCTTCTACAGTGAAAATGCAGAACTCCCCAGTCTGTCACGCAAGCCAGAAAATAAATGCAAAAAGGGAAAGAATGGCTTATCTTCTTTTGCTGTGATTTCTACAACTTGTCAGAAAAAACCTCTGCTCTGGCCTTTCTGCATCCACTTTATCCGTATGCACCCAATGGCATTAATCTGAGCCAGGGTGACATCTGGACGACTCCTGACTGGATTCCTCACTCCAGGTGTATTTGAAGGAAGGTTTAATTGAATCCCAAATAGGTTGTGTTCAGCTAAAATGGTCATTGTAAGCAGGATCAAAGTAACTGCATTTATGTGTACTGAAGGGACAGAACAGCTAAAAGACCTGAAGCTGTGTCTATCTAATATTTTCTGGGAGTTCATTATTGTTTCAGAGCAGCTTCTAGAAAAATAAATCCCACAGCGCCCTGTTCCCCTCCATCTGTGGAATCTGTAGGTGATGTACGAGCAAAGCGCTGTGCTACCAGCATGCTGCAGACAGACTTGGCCTGTCTGAATTGTTTAACTCCTCATGGAAACTGCCCAGGTAATAACCAGAGGCCCAAACCCCTCTGCCTCCACGAGTGGAGTCAGGATGCTGGAAGAGCGGATGGGACCCACATTCCCTTACATGTCTGAGAGCCATCCCATTTTCATCAGGGAGCACATGAACATTGCACGGGCAGAAATGTGGAAGCAATTACTTTAAGAGCCGTCTTTTGGGCAATTCCCAAAGAGACATCAGACCCTGTATTTATGAAGCCTATTGCATTGGGCCCTAATGAAGCAATTAAGCAAAGGGTCCTCTGTGTTTGATCTAAATGTGGTAATTTTTACAAAAACATCACCGAGTGATAGATACCCATAACTCAGAGTCCTTAATTGTACTTAATTTGTTTGGAATACGAATGTGCATTTAATTAAGCCAGGGCTTTGCCCACATGTTTAAAGAAGGGCTGTCAAGGAAAATTAAGACCCAGTTTGTTTTCAAAGTTACTGGTTTTTATCAGGCCAGGACAGCGATCTTCGAACAGAAGGTTACAGATAATTAGGCAGAGACCTCAAGCCAAAAGAAAAAAAATTCAGAGACACTGTACAGCTGAGAAAGCAGGAAGAAAAACTTCTTGATGAAGAAACATAAGAATCGGCTGTTCACATAATAAAAAGTCATGCATGGCTAGGATTTGGTAACGGTGACCTGTTGGTTAAAATGTGTTTTGCGTTCTTGAACTCCAGCGATGAAGATGAAGACTGGCGGCGTCTGATGGCAGAAGCAGCTGGCTCTGGGGCCTGAGTTCATGCCGCGCTCAAGGACCACTGAGTACAGAGAACTGATGGCATCTACATCAAATGACAATAAAATAGGGCAAAAAGCATTTCTCTTTTTCATCCGGATTTACAGAATCTAAAGCACTGGCTGTGAAAGCTGGTTTTAAAAATGTCTCTTTCCCAAGCACAGAAATACAGTAGGTGCTTGTCATCCTCTCAGGAAGAAATTTAGTCTGAGGGATGGACAGGGAGCTTATTCCTTGATTAGCAGTGCTTTTGACATGCTGATAATGTTATGGAAAGCAGCACAGCACACTTTTTTTCATGCACAGAAATGTTTCAGTAGAAGTGACATATAAGGAGGAAAGCATGTAAACAGAAATGTGGATTTAGATCTATATTTTGTTCTTTCTTTAGTGAGAAAGTAAAGAGTTCAGTTAAAAATGAATAATGCTTCAACACATGTGAAGAAAATGCAATTTTTGATATTGAAAAATGAGTTTCTCAGCCCAATAGCAAACAAAGTCCATGTGTGGATGCCGTAACCTCTGCTTTCTGCGGCTCTTCAAGAATCACATGCTTGTTATCAGTTTCTCAACACTGCCATTTTTAATGTCATGGCGAGGCAGTTATGTCAAGAGATCCTTATTGTGGAAAAGAGTTGCTGTGATGTTACCTTGCAGTCTAAGTATGTTACACAGCCAACAAAGCAAGCTGTGCACACAGCACTGGTGAGTGCTGAACTAAGTCGCAGGGAGAGCGACTTGTCCACAGAAAGGTGGTGCCTCTGCAACTGAGCTGAAAATTGAACCCAGATTCCCTGCGCTGAGGGAACAGAGGTTCTGACTGCTGGAAATCATATTTTCTGAAGTGTTTTGATGGGCTACTGTGCTGATGACAGCTGCAGTGGCTCTTAATTCTGAATCACGTACAGAGAATCAATAGGTTTTTAAACAAAAAAAATAACTCTGTGGTATTATCTCCTGTATCTGGAGGTGCCCTTAGCTGATCTGCAGGTAAAAGAAGCTGGTATCTCACTGCGAGGTGGTACCTGGCCTTCTCTTCTTGGGTGGCTCCGTCGAGAAGCTGGCAAAATACCCAGAACAGCATCAGACCTAATTTAGTATAAAATTAGTCAACTTAAAATAAACAGAATAAAATAAAATAAATCCTATGGTATTAGAGCTCTCTTGGCTGGATCGCTGCGTGCCTAGCACAGATTTATGGCAGGCTGTCGCTAGAACGCAAGGAGGAATGTACAGCGCACAAGTACCCTGCGAGCCTTTCGCCTGGGCACAGCGTTGTAACGTGAAAGTTTGGAGACCCCAAAATAAGGTGCAGAAGGGGAAGGATGCTGTGGGAGAGCGAGGAGGTGATACGTGGGAACGGCGAGGCAAAACAAAGATGGGGGGTGCTGAGCTGCGGCTGCTCCCAGGATGCCGTCGTGCATTCCAAGCTCCTCCGAGGAGGTCTCTTGGGTTTGCTGTGTCTGCCCAGCACATTGAAGCAGTTTGCAAAGGCAAGGCCAGAACACAATTCTTCCCGTGGTAAATGAGTATGTCAGCCGCTTCACCCTCTTACCGGTGTTTAAAATTTTTGCAGCAATAACAGAGAATTTGAAAGGACATCAGAGGGGGATTTACGGGACCCCTGGGAAATCAACTGCTTCCTGTTTCAACAGCTTCTTCATCATAACTTGCTTTCTCAGTCACCAAATGATGTTCTATTAATCTTGGTGCGGTGATTACTGGTAAATGCAGAGCTGGGCTGCGCCTCCATTTGTGAAATAACCTTTTTTGTCTCTTCAGCAAGTCCAACGCGGTAAACTTCGGGCAGAGGCCTACTGACCAAGTGGGTAATTGTGTTCCAATGCGTCCTGTGAATAATGCAGATAAAAACCCTCAAGTGAATAATTCATTTTGCCTCCACTCATTTTGAATTAGCCTATTCATGTATGTATCCTTTCCAGCCTGCCTGTCTCTGTGCATGCATGTATTTACATAGCAATGTTGTAATTCGCAGGTACTTAAATATCAAAGCAATACAGCCACTACCACGGGCATATGTTCCTGGCTGTTCTGTGTGATTGCATATGTATAAGTAAGCATTGTATACTGTAGCATAACATTCAGGGTTTGATTTTCAGATAGAACGTGACGTGTTGTATTTGCTGCTGCGATGGCTATCTAGGATTAATACAGTAAAAGTTGTGAATGAGGGTAAATATTTTTGGCCTGGCTGTAAATTGCAGAACAAGTATTTGGGGCTATTTGGTGTTCTTACTCAAAGATCGGATTACACACTTGCAAATTCACCTTAGCAGTGGCTTCTGCAAAGCCTGCAAGCAGGAGGAAGCACAGTGACAGAGTTCCCTGGGGGGTATGGACAGCACGGAAGTTGCCTGAGCTCATTGATGACATGCCTGCAACTTGAGAATGTTTGTAACAGGTTAGTCTGAAAAGTAGAGGGAAGGAGAGTCTGTCCTGATTGGATCACACTTGTCAGAGAAATTCTGAGAAGCATCTGGAATTTGCATGGATGTCTAGCCTGTACATGGCTCTGGTTTGGCTCTGGAATAAGTAGTGTTCACAGTTAAAAGTTCTTACTGGATGTTGGTGGGTTCATTGGCCGGGGCTGCTCGATGCACGTCTCTGGAGCACGAAGTACTGTGGCAGCCAGTGGAACTGACTGAATGGCCAAGGGTTTATGGAAATTCCAGTGGGAATCTGTTTGTCATGCGTTCTTCTGCCTTGGACAGCCAACAAGTTGCAAGCATGCGGCTCCTAATGAGTGCTGGCAGGGCAGATGGTTTATCTCCAACTTCACAGAGAGAGGCGGATGCTCATTTTGACTCCTTGTCGTAGGCCTTTCAGTTTCCAGCCCATTACGTGTGACACGGACGATAAAGAGCCTGTCCATCAACGTGGTCCCTGGAGGGGCAAATCTTCATCCCTTCCTGTGCTCATCCCAGAGCTGTCTGTTAATGCTTTTTCAGATCACGCTGGGCACTAGGTGAGGAGAGTTCTGCTAGGAGCAAGATCCTGGTTTCCCAGCCCTGTACAGCCCTGTCCCACACAGTCCTCCTGGCGCTCCATAGGCCGCTCTAGAACAAACCTCTTCCCAAGCAGGGATGTCCGTGCTCACAATTAATTGCTACCTATCATTTTCTGAGTGGGGTGGACAGCATTGCTTGGGACCCATTACCCATGAAAGAAAAAAGGAAACAAAACTGGTGGCAGTGGCCGGTAGTGATATATTTTGTGCAGTCACATACAGACATATATAGCTCTTTCCTTTAGAGAAGGTGCACATCTATAGCCTGATCGAGGCCATACTGCACTTCTTGGAACTGCTATTCCTATCTTGCAGCAGAGAAAGAAAAGGGTGGATCTGCACAGAATTTGTCTGCATTTGATGGGAACTTTGCAGGCTGATCTAAGGAGATCTGAGTGGCAAAGACAAAATGAGTGGAGGCGAATGAATAGGTTTAGGTATTCTCCCATACCATACTGGATCAGGTTGCTCAGAGCCCCATCCAGCCTGGCCTTGAATGCCTCCAGGAGTGGGGCATCCCGTGTTTTATGCTTCTTTTTTTGGTTTAGTATTCTTGTCTGTATTTGGAAATATTTTGAGATTGCACAGTTAGGGCAGACAGTGCCTTATTCTGCTCCATCCCCTTTTTCTTCTCTTTGAAACACTGGAGCTGGCTCTGGTGTGGACTCTGTGTGGCCTTCAGCAAGTCACTTAACCTTCCTGTGCATCAGTGTCCTCATTTGTAAAAGGGGTATTATAATTATAGGCACCCCTCAGGGGCTCTTCTAGATTTAAATAATTAACGTTGGTAAAGCAGTTTGTGAGCCTCAGATTAAAGGTGCTAAATAAAGGCAATATATTAGTATTATTTACCCTAGCTCCTTAACAGAGAGCAAAGCAATAGCCTGAGAAGTACAGGATTTAAAGCTCAGAGTTAATGTTGCAGTGCTCAGAGTAAATTTTACTTCCTGTGGGCCCGATTCAGCAGAGCTCTTAAATCCATTCTTAATTTTAGTAAAACCCATTGTTTCTCAACCTGGAAAGCTTTTTTGAATCAGGTCCTGCAAGTGCAATGACAGAAGAGAAGGAAAAGCTGTGCCTGTGTGTATCTCTGTGTCTTTATCCTTCTGCATTTATGACCTCAGCCAGAACATCGTTGCCACGAGAATATAATCAGGATGTCTCACAAGGCTTGCAGAATTCATCCAGGATGCAAATCAATAAATGTAACGGGAGAGAAACTACAAGCTGTGCATTTCCACGGAGGCTGAGATTTGGCGGGATGGATAGACGCTGCTGAGCATGACCTAATGCCGCAGGAAAGAAAAGCAACCACAGACCTCAGCATCTAAACAGTATGAATATTGAACCAGAGGTCCTTGAGTAATTGTCCTTTCTTCACTCCAGGGGTGAAAAGGCTACATTAGACATTCACTAGCGGCAAATGGCACCTGACATCTCTTTAAGTGAAAGTCAGCTTGGAATTTTTATAATGGCCAAGCATAAATCTTTTAAATTATAAATCAATAAATAGTTAATTCAATAATAGGAATCTTTTAAATATTTAATGAGTCATATGCAGAATGGCTCTATAACTGGATGTTGATGGAACTGTGTCAAAGGAATTTGAATCAAACTTTTCTAAACTCCCCATATTAAAATAGTTATTGATTCAAACATAAACTATGAAGACTGCTGTGGAAGTTAAGGGGGTTGGAGGGATTTAGCATACATTTTCTCATTCAAGAAAATGTGGAACTAGCAGCCTATTTTTAATGATGTATTCTCGAGCTTTCAGGTTTTCTTAACGTCCCCACTACAAAAATGAGTAAGAACCCATGCAGACAAGATTTTGTGTGTGCATATTCATTAAAATCCTGTTTTAATGGCAGCTGTGCTCTTAAGTAAACACTGTGTCAGGCTGCCTCTCATTAAAGGATTCTGCTAACCAGCCCTGACACTGATATCCTGAACTATCTCCACCTGAAACTGCTCCAGATGTAGATTAGTTTAACTGAGTTTTCAAGTGAAAGGTGGTTGGAGTTGTATCTACAGATGCTAGACCTGAATTTGTTCCTTTGTAATGTTCTCTGAGGGGATCTGTGGTCAGTGTTCATGCTTATGAGCCATGCGCTGCTATAAGCCAACACTTCTCTTAATTACCCTAAATTGAGGGCATTCCGTGCTTAATCCTCAGACCACATCCAGTGCGCTCTTATCCCATGTCAGATGTGGCATTTGCACATTTTTTAGTGTCTAACCTTCATGTTCAAAATAATAATCCAGCTCAGTATTGATCTCTTTTCAGGTGTAATGGTGGCAAGGATGAGAACAGGATGCAGGAGTTCCTTCAGTGGGGGAAATACAGACAAACAGGCAAGAGAAGGAGACAGAGGTAGAAAAAAGGAAGAGGTTGTCTGGCAGATGAACAGAGATTGGTTTTCGGTGTTGCTGAATGACTGGTAAGTCTGCTCTGGGTACATTTTATGTGTATTAAGTGCCACACGTCTCAGAAACAGGTCCTGTTTTTTGAGGGACAAAAAAAAGCTTTAGTGCAAGGCTTGTTTGCCATTTCAAGAGCTTCCTATCTTGAAGCTTTATGGAAGTGCCTGTGTACTCCTCTACCAAAGAGCAATAAAGGTTTTTAACATTGCTGCCTGAAATAACATGGTATCAGGAACTCCTTATCAGAACACCTCATCGTACCTGTTATACAGAAGGCTAAATTGGTCTGGATTCTGAGGAGGGAAAGCACGACTGCGCAGCATGCGTCTTACTGCCTTTGAGGGGGGGTCAGAATTTGCCAAAATCCAGCTTTGGCAGGACCCATTGTTTGCTCTGTGCGTGCATCTGTAATCAATTGTAGTTGGTTCGATAGTTGTAGCAGATTAGAGTTTCATTTGTATTCCACACACCTCTGCTCTCCTCTCTCTGTGTGTATATGCATCCAGAAAAGCTGCCTGCATATCCATGGGTTTTTTTTCCGCAGGATGACAGATACTGTAACGATGACAGTAGATTAATATCTCCTTAATCAGCCAAATGAACATGACATACAAGGGTGACAGTTCAATTTGCTGCTAACAGATTGTACCTATCAGAACCCTTCCGTTCCAACTGATGTTTATTTCTGGCAGAGATCATACGGTTCGGGGAGGACCCCAGCTTCCCACTAGCTCATAGACACCCATTAAATACATCAAGTACCACATAGGTGTTACTCACCCGCCTGTCAGGACACTTGCTGCTCGGGAAATTAAATGAGCCTTGACACATGCAATGGAGAAACACTGTCACTTAGCTGGGCGAAGCAGCAGCATGTATTATTGACTGCACGCTGCTGCAGGTCCCTCTCTTTATTGCCTCTTATTTTTTGTTTGCTTGTGGACTGTTTGCTGTTGAAACATGGATCAGACACCGAGTCTGTCTCCTGGGGAGATGCATAAAGAAATGTAACGGGGAGGAAGTTCAGGAGGGGTGGTGGTTTAGGTAGCAGTGATACATTAAATCTCAGTCCCAGACCTGGCTGTGCTCAGGGTTTGTTTGCAGGTGGGATTTCAGAAGGATCTGGTTTCTAATTCTGAAATTCAAGCTGCAGGGTCTAATTCAAATCTTTCTTTTCCGGCTTCCTGCGGCATTTCAAAGGGAGGAACCCCAGATTCTGTACAAAGGGACTGCAAGCCCTCCCGAAGGGGACGCCCAACCACTCCCCTAGGCTCAGCCAGGGCCCATGATCTGTCGTGCATGCTTGAAACACAACACCCACGCTGAGGTGGGTGCCACCGCCAAGAAACTGAAGGAAAGCTTGGAATTTGCCCAGCTGTGTTTCTGCGAACACAGTGTTTGCAGCCACGGGTCCCACCGTCTGCGTGCACGGTGCCGACAGTTCACTCTGGCACCGGGGCACCAGGGCAGCAATTGAGATGCTGAGGGTCCGGCTCTGCTGCTGATGTGTAAATCTCTCTGCAGCACTTCGAGGTCTGGTCCTGCAGCCCTTGCTGCTCCCTGTGGGACTGCGATCGAACAGGAGAGTTTTCATTTGCTGCATGAACCCCAGTTATTTATTTTCATAGTGACTCGCATCAGCTATCTGCCTGCTTTTGTTTAGACACCCTTGCAATGCCCTCCTCACATATACGGAGCTGCTTAATTCTGCAGTCCCACCCAAATATATAAATCTTTCTGTAGACCTCTGCATACCCCATCCACAGGCAGGGATTGCTCCCAAACCTACCAGCAGGCTCATTCCAGTGCTCTGGTTTTCTTAAGGAAGCTTTTTGCACCACTCCCTGCAGTTTGCCTCACAGAAGATGGGACGTGTTTATTTTTTAAAGCTGAAATGTAAGTAGTTTCAGTAGAAAGGCTTCCAAGACAAAATCAGCAATATATTGCTGAAACAATGACATTAAAAGGTATCCATATGATTGTAGTTATGAAGCTAAATCTTTCCAAAGGAGAGTTCTGTCATTACCTCTACTTGTTACAATTGCTGTCATACAAATGCGTTCGTTATTTTTTATCATTTTTTTTCTCATTATTACAAGCTTTGTCGTAAGAATAACTCATCAAGGTTTTATGACTAATAAATTCTCTAAATTACAGTCTGAGGATACATTACTTTAATTTTTCTCTCCCTATTCTGTTTTTAATTGCCATGCTATTACCCACTTGCCTTTTTAATGACTCGTTAGGCTTAAGGGGAAAGAATAGTGTTTAGTCCACCTAAGATCTTGCATCAAGGTTTGGGCACCTCGAAAGGGAAGTGATACATTATGTGGAGTAAAAAGTGAGTCGTGTGTCTTTAGAGAAGACTTCAGGCTTTCAATTATTAAAGGTATTGAAAGTGAAACAAAAATTCTTAAGGAAGCTTCCGATAAGACATTGATAGTAAAAATTATTTGAATTATTATTTCTTATAAGAAGTACATTCAAGATGCACGTAATTTTTTTAAGATATAGATATCTGATATAAGATATATGTGTGACCTTTAATGTATAGAGAAGTCTAGTGGGATCATTTCAGAATTCTGAAGACTGAATTTAGATTTGTCCTCAAAAACCTTGTGGAATCAGGTCCAAAGAGAATAAGAGGTGACATTTTTGGTTACAGTTCTTTTGGTGAGCTTCATGCGTTGCTGATGGGTTCCCTGGGTGCATGAGAGGGTGAGCGTGCAGCAACATCTATATCTGCAGGGTCTCTGTTCCAGCATAAAAGAGAACACCGGCTGTTCCGAGTTTGCAGAAACTTGCTGCCTATTCCAGCACAGCCATGAGCCATCAGCAATGAGCTCCAGGCTACCTGCTGTGGTACCTGTGTAAGCAAACATGGATGCATCTGCAGGAGTTTAGTGTTCTCTGTGTAAATGCCCACATCTCATGTACAGGGGTACAAGCTTTGTCTTGATTTTAGATACCAGAGAGATGTGAGCCCCAAGTAAAATACTAGCTGCAAATTCATGCTGTAAAAAGTATTTTTTTCTAGGTTCTCCTAGAAATCTGCATTTCTGCATGCATCGTGTCTGCTGTGGTACTCTCTCCTGGCATGCAGTGTGTGCCTGTTTCACACTCCTGCATCCACCCCACAACACCCACGGGCAAAACAGATGCACGAGCTTCTGCTTAAACTTTGGCAGCATGTCAACCTGGGAAACCCACTTTTTTATTTTCTGCATCTTGACAGAGCTCTTAAACTGGTCACAGATGTTTATAGGCCATCCTTGGCACGGATTTGTTCCTTAGAGCATTTCAGTTTTGACACAAAGTCATTAACAAGGCAGCTCCAGGAGGAGGGAAACCCTCTGCCTGCACACTCAGCGATCCTCTTTACTGTGCTTACCGAGCTGGCATAACTGCGCTGTAGAGGCAAGAAGAGGCTTCAGGAAGTCGGGGTGAGCCCTTTTCCGATTGCCTCATCGTCCTTCCCTGCTTGTTTATGGCAAGGGCTTTGCCAAGCCTCAGCCCAGCCTGCGGAATGCTTCCTGTTATTGTTTGACTTGGATGGTTCCGAAGGGAGATGGCCAACTCGGGCATTTTCCCAGTGCTACCACAGGCTCTTCCACTTTTTCAGTGTTGCCGGAGGGTCTTGCAGGGAGGTTGGTTCTGTATTCCAGTGTCCAGAAAGGACTTGTGCTTTTATCTAATACTAATTTACAAGTTGTTCGCATGGTTCTCTAGCAGTGGGGAGCGACAGCTCATCCAGAGGATGTGCTCAACCCATAGAGCAACACGCTGCTGATGTGGGTGAGCAGGGACGGAGCGTGTTTCGAGTGGTGAACCAGTGAGTAACCAACAGAGAAAAACACAAGTACAGCACAGAACAACGTAATAGATTTAAGAAGATGGGATATCTGATAATGGGCAGATACAGGTAATATGAAAACAGCTGTTATTTGTTTCATGGTTGCAGCAGGGATGTGGCTGTGCTGGGCCTTCCGTAAACACACAAAGTTTGTCCCTAGTGCCTTAAGAAGAGATCCTTCCTGTGATGTGAATAACCTACACGGCCGCAAAGCTGATGGAAGCGCTCAGCCGCTGCACCGTCAGCCCAGTTAGTGCCAGTAGCTTCAAAATTTCTTAGGAAGACCTACAGAGCAAATGAAAATCCCACTGATGGCACGCTAGCAAAAGCTGAAAAGGGAGCTTTATGCTTGTGACTTCCAGACAAATCTCTCTAGAGGGAGGCAGAGAGCTATTTCTGCGGAGAGGTTGGATAGTTTATGTGTGCAGCACAATCAGTGGCAACAAAAAAGCACTCTTTGTCAAGTGTGTTTCAGGTGGCAGCACAGGTTCTGCTAGTGGCAAAGCCCTTAAATATTCACCTCCATCACTGGCTCAGCAGGATTTTGCTCTTGCAAAAGCTGTACAGCACTTTTCCTGCAATTGCAGATCTCCGATTGTAGCCCTTCTAGTGCAGAACCAGAGGGTGATTGGAGGAAACTGGCTCTGAATTGGGTTCTGTCTAATCAAGACTGGAAGTTATAACAAAGTGGTCCAGTCCTCACATCTGTTCTTCCAGGATGGTGGCTAATTATTTCACGAATGTGAGTATTATTTAAATGCCCTTCCCAATATTTTTTCTTCCTCTGCTGACCACAAGCAGTTTGCTGCGGATGTCTCCTTGTGCGGATGCAGCGAGTCCGCCGGGTGCTGACCTGAGCTTTGTTCACAAAATCACACATTTTAAAAATTGCACCATGTACTCAGTGTGGAGTCAAATCCTGCCTCTTTGGACCTGATGGAAAAACACTTGTTAGCTTCAGCCCAGGTTTTCAGATCTCTCTGCTAAAAAAGTTTTGGTTTCTTCCAAACCCTAAACTGACACAACAATCGAGTTACTAAATAGAATTTAGATTTTACTTAGTATCCAAATTATTGACAGCACAGCGTATTTGTGTACCTATTAGGCCTTTGCTTTTATTAAAAATAGACTCAAGGACACAACACACTGCACCATGGCTGCTTCAGGTATTCAGAAACGCAGCCCTATAGTGGGGCTGGAGCAGATGCGTTTGGTCTGGCACTCTGGCTTTGCATGTGCTGGAGGGCACAAAGCCCTGTGGGTGAGAGTCTGAAATGCAGTTCACTACAGCGCAGCCAGCGGAGAGGGCTGCGACTTGTTAGCTGGGAAAAATTCCTACCAGTAAATTGTGGGTCACAAAAAAAAGTTTGCAGAAGCACTCCCACAAAGTGATCTGAACACAGCCACAATAAACGGGCTGAAACATCTGCATGTGTGTTTGCAGGCCATGTTTTCTCTCTGGTAACTCAAGTCCTAATGCGCATTAACTGTTTAAAACCAATTTCGTTGCAGTTAAAATTGAATATGACTGTTAGTCTAGAAAATATGGCCTATTTCCTTTTACTAGTTAGCTTTTAAAGGTGTTTTACAATTCAAATGAGCCATGCAATTAAAGGTGACATTGCCAAAACTGGACAGACTAAAATTAGACATTCCTGCTGTGTGTTAGAGCTTGGCCCACATTTAGATCATGCTGTCTTTGGGCTGTACCTGTCTGCTCCAATCTTATGAGTCAACAGGATACTGAAATGTTCCAGAGTCCTGTTCTTTGTGTTTTTCTTTTCTTTCTGTCTTCCAGTATTATCCTGTCCTGCTTCCCTTTATAGTATTTGATGCTCAAAACACACTGACACGCACACACTCGTGCACACAAGCAACATTTTAGCATTGTTGCCTTGAGAACTAGGATACGCTTCGCTATTACACTTACTGACCACCACAAACCTGTAATTAGAAGCAACTCCTGCCTTACAGCCCCTGCATTCACAATCCGCAGAGCAGGCAGTAGGGCAGCGGGCTGTTACCCAGTAAACCTAAAACTGAAGGGCAGCTTCTGGATTTGAGCCACAGTCCCTTCCCTGTGCTTTGATCTGTGCAGCTTCCATGTAGCACTCTGGTTACAAGGCTGTTGAGAGAAGGGTCCTCATTCCACGGTGGAGGTGTATGGAGGGCGCTTGGCTCTTCAGGGAATGCATGGGAGGTTCCTGACATTCCACTTTCTAAATAACTCTATGCATTAATTAAATCCATAATTTTACCATCCCTAGGTAATCAGAGATGTGATTATTATTAACATTTAGCAACATAAAGCATTCTGTCCTGTTTTGGGAACAAGGTGTCAGTCTGAAGACTCCTAAACTTTTCTCTGGTCAATAGGTCAAGATGAATTGGAAAGTCAGAAGGGAGGAATATCTCCCAGAAAATGCTTGTTGTTCTTGGAACATGGTATGTGGCCGTAAGGAAAACTCCCCTTAGATTCAGGCTCAACTCAATGGATTTGATAACAGCTTTCTGCAAGTCAGTGACGCCCTGATTGAGCCCTGTGAGGTTAGGGAGCTTGTGTGAGTTCTCTCAGACTGCTGTCCTATCACTACAGCTGAACCACCTGATGTCATGGTATTCCTTTGGATCAGGAAGGGGAGGAAAAATAATTAGCTTCTTTCTGGGAGAGTGGACAAGGTTTTAATAGTCAAAAACTTAAAAATATTTAATATTTGTGTGTGTGTGTTTAAACCTCATAATCAGACATAGGAAGGACATTCAAATTCTGTAGGGCGGAATGGTGCAAAAAACCGAGAGTAAAATAGCATAAAGTCTATTTTGAGTTACCTGGTGCAGCTCCCAGGCAAGACAAGATTATATTCTACAATGCACAATAATGCAGTGTTTGTATAGCGTGTATAAGCCAGTAGGTGCTTTACAATGTGCTGTTTAACTTCTGTGTTATAAAACAGCATATAAATATGCTAAAAACTGGCTGTATTGCCTATCTCTTTCAGAAATGCCTTTCACGATGTATCACTGGAGTGCTAAAGCCTGTCACATGGAACATGCACACAACCATCTGATTCCAGCAGCACTGAACTTTTTTTTAAAGAACGAGTCCCTGTTTTATGGCACCGGTTACCAGATCCAGCTCTTTTCACACCGGGCCAGCCACTTGAATCCAGACCAGGTTGGTAGTTATGTCTGTTAAGTGACCTGTGTGAACAGAGTTCTTGGTTTCAATCCAGCTCCTCATGGAAAGATGCCCAGGTTGCTGAGAGGACCACACCATCTGGCAAGGCTGCTGGCGGTGTTAGCGACAGGGAGAGCTGTGGAGGTGCCACGGAGGCGCTGCCCACGCCACGCTCCCACGGGTGGTCTTTGCAGGTCAAGGTCAAAACACATGGATGATGGTGACACGAGACCTTGTGTTATTATTATACCTGTACCTGGAAAACATCTTTCTCTGGTGTGTGTTATTGTGGCACCACTCCAACTTGCTTTAGAGCATTGGGCGGTTATGAGCAAACACTTGAAAAAGTTAAGTCCACTGTCTTGTGCCCAATTCAGTGTGAACCATACAGGGCTTTTCTTCACAAGTGACTCCTGGAGTGAACGAGATATTTGTGGAGTGTTATAGAACCGCAAAACTAACAGAAACTAGTGTGCACATATCTGAGGGCAGGGACAATTCACCACTGGAATCACTTTCTGAAAGACATGATGAACTCTCTCTTGCAGCCTTTGGACCAGGATTGATGTCTCATTCCAGAAGAGATGCCACAGCCTGCACTGTTGTTAAGGGTTTGATGGAGAAATTACTGCAAGATGTTCTTTGGTTTATGCTGTTTAAGAGGTTGCCCTGAGTCATCTTTTTGAGCTGCCCTTAAAATCTATGAATCAAGCGACTCTTGTGGAAGATTGGCATGTGGCAATATTTACTCCAGAGATTTTATTGTTGGCAGTAAAATGCCCTTCTGACTATCCTTCTATAGCTGGAGACTTTGTATCTGAACTCGGAGCTCTTTTAAAGTCTGAGGTTAGTAAGTGTTAGTGCTCTTAGCTGAATTCTGAGCCCCTCCAGGAGCCTTGCTAGCATGACTCAAGCTCTCTAGGTACGCACTGGACCCTTACATGACAAGCCAAGAGTTCCTGCAGCATCTCACCCCCGTCTCTGCCATCATGTCGGCAGGTACAAATGTATTCCTTGACAGAAAGACTTATAAACTCCAACTGTCAGGAAACAAAGCGGTTTTTAAACTTTAACGAGCAGAGTAACGGAAGGAAAATACAAAGGAAATGAAAAAAAATGGACTAAAATGTTTTTTATTTTGGTATTCTGCAGGAAAAAGTGTGCTTGCTAAATAATAGATGAGCCATGCAATGTTTTTACAGCTTCTTTAAGATGCGTGAATATTTAAAACATGCAAAAATGTGGAATAGGCATTTACTGAGGACAAAAGAAGAGAACTTATTTTATGTACTGAGAGCAAGATGGGGAAAACAGAGAGATGCATGTTTAATGGATTGCTGTTCGCAGAAGGGAGATATTTCCAAGTGTGAACATATTTGTAGACAAACCAATCTGACAAGTTAGCTCAAGGATGATGTATTACAACAGAATTGGCCTGAGAAGCAGGATTGTGTTGTGAGGGTGTTCGCTGGTGTAAACAATGCCTGCCGGGGTTTGGCAGCCACACTGGCAGGTCTTCCAGCTACTGGGAAACCGCGCTGACCTGGGCTCTGGTGCCTGAGAGGTCCTTGTCGTGGGTAGCTGGCAAAAGAGACACAACTTTTCGTAACTTTATTTTATTTGAAGCCAGAAAGGACTGGTAACTGTGACTCCTTGAACTGTTTCGTAAGAGGGGGAGGAGAACAGGAGCGCTGTAGGTGCAGGGCTCTTTGCCAGAGACAGACCAGAAAGGCAGGGTGTTTCTTTGAGCATCCTAACAGGTACGATCACAGAGCAGGGCTCCTTCACAAGAGGAAGGCAAAGGGCAGCCCTGGATGATCTTGTTTTGACTCTGTGGTGGATCTCAAGAGGTTCAGCTTCTGTTTCAGCCCTGCGCTCCCACCCGAGCCCTGGAGCTGATGTCTCCTTTTGTGCCCTGTTGCTTGCTCCTATAACATGAGCGTGGGACCATCGTCTGGTTTGGGATGACCTGGTTCTTGCTGTAGGTGTTTGGTGTGCTGGTGGCAGTGAAGCCTCATTGTTGGCTGGGGATTCCTTGTGGTCCGAGGGGTGAGGAGAGGCAGGAGCATCTTCAGGAGTAAGGAGAGTGGCAGAGTCTGGAAGGGTGGCCTGTGGGTTTATCAGCAACTTTCTCCTTGGCATCTTGGCTGATACCTTTGTGTTTGGAAGTGGCTGAAACGAGAGAAAGAAAGGCCTGTTGCCACGACTGGCAGGGCTCATTATTCGTGATACCACGGCTTATGGTTTAGTGCTTGTTTAACTGGACTTTTTTTTTTTCCTCCTGACTTTTGATTTCTTTTTGCCAACTTTATATTTTAATGCATGTTTTAACAGAAATATTTATAGTGCACATGTTGCATATAAAACACCATTATAAAGCTTTTTGCTTCAGTCCTGTTGAAATAAATGATGTTATTATAATAATTTCATAGGGTTATATCTGTTCTGTAATGAAAAAGTCCTGTGGCTGCTTGAACCATCAACCCCTAGCAGTTTTTACAGCTTTCTGTAGCTACAGTGACCTCATGGAGCTGCTGAAACTTTTAAAATACTCCTTTTCCCAGCTGAGGTGGACATGTAAATCAGAGTGAGGAGATAGAAGCAATAAGACATTTACACAATGATCTGTCTGGTCCTTGATCAAGAAACCAGTGTTGGGCTTAATATTGCTCACAATAGTAATGTTATATTTTATAGTGCTTATTATTACAACACCAAAAGTCCTGCTGGCCACCTTACGAGCGAGTGGCTTGGTGAGACACACAGAAGAGCTGCACAGGTTCTCAGAAGCTCGCACAGCGCTTGTGCTGGTCAGTGTAGATGTTGCTGGTGTTTCTGTCTCTGCACACAAGGCACGGATTTGTGTTTGGGAATACCCAGAGGTGTGAACAGTCAGCAGCCTGACTGTGAGCACTTTAAAAATGTTCCATGTGATACCTATTCCAGTAAGACTCAGTTAAAAGGTTGCTTAAGAAATTCCTTTCTTCTGTGTTGGTGTTGACAGCAGGGAATGGATTTTTTCATCTTCTGTGTGTCCACCCTCCTGGCTGAGCATTAGCTGAGGTGCAAGATATGTTTTGCTTCCCTAACTATAGAAAGGGACCTCAAAACCAAAACCCATCCAGTTCCACCCCTGCCATGGGCGAGGACACCTCCTACGGCATCAGGGGCTCCAAGCCCCATCCAATCTGGCCTTGGACACCTCCAGGGATGGGGCAGCCACCACTGCTCCGGGCAACCTGTGCCAGGACCTCCCCACCCACAATTTCTTCCTAATGTCCAATTTAAATCTTCCCCCTTCCAATTTAAAGCCATTAAAATACTGGGTCCCAGCTCTGTAAAGAATTGAATGTGTGTTCAGTGCTGAAATTTCAGAGATTTCTTGTCCACCTTCAGCTCAGCAGACTTTCGCTTGTGTTCCTCAGCAAGGAAAGATCTAAACATGTGCTGGAAGGTTGGCTTGCTATGCCTGGGAAGCAAGCATCAGAATAGAAAGATAAGAACTAAGCATCTGAGCATCTAGTTGTATAAGTTTTTATTTATACATATGTACGTGCGTGCATGTACATTCACAAGCTTTAATGCTAAATTCGAAAAAGGCCAGGCAAACAACGGCAAAGTACTGTGGATTTACAGGAGATTTTAAAAATTAATAGTCAGACATGAAAATGCTTTATACAAGAAAGGAACCTTTTAGTAACTTCTCCATCCTGGGCAAAAAGTATACTGAATAATTCAACTACGCACCCAGAAAACCGATTTGCTGAACAAGTGTAAAATAAATCTGAGGGAGAACTGGTCCAGATTGACAAATTAAGAATTTGGTTCAGGAATGATGAGAGTAAAGGTAGCTATAGCATGAGTCGCTGTAATATTTGGTGTTATTATCTATGTAATTACTAGTGTTATTTATTATCGTTAACCTTATTTAGCACTGTAGTGCCACAGAATCCTAAGCATGCTGCAGTTGTCCCGGGCCCTTCAGAAACCCAGTGGGAGAAAGGAAAGCGCCTCTGCTTCAAATGATTGCAGTCAGAAGCAAGTTGGTCAGGAGATGTGTCAGAAGGGGGCATCACACACAGAGTGGCAGCTTCTAACATGCTGGGCTGCTGTCAGAATGGAAAGGTAACAACACTCAGTTTGAATTGACTTTCGGTGCAAGAAAAATAAGCACTGAGCAAAAGTCACTGGAACAGCCCATGAGTTCAGCAATATTTGTTAAGAATTCACTATAGGATTGCTTAATGGTCATGGATACCATAGGAAGACAATCTTGAAGAAGGTGGCTGGTGTTCTCTTATTGCTGTCACAGTTCATAGTTTGCAGTACTTAGTGCCTACTTGCAGCTTTCCTCAGCAAAGTCAAGTGGAAGTTGAAGTCCCATGAAAAGCAGTGAGATTAAATCACGCGCTAGGAGAGCTTTGCCAGTCAGAACTGGTTTGCTCGTAGAATAGGACCCATGTTTTTTCTGTTAAGAAATAAATGCCTTAGTTATCCCCAAATAACCCCAAGACACAAGCCAGTAATGAGTCTCTAATGCAGTGTGGAAATAATACTATAGATTTTAGAAGAATTTCATGTTAGAAGCAGCTATAGACGCCTGCTCTGTCCTGTTTGTTCAAGCTTCACAAAGAGTACAGTTCAATGGCTGAAGCCAAGTTGATACTAAAACTCTAAGACAAGGAGGGCAGCGTGATCTTGCTAACAGGTCAGGGTCATTCTTGGGCAGTGTTTAAAGTGGATGCGGTGAGCGAGTTTCAGCAGAACAAAGAGCAGCACAGGTAGAGCATAGCAGAAGATGAAACCCGAGTTGCAGTGTTTATGGGATGGATGGATGGAGAGAAAAAGTGGAAAATACTTTGATTTGGTCTGAGCCTCCACATAAAGTGTTTTATATGTGCGCAGTATTGAGCCTGATTTACTCTCTAATTTTCATAAGCATCACACTCTGGGCCTTTATTATTGCTCTTTCTGTGCTCAGGTATATGAATTGCCAGGAGCCTAAATCTCCCTTTTAGGAAGTGATCAGTCCATTTACTCCTTATAAATTTCTGGAGCTTCCTTCTTAGCTGCGAGAGAATCAGACCTGTGCAAAGTCACTGGGTGAAGACCTTTGTCTCTAGCGCGGACTGCTCAAGGCTGCCCACGGTGTTCTGGAAATGACATGGCTTTGTGGTGCTCATTCTCTGTGTGGTCACCTTCTTTTTGACCTTTATGGTGGAACTGCACATAGGTGGGAGGAGGAGGAATTTCTAGGAGAAAGGACTAGTGTTTTCTCACTTGCCTGTTTACTTCAGACCCAAATCCACGTGCTGCACTTGAAGCAACCTGGTCAAGGCTGTGTGGTCCATTTGGAGGCCCAATCCTGTTTCTGATTCATATGAGGCACTCTGCATAGACTGGGCCCTTTTTCTGCCATGCTATAAAAGAGTTGGGTTTTGCGTACTGCACTTTGGAATGAGCCCCTCGGAGGAACAGGCTCCATAAAGTTTTTATAACCCATATTTTATAAGGTATAGTGAGTTGGGCGAAAGGAGTTTTTTCATGTGTAAGTGTGTGCATATGAATCAGAGCTAATACACAGGTAATTCAGCCTGGCAAAGCAGGTTGGACCACAGACTCAGTCTCTCTAGAAGTTGACCCCTAGATGTGGATGAAGTCTATAGGGAACAGCATGACAGTGGTCAGAGAAACATCATAAAAACTCATTTTCATAACACGAGAAAGAACTCTCCTTGTTGTAGCCCACCATGTCCCCCAGTGGTGTGGTACGAGGACTTTGCCAGTGAAGGACCAGCCTTCTCCAGATGATGTCGTGGGTTTAGAGAGTTTCTTGTAAGAAATACTCAGGAAGGGACTGTTTTGTATCAGGATTTTAAACCTTACAGTGATTGTGAAGCGTGGTGTAGGTACCTTAATGCACTCCTGCTGTGGGGGTAGGAAAGAGAAAACAACACAGTGCTGTTTCTTTTTTCCAAATGAACATTTGCTCTTGTAAAACCCAGAGCTTTTGTAACATGGTGCATCTCTGGGTGCTGAAGCCCTTGTACTGAATGCTGTGCATGCAAAAGATTTCTGTGTCTTTTTATCTCCTGGGCTCAACAGTGTGAATTTCAGATGGTTAGCTTTTATTTGTTTGTGTTTTCATTTTTTTTTCAATCAAATATGCAGATTAGAAATGCCTGCAAACTGTAAGCAGAGAAATCTTGGTTAGTTGTTGCACTAATTTAAAAGGACTGGGCAGGGACTTTTAACCAGGTGAAACTGAGTTTGTTTTGGGAGATTGAGATGAGACCTTAAGGAGAAATGTTTTCCCGTGAGGGTGGGGAGGCCCTGGCCCAGGTTGCCCAGAGCAGGGGTGGCTGCCCCATCCCTGGAGGGGTTCAAGGCCAGGTTGGATGGGGCTTGGAGCCCCTCATCCAGTGGGAGGTGTCCCTGCCCAGGGCAGGGGTGAGACTGGCTGGGCTTTAGGTTCCCTTCCGATTCAAATAATTCTGTGATCTTATGATTCTATGATGTTCTTAGCACAGTCTGGGCTTTAGCAAAGCTCTGCAGAACCTCATCCATCTGTGCCCACATTCTAAGCTCTCTGCTCCATGTTTCAGGTTCTTTTACAAAATAAAAATTTTGCTTGGAGGACAAATGCCTCCTGGTAACTACTTGGAAAATCCACTATCTGATTCACATGGACACCTCAGCTTAGTGTAGGTGATTGCAAGCATGAAGTAATCCTGAACCAGGCTCTGTACAAACGTGACATTTCAAACACAGCCTTTTCAAACTGCTCTAGAGTTTGAAATGTAAGGAGCTGTGTTCAGCCTCAGCCCCTAGAAATGCCTCCACCTTCCTCCATCCCTTCTGTTGCAAAGGTGACAACAAGCCTGTTGTGACCTCATGACTCCGACAGGACCAAGCAGAGCACAAGATGTTGGCCCACCAAACTGACTGAGAGGAAGGGGCCTGTAGCTGTGCTAGGGGAGGTTTAGACTGGATATTAAGAAAAATCTCTTTACTGACGGAGTGGAGAAGCACTGGTAGAGGCTGCCCAGGGCAGCAGTGGAGTCTCCATCCCTGGAGATGTTCTAAACATTTGTAGATGTGGTTCTTCAGGACATGGTGTAGTAGGTGTAGCTATGTTGATGGTTGGACTTGATGATCTCAGAGTTCTTTTCCAACTGTAATGATTCCATGATTCTGTGAATGCACTTTGCTCTTTGATGTCTACAAAACTGTAAAAAAACGTGTAAAAGCTCCTTCTGATGGGAACTCTGCTGTGTAAGAACTTCAGAACGTTGTCTCTGGTGGTGCAAGTGGCAAGGCAGGAGAGAATTTGCTCCCAATATTTTGGAGTTAAAAAAAGCCCCAAACCCATCATTCTGCAACAGTAATTTAGACATGGTCAAGATTTGAGCCATTGTAAGGAATATTACCTGCCATAAAGTTTGAATGGTGTTGAATTTACAAAAAATGCCTGGTGTCAAATCATACTGTCAGAAACAATTAGCCATGGTGCATAAAAAACCTCTTACAGAGATTACACTTCCCGTATTGTTTTACAGAAAAACTTTGTGTTAATGTTATGCTTTGAATGCCTTTTGCCGTGAAACATTTAAGAAACAACAGTTTATAGTCTCTGATCTTTATGGTTTGGAAGAATGAACACTCTCCTCATGTTAGGCCAAATTGATGTTTTAAATTCAGGAGAAACCCCATCATGTTATATAAAAGGAGAGAATGTCCTAAGAAGAAAGTGGTCAAATCATTCCAAGATGTTATGGGTTTAAGGGGTTTTTCAGCTTTTTTTCCTACGGAAAAATTTTCATGATCCTGGGCATGTGGTCAAAAAACACAGAAGTGAGGTATTTTTAGACAAGCACATTTGGTATAAAATTACGCACTGCAGTGTGTGCGGGGACAACCTGGTCTGTGGGACACTGGGGCAGAAGGGTCTCCCTTCTCGGTGCTCCTGGACTGGCCACTCTCTGCTGCGGCGCAGTGGTCTGGCTCAGGAATGTGGAAGGTGAGGGTGGAAGCTTTTTCCTTCTGCATTATCCGACCCGCTGTGTTTGCTCTGAATGTTCCCCAGGCCAGGCTCTGCTGAGGCCATTCTCACCGGGGCTCGCTGTGGAAAAAGCAGAACGAGCAAATGCCTGCAGAGAGCAGGACCCCTCCACCCATGCCTCCCTCTCCCCAGCCCTGGAATACCCACGGCGCTGACAGGGCCCGTGACACGGGATAACCTTCCTGTCCCTCGTGGCGAGGAATGCTGCAGGCAGTGGGCAGCCCAAGTGCCACGCTTCTGGGGTGCAGGCATCGTCCGTCCCTCTGCCTTTCTCAGCCAGCAGTGCCTGTGCATCTCTGGGGCCTGGCAGCTCAGACTCCTTTGAGTGATTCGGGATCCAACTTTCTAAGATCTGCTTGTAGGTTTTTTTCCAGCCCTGTCAGCACTGCGGAGCCAAGGCATCCCTGGCAGCTCTGGCTGGGTTCTGTTTGGCCTCACGCATCATCACCAGTCTTGCCAGTTAATTCAGGCGGAGGGTGATGATGTGTGAGGCAGAAAAAGCACAGCCTGGCCTTCAGGTGCTGGGCACAGTCACCACAAAGGCAGTCAGGAAAACGCTGTTTCCATTTGTACACTTGAGCGAGCATGACCTGGGAATCCTTGAGGCTGGAACAGATCCTGGACCTCAGCGAGGTTTACTGCTTGGGTCTGTGTCACTGTGAGCCAGGCTAGGGATGGCGCTTCAAGTCCATGTGAGAATTCTTAGCAAAGGCAGACTCTTTGGCTTGGTAAACAGTGGTGAGTCTCTACCAGACACTGGAGGCTGGCCAGCCAGCGTGGCCTGGCTACTGAGGGTCCGCTCTCTAATCCCCTTGGGCGGCAGTGGGGCTTCCGTGGTGCCTTTAAGGTGAGATATTTGGGTTGGCTGGAGTTCAGTTGTTTTGTTGACTGCTCTGGAATACGCTGATTCTCCTGGCACAGAGGGCACCCTGTGCCCCATGCTGTGGAGGACAGGCAGATTCCTCTGGCAATGCCTTTCTCCTGCAAGGATGACCAGAAAGTTTTTCACCTGCAGTGTCAGCAGCTGGACCCCAAGCCCCTCTTGTGTTCACCACCCACCCAGATATCATAGGCTGCTGTAAGCCTTCTCTTCTCCAGGCTCAACAAGCCCAGCTCTCAGCCTGTCCTCCTATGGGAGATGCTCCAGCCCTCGGATCATCTTTGTAGCCTCCTCTGGACTCGCTCCAACAGATCCATGTCCTTCCTGTGCTGAGGAGGCTTTGCTGCTGCTGCGGGAGAGACACATCAGTGTCCCTGTGGTTACAGACCCACTTATCTTATTTGTACCTGTCTGTGGGTGTGTGTATGTGTGCACACACCAGTGTGACAGTGCCTACGTGGAAGGTTTTGTTTTGATTTTGTTCTGTTTAAGGGATACTGTAGTTTTGATGGGAGTATTGACTGATTTTAGGAGTGGCAGAACCCTGGCATTAGGTTAATAAATACGCAGCAAGAAGAACTCTCTGTGATATTTCCAGTTGCCACTGCTCCATATTAGGAGATCTGGGACCAAAATAACTGCAAAACGCTATAGCCAAGCAAAAAACCACAATATAAACTGCAGACCAGGAAACAGACTGAGGCATGATCGTCAATAATACTCGAAAGTCATAATCCACGTAGTTTCTGGCAGAAATGGAAAATTAAACCACACCAGATCCTGGGATATGTGTGCAGGTACACACTGACATTGTGTGCTGTTCTTTTGGAGTGACACAGAAGAGGTTTGTCTGGATGGTGATCAAACTACATGAAGCTTTGGATTTCATAGAAAGGATTCACAGAATAATTAAGGTTGGAAAAGACCTCTAAGCTCATCCAGTCCAACTGTCAGCCCAGCATCTCTATGCCTACTAAACCATGTCCCAAAGTGCCATGTCTACATGTATTCTGAACCCCTCAAGAGGTGAGGACTCCACCCCTGCCCTGGGCAGCCTCTGCAGGGCTTCACCACTCTGTCAGGAAGAAAGTTTTTCTAATATTAAATCTAAACCTCCCCTGGTGCAGCTTGAGGCCACTTGCCCTTGTCCATTTGTAGGTGACTAAGCCAGACATTGGTCTGCATGTGTGTTTTCAGCAGTTGGTGGCATCACGTACAATCACAGCCCTACAAACACTCATGGGTAATAAGAGCAGTGTAAGCAAAACCAATGAGATTGCCTGTGAGCCCAGTTGCTCTCCTGTTTGCAGGTTCAGGTTTGCATCCAGCAGAAAGAAAAGGGTAAAAAGGCAGGCAGATATCCAGAGAACTCTTCTATTTGCTTGTGGTATTTACAGCAACTCACGCTGCTCAGAGGCCAGGACTTGATCCAAAGCTGGCTGATAGCAGCAGCAGTCTTTCCACCGCCTTCAAGGAAAGCTGGATCTGTTTGATGGGCACTGAGTGCTTGTGATGGACTTGGTGCTCATGCAGTGATGTTGTACACATGGAAAATCAACCCTGAGCTCTCCTGGATGTGCTGCTGTTTGGTCCTCTTTATTAGTTTGCTTATAGAACATAAGTATCTCATCGCAAAAGACTTCACGAGACAGATGGGGGTTTCTAAAAAGCAAACTGCCTCAATTGTACTTGTTTGTTAAAATAAGAAGTTGGATCTAAGCTAGGCTCTATGCCTTTAAGGTAGGATTCCTCCAGAGTGAAGCAGGACTGCTGCTTTCAACTTCAGACTATGTGATATATTAGTTTGGTCTCAGAAGCCACAGTGCTTCCTTACTTATGTAGCTTTGATCTAAAAAGCTGTTTATTTATGTTTTACTGAACTATAAAACATCCAGTAAACATGCCTCGTGCTTCTTTTATGTTCTACATGAATTCTGTCATGAAAACGTCAAGGAAAAATAATGAAGATCTTTATTGTGTGGCTGCTGGTGTCTTCCTTTGGAAGTCCTTATGCTTTGTGTTTCTGTTTGTATGACTGTAAAATTCATAAGGCCTGCAGATGCCTGGCCTGCAAAGCATCTGGAGGAGAAGGAAGTTTTTCCTTACGAAATCTCAATGGATGTGCTACCGAGGGCAGGGCGAGGAAATAACGATTTGGCATTTCTCTTTGGATGCAGCATGATAGGGTTTCTACCATAATTATCTGGAGGTATTAATTATTGTGGTGGGGATGACTTTCTGTGCTGGGCTGTGAGATGTTCCTTCTTACTTGCAACATCTCAACAAACTAGTGGGAAAACCTGGTCAGAACCTGGGACGCAGCCCTAATTGCACCAGTCCCTGCAGTGTGCCTGGAGAAGAGGGTCCCAGATTACCTAACAGTGCTTCCTTCCTACTCTTGGAATTATCAGTGTTGTTTTAATAGAGCTGAGAAAGAAATTTGCAAATTCAACATGGCCCTGATGGTTCTGCACTGCACATTGTGGTGTAATCCAGCAGACAAAGATTTAGCAATTAACCTTGTCTGCTAATTAACTGAGGAGAGGCCCAGGTGAGCTGCAGGTTGTTAACGGGCTGTGAGAGCCCAGGGCAGCCAGCTGTGGGTTAAGTGGTGTGCCAGGAAGCTCATAAAGCAGGATGGGGCTAGCTCTTCCCCTTCTGCTGGTGCTCCTCTTCCCAGGGGGGTTCTCTCCTGCTGAAGCTTCTGCTGGTAGGTCTGGGCCTGTCCTCTAGAAACCCAAAGAACTTCCTTGACTCTGTTAACCACGTGCCCCTGTAATGAGAGGTGTTCTGAGCAGCTTGCTTCTGTTTGTGATGGTTTGTGGGGGAGAACGTTGAGCTGGAGTTCTGTGGCTCAGGCTGGGCAGCGTGCTTCTTGCCTCCAGTGCAATCCTCTCCCAGCCCTCTGTGTAAGGAGTGTTGAGAAGATAGGAGATGTTGTGCTTGGCTAAGGCAGGTCAGTCTCGTGTGTGCAAGAGGAGAAGCAAATTATTAAAGCTGTGGGTCAGCAGTGAGAAGGGGTAGGAATCTGGGCTTCTTCAAACCTCCAGTCTTATGGCTTGGTATTTCAAAAGTGTGATACCATGCTGGTCAGGGTCTGGGTGTCGCGTTGTTAGTTCTTCCTCTACAAAATGTGCTCTTCAGGCTGCTCTGAGAGCAGGGTGCACAACTTCTCTTTGGGGTTCTGAAGCGGCAGTGGTTCAGAAATGTGAAAGTTGACTTCCTTTCCATCTGAACGGAGAGCAAAAGGCTAATTCCATTTTACAGTCATCTTTGTACCAATATAGTTTGTATGTTGCGTTTGACCTCCTGTAACAAGGTTAAACCACAAGGATCCCCTTGAGAAGTTGCTATTCATCTTTTATATGTGAAGATTTTCAAGTATAGAAAGGGGATAAACCTAATACGGTGTTTAATGGAAAAAAATTATGACACCAATAACACATCTGTGTCTGTAATTTCACAGGTTTTCTTTCTGTATATTTATATATGTATATATGTATAATTTAATATCAGCCTCAGGGTTGTGGTCTCACATGTCATCAGCTTGCAGGAAACTGGATCCTTGGACTAAGTATCAGATGAGTTGCTAATGTTTGGAAAAAAAGCAAAAAACATGCTTTAGGTCTCTGTTTTATGGCCGTTATTGAAGTAAGAGTTTGTGATTGTAACCTGACACTCGCCTCACCAACATGTTTTCATTATTGTCTGGATAATTGAAAGTCCAGGCAAATCTGGATATTAGGAGATATTACACACGGAGGTCGTGGTGTTCAGTTCAGTGAATGCTGAGGTGGTTCAGATTAAGTATGAATATGTTGCACCATTTTATGCGGGCGTAAAGATTGTTTTATTCCCCACCAGCAGCAGTCCAGAAGCAGGTTGGTTAACCTGTACTTAGTTTATTTCCAGGTCTGATTATCCAGCACACTCAGGCTGTCATGCACAAGCTCACAGACTCTGCTGTCTCACGAACAGCAGGAAGACTTGTTTTACTGCAATTCAGAGTCGTGTATCCAGAATAATGTGGTAGCATGTTATTCTGTGTCATGTATGGAAACATGGGCGCCTTCCGGTGTGGCAGGGCCTGTTGTGGGGAGGGCTGTGAGCAGGACCGTTCTGTTGCATGGAGTGTGCCTGCAGAAAGGAGCTGTTAGATCCTCACCAGCCTGGAAGAGGGAGTTTGAATGTTTCTGTCCCTGTCTGTTGTCCCTGTTCTTGTACAACTTATGGTTGGTTTTGTTTGTTTATGCAAAATGGGTGGTTGTAGAATCATAGAATGGTTTGGGTTTGAAGAGAGCACCCAGTCCCACCCCTGCCCTGGGCAGGGACACCTCCCACTGGATCAGGGGCTCCAAGCCCCATCCAACCTGGCCTTGAACCCTCCAGGGATGGGGCAGCCACCCCTGCTCTGGGCAACCAGGGCCTCCCCACCCTCACAGGAGAACATTTCGTCCTAAGATCTCATCTCAACCTCCCCTCTTTCAGCTGAAAACTGTTCCCCTCGTCCTGTCCCTGCCCTCCCTGATCAAGAGCATCTCCACAGCTTTCCTATAGCACTCCGAGGCCTACCCCATCCCCAGCATCTCCTGGTCCTGGTTCACTGTTTTTGTTCCAGCACTAAAAATATCCAGAACCTTGCTTTGTTGGCAGGAACTGATATTTGTTGAAAATCATCAGAGTTGAAAGGAGAGATGATGAGGACCCAACCCAAAAGGTTGTCTTCTGTGTCAGCGAGCCATGATGACAGGGCACTTCTCTGCCCTAGTCCAGGCCTATTCCTGTTTGGTGCGTAAACACATGATTCAAATCCCGGGATTTATGGATTGAGCAGTTTCCCCTCTATGTTAACTCAAGAGCTGACATACGTAGAAAAAGGTAGATGACGTTTGTAAGTTAATCCCTATTAACTGGGCATAACTGGAAAAATAAACCAAACAAAAGCTTTGGGTGGCTTTGAAAAACACCATGGGACTTTTCTGCCGCATTTCTGAATCCTTTAATTAGATGCACGTGCCTCCACTGACACAAAACCAGGACTTGATCATTCATTAACCTTCACACACAAGTTCAATGCCGTGTTCGGCCACAGGATAAGCAGATGCTGGACAATGGGAATGCAGACCTGCTTATTGCTCACCCAGTCTTAGGGTAAAAAGCCTTTGAACAATTGGAAAAAGCTAACTCCGTGTCTGAGTTCTGCAAGGAACTAATTACTTGCCTGGACTCTCCCCACATACCAACTTCTACCCCCATAAATCCACTGAACAGCAGGCATCCATGAAAGTCCTCCACACTTCTCTTCTGAATCAGGCTCTTTATGTGTATCTCAACTTGCATGTGGAAGATTCATGGCCCAGGCTGCCTTAAGTATTTTTGTTATGAATAGGAACCCTTAAACATTTCCTTCTCATTTAATTTATCATTTTTTTTCAGGCTTTCAACACTAGGTACAAGCTAGAAATAATGGGAGGCAAAGCTTGTCCCTGAGAAAAGAGCTTTAAAATAATAAAATATGCGCTGGGAAGGAGAGGAACAAGGGAATAAATTTACTATTTACAAACCAGGAAGATTTTTATGTTGTGTGGCTGCTACGTGGCATCCTGGTGTCTCTGAACATTGACTTGATTCCATGTTGAAGTATAGTTTTAGGCACAAGTAGGGAAAATAGTGAAAGAAACAATGACAGTTGTAGTGACTGTGTCCTGCGCTCACTGCTGAAATGTCTCGTAAGGATGACTGCAGCCAGGGATAAACGCAGCTCAGTTGTTCTGCCTCTCCAAGGTTCTTTTTAATAATTAATTATTAAGTACTGGTGATTTACTTACACTCACACCAGTGGGGTTTTTTCACCATGTGGGCTGGGAAAATTAAATCTGTGTTTTGCATTAGGAGTTCAAATAGCTGTGCTCAGCTCCAAGGGAAACAGAGTTGAAAACACCGACTTCCTCCCAGTCAGGTATCACAACGCTAAACCTGTTGAGATTTTGCTTGGAAGTGGATTGTGGATTTGCTAATACTTTTAGTAAGTCGCATTTTACAGCTTAGGATGCTGTTTAAGTTTATAACAGCACAAAACCTAATACTGATAATATCTTTAGAGCTTAAAATAGAGCTGTTTATGAGTAAACGCTTCATTTACAGCATCTTGAACAGAATCAGAAATGGCAATATTTGAGAAAATGCAGATCTATAAAATAGGCTGTTCCAAGCTATATGTAAATCCCTTAGATTACACGGTGAGGAAGACCTGTATGCTCATAATAATGTCTATGAAGTGAGTATGAAAGTCCTGACCAATTGCCATGTGCAGTTTGGCCCATGAGTAGAATAACAGGCTGCTTTTCTCAGCTGCTGAAAGCACTTTTTTCAGGGGCGATTTGGTTCTTTGCTTCTTCAAAGGGAAATTTTATCCATCTTATTTTTTTATGTTCTGTATACGCATGACATATGGACTTACAAATGGGCAAATCATCACCAGCGCAAGAATGATCCTTGCCATTAGCAAACGGCGTGTGCAAAGTGAATGTTCAAGAGGGTCTAGTTTAGGCAAATCACATTTTTTTTACAGTCGGTGACAGGTCATGGAATGGTTTGGGTTGGAAGGGACCTTAAAGCCCATCCAGTTCCACCCCACTACCATGGCCAAGAGCAACTCCCACTGGACCAGTTGTTTTTAGGGGGAGAAAATTCATCTTGTTGGAGAGTTTGCCTTCCTATTTGATGTCTGCAAGTCAGTTCCTCTGCTTCTTGGATGCTCCAGCATCTCAATAATCTGAGTGTTGGAAATGAGGTGCCCAGACCAGATGTGGTTGCCTTCCCAGAAGTCTCGGCTTATCACCTCCAGGGCTGCTCTGCTTTCCACTGACTCAGGAGGAGAACATTTTTCTCTGACTGTTCCAAACCAACCGGGGGAGGTTGAGGACAGCCTATACAATTTCATCTAATCTGATGCTGGAACCCGGAAAGCGTTGCATTGGTTAGCTGCGATTTGGAATGTTAACCACCAAATCCGTTAAAGGAATTTATAATTCATTTCAGCTATTGCAGGATTTAGTACAGTAAGATCATTATTGCCTTGAGATATCCTTTGGGTCGTTAATTTAAATTAGAAATGCCTTCAAACAGCATATCACGCACAGCCCCTTCTATAGGTTTTAGAGCTTAAATAAGCTCAAGAAAATACTTCCTGCCAGATATTATTTTTGCAAATGTGAATCACTACTTCCCAGCAGTATAGTGCCTGATTGTTTACAGTTGTCAAAGGTGGCGTTTCAGCAAGTGGCAGATACACTCTTAATTGTGCTAATTATTATTGCTATAAAGGACTAAATTCTCCCATGACTGTATCTCTTTGGTTTCTTTAGTGAATTTGCACTAGCGGTTGGTGGTGTAACTGGATTCAGACCTACAACAGCTGTGACTTTGTAAATGAGGTGGACGTTTGCTACAGAACTGCTCCTAAAGCAGAGGTGCAAGGCCGTGGTGCAGAGCACTAGTTGGTAGGGGAACCTTCAACAACAGGAGACAGTGTGAGGTGGCAGAGCAGCAAGGCTGAAGGAAGGATGGAGTCCAAACTGATGCAATGGCTGGGGCCGTGAATGAAGGTGGCAAAAGGCCTCAAATACAGGGAGTGTTCTAGTGCATATATAGAGTTGGTGGAAAGGTGGCCTTGTGAGACAGGGGTTTGGCTTGCTCCGGGGATGGAAATAGGAGTATCAAGACCCTCAGTACAAATACTTTTTTCATATTGAAAAGCAGCTGACAACTTATGTTCTTTGAACGGAGAGGATTTCCAGCATGAGAGGGTTGTTGCCGAGATTACTGGTTTTCCCCAAATGCAGATATATACCTCCAAGCTCAATGCTCTCAGGGGAGGCTCAAATCAATGATACAGCTGAGGAGTGGACTTGAAGGTGCAATAAGTGGGGCCCTGTGCCTTTGCAGACAGCCTCTCTTCCACTGCTCAGTACCTGGACAACCTGATTTAAAAAAAAACTCCCCCAAAACTTAGTGTAAAACTATGCTGCAAGGCTCAGCAGCATTTAAATAAACAGTTCTGTTGGCTGCAGATTTTGGTTCCTGAGTTGTTTCACACAACTGTGTCAGCTTTCGATTATTCTTTTCCCCAGTCTAATTTCCCTGTCGGAGTCAGGATCACTTCACATCCATGGTTCTTGTTTCACCTGGACTTTGAGCAAAGGGCTGCATCGAGCTGTCACTGCTGCAGGCATCTGGAGAAACCCAGCATTTGGGTCTGAGCATCCAATCTGATGATTGTAAACGTACCTGCGGAAGTGTGTTCAGTGAGTGTTAGGTGATCACAGAACAGCCCTGAACTTGGGCAGCTCTGAAATCCTCTCAGGACTGGGGTAGGAACCCTTCATTGCTGGGAAGCAGTTGCTCCTGCATCTGTACCCTTGTTTTAATGTTTGATACTTTCGAGGCCTCCTGGTGAAGTTACTGCTCAGAGGTGGCAGAAGGGTGTTTGCTGGCTGGCCTGTGTGACACAGTCCAGCTTGTTTCTTGGAAAGCTGCAAGTCTAAGTGAAGACCGATAGCTGGTTGTAGATGTATCCGATTGTTTGTTCTCCCTCTAACCACCTCTGTGTACCAGAGCTGCCCCAGTCCTCCCTGTTGTCTTCTGTTTCTTGGCTAAATGGGGAAAGGAAAGCTCCTTGGCTGCTTGCCACACTGAAACCCCCCACCCCTGATTTATTATCACTGAAACCAGCTGCAGATGTTGGCTGGGCTGCTGCTCTGCTGCCAATTAGGGAGTCTCATGCAGAGATTACTGGTCTGTTTGCCTGGCATTCAGCAAAGAACCTGGCTGAGGGGAGCAGGTCTGGGCAATAAAAATGAGTTTTGAAAAGATGAAAAATAAGTTTCACCTAGGCAGGTAGCGACTGGAGTGGCGTTTAGTGGGGGAGGTGGCTGCGCTGGATTTCAGGGGCTTGAGTTGCTGTTTCTTGGGTCAGTCGCTCTGCTTATGAACCCTAAAATTCCACTGAAACTCACCCAGCCCATGTGTGCTTGTGTGTTTTAGGGGCTTGGAATTGATCTCTGGTTCACTGAAATCTGTCTGAACTGTTCTGTATGTAAAAAAACTTTGAGGAAAGCTGGCCTGAGCTTTTCATAGCCCCCCAAACCTTCTCTCAACCTGTCCACATGGGGAAGTGGCCTTGAGAGCTGCATGGTTCTGTTCACCATTCTTCTGTGCTACGTGCTGTACATGGCTTTGGGGAGAGAAAACAGGCGTCCAGGGACTCTTCCATAGTGGCAAGTAATGCTGCGTTCATCGAAGAAGGGAGAAGAGGAAGGGATGATACTGAAAACATTTGTCAAGGACATACTGGCCTCAATAGAGCTATTTTCTTCTGCTGTTTGTCCAGTGTTTAAATCAAAGTGCTCGTGAGTCTAATAATCTAATTTCAAATTAATAATATAAATTATTAATAATAATATAAAACACAGTTCCTTTTAATCCTTTCATTCATTCCATTTTTGGTCTCTGCTCTATTGTTGCAATTTCAAGCACAGTTCCGTAATCCTGCATTCCCCGTGCCGTGCACGTTGCCCCGTGACCTGTTGTGTCGAAAAGCCGTTCTATGTAGATGAACTCGATGAATATTGCTGACTTATGTTTTCAGAGCTGTGTTTAGCATTGCAATTGCGTTTTGACTGAGTGAAATACAGCCGAGAACCACATGTATCAATTTGGGGAAGAAATCAGAGTGTAGAGTGAAATGAATGCATGGAAAAATTATGGAAGAGTAAAATCTGTGACGGTCTTCACCGATATTGGTAGCACCTGCAACCACAGGGTGCTTCTTTGGATAAAAGAAATTGTGTCCCTTTTACGCTAAGCAAGAAACTCAAATGATTTATTTTTAAATTTTTTTTAATCTTGTCTAAAGCTCAACAATTGAGCAAAGCAAAATCTGAAAGGGATTCTGCTGCTTGCTTTTTCTCACAGACCTTCTGGACGCAGGGATAACATTTATGTTGTGTTCTGATGCTTCCTAAAAATAGACACAGACAAACTCCTGAAGAACTCAAACATGTGTTTTTCTAAACATTTACTGCTTGGAGTGACTGTCCTTGACCATCTTTTTAAATGCTTCTTCTCCTTTCAAAAGTTAATAGGAAATAAATAGAAAAAAATTTAGAGTATTAGTTTTGTAACTCTTGAAATCAAATAAGATATGAAGGTACAGAAGTGGCTCATACTGACCTGTTTGGGTATCGAGTGTAGAGTGCTCCAAACAAAACACAAAAGCTAATTTCGACACTTGACCAATTGGAATGAATTCCTTACGGATACAAGCAAGATCAGAGCCCCTTAGCGACCAATATTAGATTAAATGAGACTAAACATAGTGGGATTTTACTTCTAGAAGTAGTTCATTATTGCTCTAATGCAAAGCACTTCTTCACTGCGAGGCGGTTCCAGTGTTTAGTCTCTCCCAGCGAGCTCCCTGTGCACAGGATGCTTGAAGGAGATCCTGCAGTTTCGGTGGCTTATCTGGAGAGCAATCTGATGCAACGGCCCCAGAAGAACAGAGGGATGAAATCGGATAACCGGGCTTTACTCAAACTTAATAGCAACATAAAAGACTTTATTTTCTCTTTCAAGGTTTGAAATGTATTTCGCTATGAAGACGTGGTGTTACGTTACCATAATGCACACAAAGATTTTGCAAGCAAAGCCTTCAGAAAAGCTTCACAGCTCCTGTATCCTGTGGATAGTTGGGGCTGGTGAAGCGGGATGCTTGGGAATGGCCAGGAACACCACACCTGAAGTTAAACCAGGAAAAGAAGCTTGAGTACTGCTAAACATTCCCCACGCATGGCACTTGGCAGAGCTTGCCAGCTTTCTCTGGGCCTAACAGGAGAAGTGTCCTTGCTATTGATGTAACAGTGTTTTCAGTGTGTGGGATGAAGCACTGGAAGAAGCTTGTTTTGTCTTTGCGTTGTTTGTGAGACTGCAAATTGATTCCTTACAGTCAGAACTGCTGCTGCGGGTGGGACAAGTCCATTCTGTTTGAAATGTTGTTCTTTGCTGAATAGACAGTTGTGCTTGTGGCAGAATTCACAGCGTGCCAGGTGGCTTTTTACTTTCACAGTCTCTAAAGTGAGGCGATGTCAAAATGGTCTGCTGGGTCTCCTGAGGGAACTAAGTGATGCTTGGCCAGGTCAGTTTTACCCAGATTTCAGGAATCATAGAATTGTTAAGTTTGGAAAAGACCTCTAAGATCATCCAGTCCAACCGTCAGCCCATCGCCACTGTGCCTGCTAAACCATGTCCTGAAGTGCCACAGCTACATGTTTTCACCCTACCCTGCTGGGATGGAGACTCCCCCACTGTCCTGGGCAGCCTCTGCCAGGGCTTCACCCATCTTTCAGTAAAGATTTTTTTCCTCATATTAAATCTACGCCTCCCCTGGTGCAACTTGAGGACATTTCCTCTCATCCAATTACTTGTTACCTGGGAGAAGAAAGGAAGCCGTGAGGAACACAGCAAAGATGATCGACACATTCTCTCCTGTTCATCTCTATCTGTATTCTTGGTAGGAAAAAAAACCCCAAAACCAAACAAATCCAAAACTCGCTCAACAAAAAAACCCACCACCCTGCTCCTTTAGGCTCTAGAGAGTTCTACTGTGTTGAGCTTCCTGGGGAGCAGTGGTCACAGATGATGCTGATGAAAGCTGAGCAAAGCAAATCCCATGTTCTTCTGAGATCTTTGGCAAACAAAATGGGATGCTCCGGTGCTCCACGGAAATGGTGCCAAAACCACATTACAGGAAAGCACTGCATAAAGCTCAGTCAAGTTTTCCTGAATTATTGTTTCAGAAGGAAAATACAAGAAAAAGCTGTAGCAGCCCATGTTCATGCCATTATCAAGGATTGGTATTTATTTTCAGTGACTTCTTCTAACATTTGTGTGTGTTTTTTAGTACAGAATGAATGTATGCAGTTAGAAATGTGAAACTGAAGTTAGTTTTGATGTAACATAATATTTCAATTAGCCCAGGCTTTAAACTACGTGATTGCTTTTGGCCTTTTGGAGTTTTGCTCTTATTTGAAAATTCATGGATTTTAAAATCCTGGAATTCTTTATGAATTAGAACTCTCTGATCTTCTCTCCTGTGAGGTGGTCCAAGTCTTTTGGTTGAGGAGAGTGTGTGGTTCATACAAAACTCCCACAAGCTTATCCTTGGAGGCTCCTTATGGAAGATGGTCCTGGGCAGCAGCATGTTCTGTGCATGGAGTCATGGCTCCAAGGCTCTGTGAGCTCTAGAGGGGAGGAAAGAGCACGAGTATGACTAGAAGTAGACATGTTCTGAGGTGCAATCAACCCCAAAGCTTGAATGTTTCTTTTTGAAGATGAGGTGATTTGTCCCATCTGTCTTCTCGTAGGCTGGGGAGCGGTGTAAGTAGCTTAGTGAGAAGTTTAAACAAGGCACTAGTTATCTGGCTGCTAACGTGTGGTGGGAATGAATTCCTACCAAGTGGTTTGTGTAGGGTCCAAAGGGCACCATCCACAAAGGAAAGAATGGTCTTGGGTCTCCCAAGTCCTAATAAAGCGACTTAACCATAACATTATTATTTCTTTTGGTAATTTTGTGGTATAGGGAAGCATTTTATTAGTATGTGGGTTTGGACAAAATATAAACTATTTGAGCAGACCAACAGCAGTTTCACTTGTAGAGTCTAGTAAAACTGAAGACTATTTCTTTACTTGGTAAGCCTTCATGGGTGATTATAACCTCTCCAGCTTTTAATAGCTAGATGGATAGTGCATTAGATAGGAAAAGGGGAAATGTTTTTTAGCTGAAAGAGGGGAGATTGAGATGAGATCTTAGGGAGAAATGTTCTCCTGTGAGGCTGGGGAGGCCCTGGCGCAGGTCGCCCAGAGCAGAGGTGGCTGCCCCATCCCTAGAGGGGTTCAAGGCCAGGCTGGGTGGGGCTTGGAGCCCCTAATCCAGTGGGAGGTGTCCCTGCCCAGGGCAGGGGTGGGACTGGGTGGGCTTGGAGGTCCTTTCCAACCCAAACCATTCCCTGATTCTATGAATATGCAGAAAGCGAGGGTGGCTCGTTAATGGTGAGACTCTTGCCTGCTTTTTGCAGCAGTCTTTCGTTTCCTAGTGTGCTCCGTAGTGCATATTCAGGTTAATTACAGACTGTCCGAATTCATGTTTTTACTTGCAAAGTTGGGGTAATTCTCTGCAGTATTTGTGCTTCTTGGTCAAAGCAGGAATAAATTCCTTTCAGAGCGTACAGGTTCATAGCAGGGCAAGGCTGGCAGGCAGAAGGGCATCTGCTACAGGTTAACCTAGGAACTATTCTGCTACTAACGGTTCATTCTGGATAGACACTGAGAGGGACTGGGAAAATTCATTGTAAAAGAACATACAGAACATTTTCACCCTATTGAAGCACTGGAGTGTAATCCCTTCTAAAACAGACTTGGCCGAACTGTCACTGACAAAAGAGGAGCCAAGAGAGGTTGGTGGGCCAGGCGTGACTGGAACATCTCATCAGTGCACCAGGTTTAATTGAGTTCTTTCACTGCTTCACAGTTTTAATAACATTTGGAGATGGAGAAGTGAAGGCACCGGCTTCTGTTTCTGATAGATTCCTTTGCACTAAGATTTAATGGATTAGCCAAAATGATGTGAAAAAATGGATCTCTGATTTATTACCTGCAATTTTTCGCCTACTGCAGCATTTTTTTCCCTCTCAATCAGTGTTTTCCACCCTGTTAAAGTCTCGTGTGAATAAGTGCTATGTTGTGTTTCTGGATTTGCCCGGAGGGCTCATCAGACGACCCTTTGCCTACGGTCCCCACCAGGCCATTTAAACAGGAAGTTTAATTTTATAGTATTAAAAAAGAGAAAACGGTACTTAATTATCTGGCTGTGAAACAGCAGTACTCTTTCTTAATTTTAGTAGCTAATAAAATGCTGTTCCTGCAGTTAACTACTTCTGGTCCAAACGCACTACAATTTTGGCTATTTGAATAGAATATTTTATGAACTGTTATATATTGCACTACAGTTTTTAAACTCCACTATGACATATTTCTCTCAAGATTTATTAGCATTTTTTATTTAAAACAATATATTAAAGAGAGGAGAAAGAGTAATCTTAGCTAAAATTCAAATATTAGAAAAACATAACATAGACCAAATCTTTTCATTTAACTTCCCTCCCCCTCTCCCCTTCTCCTTTCCCACTGTTGCTATAAAAAAGTTTTTTGGAACAACAACCCACACCTGCATCATTAATTCAATATGTCTTCCAACATGACTCAAATCAGAGTATCAGTTTCAGGGGCCATTTGCTACTTAAATGACTCTATGAAAACAGAACAATGAACTACCCCTATGCAGTCCTTACTTTAACTCCGGGTAAAATAAACTTCGGGATCTTTTATATCCCAGTACACGTCTTTACTAACAGTTGCCTTTCTGCTTCTTGCCCCCTAAGCGAGCGGCCTCTCATTAAGTGCGATGTCTGTTGGGCTGTGACTGTCTTTATAAACTCGTTAATGCCTAGAGCATGGGTAGCGTGTCTGCAGTGAGACAGGAGCCTGTCTGGAGGTTTGCTAAATTGGGAATTCTTTGGGGGAAAAGGCCTTTTGTCACAGTCGGTGCTGCTGGGGGCTTTGTGCCCGTTGGCACGGGGACAGGCAGAATGATCATAGAATCATTAAGGGTGGAAGAGACCTCTAAGCTCGTCCAGTCCAACCGTCAGCCTAACTCCACTGTGCCTGCTACACGCTTTTTGAACCCTTCCAGGGATGGAGACACCTCCACTGCCCTGGGTGGCCTCTGCCACTCTCAAGTCCTTCGTTATAGCCTTATTCTAGGCCACTTTGTTCCCTCTCGGTGGGCAAAGAATTGCATATTCAGCATGCAAAGCCATGTGGTCACTGCCATCCCACCATGAGATTGTGACTTTCCAGTAAGATATTCTAAATGCAGGTCTTTAGCTTTTTCCATGTCAGGACCACATTGTTCCCCTCTAACTCTCTACAATCTCATTAACTTCAGTGAGGTCCTGCTTGAGTTGTGCAGAGGTAAATGAGAGCCCCTCAGTGTCCTGTCTGCTGGAGAAGAAATTCAGCATAGGTGACACAGCCACAATTCGTTATGAGTCAGGTCGCTTATGAAGGAAATTATCATTTGTTTGTATAAGGGATAATACCCCAGTGAGCATCTGCTTAATCTCAGCTGTCACTTAGCGATGGAGGATACGCAATTCATACTGTAGCAGCAACCAGTTAAAAAGGAAACCGTTGTCATCAATTACCTGAGTCAAGGCTTTAGAGAAAGCATCCTTCACAACTGTTTCCATAATTTAATTGTGTGTAGTCAGTTAATTTGCAGGCTTTAAGAGACTCTGACAACTATCAATATTATCCTTATGAGCACATTGTAAACCAGCAAAAATAAATGAGGTTATCATTAATACACAGTGGAGTCCGTTAAGAAACGTGCCATCCTGGAGTTCTCTTCCTCACTCTTCTGTGTGTACATATACAGAAAATGCATCTAAATCTCCAGTACTGTAAAAGCCTTTCTTTTTGTTAGCAATGCAGCTTTCACACAGCTCATCACGTATCCCAGATCCAGCTAGGAATTTTGGAGGGAGTAAAAGCTGCCTATTCAGTAGCAAAAAGCTGCTGCTTATTATATCCCTCCCGGTGCAGTCGCCCCTAATACAGTCATATCTGAAAATCTTCCCAGATCTATTTTGAGGACTGTCTGAACACCAAAGTATTTGATGATAAGAAGTGTCTTGTTGGTATATTTAAGGATCTTCGATGGCTAAACTGGGACTGGAGGGGATCCAAGCTTCTGACAGAGCCAAAGCCGCTGGGGAGGGCACTTTTATACAATCCACAGTTGGGGGGGCAATAAGGAAGGTTTTCAGGGTTAAAAAAAAAAGTGCAATAAAACAATGAAAAGAAAAACTCAGTTCTAGTCGGTACTTGGGAAAACTCTACAGAAGATGGTAAAGTAATAGAAGACAGAGTCATGTGTTAAAAAATGGGCTTAACATCTGAAACTTAGAAAGGTACTAAAAAATGTTAACATCTAACAACAGAGTTTGTCTTCTGTTATAGTTGTCTTGAATTCTAGGCCGAGGATTCAAAGTTGAGAGGAAAGGTGTTAATCAGGAAAGGCTCTAAAAAAGGTCCCTGTGGGACAAGGTAACAACAGAAAACTGTCTGTGGCAAGTTATGTGCAGCCCTAAATTGTCAGCTCTGGATCAGTCAAATGAATGAAACAAAGCCAGAGACTTTAATGAAAGAAATCACTCCTTGAGCTCTCCAAGAGTCTCTTGGCCAAGGGCGTTGAGAGAAACCGAGAGATCGAAGGGAACCCAAGCAGATCATGGCCTTGTCAATGGCATGAGGGGATCGTTACCGCGTTCTGCAAGCACACAGTGAACCCAGGACAAGCCTGAAGGTGTACAGCAAGCGCTAGCTGTCCTTTCAATCCAGCTGTAGGATGCCAAACGGGCTTGTTTGCAGGTAGATGGAAGACTAGGCACTGGGGTAGCATGAATCGATTTCAGAGGAGCAGAGGGAAGAGCATGATGTTAATTGGTAGTGGCTGGGCTTCATTAATTTTAGACAAAATGCCTGAGACCCCGTGTAAATTGTTAGTATTAACTGTTGTAGCGGTGGTTACTTAACTTAAGGGCATAGGATAAGGAAGTCTGGCTAAGGTGTAACCTGATATTAGATACTAGACGATAAAAATCATGCACATCCTGCATGGGTTGGGAGGCTCTGAACACCCTGATCCAGTGGGAGGTGTCCCTGCCCATGGTAGGGGACTGGCTTTGAGGTCCCTTCCAGCCCAAACCATTCCATAATTCTATAATAATGAGCCTTTTGGTGCTAATATCTGCAACTGTATGAGAAAGAGGCCTCAGATCCCCCAGATGTCCTTTGTCCTTGTGCCACAGAAAGCGGCACACCTCTTAAGAGCTAGAGGCTTCTGTGTGAGGAAGAGTTTAAGTCCAGCGACTCCTTTGGGTTTTGATTCCTTGTAATTTTTATATTAAGATAATGCACCATTAAGTAATTCCTGGGCCAGTCGTATGCTGATTGCTTGCTTGCTGTTGGCGCAGACATCTATCGGTGCTGAGCAGCCATTAGTATTTACCCACCTGAACCTTATCGCTCTGTGCACTTAGTAACCTGGGTTCATTTGCCATTATGTAGATTTCTGTACTTTTTTTTTGATTGACACACTTGTTCTCTGAAGACAACAACCCAAATAAGCTATTGTAGTGCTGTGCTTCTTAGTGATCCCTGCTAAGCAGGCTGAACTCAGAATGTTTGCACTTTGAATTTGCTCAATTGGTCCTTTTCCATTATTCAGCCTGGATTGCTTCTGTTCACCGCCCTTGTCCACCGCATTAACTGTCTATTACCTTGTTTACCGTGGTCGTGTTAAATGCCAACTTATGAATGTCAATTTGTTCTCCAATTAGCTATGCCTTATTGACTTGCCCTTCGACTTTCAAACACAAGCTTTCTGAAGTGCCTATCACTATAAAACTGATTTGTTTAATTTTTTAAAGGGATATAACTTTAATGTGTCCTTTTATTTTACTGTTATCTCAGTTACCCTTATTTAACGTCTGTTTATGGAGTGTGATTTATTCTAATAGCTTCATATCTGTGCTAATATTTTGTGACAGTTTATGTGCATAAACATGTGCGGGGGATGCATTGATTCTCTTCTCCTGGATGTGGCATCTGAGCAGGAACCTCTTAAAGAGGAAAAAGACTTCCCAGAAGTCAGAAAGGTGGATGTGGATGTGTTTTGTAGAAGACAAATTAAGAAATTCATTAACTTAAGCATCTCATGGATATTTCCTCTGCCATGTGTAGGAGTGGAGGCAACTCGTGGTAGGCTTGAGAAAGCTGCAGAGGACTGAGAAGGCATGAGCTCTTGGCTCTGCGGAGCACACAATCCTGTACCTTCCTCAGCTTTACGTGAGCCATGTCAATGCAGGACAAACTCACTCCCTTGGGAAGTTCTGAATTAAGAAAAGAGAAATAATGAAGCAAACGTGCTCCTTCCGCTGCGCAGCCAGGTGCAGACTGGATGCTGTAGGATGCTGAATATGCTGTCGAGTTTTGCGCAGTTACAAGTCCCCGTTATCTCGGGGCACACTGGTGATCTGGCACATCTTGGTCTGTGTTCTGCTGTCCTGGCCCCGGCCATGCCAGGACGTGGGCTTTCTCAGCGCAGAGGCAAGTTGACTTGAGTGTTTAGTTCACACCTACTGGCTGGAAGCAGAGGTAAAACATGCTTGTTGCTGTTTGTAAGGGACCACGCCGGCAAGCTGGCAGCACTCCTACCTTGTTGGTGGCAAGAAGTGCTTATCCTTTTGTAACTGCAGCAAGGTCTTTTCCTAATCTGAGGCCCTAGATTGTATCCTTGTTTTGTCTTCAAGACTGTCTGTAAATAACCTCCTGTATGGGCCACTAGCAACTGCTAAACTGAGTGTCTTCTGTGTCACAAAATGACAACTGTCCCTGAGCTGTAAAAGATATTTTCTTCTACAAGAATTAGCAATGTGATGGTTTCTCCCCTCTGTGTACGTTGGTAACTGAGGGGCATCAGGTGTTGCGAGAGAATGATATGCGCGTGCTGCGATCACGCTTGCAGCAGCCTCATGGACAGCAGAAAGAGGCTCGGGGCAGCCTGAGCTGAGGGGATAAAACCCAGGAAATTCAGTTCCTCCATCTCTTTTTGACTCGGTTCATGACACCTGAAAGGAACTAGGCCTTATTTATCTCTGGTACCTACCTCTCTGCTGTGTGATGTTCAAGCTGTTTGGCTGACTTCACTGACTCCCCTCAGCAGTGTTATGTGGTGCCTGGGGAAGCACAGTTTGAAGGATTAACCACTGTGAAACTGCTTCTTACGATGTTTAGGCTGTTATTTGTGACCCCAGTGCTGTTAGATGCCACGAGCTGCATTTAGCTATCAGATTTTAATTGCCGTCAGCTGCTGAATTGAGCATAATGAAATATAGAAGTTTAATTCAACTTTCCGTTTTTCTAGTCTTTCATTTCCTCCTTTCTACTGTAGCCTGTCTATATTTTCCAACTATTTTTTAAGACTACATCTCTCCAGAAAAACCTGTATCATTTGGTTCATTTACTGTTTCCCCAAGCACCCCAAATCTTGCTTTCACTTATTGATACGTACATTCCAGGTCTCCTGTGGCTGATTTTATCAGTGCTGCTGCTGAGAAAAGAAACACAAATCCAGGTTTAACGCAAGTCAATCAGTCCGAGATTTCCTCAGTTATGGAAATGGAATCCACTCTCTGAACACACTGTAAGTTACACATCTCAAAGTCATCCTTAGAGGTTTTCTTTTGTTTTCTTCCTCAAGCAAACTACCCAAAAAGTTACTTATGCTCACTGAAGAAATACCTTTGGGACAAAAGCAGGGAGAGCTCTTGGGAAGCAAGGAAAGTGGTGATGCGAGGGCTTTCTGCCCCATTTTAATGAGTGGTGCTGGATAAGACAAGTGTGGTTTGGCATCGTAGCAGTGTCAATAAATGGCTTTTGCAGTTATCTAAATGCTTGAGCTGTGCTTGGGCGTTTAATCTCTTGTAAAAGCTGTTTATTGCCTTCTGCACTGCTCTGTGAGGCATATTATCCCTTAAGTATATGAATGACACAATTAGTCCTCTTAGAGCCTTACCAAAATACTGTTGATTAAAGGTCAAGCATAAAAATTCAGAGGCTACTCTCCTTAATTAAGAAAGCCAGCCCTCCTGCATAAAGATCAGTATCAGAAGGGAAATCACAGTGACAGGAAGAATCAAATGGATGAGGCTCTATAATGAGGATAAATGCTTTGTGGCCGTGTTTGGTTTCTAGGTAACAAATTGAAATCACAAAAGGTGTTCATAAAAGTCCATTTGACTATTAGTGATCTTCTCAAAACAGATTGTTAACTTCAATATGCTGTAAAATCTAAGTGGCATTTATAGGTGGCATCACAAATAACAGGCAATCAGACCTCATTAACACTGTAGTTTATAATTGCAGATTACTGTAATTTGTGAGATATTCAGGATTTTGCAAGGGTGTTATTTCTGCTATTGAGAGCTAATGAACAGTGGCAGAAACTTACTGTAAGTTTAGACTTGTATTCTTCTTTAGAAAACAATTGACACTAAATAAAGACTTCAGTTGTAATCAGGGAAAAAAACCCAACAAGTATTACACAGAATTTTGTCTGGGGGAGGAACCCAGACCTTTCCAGTGAATGGATGCTCATGTGTGCTTGCCTGTTTTTGATCCCTCCTTTTGCAAGGAAAGAAATGGAAAGCAAGTGACAGAGGAGGACGGCAGTTCATGCTTGGGCAGCTTTCTGATCATCTCTATCACCTTAATGAAAGGAACTCATTCTGGCTTCTTCCTTTATGTTCTGTTTTTCACTTGTAGGCAGCAAGGTAAATTTCTTATTACCATCCTTTGTGAGGTCAGCAGCTCAGTCGGTTCAGATGGCTGGCTCGTAAGAATTCAGCTTCTGGGTGTACATCCTGACTCTAAAGTGTTTGAGGTTAGCCCTATGTTTATTTGCTTTCGGGTAGCATTTGATTGATCCAATAAATGCCTGACATGTGCCTTTGCCACAAATTAGGAAGATGTCCTAACTTTCCATTAAGATTAGAGCTCAGTTATTTCAAGTTTTGAGGATGTTCTTGGATTTGCTTTGTATGAGCTTTAAGGGAAGTGTGAATTTAGGTCTAAACTGTTCAGTAATGGGGGCGCTCACACTTGCTGCTGATAGAAAACTTTTCCTCCAAATGGAAAAAGAGCTCAGGTTTTGTCCGTGGTTCCCTTTAGCGTTAAGGATTGCTTTAGTGTAGTCTGATTATGATTGCTGAGGTAGATCAAACTTGCAGGCACTGTGACCCAATTATCATCCAGAATACAGTGTCCCTACCCTGGCTTTTAAAGCACATTAACAGACTTCATCGCTCCCCCCATGCCAGAACCAGTTACGTCACCATTTCTGATGCCATTTGATCTGCAGGGCTGCCTTTGCCTGTGTTTTTGATAAGCCTCTCTGTTCCCTCATCCCTGAGAATGCCTGCCTGACAAATTTAATTCTTCAACAGCTTTTCTCTTGAAGTTAAAAATAAAAGTAATTTTTCACAACAATGCTGACTGCTGCACCCCCAGGTCAAATCAACGGGAGCAGCCACGGTGGGTGAAGCAAAGGGATCTCTTCAAAGGAAGCCGGCTGCTCAGCGGAGGGAAAATACACTCTAGCAGCGGGCAAATATCAGGGGATGCTGACAGTCAGCCATGTATTTCAACTAAATAGTTCAAAGATAAAGACACGTTGTAAGAATCAGATTGATTTGAGAGATTGCTGTGTTTTGGCATTGTCAGATCTGCTGCATACAGATGTACTGAGCTGGTTTCAGCCTTGGAAGTTACTGAACCACGACTACCTGAGCATCCTGCCAGGCTTCCGAAAGAGAAAAAGATTCAGGCTGCAATTGCTTGCAGTTCTTTCTCTACAGCAATGGCAATAAAAGATGGACAAGTTTTATTTTTGGACTGTGTTCATGGGTCACAGGCAGAAATAAAAATGCACGCCTTCCCATTTAAGTCCTTCAGCCAAAAATGCATCAATTTACAAAGCAAAAAATAGCAGTCACTGATATTCTTGACAGATCTAGTTTTACTCATTTTAGGAGATATCCCTAGAGGTGAGCTTGGAAGGATGTCATATCTGAGTCTTATCTTCGAATCCCATATACTTATGTTTATTAAAATCAATATAATCCATTAGCCTACATTGGTTCCATTTTTAATAATCTATTGATATATTGCCTGGGCTTTTATGGGACTAAACAAATTTCCTCTTTATGTGCCCTGTAATGGCCGGAGGTCAGGCTGGTTGAGAGCAGTTGCTGTATATAAATGTTTATTTACTGCCTGACTACTGATTGAGAACATATCTGGTCCACAGGCTTCAGATGGCTTTTAAACTAGAGATTTATGGCTTACTTCCTGTTTTCCAGACACAGTACACCGTTTTTAAATAAAGTAATGAATGCAAGGTATTGTGAAAATAACAGCCAGGGATTGCCCCAAACTCCACATTTGAGAACAAGGACTGCCGGGACCTCCGTTATTTCATCATTCATCTTCTGTTGGGGTGGGTTATGTGTGTTAAACGCTTCTGTTTCATTTTCCTTTGTGCCAGTATGTCTTTTTAGCCTGAAGTTGCCCTCCTCGATAGCCGAAGTGCCCACCTCAGCCCCTCAGTGGCCAAGCCAAAACAAGTTGGAGATGGGTAACAAAAAACCTGACTGACACTTGCCTGGCAGCTGTCATTTTCTAGCAGCCTTTCTTCTGTTAGCCCTGAGTTCAACAGAGCATTTACACTTATGCTTGGCTTTAAGCATGAGTCCAGCTCCCTTCTTTGTGTGGTTTCTTGCCTTTTCATGTCTAGCTGGGGGTGTCTTGCAGAACATACATATTAAGTCCCTAAAAACAACCACAAAATAGAATTGTTTGGCTTGCAGCTCTGTTTATGTATTTTTTTGGAAGCTGCTTTGCATGACAGATCAATTAACCAGGCTCATTTGACTCCTGTATCCCACGTGGGACATGCCTCTGCTTCATCTGTTAAATGTTAAACGTGCTCCAGTCTTTGCCCCTGCCACTTAAAGCTGGATCCGAAGTAATGAGTGCCAAGTTCCTTTTAGGCTTTTGTTCTCCAAAAATGTGAACATTCATCTACCCTGCAAAATGCAAATTGCTCCTTTGTCCCTCCCGTCACAAGACAAGAAAATCACATTTTTCATTACACTATTGTGACAAAAGCACTTAGTGATATAGTATCTTAAATTGGTGACAGCAAACAAACAGCTAATGCTGTGACACAGCTGTGACAGTGGGATGTTCCTAGTCCTTGCTCTCAGCCCGCTCTCTGCTGCACAACCGCTGTCAGAGAATCTCAGTTACAAACCCTGATTTCATAAAAGAAAATTGGCCATCATTTCGGGTGTTCTTGCCTCACAGGGATTCTTCCATGAGTAAATTCTGATAGTCTAAATTTCTTGGCAGCAAATTGGATGAGAGCACAAGAGCAATTGACTGTAATTGTCCCCTGGGGATGGGATCATTTATTTATTTGTTTTTACAATTTTCATTTGCACAGCGAATATCACTTCCCTCTGGACATGCTGTGGTTTAGAATCATCATTGTTATAAAGACATTTTGCCTCCTTATGGAGGTCTGAGTTGAACTCCAGCTTGCAGGAGGCAGGGATCTTAGTAGGTGAACCAGCTGTAGGTCTGCTGCTGCGAGGGCCAGTGGCTGTAACGTGCTCTGCCTCGGGTGCCCAGCCAGACTTGGCGCTGCTGATGGCAGCGGGAAAGTTTTCTACTGATTTCAGTGGCGAAAGGGTTGTATTTACTGCTGTAAAGACCTTTTCTCCCCAGCGGTGTCTTGCTTGGTGACTTAGATGGTGCCTTGAGGGGTGAGGGCTGGTGATGCGCTGCCTGGGCAGGCATGGGGTGAGCCGCCTCCTGTTTGGGCATCTTATGGCATGTTAGCTAGATCTCTGAAGGCTTTTTTCAGCAAGTTCTGTCATGAGGTTATTGTGACTGTGCAACCTCTGAACAAGGCTGCTCTGCATCCCTCTAGCACAGCAGGCAAAGGCGCTCGGGGTTGCTTTCTCTGGTCCAGGGTAATTGCATCCTGCTGGAAAATCACAGGAGATGACTTGTAATAACGAGCCAGCTCAAAGGCATTTGGTTTTCTCAACATAGGGTATTGCACAGCGTGTTGCTACAACATCTAATGTGATGGGCTGTTGTGCTCAGGACTGGTACTTTTTAGATCTCCATGAGCTTCCTTGGTCATGTATATGTGTCTCCCCGTGCTGATCTCTGGCCCCTAGATGATGCTGTTCATCTATCAGGGAAGGTTCTCCCATCGCAGAGATCTAAGTCCACCTTTGACAACAACTGAAGGATTTTGGTGCTGCTACAACAGGGTAGAGTTGGAACAAATACGCCAGCTGCTCTGTTTTTCTTGTAAGGAAATGAGAGTGAAGAGAGGTGGCTGCAAAAGCATCATGTTAGGGTAGCCCTGACTTGCAAGTGTTGGCCCTTTATGAGAGTTTTATGTGCATTTTTCACCCACTCTTCTGTTAAAGTGAGTCCTAATCAAAGCAACTCACAGCGCAGTGTGGACTGTATCCTGCCTGGGGACACAGAGCTCCTTCATGGTGAATATGCTCGTTAAAGTGTGTAACAACAAACATAACTCCTCAATATTTTGTGTGCTCATTAAATGCCCAATATTGGCATTTTCTGTAATAAAAATATGGCATTCTTTATGAATGTATTCAGCACCAGCGAAAAAAGTGGCAGGGAGGGGCTGGGAACTCACTGCCCTTCTCCCACTGCATGTTAAAGTCCCAGGAGCATTCCCAGCTGCATAAAAGCACCACGACTGTTACAAGGATCTGTATTTCCTTTGGGTTTGAAGCGTGGATGCTGACATGTGTGGGTACTCGCAAGGCAAGTAGGGAGGAGAAATCGGAAAGCATCAAGTGCTTGGTTCGACACCCATTAGACTCTAGTGGAGAGCGATAGATTTTAAAGGGAACCTACAGATGCGTTAGCTACTTAACAGGATTTTTGAAAGCACCTGGGTGTCTAATTCCCATTGATTGCACATGAGGGGATTGGCCTTTACTTATATGATTTACAAACAGAAGTTCTTCCACATGTGAATCCCACTGATCTGTAAATTGCTTGGCAGCAAATTGGATAGGAATATGAGCACAATTGGCTGGGACTGTCCCCGAGGCGCAGGATAATTTCTTTGTTTTTACAGCACTCCTAACACCCAGTAAACACAGTTTTCCTGAAGGGATGATGCACAGGGTTCCAAAGAGAACAAGGGTCCTGGCTGCTCCTGAAAATCCTGGCATTTATTTTTAAGTGAAAAGCCTTAAAAGTTTGGAAATCTTTCCGTTATCTGCTGGAGCAATACTCGGAAGTTTAGAGGCTTGCTTTGACTTCTCAGCCACTAAGAGCAGCTGGTGGTAGCATAGAGGATGATTCGGTTTCAGAGAAGTCTCTCCAAGGAGGTGCAGAAAGCAGAGGATGTCTCTAATGAATTTGAAGAGCATCGAGCTCTCTCATCTAGGTTAATCTAATCTACTTGAGAGGTACAGCAGCAGGTTTTGGTGTGCTGCTTCCTCCTCCCTCTCTTTGTTTTTGGGAAAGGCCTGGGACTGCGGGTGCTGGAATGAACGCCATGCAGCAAGTGCAATGTGTAAATTCTGAGAAAAATATTAAACATGTGGTTTGTGTTTCAAAACCCGGAAAATATTATGAAAGCAATAAAATATCTCTACTGCAAGCAGCCCGAGAGGGCTCTCCCTTTGTGAGTACGTGCATTCAGATTTAGTTATGCGTCATTCCAGAAGAGCCAGACTTGGCTCTTATGTTGCCTCGAGCTGGGCTATGCAAAGTAGCTGTAGAAAATACAGGAGCAACAGCTCCGCTGTGTCCCTCATGGAGCCCATTCCAGACCAGGGTAGAGGGAAGGCAACAGAGATCTGCCTCCCTTGTGCTGTATACCTGCAGGAGCCTCCTAACAGGCTGGTGCGTAACCTTTCAGGTACACTTGCAGAGAGCACAGGTGCCTTGTTAAGGTCTGGAGTGCTGATAATAATTAGTAATGGTCACACAGTTTACGTTGTCTTTTTTGGCTTGGTGTTCAACAGGAGCTAGTTCTGTCTGTCTGAGGTCCTGCCTCGTACAGCAGAGCAGTGCGAAACCTTCTTCAAAAGTGATCCTCACTGTCTTTAAGCCAGGTGTCCCTGCCCATGGCAGGGGGGTGGAACTAGATGATCTTAAGGTTCCTTCCAACCCAAACTATTCTACAATTCTTTTATTCGGTGGTGTGCTGGTCTTGGTGAATTAGAGGGACACGCCTCGTCATGGTGACCACAGGTTTTGCCACATAGATGCACATGGTGATGGCTGACAGCGTCATGAAGTGTCATACAAAAACTCAGGAAGAAATAATTACCTTGTAATGGCTTCTTGCAGATAGAGTAATAGGGTGAGGACGTTAGCAGTAGGATTCCCATGTTGTTGTGGCCTTGGATTTAGTCAGAGCTACGTTAAACGAGTCATTGTTTAAGGAGCGTAGTCCCTTTATTTTTTTAATAGCCTGTGACCTGCAATAGAATTTAGGTTGGGTGTTAATGACCAAAGGTTTTGCAAGTAATTAAATTTGTGGAAAGTGCTATCCCTGAGAGGCTGAAGAGTGTATGTGAGAACAGGCGTGCGTCTGTGTGTCGCTGGAGTCTTAAACTTTAGTGGTTTAGCTGTGCAGAACTTGCGTGGAGCCTGTACTCATCAACCCAGGTGACTCTTTTAACGTAAATCCTGAGTTAGGACATGCTGCTGCTGTTGGATTTTATGAACTTCATAAAAAAAATATGAAACTCTGATGCGAGTGTTTAAATCATAGAATGCGATCATCTGATTTTTTTTTTTTCTGCTGGACAAAATAAATGATATGAGTTTGCATGACATGAGGTGTAACTTGCATACACCATAGAGAAAGGGTTGATATATTCCACTTGAGAATCTTGTGTATAGTATATACTAAGCTAAGTATGTCTGTGTGTCTAGATATATATATACACATCTATCTCATGCTCACGCTTTGCAAAGAGAAGGCAGGACTCTGTGTGTGCTCTAGTGCATTCCTAGAACAGCTTTATCATACGTGCGCTGATTTAGGACCCGTGCACATGTAAGAGTGAATCTTCTTGTTGTCTGTCACCCTGTTGCTTATAAAGTCGCTGTCATCTCCGTGGGAGCCTTTGTGCTATCGCATAACATCACGTAATGCTTCAGTAATCTGGTAGGACATTGGATTTCACTTGCAGTGTGGTGCCTGTACGACCGTATTTCAAAAATGAATGGGAGATGTCATGGACAAAATAAAGGAGGAATCTTAAGTTTTGCACAACATCTCAGACTACAGCATTTTTAAGGGTAAGAAATAAAAATTATTAAACTAAATATATATAAAATTTCATTTCCAGGCTTGATTGGGCATCTTGGTTGCAGTAAAGAAGTTAGTGACATTTGAACTTGGAAAGAGGTCAAGACTGTAGAAACCTCACCTACTTCTTCCAATGGCTCAAACCCCATTTTTCACACCCTGAAATATTGGTTTTATTGACTTTATTTTGTGTCAGGGCCTGCTTTGACTAAGGTCATGCATTATTCATCTATTCCTGCCTGTCTGATACAGAACCACCTCTTGCATGCATGATGAAATCTGCGTCAAGCACTCTTGAAATGCTGACTTATGCGGAGTTAATTAGGCATGAATTAGAAAGAGGGGGCCAAAAAAGCCCCAGCGGTGCTGAGGAGAGGGGGTATTGCCAAGAAAAGCTGAGCGGCAGCCTGGGGTGTTATGGGTTAATTATTATGTAGCATTTCTAATGAATTTGAGACACACTTAGGTGGGGTCTAATTAGTGCTGCTGAGCCCTTATTGTGTGGGCTGTAAGAGGGTGCTGGGGATGGCTGTAGGAAGCGATTGGGGAGGAGTGGAAAGAAGTGGTCTGCGACGGGGTGATGGAGCATGCGAGGAAACTCTGATGATCCAGGCAAAAGTGCACGACCCTAATTCCTGGGGAAAGCTGTTTGTGCTAGCAGTGGCATCACAGTTAAGGTCTTAATTTTTTTAACCCTGCCCATAACAATTTAATTAATTGTCTTCAGTGTACTGCAGAGGATCTTTGCTGGTTGAGACACTAGTAAAGTAGCTCACTGCATCTTTGACTAAGAGTTACTGCTCTTTGCTGGATCTTGCTTCTTACCAGTTCAGCTGGTGCTGGTGGCCTGTGTCGGCTGAGTGCATCTCATCTCCAGCAAGCTGTGAACGAGATATCTCAGAGAAAAATGTGTAAAGAGTAGCTCCAAGGGCAGGAATGAGGCACAACATATAATGATTTGAGTCTGAAAGGTCTTCACTTTCTTGGTCACGGGGGTACTGCATGTCCACTACAGAGGCAGTGAAGGTCTGTAGCTCATCAACCACATGGCCTCTCTAGTAGCACGTGTGAGGATCAGACTGCTTTTTCATGGGATCAAGCCCAAGAAGGTGTTCTCAGTTGTGTGACTAGTTCTCTAGCAGTGAAAGAGGTGACAGCCCTGTCTTCTGGAAGAGTGTTCGAAAGGACATCCATGTGAATTTTGTTGTCTGAATCATTAAAAGACACTATGATCAGTCTGAATACTGCTTTCCTCCAAGACTGAGCTGGGACCTTTAATAACAAAAAAACTTAATACACAGTACTGGACCTCATACAAGATAAAGATCAGCAGCGCTGCCTGCCTTTCCATTTTGCCCCTTTATTTGAGAAGATCTTGCTAAATGTGTTTTGCATCACAGCATTCATCATCCAGATTTACCTTCTGAACCTTCTTTAGACAAACTGCTTGAAAGATACCTGTAATTGAAAATACAACTGATGTCAAACCCATTGCTCTTTCCTCCGTGCCTGCTGGGTGTGTTATAGCCCTCCAATAAGTTCTGTTTCCATGAGCTGGCTGGTCCATCCCCTGCGTCAAACCTCCAAAGCTCAAATGAACATTTGTCTGATTGAAATGCCAGGGTTTGCGTGGTCAAAGGAGTAAAGCACATTATTAGGTTTCAGTAAAGGATATTATTACGTATTCAGGCAGCAATACTTGTATTTCACCTTAAAGGCCAAAGATTTGGGGATTTTGTATGATGCCAGGGCAAAAGCCTTGGGGTTTGGACCCAAAGCCATCGAGTGGCTGGGCCAGCAGCCCTTCCCTTGTGCTCAGACTTGTAATGCTGAGAGCTGAGTGCTGCCCGCCTGGGCCCTGGCTATAGCAGCCTCCTTAACTGGCAGCTTTGCATCTGTTCTCGTAGCTTGTCGGGCGGCTGCGCTGTGTTCCCACTAGCGCCAAACAGGAGAGGTTGCAGGTCAGACTGAGCTGGGTGCCGTATGCTGGTCCCCTTTGCAGCTTTTCTGTCCTCAGCAGCAGCAGCGACACTAAGAACTCAGGACTGGAAAACAAGAGGAAAGCGTTTTCTTTTTTTTTCAGCTAGAAGAAGGGATGGGGAAAAGCTTTAATCACATAAACTCGATGTATTTACAGTGTTTTGTGCTCAAGCTTTGCATGCAGGATTCCCTCCTGTGTGCTGTGTCTTTAAAACACTAATGGGACCGCTGAAAAAAGCCCCCCCCCAAAAAAAAAAAACCCCGAACCTATGACAGTCCACTAGCAACCAGCACACTAACAGGTTCTCATCTGACACCAGTAGGGAACCGAAGATATTTTATTATTTGGAAACTCCATATAGGGAAAGTCAGCCTTGAATCTGTCATTACTCCAAGAACCGCACCTCCCCTGGGAGTTAATTATTTTCTTAAAATGCAACTTGTACTGTTAGTTTAAAACATTCCAACTGTGTTCGCACTCTTTAAATCTTCTGTAAACCTTAGAGTTTAAATCACTTGCAGATAAGAGTAATTCTATTAGAAAAAAAAAAAAAGCTTGGTGGAAGGGGGAAGAGAGGGAAATAAAAGGGCATTGATAGAAGCGTCCTTTGGGTGCCCATTGCCCCGTCACCTTTAGAACTTGGCAGGAATTGCAGCCCCTGGTAACTTTATAGGTCCTGGCACAGAATGAAACAAAATAGGTGCATGCCACATTTTCCTTCCAAAAAAACACCAGAGAGAGACTTGCCTTCTTTGTGAGGGGCTGAGTATCTGAAAGGGTAAGCTGAAGTCTGAAAAAAAAAGGACTAAAACGCTAACAGGACCGACAGGTCATAACCTTTCCTGGGCTTCTATTTTGAAAGAAGGGATTGGGCAAAGGGCTGCCTCTGGCTGGAACCACGGCCGGTAACTGAAGGGCTTGTAGAAGTGTTTAAATATAGGGCGCTACTGCGATGTTTGACCACCTTAGCTCCTCTCGCTTTGGCTGCTTTTGCTGCTTTCATGGGAATTCTGGGGCATTAAATAAAAAAGAACTCATTGCTGCGGGTTTGCCACAAGCGGGGCAGGGCGAGAGCGCGTGTGTCATTTTTGGAACTGTCTGTGCAATCGTTCGTATGCTGCATTGGCCAGGCTCCTAGAATCGAGGGTAATTCAGTGGTTCCAGAGCTTGGCTTTTTTTTCCTCCCTCTTGCCCTCCCCTGCCCCTCTTTCAGTCTCTAATTTGCTTGAGTTGAAAATCAGCTTCCCAGATTCTTTGCGTGTGCTTTTTCCTTTCTAACCAGTTCTCTTTGCACGACCGTGTTGGTTGTGCTGCGACTTTAATTGTCGTTGAGTACCAAACACCCTGCACCGGTGGAGGCTGCTGGTGAGAGGAGAGAGATGGGTAAAAGCAAAGTGTGCATCGCTGGTGATGCTGACTGGGGCTCCAGTGGCACAGCTGTAGGAAAGTGTGGTACCTCCATCCCATCTTTAGAGACACTGTTGACTCCAGGTCCCACTGCTTGAGGGGACAGATACAGGCTGTGATCGCCATCCCCTGTTGCCTGTGAGCCAGCAACGACAGCGTCTGAGGGTTGCTGTGGCCTAGCGAGGCTCTCTGGTCGCTGAAATAATAGAAATCATTATTTTGTGAAGTGAATTCCACCCTACCTTCAAAAAAAGATGGATTTGATTTAGACGTACCCTAAACCTGGAACCATCCCCCAGTCTTCCATTGGGGCCTTGGAAGGAGATCCAGTTCCTACTGAACAGTGGTTTCTGCAAGAAAGAGCCTGCACAGAATTATCTTCTCCGTTCAGTCTTGCAAAACGTCAGCCTCATGAAAGTACATTTTTGTTGGAAAAGTTACATGCTGTTGGACATTGGACTCGGGGAGTCTGGATTTTGGGCCCTACCAACAAGTTAATTGAGTGACTTTGATAGCAAACCAAACCTTCAGGCCACGGGGTTTGTTACGGTGTGGCGAAGTGGCCCATGAATTTTAGTTTTTAATATCTTGTTCTGAAAAGAAACACCCATGATGCGACCCATAAATGTGTCAGATGCTTCCGCTTTACTGTAGGTGGGTGTCTTTGTGCACATTCTTAACTTAAACCAGATGAGCTGTCAGTGCTGAGTAAGTTAACGTTCTTGTTACGCTCATGCTTGAGAACAGTCCTGGGTGTAGTAAAGTCATCGGGCTACAGAAGACTGGGATGAAGGTCCCAAATTTGCACACAGGAGACAGGCGAGTGATGGATTCTTCTGCACGTTGCTGTTTAGGTCAGTGTTGACCTCACCCACTGCGCACTGGGATTTCTCCTTTGTGATGTATCGAGTCAATGATTTATGGCTTAAGAAATCTGAGTTTTGATGTGGCGTTACCGCGGCTCTGCTGGCAGCGCAGTTGCCTCCAGGCCCAGAGGTTATTTAAGTTCTCCACCAGGATTTCATTCTTGGCTGGTGGAGCATGCTCTGAAAAAGGGAGGCTGAGATGAGATCTTAGGGAGAAATGTTTTCCTGTGAGATGATGAGGCCCTGGCCCAGGTTGCCAGAGCAGGGGTGGCTGCCCCATCCCTGGAGGGGTTCAAGGCCAGGTTGGATGGGGCTTGGAGCCCCTGATCCAGAGGGAGGTGTCCCTGCCCATGGCAGGGGTGGGACTGGATGGGCCTGGAGGTCCCTTCCAGCTCAAACCATTCTGTGATAAGTGCATTATCAGAGGCTGTTCTTTGACCACAGCCGTCTCTGCAGCTTCACTCTCTATTTCATAGAGAAGTTGAGGCAGAGACATACTCCATGCGGGGACTCGAGTGAGAATTAGATTCGGGAAGCTTTGTATCTTCACGCTGTCTGTGTCTGAGCACAGAGGTGATTCAGGTTCCTGGTGCCACATGTAACCAAAGGCGTCTCTGATTTAAGTATGCTGGAAGGACAAGAACCTGCAGGAGACATCGACATGTTCTGGAAAACTGATGCAGCCAAACTTTCCTTCCTGATTTAAATGACCCTCGAGTCAAACTGTGGGATACAGGAGGAGACATTCGAGAGACTCTGCGCAATGCCTGCCTCTGTTTCAGGCCAAAGGAAAAGCAGAAAGAACCCCAATAACATGCGTCCCAGCTGAATTTCTGGTTGGAGTGGAGGATGCTGTAATGAAGCTGCCACAAGAAAAGTCTGTTTTCATAAGCTTTTTTGCATCATTTTGCAAATGCCAGGAGATCTCTGTGGTGCACGTGTGCAGCTGAAATTTCAGATCTCTTCTATCTGCGTGCCGGCTGTCTGTACTAACCCTCTGCTTCTTATTCTATGCCCATTTGTCTTGGAGTCTCTCGAGACCTAGGAAGGTGATTAAATTTTGTGATGCAGATAGAGTTCTTCTGTTCGGTAGAAACAACACTAGCGATATAAGCGATGAAAGGATTTTTTTCCCCAAGCTGGTCTTATTGAATGAAAATTCTTGCACATAGGTTAAATTAGAAGAGATCAAGAATGTTTTCTGGTGATATTTGTGGCTTTCTCCAGTTTGCTTTAAGTGAGTAAAACCTTTCATGCAGAAGTGTTCTAACATAAAGCTCAGAATAGTCTTTATATAGATGGCTATGGCTATCAGCAGAGTAGGAACCACTTATGATTATGTTTTGCGGCAGAATAAACCTGTATAAAGGACAAATTTCCTCTTCAAACTGCACTGTGCATAATGAGACACAGGAGCCCACTGAAAATAATGAGCTGTTAAAGAAATAAACAGTTAAAGTAGTAACAAAAGGCTGAACAGCTTCGGGAAGACCAAAAAGAAGTCAAATGTGATATAAAGACGTACTTATTTGCTTACAGAGAGTAAGGTGATCTGCTTGAAGTGCATAAACATGAGAAGCCCTGGGTAATATTGCTGCTGTTTGCACAGTTTACCCAGATGGGCTAAAGTATCCTATTAATAATAATAATTTGCACTTGGAGCTTGGAAGTGCTTTGCAAACTTAAAATATCTCTTTCAGACCTCCCCGTGAAGGAAAGCAGTTCTGTTTGGCAGCACTGGAACTGGTGCACAGCCCTGCCTGTGCTCTCTAGGAAGCTTGTGGAGATGTAGAATGTGATTGTGGTCACCGGGCGCTGCCTCTTTCATGTGCAAGATACGGAAGGAGCACAAGATTTATCTCATGTTTCTACTGTGAATCCCAGTGAAGAAGGAACAACGTTTGTTTGAGTACTGGAGCTGAGGAGGCTACTGAAATTAACTGTGCTGGTTTCTGTTGCTGGGGCAAACGAAAATAGCAATCAAATCAACTCTTCTTTTTCTCTTTTAATGCAGTATTCCCAAAAGTGTGTATTACAGGTGATTCTGTGACATCTTGAAAGCTCCAGGCGCACTGACACAAGCTGAGGAAGGTAACGAAGATCAGGCCCTGGAAGGGCTGGAGCTTCTCCTCCCCAGGAGGTGCCGTGCTGCCAGGCAGCCAGCACGGGGCACTGCTCCTACAGCTCCTGCTCCAGCCCCGCTCCCTCACCTTTTGCCTTATCGGTTTATTGATTTGCAATTAATCTTTCATGTTGTTTTTCAAGGACCTTGGGATAAGATTCTATCACTTTTGTTTATCAGAAATCCTGACTGTCCTTGCTGCATAGGTGAGGTGCAGAAAGTACACAAAGAGGAGGGGGTCACAATAAAAAAATCTCTAGGAGCTGGACTGTACTGTGGGCAGGAATTGTGTCTGAACTGAGGATTTACTTGCCTGAATTCTACCTGTTTCAGCATATTTATGGAATGCTGCATTTCTGCAGTAAAGTCTGTCATCACGTTTCTTTCCTGTAGAGGAAGAACTGAGGTTACTGTTAAAAATTTGTTGGTTTTGCATTTTTAGGTACTGTGCTCATCTAGGCAGGTAATCATAGAATTGTAGAATAGAATCACAGAATGGTTTGGGTTGGAGGGGACCTCAAAGCCCATCCAGTCCCACCCCTGCCATGGGCAGGGACACCTCCCACTGGATCAGGGGCTCCAAGCCCCATCCAACCTGGCCTTGAAGCCCTCCAGCCACCACTGCTCTGGGCAGCCTGGGCCAGGACCTCCCCACTCTCACAGCAATACATTCCTCCCTAAGATCTCATCTCAATCTCCCCTCTCTAAGCTGAAAACTGTTCCCCCTCATCCTATCCCTGCAGTCCCTGAAGAAGAGCTTGCAAAACAGTTGAGTCACACTGTGATCCCCTCAACTTTCCTAAGTGTGAACTGAATGGTGCCCAGGGTGAGGCCCTCAGCTTTTTGTTTCAAGCCTGGTGGCTGCGGCTGTGAGCAGCAGCGGCATCTCCTCCTCCACAGCCCGTGTGACCCTGAGGATGCACAATCCACACCTTGGAGCGATGTTGAGGCGGGGGCACAGGGACAGCTCTGCCACTGAGCACTGCCTACCTCTTTCTTTACATGCAGTAGAAGAAGTATCTGCTGGCATTCATTCCTATCCTGACTTAATGGGAATTTCTCATTCTACTGGAGCATAAAACAAGCAGTAATTAGTTTTAATGTATCTACAGCCCCTTCAACAGAGATGGAAAATCTCATACCCTTGGTTCTCCTTGGTGGGACTAAGGCTCATTAAGGTTCTTGCGGTTAAAAAAAAGCACACAGAAAGAGCTGTGCTTTGTAGGGAAGAGCTGTCCCTTTCTGTTTTACCTGCTTATCTCTTCTGAGGGCATGTTTGTCCCTCGAAGTGTCCTCCCTTCGGAACACTGGTGATACGGAACAAAGCTGGGTGTGATCTGTGGAGCAGATGCATTGGAACAGGAAGCAGAACCTCCTACTGGGATGGCAAGAAAAGGCTGATGGAGCTGGAGGAAGATGCGTTTGGTAGAACTGGGCCTCAGCCCTAACGCTCGACAGACTGAACCAGACAGGCTGTTACTCTCTGGCCCTTGGAGAAAGTGGCTTTTGTGCTGGATCAGAGAGAGGTGAATCAAAAGAGTTGTTTTAAGTGCAGTCTGCATGAGAAGCTTCTTCTGCGCAATAGGCTATGAATCCCATTTTTGACCATTAAAAGATCTTATACCTCCCCCACCACGGAACATTAACTGGGAAAGCTGGGCAACCAAAGCTGAGCAAGGTGAAGGGAGAAGATTTTTCAGATAAGTTGGCTCCAAAAGGTCAAGGTATTTTAGGAAGAAACCAGAAAAAGCTTTGGTTTATTCTGCCTGGAGGCTGCTTGGTTACTCTCTTCATCAGTCTTTTTTACAATTTGAATGCAAAACAAGGCACTTTTTTATGCTTCGTGACCTGAATATTGGGCACACATCTTCTAGCACCTGAGCGAAGAGACAACAAAGTTGGCAGAGGGAAAGTTTGGGAGTTGGCCAGCCTTTCCAGTGCGAGCACATTACTCTTCCTGAAGAGGTGAGGCATCCAGAGAAGTTCATCTTCATGCCAGCTTTCCTTGGCCATGTCTACGGGACCATTCAGCACTATTTCTTACATTGTGCTTGCTTGTTTTTGTTTCTTTTCCCCTGTTGGTTCCGTTCCAGAACCGTTGAGTGTATGAGGATGCAAGGAAAGTGGCATTCTCTGTTGCCTTAATTTTGTCAGTTGGAAAGCTTTAAAAGTTAATATTTACATGACATAATCTCAAAATTCATCTAGCTCCTTGCATGTTTGGTTAACATATTTAGGCAATGGCTGTATTTATTTTTTCAAACTACTTGCACGTTCAGGTCCTCCAGCGATGCACGCACTTCTAACAGAACCCATCTTTCTCTCAGCCCTTATCACAGCTGTTAACAGTTTTTATGTTAGTTCTGTAATTACACCTTTAAAAAAATTTATATGTATTCTCACTCCAGGACAAAAAAAGAAAAAAGCACGTTTTAACATAAAAGTCCTTTACAGTGAATAGAAAATCAAACTTTTTGCTGGATTTTGGGGCATTCTAATAGGTTTCAGAATAAAATACATTTCAGGTGCTCCTGAAGTCTTAGGAAATTAAATTCCATACACCAGTTCTTCAACCTGTAGAAAGCACTGCAGCGTCGTTACTTTGTACCAGGTACATAGTGCAGCCCCCAGCTGTCCCTAAGGGCCTGCAGGGTCGCTGAATTCCTCGAGAGCTCTCAGGTCTGAGCCAGAGTTACCTCCGTGGGCTTCCTCTGCAGAGGAGCTGAGTGGTTTTCAGCAGTAGCTGAGAAAGAAGAGCAGTACTGCATGAAATAACATTCTAATCGGAATTCCCTCCTCACTTAAACTCTGTTTAGATAGACAGTTAATTTATCTCCGTTTAACTGCTGAATCAATCCATCCATCAAAGCTGCAAAAGCTAATTAGCTGGAGTCAAAGCAGCACCAGCTCCGATACCCAGTAGGGTCTGTAATACCTTATAAAATTGCAGCAGGGGAGACAAGGTACATTTCCCTGCGTATGCCTCAAAGCTGCCCACGAAGGCCGGGCGTGCAGTCCCTGCTGTGTTTGCAAGAGTTGGCTTTGCTAAGAAATCTGACTCGAGGACCTTCTCACTGTCGCCTCTTCCCCAGGCGTGTGGCCTGCCGGCTCCTCTGGCCAGCAAGGAGAGCTGTTTGCCTGCACAGCTGCTTTCAGAGCCCAGAGGAGATTCCAGGCAGGTCCCCGTCCTCCTGCCAGCAGAGAACAAGCGCGTTGGACAGAGGCCAAGGTGGATGAAATCTTTTATTGCTGGAGAGGGGATGGAGCCCAAAATGCTGTGGGCAGTCCCGCTAGTGCTGCTCTCGCCTGGCCGGGGCTGCAGCCAGGTGGGATGTTAAGGAATATTAGCAGGGCCCTGTGCTGTTTGAAGTATGGTTCGTTTCTTGGATTGAGGCTTCTTTTGTGCAAAGCCCTTGGTGTGGTGTCTGCCCTTGGGTGCTGTAGGGAGTTTCTTGTTGCGTGACCCGTTTTGAACTGGCTGTAGACGTTATGCAGCTGTAAAACAGAAAATCCACTGAAGGCACAATGGAACAAGCTGTGCCATGGCGAGGACAGCCTGTGCGTGAGGTGGAATTTCTCTTGGGTGTTTCCCAGTGATGTTTGTATTCAGACTTGCTTTCTTATTACCCCACAGTGGCCAGCAAGGCAAAACCACGGGCATGAGTAACTCGGGAGAATCTGTCATGGGTGCAACACCTCAAACAGGTTTGTCGAGGTGAACTGGATGAAGTGAGTGAGGCACTTCTGTGGAGATCAGAAAGCAAGGAATGGCAAACCCCAGAAAATCTCAATGTGTCTTCTCCTGGTGCCAGGGTGAGCCGGATAGGTAAAATTTTCCCTGTCAAAAATCAGAAAATACCATGTTAGCAGTATCTCGGGTGTTGGAAACACATTCCAAAAAACAGTGCAGTTCTTAAGAAACGTGGACTTTGTTTTCATGCTGCCCATCGCTAAATATCTCTCTCAACAGTTATTTCTTAGCAGAACATCTTATAAATCTTTCTCACTCCTATAGCCTTTGTCTATCCCTAGACAATTAAATGAGCTAAATATGTACTGCCTATTAATCTCCAGTCCTAGATCACAGGCAGCGTGGTCCATGTGACACCACGTCATGGTTCCTGAGCGCTACTGTAAACCCATGTCAGCCCTCAAGCTGTCTGCAACCAATATCCACCTTGTCAAGCGCAGAACACCTAGAACAGGCCCACTGCTCCCTGCAGTCAGCAGTCTGAGGGCTAAAACTGCCTGACACAACACCCAAACAAAGGCAGACATGGTCCTTATCTGCTTCACGACTTTAAGAATTCTATTCTTTAAGCATCAAACAATTATTTTCCTCACACGGCAGTGGCGTGGTTCACCATTCTGGTGCATGGTTTACACGCGCTCGTTACAGTCGTTGCACTTGATGTCTGTTAAGTCCTGATGAGTGGCCCGGATGCACCGTTTGTCCTGCTCTAGGACAGCACACAGCCCATGTTTTCTGAACACATGTTCCACGTTAACTGTTTTCATTGACTATGAATCCATAAAAACCCATGTGGAACAGAGGGAGCACAGTACAGCCATGCCTGCCCGGCTCCTTCCCATTCTAATTGGGTAGCAGAGCTGTTTAATAGAGTCTGTGGAGTCTGTTTAACTACATTCTGCCAGAACAATGCTCTATTCATGTTTTCAACAGAACACTAGTGATTGGACTAATATCTTTAAACTAGAAAACAAGTCTTAATTGGAACAGATGCTGCAAATACCGATGCAAATGGCCAGCTCTCGTGTGATCAAAACCAGGTACAGTCCATTGATTTGTTTTTAATAGCAGCTTTCATTTTTTATTAGTGTACACAAACCTCACTAACACTATACAAAAAGTCAGTTACAATATTCTGCAAAATCATCTTGTTTAAAACAGACTCTGCCGTGCATTGTTTCTGGCAAGGTGCTATTAAAGAGTTTCCGGCTGATTTGGGCAGATCAGGTTACTGAAACACTCTTCTCTGCTTTCTTCTCTCGTAGAATTTGAATAATCCCAGTGATTTTCATAAAAAGCTATTGCTGTTACATGTAATAGTCTGTTTAGATATTCACTTGCATTACAAGCAGGCATTCAGGTTAGATTAGGCTAAATAAATACTCAGTCCTGGTAAGTATGTATGTGTTAGGTTGTGATCCACTCGCTTTGGTTCATGCTTCAGCAGAACGCAGCATGCGTTCCCAGCACACAAACTTGTTATCGTGGCAGGGGAAGCTTGGAAATGTTAAGAATACAATGATTTTTATGCTAAGAATAAAGATGTTCTGTGATTTTTTGGAACAAATCGGCTTTGTCTTTAGGATGTGTGTGGCCTGTTTGATAGTAGCAAGAATATAAAAAGCCACTCAGAGAAGAGAGAAATTTATTATGGTGCAACTCGCACTAAGAAGTAGTTTATTGGTCTGTCTGTGTATGCAAATATGTTCTGTTACCTTAGTAGCTGCTGCTTAGGATTGAAATATATTTATATGTATGTATAGATATGTATAATAGAAGCTGGCTGTAAGGATAAGATGCTGTTTTGCTGAAAGTGAAAAGAGGGGTTGCAAGCAAGAAAAGAATAGAAGATGGCTCTTGGCCCTATTTTCAAATCTGTATTTTTGTGTTGGGTTTTACTCAGAGAACTTTGTGTCAGGTTGGATGGGGCTGGGAGCCCCTGATCCAGTGGGAGGTGTCCCTGCCCAGGGCAGGGGTGGAACTGGACAGACTTTGAGGTCCCTTCCAACCCAACTCATTCCATGATTCTGTGATTTAGCTTTGCAAGTCAATGGATTGCAGAGGCTTTTTAGACATAGGTGCCTGTTCTCTGATGTCTTAGTGAGGTGCAGCCCAGGGTGTGGGTGTGATCTGGGGAGAATGAGCCTGGAAGGGAAGCCTGTGAGATCCACGGTTGTAACTTATTTGGGATACAGCTAGCAAAGAGGACTCAGCCTGCAGCGGGGAGACCGTTGGCAAAGCTGGGCTGGGAGAGCTGCCGCGGGGCTGGAACACTAGGATTTCATGCAGTAGGAGCGAGAGCCGTGCTCACTGCCCTGTGAGGAGGCTGCTCCATTCATCTGCCGTAATCACAGTGATGATGTACAGACCAGTACGAGCCCCAGCTGCTGATGTGACAAACAGAGGAAAGCACATTCATCCAGGTATGGTTTGAGGTCTTCTGAATAGAACAAATCTGCAGCCTTGCTCAGCTATTGTTGAGCTTCCAGCAGAGCTATTTGAGCGCCCAGCTTCAGCAGAGACAGAGCCAAGGTGTGTTTTGCCCCGTCAGTTATGTTGAAAAGGTATGACATTTGAGGAGGGCTGAGGACTGACTTGATGAAAAAAAGGCTTTGCTCACTACCTACCGCAGCACGGACAGGACAGAAACAGGACTGGAGAGACGAGATTTGGATGGGTTTCAGGAGGGGCATTCCGAAAGGGAGCTGGATTGAATTTGGCTTCCTTAGGAAAAGGAGGGCCTGTCAGTCATCCCCAGCTTTGTAAAGAAATGAAAGGTATTGTGCTTGGCCAGCCGGATGCGCGGGGACACCGAGCCCCGTGCAGGCAGAGGCATTTGCAATTTAAGCAGCAGTTGCTGCGGGCTGGACAGTTCTCTCCCCATCTCCTTAGATCAGTGGGTTTTATTCCCTCAAAGACACGGACGGCACGATTTGTGTTCGCTATTGTTACTCAATGAGTCGAGGACTGTAGGGTTTGTAGGAGGGCTTTTCTAATATTATCTTTTAATGTTTATCCAAAGAAAATTCAGTCTTGTGGCTTGATACATTAAAAAAGAATCTTCTCTAAAAGGGCTGTACAAACCCATTAATTGCAGCAAATAATGAAGGGGCAGTGAGTAGCTGTTTGAAAGTCGGTCTCTTTCTTGATATGCTTCTTTTGGATTAAAAGCAGCTCAGTACAAAAGCAGTGAATTTCTCCTTTTATTCTGAAGAACATGTGAAAAGCTACAGGCTTGTAGCCAAGGAACTGGCTTGAGTTTAGGTACCCAGTTTAGATAAATCGGTGGATATGAACGTGAATTGATTAAGCCTACATAAAATAATTTGGAGGCTCTGTAATAAATGGTGCTTTGAATGGATTTGGTGAGCTCTGTTATTTTTATTTAATGCAGATATTATTGTAGGTGAGCGAAGAAAAGATTGCAGGTTCAGTGCTAATACGGATCTCATTACAAGCCGCTGGCTGATGGTTGTGCTGTCACTGCCTTGGCTCTCCATTTACTGGTTTTTATGCTGAGAAATCATACAGAAGATTGTGCTGGGCCACATTTATGGGTTCTTCTTACTCTGGCCAGCGCCACAAGCTCTCCCTCACTCCCTCCAGCTTGTTCCTTGCTCCCGAAGACATGCTGCTCTTGCGGAAAAGCCCAGGACACGTCTGCCCTCCTCTCCCCATGATGCTCCTTGGGGGCCCGGTGGAAGCCAGCACTCAGCAGGCTTTGGTTTGTGTTCTAGGGAGTGAGTGCAGTGACAGTCTTTTGTTTTAATTAATAATTTTTAACGCTTGGGTGCCCGTGCATTTGATCTGCATGGGATTTGGCAGAGATTGTCCCCAGAAGGTTGTGCAAATGGTTTCTTTGGTCAAGCTGCAGGCAACATCTGGCTGCCTGAATTTCACTTTGAGATGTCAGCTTGAAGTGTCCTTTGTGGGGCATAACTAGGAGCTGCCGCCTTTTCCGGGGTCGATACAGGTGTGCGGATTTTCCATGCAGTAGGCACAGTCTTGTGTCAGACCTGGGCTCTCAGCTGGGAGATGTTGTTGTAAGATTTGCCCGTGGCAGGTAAAGCAAAGCTCCACAGGAAGATGTTAATGCTTTTTTGCTGGTGTCCGTAGCTTGTGACAACCTGGGATAGAAAAGGTCCATGTGCTGGCTCCACACCACCTGCTGTGGAGCTCTCCCAACATGCTGGGAGGGAGCAGACAGAGCTGGTGCCTCAGAAGAGCACCGAGCAGCCCACAGCTTCCTCTGCACGCACATCTGAGGCCGGGGGAGCTTGAACAATCAATGTTTTTTCCCTACTCCAGTTCTCAACCAGCAAACTCAGAGGGGCTTTTGCAGAAGGAGGCTTCAGAAGGCTTTGCACCAGAGCTAAGCTGGGAACAAAGTCTGACGCTAACTTGGAAAACATGGTCTTCTCCGAAACCGTTTTCTTCCTCCTCTAGGAACTGGATTACAAGAGCCAACCCCACCTCAAGCAATAACCATTTTGAAATACAAGTGAAACTACCAGCAATACGGGAGAGTAAAAATACCAGAGCCATGGGAAAAGCTAGGAAAGCAGCCAATGGAAAGTGCAGTCCCTCCTGTAGGGAGCGCGGTCCTGTTGTTGAGCTGCTGAATTAATGAGATCGTACCAATGAGGTTCACTTCACGGAGCGCTGAAAGGAGCCCAGATTTCTTGCGTTGTCTTCGTCATTGCACTCTGATCCCAGATGGGCGGATAATAACGTTATAAATGATTTACTGCTGTACAGTATATGTTATGGGAGGTTTATAGAGATCAAATCGCACAGTGAGCTGGAAAATCCTCTCTATTGTTGAGGCTGTTCCCTGGCTGCTGCTGGCAGGAGTACAGTAATGGCATGTGAGGGAGTTTGCCTCATTCAAACAATAGTATAGGCATTATATTATAATTACTCTCATCATTAGGCCAGATTTGTTAGAGAGAAGAAAGACACCCACAAACAAGAAAACAGTGAGTTTTTTCTTAGCTGCATTTAATGAAGGCCTCCCAGTCCTTTCTGAAGAAGTCTTCTTTGCAACACTATATTTTCCTGTTGCTGTAACAGTAAGTTTTTACTTTCTAAGTAGCCTGGAACAGATTTCCTCCCCAGGTGTCTGTATTCCTGAAATTAAGTGCCTTCCTCACAAAGATTTCCTGGGTCAGCTCTAGCAGCTTCTGATCTGCCACCTTAGAATAAAGGGTTAAATATAAACTTTGGGAAGGCAAGACAATGCCTGGGCAGGGAAGGAAAACTTACATGAATTTGAAGTATTGCAAGTATAGCCTAACAAACAGCAAAAACGTAGCAAGCAGGAGCAAGGTGTTTCTTGCCTCGTGACCTCGGAGGCAGCACCACGACGTTCATCTCTGCTGCAGAGCTGGGATCCAGCGGCACAGCCTGTGATGATGGCCCCGCAGATAGTAGCACGCTTTCCCTTTGATATATTTAAAGACTCCTTTCATTTGTTTATTTTTGCTGTCAAATTACTTCACTTAGTCCCTTGTGCGAGCCAGATACTGCAGGATATCATTACATTCAGTAAACAAGGAAGTGGAACACGATACCTGAGTGACAGTAAATGAAGTTATTTGCCAGTCGTGAGGGCCCAGGTTACACATGGGCTGGACTTTACACGCAGCCCTGCAGGGAGAGAGCCGAGCTCTTTGCTGCTTGCCCGTGTCAGCTGAGGGCTCACACTTCCTTGAACGTGCTTAGTGCTTCATCAGCCAAGGATTGTTCTCTCAAGGATTTCTCTCTGGGAGGCCCTGGCCCAGGTTGCCCCATCCCTGGAGGGTTCAAGGCCAGGTTGGATGGAACTTGGAGCCCCTGATCCAGTGGGAGGTGTCCCTGCCCAGGGCAGAGGTGGGACTGGATGGGCTTGGAGGTCCCATTTAAGACAAACTGTTCTGTGACTCTGTGCTTCATAGTAATTGGATGTTTTCAGGTATCTCGGTGTACTCTGAAATCAAACACGCAGACAGTTCTCCATTCCCAGTGGGAAGCAGCCTGTCTGTTCTCCTTCATGGTTGCAGATGGCACTTCATTTAAGTGTACGATCGGCTGGCACCGTGGGGACACTGGTGGCTCATGTGGAAAATTTTTATCAGTAAAATATTTGTTATTCATTGCTTTCCACTGTCATTAAGCAGCTGACAATCCTCTCAGAAGAGCACTGAGAAGAGGAGGAGGAGGGAGTTCTTTAGAAACTAGTTGGAGGATCTTGGTTGTAATGTACAGTGCAAGGTCAGAGTTCTCATTACTGCTCTCTGTTGCTGCTGTTGTTCTTTCACAGTCAATACTTCTGTTTCAATAGTACCTCCAAAATCATGTATGGTGCATCTGGTTCCAAAAGGAAGCCATCTCTAGCCAAAAAAATGCACCTGTTGGTAGCACTTTTAATTTTAATATCAGCTTGGACCTGTTGTGCCCAATACCCAAGGGAAACATCCTCTGCTTTTCTGCAAAGGAGGAATTGCTGTGGCAGGCAGAGCACGACCCTTTGGGGTGCCCAGCGTCCTTGGAGCGTGGCACTGGTTTCCCAGTGTTCAGGTGAGCACCTTTCCTCTGCACAGACGAGAAAGCGAGCGCTGTGGGTGCGGGAGCTGCCCGCTGTTCTGCCCCCAGCTCCTTGGGAGGCGTGCGGAGCGGTACCTGGCGTGCTGGCACAGGAGGCTGGGGACTGGCTGCCAGCTGTAATCACCGCTCTGTGGCATTGTGCAGCATGAGGCTCTTATTTGTTTTGTTTATTCAATCTCTCATCACCCTGTAAGGCATTTATTTCTTGCCCCAGAGTCACGATTACCACTTTAATTATTAGCATTTCCTTTGCCAGCAGTTCCATAGCTTTCATTCCCTGAGTCAGCAGGGCCTGCTGCAATTGAAAGCTTTGAGTGCTTTACCCTACCGAGACACAACTGTAACTCGATGAGCTGTTTGCAATGGCAAACCCGTTTTTAAGTTCCCAAACCTGAACAGCCCCTCTACAGTAAGTGCTGCTACTAAGAGCCTTTGCAAATAATGACTTCTCATCTCAAAGACCTGGATAATTTGATAGGACAATGAGGAATCGTTCCAGGTCTAACGTTTGAAATACCTCGAAATTATTATAATTGGATGTTTGCAGGAGGAGAGGGAACCTCTATATTTTAAATACCTTTTCAAAGAACCAAATTCATCAGATTCTGAGAAGCAAGAAAGCAAATTCCGTGTTTGTTTAGGACCTGGGCAAAAGAAATGATGAGCTACTTCTCTCCATTGGTTCTGCAACAGGGATTAACATGCAAACACAGGCCTGGGTTTTGAAGTCCTTGCTCAGTTTGTCCTTGGCCAAAACTCTAGCTGAACATCTCTAGATGTTTGGTTGGGTGGCTGGCAGATGAGTTCTGATCCCAAAACATGGAGCTGCAGTGGTCGGTGAGGATATAATTGGAACAGAGATATCCCTGTGAAGGGAAAACTGCCACAGCTGCATTCAGAAGTTGCTTGGTACTTTCTCTTTCAATGACTTGTGAGATTTTAGTTTTGGAGTTAAACTTTCTCAGCATCTCCCACGCTCTGGGCTGATTTCTGCAATCACCGTTCTGGTTTTCATGATCTTTGTTTGGTAGGACCAGGATTTTAGTTGCTACCTAAGCATCCCAAGGCGTTGGAGATAAACAAATCTCAATGTGAGAGTTTGAAAATACACAAGAGAAAACCTTCAACGTCTAACCCGAGACAAAGCCAATAAGCTGGTGCTTTGTAGTAAAGTTCTGAGTGGCTCCCACAGTCCTTTTACAAAACAACGGATTTTACTTAATGAAGTTCTGACTAGCTCGTGATTTTTCAATCAGGTGGATCTGTCTCTAAACTCAACCATCTGCGCTGGGTGCTTTTCTGGTTTCCATAGTAACTAGGCAATTCCTCATCTTTAACATATCTGGCCTTACAGTATCTTACAATGAGAAACACCATGTCCGTGTTACAAATGTGCAGCCAGAGGTGCAGGGAACCAAGCAATTGCCCAGGGCTGCGGAGTTCATCTGCAGCTGAATAGGGCAAGAACAGTTGCTTTCCTGAATTCCAGGAAAATGCCTTAACTGCCAGGCTGTTCTTTCCCAGGGAGGCGTTTGCTGTATCGGATCAGCCCCGGCTGAAGGTTGTGTCCCAAGTGTTCTTTTTCTCAGGCTCGGCAAAGAGACTTTCAGAAGTGAAGAGGCTGGAGTTTCCGAGTGGTACAGAACGGAGTGAGTAATGAAACAAGAAATCAAAACTTGCAAGTAATGTATTCAACATAAATGCCAGGCACATTCTTTGGGTAAATAACTCGCAATGAATAATTCAACCGGCGTCATCACTACGGGGCATAGGAACAGGGTTGGGTTTGAATCATTTGGCCTTTTTCTTCATGAAAAGGTCAACCTGGATTCCAACTCTGAGGCATTCCAGCTCTGGGTCTGAGTTTTGCTTGGCCAGAGATGTCCCAGGGTCAGATTTGGGCCCGTGCTGAGCAGCATCCCATCTCTTTGAAATTTAAAGAAACCAGGCATGTGGTATCGTGTAGGATACAACTGAAAGCCACCCTTCAAAACTGCATCCATAGCCTCAAACCCTTGTGAAAGTAGCAAAACATTGAATGCTATTGAGGAATCCTGGAGTAACACAGCTCACAGGGCAGGGAAAAGCCTGGTGGCCTTTGGAACAACTTCTCACATTAATTTTCTTCCAATGCTGACAGCTTTGATTTATTGCCTTAAGGCTGGTTAGAAAACACCCAGACGTGACTGAAGCCAGGAGTTATGGAAAGAAAAGGAAAATATGGTAAACGTAGTGATGAATAGTGCTGGTAGACAGACAAACATTGCTCTAGCTCCTACTGCACCCAAATATTGTCTTAGAGAGAAGATAGGAACAGAGCCTTGGCTCACATTTTCAGTATTTCTTGTTTCACTTCTCATATGTTGAACATTCTGCTAGGAAGCCTCTGGGAACCATGGGCTTATTTTCTTTCTCTGTCAGTTGAATGCCAGCTGGAGCACCAGCCAAAGGACTTCGAAAATGAGAGAGAGAAACACAGGAGCTGAGAAAGTCCTTTAAATTATTTTGTTGTGAGAATCCATTATAATGGTTCCTTGCCTTTCCCTTTCCTCTGACACTGACGAGTGCTCCAATGGACTCGGCATCTGTAGTTGGTACCAGACTCTTGAAAGGCAGCTTCTCCATCCACCCACCCATCCCATCTTCTGCACGTTATCTAGCCTTTCTTCCATTTCAGTTGCTGCTATCTTGTTCTAAAACAGGACTTTTTCTCCCCAGGCTGGGTTCAGGGAGACCCGCATTTGCAGAATTTTGCCTTTATAGGTACTACTTCATCATCAGTTGCTGAATGTCCATCTCCCACATGTCAAGCCATTAGAAAGCAGGCAAGCAAGCAGCATCTCAGCACAGCACATTGCTTGGGTTTGTGCAGCTCTGGCAGTGCCAGCTGGAGCTGCTCTTGTCAAACAAACGAGAAGAGGGGTTTGCTGCTCTGTCTCCTGTCAAGTAATGTTTGGCGTTACGCTTCTGCATCAAAATGGATGTTTGAAGGTGAGCTGATCACTTAAATGCCTATCTATGCTGATGAGAAAAATTATGTTGCTTGCAAGTTCTTCTTCCTTAGAAGTCAAAATAATGTATTATTTCCCAACAGAAATTGGGTAAGTTAATGTAAAAAGGGTTTTCTTGGATTAGCAGGATTGTTTGCTGGAATCCCTGGCTGCTCAGGGCTCTCACACTCCTTTTGCTCTATCCAGTTCCTGTTTACACAAGCAGAACTGGCCCTGCAAACCAAAATGAACCAAATAACTGAGGAATATAACATTGGGAAAGTTGTCTTCACTTTCATCAATGGCTTTAAATATTTAGAAAGTGCAGTGTAAACACCTTAAGAGCAAGCAGACAGATTTCTCTTGATGTTCAGAGTTTTGGGGATTTATAAACAGGGAGGTAGTTCTCAGGGTGTGGGACCGATGTTTCAGACTTTCCACCAAAGTCACATATGTTCATGTCATTACAGCTCTTCCTCCAGCCTAAATTGTTGGCACAAGGTCCTGAAATGTTTCTCATTAGTAAACTTTTCATAACCTCCAAAACTGCAACAACTGTAGAAGAAAATGTACCAGGATGCCAGCTGGAGCTGGCACTTGGCGCAGGGCTCCCCGAGCTGTTTGCTTAGCTGGATTTGAAGGATGTTCCGGACCAGCTAGCAGGACATGTGACTGAGTTTTGACCTAAACCGCTGGCCAGGTTCCAGGGATCCTGCGTACTTCATGGGAACGCTTTCCACTTGTCGCTTTCCTACCTCAGACACAGCTTTTAACAATTTGCTCGTAAACCCAAGCCCGACAGCCGTTGGAATACAGTGGTGCTTGGCTATATAAAGTAACAATGAGGTTCCAGAACAGCTCAGTATGTATTTAATGCCAAATTAACAACTTTCCAGGGGGAAGAGTGCCCTGCTTTCCTTTTTTTTTTCCATCGTACAGTCTCAAAACTCCCCACACCTCTGATTTCTTTTACAAAGGCTTTTATCTGAGTAGATGCAGGGCTGTGTGTGTAACAGGGAGTGGCCCACAGGAGCTGTCAGTGGATCAGACGGGAAGTTCTAGACCACAGCTTTATTCTATCCACGCAGCCTGACGTGCTGTGATTGGGGAGTGATGCTTTGCTGCTATTTTCACGTCATGTGTTTGTATTTGTGCTGGCCTAGTGCTGAAAAGCATCAGGTGGAGTCTGGAATTGTCCGTTTTGAGATGCAGGAGATGCTGTGTGAGGTTGCTGCTGATAGGCGGTTGCAGCTCAGAGCTGGAGAGATGCTCGTGGTCCAACAGGAGCCAGGAGACTGAGGAGGAGCCAGCGCAGCTCTGTCAGCTCCTCTTCTGTGTCTAAAATGTGCCTTCTTCCTATCAGCATTCTAGGGCAACCTGTAGGGACAGGGTTATTTCAAAGAGTGGAGCCACGAGGCCTCAGTTCTGCCAGGAATTTCCCCAAAAAAAGGTTAATTTGTGGATGAGTGTTTGGAGCTCAGCTCGGTGGAATTGTTTTACCTGATTCAGAGTGTTCAGACAATAAAAAAATATATAAGTATCTTCCCGGACTTCTCTTCATATTGAAATAATCAAGACTATTATTTTAAATATATGAATTTTCAACCAGGACTTTTATTTATATCATTTCCTAGGCATAGATCTTAGTTTTTCTTCTCTGACATGGAAAGTAACGTGAACTTTGTCTTTTTCAGACACTGAATTCCAAATCATCTTAATTAAATTTGAATCCCAGTGGGTTCTGCACCCTTCCAGTTGTTCATCACTTGCAACATTTAATACATTTTAGACACTCTTAAATCCGGCCCTTCCTGCAGACACTGATTAGACTTCGTGAGCCAATCGAGTAGAAGACCATGAACGAGTCCCCAGAGCTGTTCCAGTTTCAGCAATGCAGTAAGTTAAGTTTCCTTCAAAACGACAACACATGGCAGGTTTTTTTAGATTTTATAATTTGTTTACAATTTCAATCTCCTTCCCTCCGGTACTGTTTAGGAATTATAAGCTAAGCACATCTTCCTGCTGTTTAAGTCCTTCTTTTCTATTTAGCAAGCGTTGATTTTGTCCCCCTCCCCAGTGCTTCTGTTCACAGCCAAAATGAGCACGTCCTCTCGGCTGCGCTTTCCAGAGGGTTTGGGGCCGTTAACAGGCGTGGGTCCTGGCACAAGAGAGGATCCTGCTCCCTCCTCGCTGGCGCCGGCCGGTGCGGCTGCCCACGACACCACCAGGGAGGTTTGGTGCTGAAAGGGTCTTGGACGAGGAGTCCAGACCCGCCTTGCGCTTTATAAGGACTTTTATGAGACTGTTCACTTGTAACAGTAGACACTAAAACGCAGACTTTTAAAACATTTTTGTTTCATGCTGCGTGGTGGAGGGCCCAACCTTCCTGGCTGCGATTTGCTTGCTGAAACCTTTTATGGCCTGGAGCCACAGACGTTTGCGAGACGCGTGGTCCCGAGTGACTCGGCAGCATCCACTTCCAAGTGCCTGCTCTCTGCTGCTTTCAGTAGCTGGGCGGGCAGCTCATCAGCCTCTGCTTGGCTAAGCGTCACCCTCTGAGGCTGGCAAAGCCCTGCCACGGCCCCCTGCTCAAGCCGCAGGGCAGCGGGTGTTCCTCAGGAACTGCAGCTGGGCCGTGCAGTCCTAGGAGAGGAACGGGATGGCCTTTGAGGTCCCTCCCAACCCAAGCCATTCTGCGATTCCGTGATTCAGTGACAAGTTCAGCAGCCCAGCCCTGGTCATTTCTAATGGGTAATAGTGTGGATTCCTAAAATGTCCCCTCGGTGTAGCTTAAGTCCATCTCTAACACGTGGAGATCAAAGGAAAACCACCTGTGGGCCAAGTTACTGCATGAGGGCTGAGCTTGTGGAGCCACTTATCGCTGAGCTTGGGCCCTGGCAGCAGCTCTGCCGACACCGTAGCCAGCTGCACGCGCAGGGTCGGCACGGGAAGCCCCCGGCGCTGCGAGGAAAACGGGAAAGGAGGATTTGGGCCACGTGGTGCCCATAAAAATGAATGCAAAGTTTCAGAAGTATATGAAATCTGCAGATAGGGTTTTTGTGTTTTGAAAGCTTTGAATATTAAAAAACCACTCAACGGGAGTTTAAACAAACATAGGCAAGTAAGTCAGCGAGAAGATATAAAATCATCAGGAAAGGCTGAGTTTGTTTTAATACAGGGAATACTGTAAACACCAGGAGTGCATGGTAACAATTTGAAGCCCATGTGTTTTGAAATATCATAACTGGTGTCGATAAACACATTAAAATTCAACTTCAAAGAGCTTTATGGATGTTTGGAGTGTCTCAAAGATGTTGCAGAAAGGGGATTTTAGGTGGAAACAAGTGTGGGAGCAATCAAACACTGCTCCTCTGTGGAGAAAGGGATCGAGTTAAGTTGTTAGAGCCGATCTCTGATGGTGATTACTGCTTCTTACTGGCTAAGAACTGCTCTCAGCTCCTGATTTCTTTCTGTCGCCCTTACCTTCTACCCTGACCTTGCTTTTCTCACTCACCTGTACGCCTCACCTATACTAGTTATTTCTGAGGTGTTCAGATTCACTCTGCAACTGCTCTCCTGTTTGTTACACAAATCATGGGCATGCTCTGGGGCTTTGGAACCGTGAGCTTTCAGCTGCAAAAGCACAGACTTCTAAGGCTTAAGCTTTAACACTTTAATCTGGTGTAAAAAAGCATGGAGAGAAGCTGATCTGCCTCGATCTCTGCTCTTACTCGTCTCTTTGGTAGCACTTGTAGATGTGGAGAGGTGTTTATCCCTCTGCTGCAGATGGTACGTGTTAGTCAGGCCCTTGGGGTTTACGTGGGCATATAGACTAAGAGGTAGCAGACTCTTTTCCCTCTGGTTTTACCCCAGGTTAACTCAGACCTCCCAGAGCTCATCACTTGTTTCTAGGTGTTTTCCAGCCTTACCAGATTTACTCAGAACATGCCCCGAGTTACATGTTCACCTCCAGAGGCGTTTGGAGAGGGGGTGGCTGCGGAGAAAGGACAGGCCCTGGCTTGCCTGGGGAGATCACTACGTGGGAGACACGGTTAGTGAGGCAGCGAGGCACGTGTAAGCCAGCAAGTGAAAATACACGCTCAGCACTGAGATATCAAGCAAGGAAGACTGGCCTATAAACAACATGTTCAACTATCTTTACGTTTGTACAGTCTGGTGTCTGTGGGATAGGGCTCAGATGTTTGCTGTGTTGTGGGAATTGCGTTCTTACCGCATTTCTAATGCGCCTCTCAGCTTCAAGTTCATATTCCACCCTGTTAAGAGGTGACGAACAGTGTGTACTGTCTAGTCAAGGTGGTAGCAGCTCGTGTGGAATGGATTTGCTCATCTCAGTCCAGTTCCTTATGTGTCTCTCCCCAGCCGGCAGCCCCTGGCAAATGTCAAAGGCCAAAGACAGACTGCTTGGTGCTCAGAAAACAAACGACCTGTCCGTTCCGGAGCAGAATCTTGTATCAGTGTGAGCTCTGAGCCAGGTAAGCACGAGAAAATCTTAATATCTCATATCATCTCTTCTATGAGTTCCATGTATGATATTTAAGCTAAACACAAGCAGTAATTTCACTTATTACCAACCCTAGAGTAGTAAAGTTAATTCACAGGTGCCCCTTTTAAGGTGATTTATAGCAGAACCAATACAAGGGAGCAGATGAGCATTCCTGCGTCTAGGTTCAACTGCCGTTTAATAAACGCAGTCAATATTCCCTTGTTTTAATACTCAACATCATGTTCCAGATGGAGTGCTTCGCTGTAAGCTGCATGCAGACCATGCGGGATTAAATGGGGCTTCTAGTGGGATGCATGTAAAAACCTCTTAAATGATTAGGACACCTGTTGACATTAATATAGAAGCGTGCATGGAAACAAGTGTGCCACACACTGGAATATATGTACACAAATATTAAGAGGATTAGAGAAATTGCTGAAGTGGATAGAGTGGCATTTAGCACAAACGCGCCTGGAATCTAAGCAGAATGGAAATAACACACAGAGCTGATGCCTTGTTAGATGGCTTTTTCTATTAGTAGTTCATCTAGGGTATAAACGTCCCTGTACAAGGCCATTTGCTTACACTTAAAATTTCTCTTTAATATGTATATCTTTGTTTGGAATCTGCCTCTAATTCATAACCGCCTTCATTTAGCAGCTTGCACCTTCGCCATGAGAGCTGCAGGAAAAAGTAATTAAATTTAATAGAAGCCACCCTTGCTTTGAAGCTGCCCTGGATTTAGAGCCACAAGGAGAAGCAATTAAACTCTGGCAGCCAAGGATTCAAATTGAAGTTATGTAGTGATTTATTTTTTTTTAAAGGAACTTTTCTCTGCAAACAGAATGGCATTGTCAGGTCTGATTGGATTCAAAGCTGTAGAAATTGCCTTCTTCGGGAAGTCTTCTCTTGAAGCATAATTAAAAAAAACCCGCAATTAGATGTGAAATGGGGATCAGTTGTGAAGATCTTGGATATTTTAGTTCTTCTGAACACACTTCCAAAAAAAGAGTTTCTTCAACTTAGCAAAGCCCTGGATGGAAAAGGGAAGCATGGAAGGAAGACATCACCGTGTCTCTTTCTTTGCAGACAGTTCAGTTTGTTAGCAGCCTAGGATATGGATTCATCAGGAGAAGGAATTCCTTTGCACTAAGAGGTATTACAAACATTGTTTAAAGCTGTCAGGTTTTTTTAAACCAACAAGAGGCAGAAATTACTGTTTTACGTTTGTGATTTTACCAAAAAGTTGTGTTTAAGTAACGAGGACAGGAAAAAGAGAGCCCAGAATGCCATAATTGGTGCCAAACGTGGTTCTGTCTGTTTAAAAGTATTTTTAGGAGTTTCCTATAAAGGATCAGAAGGGATTCAGTTGAAAAAATTCTGCTTCTAATGCAGGTGTTATTCAGAAAAGCAAATTGGTAATTCAGTTAATGCTTAGAGGAAGGTAGAATTGTTCTAATCTTTACCAACTCTTGGAAATGTTTGTGGAGTCATAGCTCAGCCAGAGGCACATGTGAGAAATGATTACTGCCCTGCGTGTAGTTTGCAATACATGCTTTTCTATTCTGAGTTTAAAAAATGGTCATTACAGGGACACGTTCGTGATCCACCACTTGTGGATTGGACTGGGTGAACGGAGAGTCCTCTGGCTGGAGTCATGGAGAAGCTACGCAGGCTGTGTCCAGGGAGGTGCCTGGGATCAGGTAACTTGCTAGGAAGATGTATTATTGTATCATTGTGAAGTAGCTGGGTGCAGGCATGTTGGAAACGGCACCTTGTACCCCCAGGACGAGGGTTTGGGGGCAGCTGCCATTCACCAGAATCCCCTTAAGAACATCAGACCAAGTGAATGGCTTCTCGAGCAAGAAACCTGCGGGGAGCTGACTGACCTAACAGGTGCCACAGCTGTTTGCTGACAAAACCTGCATGAAAAACATTAAAAACATTAGTAATGAGGATATTATGGTTTATCATCTCCCTTTCCCGTCCCCTTGCTGTACCCCTTCCTCTTCCCCTCAACAGAGTTTACAGGTGCGCACACATCTCGGGGGTGCAGTAACTCACAGCCTGCCCTGGAGCCCTGTGGGGCGTAGCGCACCCCCTCTGCTGGGAGATTCTTCCCTCCGAGGTCTTTGAGGTACCTGGGGTTTCTATTCTTAAACTATAAAACTATATAACAAAAATTACTTACGTTATTTTTGACCTCATTAAAACTGCTTCCTTTAGAAACCCAGCAAAACCCCAAACAAAATCCAAATATAAATCAATGCAAATGCAATTACTGTAACGGACCCTCCTCTGTGCCTGAGGGCCTGAAAAAATCCATTGATTCTCTGCTGTAATTTATCTGGGAGGAACACCCAGTTTCACTTCCAAGCGCTAGCCCGGAATCCAAATGCTCCACACTGCTGGCTCCCTGGAGGAAGCAGCGCTGCCCGTGCAGCTGCGAGGACTGGCAGCTCCGTGTAATGGGCTCTGTCTGCTCCTAGGGATCGTGAGTGTGTTGCTGATGCTGCGTGGGTGCCTGATGCTGCGTGGGTGCCTGACTCCGCAGTGGCAGGGGCCTGCGTGGCGGTTTTTGACATTTTATGGGCAGTGTAAGGCTGGTCAGGCGACTCGTTCGGTTATTTCTGCTGTTATGGGATACCCCAGATGTTTGGGATGAGTCGCAAGGATTGCCGTGTTGGGGAGGAATCCCAGTCCAAAAGGGGCATTTTGTCTTTTACTTCTCCATGGAAAATGAGGTAGTTACACCCTGGGACGATGAGAAGATTTAGAGATGCCTACATGAACAAGAGCCTGGTGGAAGGGCTGTCAGTGCAGGACAGCGGCTATCCTGAGTCCTCAAGTGCTTTTTGTGTCCCAGATCCCAGGGCCAGGGGCTGGAGGGATGGTCCTGCAGAGCATCGCCAAGTCTCAGGAGCATATCCAGTCCAACATCCTAAGGGATGTGCTGTTATTGAGTGGGTCGACTCTTCTCCGAGGTTTCAAGGAGAGGCTGCTGAAGGAGCTCCAGACAGGAATTCCCCACACAGTTCATGTCAAGAGAATCTCACCGCGAGGTCAGATTTACACCCTGTGGATTGGTGCTTCCATCCTTGCCAGCTAAAGAGCATCTAGGAACCTGTGGGTTACCAGGGAAGGCTGTAACGAGGTTGGACCAGCAGTATTCCAGAGAAAATGCTTTTGAAAACTTCAGGAGGACCATCCAGGAATTTTTTAAGTGCCAATCTGAACAGCTGGAGAGCAGTTAATAAATCAGTATAAAAATAATTGATTTATAGTAAGTGATTTTATAGCTTACTAAAGAAAGGTCCCTTGTGCATTGGGTTAAAGAAAGAGTCCTTGTTCAGAGCATTTGGTGCTATCCAAGATGTTGGTTTTAATTCTAGAAATGTGTTGATCCCTGCTAGGACTGCAAACAGTTTGTCAGACTTTTAAACACTTTAGAACAAGCCACCTCCATCCCATGCCCAAGGGGGCTGGCTTCTTGCCATCCACCATAAACATCCAAAGAGTGGAAAGGAACCTCTGATGGAGAAGTGGAGGGCTCGGGGCTACTGCTGGCCCTTCACCATCATGTTGGAGAGCTCCTGGAGGAGACTGAACTTCAAAACTGTTTTTTGCTCCTGAAGTGAAAATAAGTTCATCTGGCTGGTAAAGCAGAGCTCTGGGACCTGGAATGTCTCTGGATATGGGATATCTCTGCGGGATGAGCAGCCTTGCCATGGGATTTGTTATGTCCCATCACATCGGACGTTGCCTCCGCTTGTTCATCTGTGGGATTTCACATATTCTAGCTGAAGTGCCATGAGAAACTACATTTGAGTACCCTTTTATAATGTTAATTAAAATTGGTAAACTAGTTGGAGAGCACAAGGTGAAAGGCATCTAATTTGGGTTTATTCTTGGAAGACTCCTGAACAAATGTTTTGGTGTCGGGCACCTAAGAGAAGATAGAGGCATTGGGCCCTGTCTGGCACTGATTCTCTTTTGGGGCAAATGGAATATGTTAGAATCATAGAATCATGGAATGGTTTGTGTTGGAAAGAACCCTAAAGCCCATCCGGTCCCACCCCCTGCCCTGGGCAGAGACACCTCCCACTGGATCAGGGGCTCCAAGCTCCATCCAACTTGGCCTTGAACCCCTCTTGGGGCAAGAGAGAGGCAGAGTTACGAGACAGAGTCATTTCTCTACCTCATCTGTGAGAGCTAGGGACGGGGGCAGAATGATCCTGCGAATATTTGCTTGAATCTCTAAGCTCAATTGTTCTCAATAATTCCACCCAATAAGCTTAACAAGCATAAATATCTCAGCTGACTGATTGGATTTCCAAAGTGAACTGTGAAATTCGTAACAAAGGTGTGAATTTTCAGCAATGAAATTTGCATTCAAATGAACAACTTAGAAACAATGCGTCTTTATCCACATCTGCAAATACTTGCACTGCATCCAGTCAGGCGATAGAAACCTCATCGTGGTATGTGAAACTGAGGAGTGTGGGGTTTAGATGTTTCAAAGTTAATTGAAAAACAATTTTAAGATATACTCAGGAGCTTCTTGAGTATGTTCAAGACTGAAATGAAAATGAGGAAAGAGCCGAAAGCTCCTCTGTTAGTTACTCACTGCAGTGTCTGACTGTTTGCGTTCAGCTCCGGAGATGAATCTTCAAACTCATTGATGCCCTCTGCTGCCTTGGGACTGATCAGTCATCCGTCACCTCCTCTTGCTGCTCTCCTCCTTTTCTACAAGGCGGTCACAAGTGCTCTGAAGAGAGGCTCATCCAGCTCTGGGGTTGGTTCTCCGCCAAGACCTGGAGCCTCCTCAGCAGGGCAAGTGGGAAATGAACAGGGCAGACAGACCCGGTTGTGGTGCTGTGGGTGTCTCCAGCAGTAACTACAGCGAGACCCCCCTAACCTCATGTTCCCCAATGGTGAGAGAGACAGCATAAAGCAAAGGATCTGGAATAAAGCACACAGCTTTCCCACTCCACATGGGCTGTGAGGCTTCAGAAAGTTCAGATCTATATTACTCCATCGAGTTAATGCAAGTATGCTGAGCGCTTTTAGAGGCGTTACGGAATCAGCATCAGCAATCTTGGATCTTTCTTCTGTTACAGCATGTTACCTTTTAGTAGCCCACTGGAAATGTGTAAACAAACGAGGTACAACTGTAGACAGTTTAAATACTTTACAGCTCACTGACTTCCATATGAGGAGGGATTTGCAGCAACTTAAGTGTTCAGAGTCCTGCCCCAATAATCTAATGCAAATAAAAACGCGAAAAACAGTGTGCTGGAACGCAGAGGAAACCTGAGCGAAGAGTGCTACCCAGGGTTGTAGGCGAGAAGGAGAAAAGCAAAGTGAAGAGCATGGTAACTCTGCAAAGCCAGATGCAGACACAAGATGTGTTTGGAGGGTGACACCTAGCAGAGCTCCCCGAGTGCTTTTAATGAGATGTCACCCTTGCAGGACAAGACATCACCTGATGTAATCCAGGATGGATTCATTGATAGAAACCTTGTTTTACGTCGAGGGACCCGGTTCAGCTCCCCCCAGCTGAAAATCATACAACAGACCATTATTACAGGTATGCAACACCCGCACTACTGGTTTGGCCTGACTGTTCCCATTCACCTCCTAGCCATGACTTTACTCAAGGACATAAGACAGCAGAAGTTGGCACGTGTTCCTTTGCTCCAGACCTTGTATCAGCCTCTTCAGTCTCTTGGTCACCTTGTGCTTCCATCGCTACACAGGGCGCTGGAAATTCATTGCCTCGTTTATATTTCATTTTCACTTTGAAGAGGTTTGAGGATCTTCCTAGCCTCAGGGAAGAGATGCTAGCCTGGTGAATATAGGACTGGTTGTAGGGATCAGAGAGGCCTGAGTTAATTTCTAGCTGTGGCAGTGATTTGTTGTGGAATGAAAAGTTTAATCTTGGGAACATTAGGCATCAGTTCTCTTTTACAGACACCCTCCTTTTGTTGCTTCCTTTAGCTGCAAGCTCTTTGGGGTGAGTGCTGTCGGTGCAAAGATCTGGGACTCTGGGGCCACACGATCAGAAACACAAAATCATTTGTGAAGATTGCACTGGAACTACATAAAAATCTCAACCTGCTCCCCGTAATTTTTTCCCCTCCCTCCTCAACTCTCATTTAAGTTTCAATCCAGCAGCAGCTCTTTATTTTCTTTTAAATGTCAAACAATTCATCATTTTGCACTTTGCCCATTCCCCATGAATTTCAAGGTTTTCTTGGTACGCAGTAATGTCAGCCTGGGACAATGCGCGCTGATTACCCAAAACAGTGTGGTTCTTGTCACCCTGCCCATTCGGGGCTGCAAGCTCTCAAGAAGTGTACAAGAGCCTTTGCTTTCTCCCTCTCCTCCCTGTTATCATGTGTACGATAACAGGTTGGGTTCAAATATACACTAGACACATAATTACTGTCTTTATTATTCAAATCTCCCGTCCTCCGCCATCATCCACACTGCTGGTAACCGTGCCCTCACCCCTGCCTTGCAGGCTGCTGGTCTGGAGGAGGAGGAGGATGAATAACTCGTTCTGAAAGCACCTGGAGAGAGAGTGCCACATGCAACTCTTCCAAAGGGGCACAGAGGAGGGTAAGGAAATCGGTCCCTTTGTTTCCCCCGATGGGGCGATGCCTGAACTTACAGATGTTCCAAAACGCTGAGCTCACACGAGGGCCCGTAGCGAGGCTTAGCAAGGAAGGTCAGATCCAAATTGTCTGCATACATCAGGTATTCCCTTGTCCTCCGCTGTCAGGGTGAAGTGATGCCAGCAGGCCGGGGCATGTAGCCTCCCGCTGACAGAACCAGCAGCCGCTTGTGGGAGCGTGGGAATCACCAGAGACGCTCACGATGGGGCCAAGCAGCGGCTGCCTCAAAGGCCATGGCAGACCCAGCGATGCCAAAAGAGGAGCGGCGAGGCTGAGGGTCTGCAGCAGGAGGGCTTCACAGGGACGTCCTGCAGAGCCGGGTGTGGAAACGAGCTCTGCCGAAGCGGCCAGAGAGGGCATCGGCACTGTCAGAGGCAGCAAGTCCTGCGGGTGAGTGTGGGCAGCTCCATCAGTGCATTCACAGAGCAACTGGGATGCCCACTTCCATTTCTCCAGCTTTGGAAACGTCCAGTTGAGTACCTGAACACGAGAGATTTCCTGCAAAGGAGGTGAGAACATTCTAGAGCTTTTCCCAGCAGAGATGTGAGAGTGAGAAAGGCTCTATAATCATTGCACACACCCCAACATGTGCACCCACATACACACTGATTTTATTAAGCTATTCTATGCAAGTATTTTTTATATATATGTATTATTTTATTATTTGGAAATCTTCAGAGTGCTTTTTTTTCACACACAGTAAAGTTAGCCTTGCTGAGATTCATTAGTCCCCTTTCCCCCTGTGTGTAAATGGATCTCTCTCAGTTATGCAATGCGAGGGTACACAACCATGAAAAGTGCAGAGGCAGCCAAAAAAAGCATTGTTCTGAACTCAGACGTGTAAAATATTCATATTCAATAATAAAAAATAAAAAACCAGCCCTTAATAAAAAATTCACAGCGTAAAATATGCATTGTCGTTCCATCCCCAGGGCGGCAGCCGTTTCCAGCCCAACACGTTACATGGGTTTTCACTGCCTTGTTTTACTCGATTAATTCAAAACCAATTCACTCGCAGACATCCCGGTATTAGGTGCCTAAATTGATTCCGATTTCTCTAAGGGCGGTGTATCTATGACTACAGTAATAGCTGGTGGGAGCTGTGCCTGTTCAACAGGGAGGAGCGACAGCGTGGCCCTGTTCTAAGGCCGGGCCCGTGCGTGGGGCCTGTAGGAAAGCTGGGGAGGGGCTCTTGGTCAGGGAGTGCAGGGACAGGGCAAAGGGGAAGAGTTTTCAACCAAAAGAGGGGAGATTGAGATGAGATCTTAGGGAGAAATGTTCTGCTGTGAGGGCAGGGAGGCCCTGGCCCAGGTTACCCAGAGCAGGGGCGGCTGCCCCATCCCTGGAGGGGTTCAAGGGCAGGTTGGATGGGGCTTGGAGTGACCTGATCCAGTGGGAGGTGTCCCTGCCCATGCAGGGGTGGGACTGGATGGGCTTTGAGGTCCCTTCCAACCCAAACCATTCCACAATTCCATTATTCCCTGTTTCTTTAGGTGCGCTGTGCTGCTTCACACAACCTGGGGCTGTGTGGTTCCTGAGAGCCCAGCGGCCCAGGAGAATATGCAAGCGATATTATAAATGCTGCTAGAGAAAAGAGAACTTAGGAACAAGAGGGAGGCTCTAAATATAAAATATTGTGCCTGATGCTTAAATTTTATGAAGATATATAGGAGAAAAGAATGAGAAACTCCAAAACAACCAATGCTTCAGATGTTTCTTTTATCTAAAGTATAACCATCTAAATGTTTTACACAGAACAAGTCCCAAGGCGCATAAATCAGGGGACGTATGCTATGTTTTATAAAGACCTCAAAATATAAGTTTACCTCCCACATTCTCAGGCCAAATATTTTAAACAGAAAAGCATATGGGACAACGAACATGTATATTATCCATGTCTTCAATGACCATTTCCACCGAGGTGATTTGTTCTGTGTCCACAGCCTGATATTTATATACAAGGAAAGGGAAGAATGGGGAAAAAAAAACCCTCAGAAAAATCTAATGTGAGAGAAATTGTCACCCCAATTGACAGTGGGGAAGTTGTAAAAAGTTGCTTGGACGTGACAGCTGTCGCTCATGTTTGAGATTTATCTGTTTGATGGAGAAAAGCTGTAGAAACTGTTGTTTCTCAGTGCAAGCTCCAGAAATGTTTCTAACAGGTGTCAAATCTGAGCCGCAGCACGGGGCTTCCTTAGGAGTTGGGGAAAATTCAGTACTTTCACTAACTTTGAGCATCATTTTCTTCTGCCCGTGCCTGTTAATTTTCCAATGGTATGGGATAAAAAGCATTTTTCTTTCTTGAATAGTGTTTCACCTAAAGAATATAAACCTGTTTCACCATGGATGCAAGGGCTGCATCATTCAGTTTAAAAAGGACCTAAATCCCAGGCTTGAATCCTACTACTGGGACAGTGACAAGAAGGTGATAGTTCTGGTTATTCAGGGAAGCAACCTCTACGTCGTTCTGCACCTCAGGGCCCTCAGCCCGGCACCTCGCAAGGTGTCTCTTAGTGGTCACCGTGGGGAGAGGGTGGATGGCAGCACGAGTCTTGACTGGGAAAGTCAGACGAGCAGTGGGCTCTGTTTGCAGGCCCCAAGAACGGCTGCAGGTTTGCAACCCCACCCGCCAAAGTCATCTCGGGTTTGATTTATTGTGTCTCATTATGCTATCGGCTTCATTCTTGTGTCTGAGAAGGGAGGATGTTCTGAGAGCCTTCCCATGTCCGGCTGCACGAAACCACATCCTCACCGTCCCAAAGTTCAGAGCATCTGTCTTAATTTGTCTGGCCCTCAGTGCTGCGCTCTTGCAGTCTTGCAGAATTTACTGCTTGTTTTTGCAATGAATCTCTCTCACCAAGAGCAGAGAAGGGAATTTGGTGGTGTTAGAAAACATCACTCTCCCTGCGGTTCGCAAGGCATCTTGGATCAAATGTAACCCTGCTAATGTCGGAGCCTCAGACTAATGAAGGGTGCACTGGCGAGCCACTTAGTCCCGGTAATGCAGATGGGCTGGGAAGATTTGGAAAGATTCAGTTTTTCAGATCCTTTGCTGCCCTGACAAATCCAAAAGGAAACACAGGCACTGCCAAAGTTGTTTCTATGGGTCATTCCCGAATTCCTGCAGAAAGCAGTATTTCTCAGAACAACACAGAACTATTAAACAGTGCTGGTGGTCTGAGGACATTTTCTGAAGCACTGTCTTTCAGCCAAAGCAATATGTATTTCCTAGAAGCTCACACCCCTGGAGTTCCTCTAGGAATCATGGACTTTTAAGATATCCAAGACAATAGTTCAGACGTGGATTTTAGCTGTGCTGTTATAAACCCAGTGTATGCAGTGGATTTACTCCAAAACTGTTTTGTCTTTTACAGGTGTGAGGTTGTTATTCCTTTATGAGGGGAAGAACAGATGCCTGCACATCCAGAGTGGCTGCATCACCTCCAGCTTGCCATTTCAGATCTGTCACAGACTTTCTACAGCAAGATCTGGATTCGTCCCATCTAAACTTCACCTACTTATGAGCTGCTCTTCCTCTCCACTTCCTGAACAGAACATCTTTTGGAAGTAGGTTCCTAATTTCGTTGCCTTCTTTGTACACGACAAAGAAACTGAATCAGGGCCTTTGTCCTCCTGAGCCTTGATTCCACTCCTGTGATACCTGAATACTGCGGGAGACCCTCAGACTAATTTTCAGGATTCAGAGACAATTTTTGTTAGTAGAAAGTTGTATCTGGAGGCTCAAAAAAATGAACAAATAGAAGTACTTCCTAATATTTTTAATTGAGCATTTGTACTGAAGGCAGCACCTCACCAAATGTAGCCATGGAAAATCCATGGGGCACTTGTCCCGTTGTTCCTTGGTGGAAGGAGATGAACAGATATTGAGTGCCAAGACTGGGAAAACACCAACGTGTCCAAATGCATTTGAAGGAAAAGATCCTAGTCAAGGTATGAGCATATGTTGCTCTTCTCTTGCTTGGCTTGAGCGTTGCCCAGTCTCCAGGGACTGGGTGCTGAGCTGAGTCTTTTCAACCTGCACCGAGCTCTCGTGATGCCCTGAGGGCTCCTGTGATGAGAGTGCATCCCCGCAGAGTAAATGAAGGGTGAGGATGCTCAGAGCAACAGGTCCCCTAAAATCACCTCCTATTTTATTCTCAAGCGAAAAACAGTGGATCGCAACCACAAATAGAATTAGCCCAGCCCCGAATTACCAGTGTTATAGACTGAAATAACCAGTCTGGCTAATCAGGCTGCCCGAGCCATTTAATCGCAGTTCCACCGGTTTGACTGATGTCCAACTGTGTTTATTTTCAGTTTGTGTTTACAGGGAAATGTCCATGACACGAGCAACTAAATGTGTGAGGATTTTCTTTCAGAAGCCATGGAAGGGATTAAAACCAACAATAATCCATGAAATTACTTCAGAATCTTTCTCTCCTCGAATGTCCTGAGGAATTCCCCGGCTCCCGACCTGTTCCAATTGGCACCATTGCGCGCTTGAGCTCTTAATATCGGCGGAGTTTGTAACGTTTCCAATTTTTCTGGTGAGGGATTACATGAAACCGAACTAATTCTTTCCATGGGGATTACATAGCCACTTTTGTTTCTAATATTCCAGTCCATGAGTGAGGAACATTTCCTTGGGTACCTGTTTCTTCTTCAGCTATGAGAGCTAGTGTCATTTAGAATATCCAGGCATAAATCCATTTCATTAATTTTATCCCTAATCACTTAATTCCTAAAGGAACATGATTAAATAGCCTATCGTAAGCCCAGCCTTTATATTTTGGCTGAATGCTCTTGGACAACGGATTTCACATGAATTCTATGACATGGTGTTCCAAATTTCAGTGATTGACATGCATCTTCATAGTTAATTAGATAAAACCTCACCTTGAGGCACTGTCAGCTCCTGATGAAAGTGGCTTAGGTTGGAGGGGAAAATTGCTACTGATTTACAAGATTCTGGATCAAATGTCTATTCTCAAACATTTCTTTTTTTCTGTTCAAGTACCAAAGCGAGCTTCAGGGATTTTTTTGGCAGGGGTGTTAGAGCAGGAAAATAGGAAATGAACTGGAAAATTTGAAGACTACAGCAAACAAGAAAATCCTGGAAGGAACACACTCTGTGGATCCACCCTAGCCATTAATAATATGGAAAGATTTCATTAGAAAAGAGAGAGGGAAGAGAAAAAGGAAGTACGTACAAGGAGTCAGTGTTGGTGCCAGTGCGCACAGGGTGTCCTCTCCGCTCAGAAGTACAGACGGGGCTTTTGCACTGCACTTCTGCCTATGAAAAGCTGCACTTGTGGATAAACTTTTAAACCCCAAGCACAGGGACTTGCGCAAGTGGCTTTGGAACAGTTCTGTGAGGCCCGTGTGCAGGGGGTTGTGCGGAGGTGAAGGTGGACAGGTGAGATGCTTTCAGTGCAAACCATCACGCAAGCATCTCCTCTTTGTGCTAATATGTGAGGGATAAATAAGTGAAGTTACACTGCTGGTACTGTGGGCATCCAAGTCATCTGTTCTGATGGAGAAACCTCTGCTGCCCTCGCAGCGCTAACAGGGGTAGGAGCCCCCAGAAGCTTTATTTAAGAGGGGCTGCAAGAGGGCATCATATTTGCACTGGCCCTTTCCTCATCCACAGCCTCCATGTGAAGGACCTGAGCTCTCACGAGCCCCATCTGTGTCGGGAAGCACTGGGACCTGTGCCGGGCATCTCAGGGAGCCCAGAAGGCTGCCTGCCATGCTTGAGTTGCAGCACGCAGCTCTCTGCTCCACTCCCACAGCGCCCAGCGACACCGAGAATTGCTTTGTGAGAAGGGAGATCAGAGTGTGTCCCCTTTCACCCGTCCGCAGCGCCTACCTGCCCCCAAGTCCCTGCCGCCTTCCCCTCAGGAGGGTCCCCAGCAGCCAGAAAGCCTCCATCACATCAAACGCTTCTGTTTACTGTAACCCATACACAGTGTTCTGAACTCAATGTGCTTTTGTCTGGAAAACAGTTTTGTTCTTCCCCGTACCGCGCTGGGGCGAGTGTCTGCTCCTTGTGTCACATCCAGGCAAAGTGCGAGCCGTTAAATCTCCCACCACAGCAAAATAGAGCAAAGCAATTTAAAAATCCCTGGTTTTGCCAAAAGTTTCTGCAGCGATCTGTCACATCCTATACATCAGTAGCTGCTGGGAAGGACTTGGGTCTTTTTTCCTGTGTTCCTGTTCTCCTCTGGAATAGAAATCTTGGCAGGGCAAGTGACATTGAGTTATGTTTTACCTATTTCCACAGTGTGTACGAGGAAGTTTGGTCTTTATACCTATGAAACGCAAAGTTACTACGAAGAAAGGAATCTAAGCATTGGAAATGTCAGGTGTATTAACTGTAGCCCCTTTGGGGCACCTAGCAGCTAACTCACCTGAGGCAAAACCTGCCCCACACTCACCAGTGGTGCTGTAGGGGCCTTTCCCAAGTAACTATAGGCTCATGGAAAGAGGCTGGGAGGAGGAGTAAGGGTTACTTGGGCGACACCAGATGAGCTTTATATATCATTGGGAATTACTTCAGACTTGATGAGCTGCATTATTTCAACATGAGTGTTTTGATTCTGTTTCTTAGAATGTGCAGAAGGAATCTCTGCCGTTAGTCAGGACGCTTGGAGAACGCTCCCACTCCAGCAGTTTGGTCGCATGCTTCTCAGCCGCTGACACCTCCATGAAGAAATTCACTCTGTGTGTGAAGGTGCCATCTCAGGTGTAAGTGTCACCTGCTTTTGTTGCTGCCCTTGGAGCCCAGCTCGCTGCAAGCAGGAGCAGGTGGATTGTCCTCAATCATCACCAGCTGATGGCCGTGATGCTGCTGACCACAGCAAGACTCTGCCCAAGGCCTGATTGAAGCTAGCTGCCTGCACTCACCTTAATAAAGTCAATTAATTCTATATAGGTGACTCTGAGGTGCTCTCTAGGAGGGTCAGTTTTCTCTTAGAGGATGGAATGGAATCTTCTCTGTGCTGACTTGCGAGCCAGGAGGCTCTATGGCTTCTCTGAAGTTGGTATGCTCTTCAGCTGTTTAGAGGCAGGGAACTGAAGGCTGGCTCTCAATTAGGAAAGAGAATCAGTGCTGTGACCGCAAAATGCAAAGTAGTTTATGTTATTGTTTTGTTTTTCTATGTCATGGGTGTGTCTTTGTAAAGTCTGCGCTGAAAAAAAATTGCTCCTGGATGATGCACATAAGCAAAGGATTGGATAATTTCTTTTTCCAGCAGGGACCTTTGCCATGGCTGTAGCTTTCTTGCTGCATAAAAAGAAAACTGTGCTCCCATATGGTTTTTAGAGCCCTTACCCTGCTGCCACAGGGATTAAGCTGCTGTGGGACTAGGGGGAAGCCTCTCTGCTACAAGGAAATAAGCTGTTGGCTTCAACTTAATAGCACAACGTTCCTTACAGGTTTGATGGTCTCTGATGTTACTGGTACAGATGCCCAATTCCTACATGTCGAGAGAAATCTCTTCCCTGCAGAGGAAGAAGGGAACAGCAGATGCAGACCTTGTTAGCAGGAGAGAACCAGGTGCCTTTCTATAAAGCCTAAAGGAGAGGAAGCTTTGAGGCTGAAAGCAAATTAAAGTGGAGGCAAGTGGAATTTAAGTGCAAAGATAGAAAGTTGTTTGGGAAACTTGATGGCCTCTGTCCTCTGCTCTGATTGAAACACTCTTATTTCTGGGGTGGAAACTGTTACGTGTTCAGCACTTGAGTTACAGCTTTGGTGGGGAAGTTAAGGTGATAGTATTTATTTGAAATTTCAAATGAAAATAATTAGTGGCTGTTGCCAGGCTGTTGAGCAAATGCTGCTGCTCTGGAGGGGTGCAGCAGGCACTCCTGCCGTGCCACCACATCTCCTGAGCTTGCATCAATCCTGGTAGTTGGTATCTGTTCAAATAAAGCACTAGAGAGTGTTTTTGGTGTGGGATGTTGTAAGATTTTTGTGAGGAGATGAGAGAGGCTTCGGTGGTTCCCAGCCTGAGTAATTACAGAAGACCTTGAGGCTTCTTTCCAAGAAGTGGAATAAAGACCGGCAGTGAGGCCCCGATTGCAGTGTGGCGATGACAGACCTGACCTGGCTCTGTCAAGGAGAGCCAAGTGTCATTCCTCCCCCTTCCCCTGTGTAGCTTGTGGATAATGTGCAGAGAGACAAATAATCTGGTACTGCGCATGCAAGCAGCCGTGCCGTTCCTGCTTGGTGGTGGAGGGAGTGTCCTTTCAGCTTTTTGCGATGCTAGAGGGAAAACTGCCCCTGGTCCAAGGTCCTGGCACTCGTGGGGTGAAGGAAAGACCATCGTTGTGGTCTGAGTGAGGACTGTTGGGAACCATCCCTTTCCCTGCAACACAGCCGTGTTTGAACCGTGCAGTCATCTGCTTCTATTAAAGAAAAAAACAGCTGCTTTCTTACTGCAGTTATTGTTTAATTCATTCATGCTGCTTGTTGGAAACACCATCATTAAAGTCCTTCTGGGGCATAGTTTGTTTTAAAGAAAACTCTCCATGGAACAGACTTTCCCTTAAATTTAGTACTAAAGGAAAGCCCAGCTAGTTTTATTTATAGATCAGGGCATGAGAGTTTTTTAGTTTTCAGGCTAGTGTTGTATCTCTCTTTCTCCCATAAAAACGTGTTTAACATTTTTTCTCATCCTTCCAGAGTAAAGTTCTTTTGTGATTTTTTTCCCCTAAGATGCAGTCACTTTGCTGATAAAAATGTTGGGTTTACCCATTGGATAGGCAATTCTGTGAGTCTGTTCTTGGATGATGTGTTCTGGGGTTTGGTTATTCTTTAGTAGAGATCTCTTGCTTCTGTGAGTTTGTGACAGTTTATGTGCCTAAAGCTGTCAGAGCATCTTCCAGATACGTATGATAAATGTTGGGGTGTTGTTAATGGAGAAGCATCTGGGATTTCATTGCACCGCGTATGCATGTGCAAACAGTGAGAAAATGGCTAAGTGGTGAAATGGTCAGAAATATGACTTTCAGACAATGTGGATGATGAGAAAATGAACAATCTTTGTATTAGTTCATGTGTGTTTAGTAGGGGGGAAAGCACTAAACTGGGGTTTGCTTGGAAAACCAGCAGTGTCCAGGTGAGTGACAACACTGAGAGCATAAATCTTGGTTTCTCTGATTCGTCTTATTGTTGAGGATAGTATTATATAGTAAAGTTTTATATAATATTTTAATGTTGTTAATAATAGCAAAATGCAGAGGTTTGAATGGCTTTAAGTTGGTAGTTTTGCCTTTTCTAGTGAGAGTGAGGCTGTGATAAACAGGTCCAGCTGTAAAAATTAAAGGCTGAGGTGATTACAGTGCAGAAAAGCTGACTGCTTTGTTGTCAGAGGTTTCACAAAGCTGAGTGTCGGCCCCAAAAAGAACAACAGCTCTGGGCTAGTTTGAGAAGTTGGGGACCCTGGTCACATCCTCCTGTTGTGACCTCAGCAGGTTTTGGTATCTCAGTCATTCTTTCCCCCTAGTGCTCTGCCAGCCCAGATTCAGTGGTCAACATACTTGCTAGTAAAGCGTCTCGCTGCCGAGATGGTTCATCCCGCTGAGCTTTGTGATGGAATAATTGATTAAGACTCAAATTCCCTTGAAAACATCAAGTCTTTTTGTGAGCTTTAATTGATTCACTTTCTGGGCCACTTAAAAGTGGAGTTAGAAAGCTGTTAGTAATAATTTCATAGGAAATACGTTCCCTGTGTGAGCAAACAGTCCCTCGTGTAATGCACCCAAGTGGCTGAAACCGAGAAAGCTTCTTATTGCTCAGGATGGACTCGATAAATGCAGGCACCGCTCTTATTTGAGCTGTGCAAAATCACTATATGGGTGATCTCACTCCATTATTTTTAAAGAAACTTCTCAGTTCACTCTATTTAACTTTTACTTCAGAGAAATGAAACTATTTCCCCATCTCATTTATAAACTACAGCTGGATGGTAGTCGAGCAGCCTGTGATCTCTCTGTTTCAGGGCACTGAAAGGATCCAGAGCAAAAATATTAAAGCCTTGAGGTGTCTGTTGGGAAGCTGCACTACTGGCACTGGTGTGGTACGATAGGTTTCCACAGCAGGCATCAGGAGCGACTTTGCCTTTCCAGCAGCAGCAGAGTTTGGGGGTTGAGATGCCCGATACGGTAAAATGGAGAGGAATCGCAGGAGGCAGTGCCCTTCTGGGCAGCTGCTCTGGTCGGTTGTTCTGAAACCTGTGCTCTGGCTGGAAAGTACTTTGCTGATTTTTAATGGGAAATGTTGCAGTTCTTGGGGTTTTTTTTTGCCTTTTGGTGTACAGAAATGATGAGGCAGAGGGGGAATTGGTCCTGGGAACAGTGCCCTTCTGGATCCCTGAGCTGCAACTTGTCACACCCTCTATCACCTGGAGAGTTCCTTCTCCTTGGTTTTCTTCCCCTTAGTGTGAAGAGAGTAGCTGAATAGCAGCCATGGTGCTTGCAGGTAGTGCTGGAGGTGATTGAGTTCTGACTGCCTTTAGGATGTGGATGGTGCTGCACTAGCAGGGCTCTGCCAGTACAGGCATTAACCGACAGGAGCCGGAATCACACAGGGAGCGTCTACCAAGTGAGGCTGGGATGTGCAGCCCTTGCACCCCCCGAGTTACCCAGCAGGGAGCTGTGGCAGTTTGGGCTCTCGGGCACTCTCAGATGCTGCCTTTTAATGCCAGAAGTAGGGAAAAGAATCCCCTGTGGAGCCTGCGAACCTGCAGCGGTTTCCTTGCAGCGTGTTACTCGGGAGCTGCCGCCTGAGAGAGCGATAGGTGCTTAGCTGGTCGGCTGGGTAACTTATGAGTTTGTTTCCTCCCTGAGTGTGTTCCTCTAGGAAGACTGTTTTGTTAAGCTATTGGGTAAACGCTATTATGCAGCAAGACTTTTGTTTGACCCAAGTATCAACTTATTCTTTTAATGCCACGCCAATTGTAGAAGCCTTCCCTCTACCCAGGATGTAAATCAGCGCTGTCATTTTTTGACAGGGAACAGTGAGTCTGTCTGGTGCTTTTCAAAACGGAGTGTTCCTTCCCCCAAGGTTCTGCTCTTTCCTCTGTTTTAGCACAAGCCTCCACAGGGATAAACCCAATGGAATATGAGTCAGCGTAGGAACAAGCGTATGGGCAAGGTGGGCTGCGGGCTTATAAATGGTACAATTGTAGATACAGAAGCGCAAAGACTGCGCTGGTTGGAAAGCTGGCTGGAAAACAGCAGTCATAAGGTAGACAGGCATTTGTATTCATAGAAACCATTGGATATTTTGTATATATTTGCATTTCATTTTCTAACCACTCTTTAAAACTGCAGCTTGGTTTTGAACTGCTCATCAATTTGCTCATCATTACCTGCACCTCGTTCTTCTAACAACAGAGCTACTGGACTCTGCTGGGACTGCCACAAGTTTGTGTAGTGAATTTATGGGTTAAAAGCCCAACGGGGAAGTTGAGAAGCACTTCTAGATGTTTGTACGCTTTGCGTGTCAATAGGAATATGGGAGGGTCTGCATGAAGCTTTGGGTTTCTGAATGCAGAGACTGAAACTCAGACAGTTCATTGATGTTTGTCTCATTGCTCCCATCACTGTGTTTGGGATTTCAACCCAAAGCTCTTAAAGTAATAAGTAGTTTATTCTTCCACCTGTGAAATAAAACACTGTCACTGCAGTGAATGGGCACGCGTGATAGAGAAAGATTTTTCTGTCTATTACTTGCACACACTGCTTTTTCCTTCGAGACGAAAAGCATCTCTCTCTGTTGTGTAAGACCAGGGCTGGGAGGATGTGCTTCAGTGGCTTCAAGCATTTTCATCTCCTCCATGGAAATTCAAAGCCTTGCCAAGTTTAACACTAAATGTGTGGATCCTGGAGGAACAAGAACTTACAGCAGGACAAATGGCAAGGTTATGTAGAAGACCTTCTATTTCTTCCTCACTGTGCCTTTTTCTGCACTGGATCGTATCTTCCTGTGCATGTGGCTGCTTGAGCAATTACTTCTAACTGGTGTGATGTTGGGGAAAAAAGATATTTATCAAATTTTATTAGGGTTTTTTTTTGTGATGAAAAGCACTTTAAAAAGTTCCCGTCTAGCTCTGTCTAAGCTGTGGCAGCTCTGGAGCGATAATTAGCTGGATATCAATACATGCAGTGGGGGGGTGAGGTGATCCAGGTCCATGCTTGGTGTAGTTCTCAGTTCAGTGAGTTTTACTCAAGGAATGGAGTTGACTCATTCTTCCTGGATGCGATCCACCTCTCGTGGAAATCGATGGAATTATTTCAGTTGCGTTTTAGCATGTGTTCGTGCAGTTACTTTCTGCAATAAGTCTTCATTAATTTGTAAATCTAAACAAACTCTCGGTTAAAGTTATTTGTGGGACCGATGGCTTTGCCTGGGCTGCGTGGAGGCGACAGCAGTCACTTGAAGGCTGCTATTAAATACTTTCCCATCTCTGGTTATGATCTACAAACCCGAAGACAGGAGCTCTTTGTACTCTAGGCACACTTGTATTATTTCATGGGAGCATTTCTGCCGCTCGCGAGGCTGGCGGGGAAGGGGTCTGGCCAGTGCCTGCTGGGGCAAGGGGGGTCCCCGCGATGGGGAAAGCGGCTGCGTGGGGGACTTGGGGGGTGCTGGGGTGAACTGGGGGGGGGGGGGGGGCACTGTTGTGATGAGGCTGGGGGTGTTGAGGGGGGCACCGCCTCGGGTAGGGGGGTGTCTGTAGGGCCCCAGCAGGGCGATGCCTTTCTCGATGTCACCCACCCTCACCGGGGAGCAAAGGATCACGGCAAAATCACCTCACACCCCATAAGTTTTTTTTTCCTCTCCCTCGGCCTGTGACTTATGTTCTGAACTTGCAGGGTTTAAAAGTTGGGCGCTTTTTTTTTTTTTTTTTAAAGCTGCTTTGTATTAAATGAGTAAAATATGTTCCTGTCGGGTCCGTTTGCTTCCATTATGCACCTTTAGAAAAAGGAGTTAATCATAAAGGGGTTGCCACTGGCTTTTGGCAGTTTACAGTGTTCCCAAAAGGAATCCTGCATCCCCAGCTCGTCGGAGCATCTTCCTTTAATCTTAAAAATCGAAATTAGGGGATGGTTTGAAGGCAGAGATTCTGTCACCTTTTAAACAGCTTTTGAGCCCCCAGTGCAAATCGTGGTCTGCGTTTGTTTTATGCTTGCGGAGATGCTCCTGGCTCTGCCCTCTGTGAAATCCTCTCTGTCTGCAGCAGAACAAACCAAAGCAAACAGCATCTCCTCAGCACCAGGAACGTCTCCAGGTGTATTTGTGAGAGAAGCGCAGAGCTCTGTCAGTGTTTAAAGAAAAAGAGCGTTTAGGGAAGGGTTTGATTCTTTGCTCTTCCTGTTTGCTAGGAAGAAAAAAAAAAATGTTCTTAATTATGACCTGGGGGGCAGGGGATGCTTGGAAAGCTCTTCCAGAAAAGTAATTCTAAACAGTGAAAAAAAAGGAGGGGAGAGCTCTATGATGTTTTATTTTAATAATCCTTTGCAGGCATGGAAGCTGCGCTCTGAGAAAAAACCCACAAGTTTCGGGGGGGGGGGGGGGGGAGGCAGGAACAATACAGCCTTTACACCCAAATCTGCAAACTGGGGAGAATGCGCCCCGCGATTGAATCCAGCGGGTTTCTGTCCCGAGAGAAACTTCTTTCAAGTGGGAGCTGGAGAGAGGAACGTGGGGTTCTGAGAGGAGGCGACGCGTTCGCATCTCCGAGCGGAGCAAATCAGGCTTCGGGGGCACCTCGGGGGGTGTTTAATTGGAAGGTGGAAAGCGTGTAAAGATAAGGAGGGGGGGGGGAGCTGGGGCAGCACCCCCTGAGGGATCCCCTGGGCGCATCCAGCGCTTCGGGGGGTCTGGAATTCCCCCCCCCAAGGAACGATTCTGGTTCGTGCTCCCCCCGCCCCGGGCTGGGCGCACCCCGCCTGGCACCGGGGGGTCGGGCTCCTCCTTCCCCAGCGCCGGAGAAGGGCTTGAACTCAATTAATGGCTAATAATTAGACAGCCGGCCCCGGCGTTAGCGGGGGAAGAGCCCCCGGGGGCGGCTGCGGGGACTGACACCCCCCTCCCCACTGGGGGCACTGGGAGCACTGGGAAGACGGCAAAGCGGCAGATTTCGCTTCGCTCGCCTTCTAATTAAGCTTAATTAACCCCTGTCCGGGGCTGCCAGCCTCTCCCGGCTTGGAGGCGCTGCCAGGAGGCACCTCGGGAGGGTCCCCGTGCCCCATCTCAGCTCCCTCTCACCCTTAACGAGAGGCGAATTCGATTCATTCCGAGAGGAGAAGCGGCGGGGGTCGTTTTAGTCTCTTCTGAACGCTGGATTTCGGGGGGGTTGTTGGTGTTTTTTTTTGTTTGTTTGGGGTTTTTTTTGTTTTTTTTGTTTTTTAATATCGCTGGCCAAGCCCTTTCCCAGCGCCCCCCCCAAGCCCGGGGGGACTGGGACCCTCTGCCCCCCAGCCGGGGCTTTGGGCTCCTTCCATCTCCAAACCGCTCGCCCAATCGCGGCTCCCAGCGCTTCCATTTGGCTTCCAAGCAAAAATATTTTGATCAAACGTTTTTAAAAAAAAATTGCTCTAACTCCTTAATTTCCCTTCGTTCCAAGAGAGCGTCGTGATTAGATCCCTGCTCAGAGCCTGGCGTTTCACAGACAACGCTCCGCGATCTTTTACATCGTGATTATTACACTGTTCGAGCTGATATTCACATGTAAATGTTGCTTTTCTTTTGGCTACTTCTGATTTTTTTTTTTTATTAGGACGTGCCTTTTATTTTTATTCTGTTTTTATTTTTTTTTTTACCTTCTCCGGGACCAGCGCGGGCTGGAACGAATTCGAAGGAATTTCTAGGGCTGAACGTGGGGTTTGGAGAAAAAAAAATAAATAAATAAAAAAAAGAAAATCCGAAATGGCAATTTTCCACGGTGTTCGGTCGTGGCTGGAGGAGCCGGAGCTCGCTTCGAGGAATAACGAAAGGGGGGGAAAAAGAACAACAACAAAAACCAAAGAGCGAAAAAGCAAATAAGTGTGATAGACGCGTTTTGATGCAAAGAATTTCGTGAAATCGGGAATGCGATGATGTTCACCTTAGTCCCCACCTCGTGTGTCTCAGGGTCTGTAAGAATGATTTAAGGGTTTTGAGGTGGGTTTTTTTGGCTTTTTTTTTTTTTTTTCTTCTGTACAAATGCAGGCTTTTCTTTCTTCCCCAGATTTGTTGCTTTTGGAGCTTCTCAAAGCTTTTTCGGCTAAAAAAAAAAAAGGCTTTTAAGCCCCGCGAGGTCGCTCGGGGGAGGCTGCGGGGTGGCTGCTCCTCCTGGATCCCCTTCACCTGCGCTCACGGAGCGCTCCGAGGGCTCCTGGAGCCCCCAGCACCCCGCACCCGGCCTTTGCCAGAGATATACGCCTTTATATGTATTTTTAGGCCTTTTTCCCCCTCCGAGGACGCCTCCCCCCGGGTGTCCTTAGCTGCCCCCTTGCGCCCGCAGCCTGGAGGGCGAGACCCCTCGTTATTATAGCGCTTCCCCCGCTTGTTAGCGGCTGATTAGAAGAGGAGAGGGGGGGGGGAAAAAAACTCAACAAACTTCTCTAGGGAAGCGTGTGACGTTCTTATCGCCTGATCCGAGCGGCCCCGGCCGGGCCACGGGCACCTCGCTCCCGAAATTAATTCTCGCTCTTAATCTCCTCGCGAACAAGAAGCGAATTGATGCGAAAAATCCTCGGGAAGGGGAAGAGCTCGGGGTTGCTCGGCGTGTGCGGCAGCTCCCGGGCCACCTCAACCGTTTTAATCCCCTTCGGCAGCTTAAAAAAAAAAAAAAAAACCAAAACCAAACATTTATTTGTGTAGAAGGCGTCGCTGGGAGCCTGTCCCCCCCCCCCCCCCCCCCTCCCCAGGTGCCTCTCGGCAGCTTCGGAACAGACCCCTCCCCTGCAAACGCTTCACCTGGAGCGCGTTTTCTTCAAAAATACCTGGAAATGCGGGCACCCCCCCCCCCCCCCCCCCCCGAAAATTAGGGCTCAGCCCCCTCCTCCTCGCTTTTAGGAGCCGCCGCGGGCTCCGTGCGCCCCGAGGTGCGGGAGCTGCGGGGCCAACGGGGACCGGGGGGGGTGTGTGTTGGGGGGGGACCAGCAGCTCCGAGGCGGCGTGTTTGGGTGTCGCTGGGTCCCCGGCCCGAGGGGACTGGGGGGGACACGGCGCTCGGGGATCGCTGCGTCTGCTCGGCAGGTGCAGCCGGGGGATTCGCCTCTGGGATGCCGAGAGGGGCCCCCCCCGAGCTCCTTCTGCCGCCGCGCCCCGTGAAAAATCCCTTCTTTTTCTTTCTTATTTCCCCCTCCCGGCTCTCCCAGCGAGTGGGAAGCTCCGGGGAAGATAAACTCATTGCCGAGGCGCCCCCCGCCCCAGCGCGGCGGC